>CAWUFW010006182.1:0-600000 GCA_963921515.1 Calotriton arnoldi | reverse complement strand
ATGAAAGAAAAGATCCCAAAGAACTAACCCTAGCTCCTCAGTCCAGGAGTAGGGAATAGACACCCTTATTGAGGAATACTACCTACTCATGTGTAGGGATGATTTCCATGGGGAACCTGCAATAAAACCCATAAAAACAAGTATCAAGTGACATAGTGTTGACTTTCGTGTGTAAAAGGTGACAACAAATAACCAGGGTAGTGCACCCGGACCCATTAAAAACAAACAGCGATCAAGCGGTGGGCGTTATCACAACGCTTTCGGACATAACCTGTCAAGTTAGCCTCATAGCGCAAGTGGAAGTACCACACACGTCCCACTAGGTGCCATTTCACCCTATAACATAATATTAGGTCATTGTACCCTTTGGCAAGTTTAAGAGATCCAACCATCACTGCTTGGGAGAAAAGGTAGACACACAACCAAGAACTTGCTCTCACCGAGTATATTGAAATTCAACACTCGAACTGACGGGGGAGTGATAACAACTCCCTGTAGTCAAACTCTGTAAGACACAATAAATTGGATTTAGAATATACACACCATACAACCATCGGTATCAGGGATGGTCCTGTGGCCATACTCCATATCAGCATCGTGATGTGACATAGTAATAATAGTTATGCAAATAAAACGAGCACCCCCGGTTAGCCCATTACGAGCGGTATGGAAACGCCCATAGAAAACCCCGGGGCAATCTCGTCACTATCTGCCCCCTCAAATCTACACTTACTACATGAAGACGAGTATTTGCCCATCGGAACCGTGACAGCCTCGTCACTGACTGCCCCCTCGGATCTGCACTTACTGCATCAAGGTGAGTTGTTTGCCCCCAAACGGTCCCTCCCGTCGCCGCGTAGGTCACCGGCAACGCTGATCTGCAAATGTTTTAAAGTTGTGTCTCCCTGGGCTACGCAAGGCTACGCACGTATGTTAGACGCCTCCATTGGCTAGTGTTACGTGGCCGGGGAGGACAACTAGACCGCTGCCCATCAAACCCCATGATGGTAGAGGGAAAATGTAACGCTCTATCTGCGCGTATGCATGGGAGGAAAATATCCCTGGATCGGCTATGATTGTACAAATACCCGCAATCCCTAATCGTGTTAGGTGCCATATATATAATATTTAAGGATTAATGAAGCTGTACCAGCACGGGACTCATATGATCTTACCAGTGATCACTGCTGATTAGCCGCCTGCAGTCTGCACAAACTACAAGAGGTGGAGCAGACTTTTTGGTTGCTGAAGGTAAAGACAAATGCAAAAATCAAGTCATGAAAGTATGAAGGGTCCAAAGACAGGAGAGTTGTGAACATTCACAAGGAGGAGTAAGACTCAATATGGGATTGAGAGCGGAAAATGGCTAGCGTGAGTTACTTCATCTATTTGAAAGTTAAGGGAAAGATTTGTATCCAACAGCACCGAGGTCCTTAGTAGGGATACATCCATAAGTTCTTATTCTATAGGGTGTTTTCTGTACAAATAAAATCTCTGCCTTGTGCACATATAGTTTCAAAAATGTATGTATGTGTATGTATGTCTTATACCACCATTGTCAAGCAGGATTTCTATCAATGTGAACATTCGGAACTGGCTGAGTCAATATACAGTTGGAGCTGTGTGTCATCTGGGTATGTGAAAAAGTTGAGTTAAAATCAGGCAGTCAACTTTGTGATGAATTAAGAATTAAATTATTCAAGGCTAATTGAAGAGCTCTGTCCCCTCCGCCCCCTGCAAACCATCTTTATCAACGGTGACAGTGCTTACCTGGGCATGCCCATTCACCCAAACAACACTTAAAGGTATACATGAACAAGCACCCTCAATATGGCACCCTTTGGAGACCTGGTTTGGAATTTTACATTGTGAGTTTAGAACCAACAAAATGCGTTGATATTCATTGTCACTTGTAGGCTTAATCTAAGTCTGTCTTTCTTGCCTCCTGCTAATTCGCCTTTCAGCACGACACTGAAGTTAAATAAAGTCAGCTCTAATCTATACTGATGAGCTGCAACATTAACATGTGTTTATATAGAGGGCACCATGCTCTTGAAAGGTAAATACAACCTAAACAATCTGCCTGAAATCAGCCTCCTTTTTAGCTGCAACATGTAAATAGCAAAACTCACTTCTTTATTGTAGTCAAAAGATAGCATTACATCATTACAGAGAGATATCAAACATACAATCTATCAGTGATGCCAATCAGTTTAGAAAAGTCAGACGCCAAAACCATTATTGTCGAGGTGGCAATATGGCAGCCGGCTGCAAGCACGCTGTCAGGAGCTGCGAGTAGCTCCAGAGATAGATACCTTCCTCTCCTTGAGTTACTGAATCAAATCAAAGTATCTTTATTTCAGTTAATTAAAACCATTATATATACTACACGAATGTCAGAGTTAAAATACAAAAATCTTAATATATATGCAAATGAAGAAACATCATATTATTTCAACCATACTTCCAAGTTAAGTGCAAGGTATTACTGCAATTCCAATAAAAGTACAGCACAGTAAAATTGTAAACCAGTACAGATGGCATATCCATATGTTCTTATTTCCTTAGTCAGCAGCAATCAAGATAGAAATCATAGTTCAAATTTCTCTAGAAAGTGCGGAGCAGTAGATCACACAACACATATGCTAGAAAAAGAGCATCATATGATTTCTGCCCTTTATCAAGATCGAATGCAAATAAGTTAATGATATTTTGATGAAATATGCCATTGAATATAATTGTAAACTCCACATCCATGTGTGCTTGTTTCCTTAGTCAATAGCAGAAAGAGAGTGAAACAACAGTTCAAATTTTGCTAGAAAGTGCAGAGGCAATACATTAAACACAAGCAGAGCTAGTATAATTATTTCTAATCAATCATTATTACAGCAATGCTTCAGATTAAAGTGCAAAGATGCTAGCGCAAACCTCGTTAAAAGTGCAGTGCAATAAAGTTGTAAACATAGTACACATAGGGGCTTATTTACAAGCCCCTTGCGCCACTTTTGCGTCACTTTTCCCATGTTAAAAGTGACGCAAAAGTGGCGCAAGGGGCTTGTAAATCTGCCCCATAGTATCTCTGCATCTCTATGCTCTTGATCCCTTGGCCGGCCCTGAAGGGTGGAGATGATAGTGTAAATTTAGCTAAAAGTGCCTTACAATAGAAGTAAAAACTGAAAACATGTTCCATAACTAGAGGTCACATTTTATACTGTGCCTGCTGCAGAGCGTTCATTATATTTGTCGCTGCTAATAACTTAGCTTTTATAATGAATTTTTGAAAGCTGAATTTACTTGAGGAAAGTCGCCCTACAAACAGAAAGGTAGTGAATGTCGACATGACCTGAAACCATGCTGGTTGAATATTCTCTGCAGCAAACCCTTGCGTTCAATTAATAGCATGGGGCAAAGTGATCAAATATGCGCCAGATTTTCTTCATGTAAATGACAAAGCCTGCACTTAGTAGTAGAAGGTTTTGGAAGCCATTTAGGAATACAGTCAATTGTTTGACACAGGCCAAAGCGCAGGAGGGAAAACTCATTTGTTATAAAAAATAAGGCCTAAGTAAAATTATTAGATACAGCTGCGAATGGGGCTGTTTATAAGAGCCGGTGATGACCCATGCATGTCATCTTTTATTGAACACCCCTTCATCTTTATTCCATGATAGTCTCTTGATTTGTTTATTTAAAAAACTTTAAAAGAGTTAAGAGGTAATGACAAATTCCATATTTCATTTACATTCAAATCATTACGGGCCTGCTCAAAAGCCAGAGCCTAGCTGTTTATTTCTATTGACCCATCAATTTGTACTTCTTTCCATAGCAGGCGGCGCAGTGTGGCTTGTTCTATCTTAATAATGACAGATATCGAAGTATGGATACTTTTTGTACCAATTCTTGGTTGCTCAAGTCAAATTCCAACCGAATCTGGGATCCCAATACGTTTTGACGAAGATGAAAAAGAATACAGGGGGGCAGATTTACAAGCCCCTTGCGCCACTTTTGCGTCACTTTTCCCATGTTAAAAATGACGCAAAAGTGGCGCAAGGGCCTTGTAAATAAGCCCCAGGATACCTTACTTTGTGCAAAAAAATTTAAGAAAGGGACCACATTTTCCAGGAAAAGCTTCAGTCTCGAAACTGATTGTTGGGAAAAGTTTACTGAGCTGATATCATCCACCCAAACTGACTATCGGTAGAAAAACTGAGGTACCGTGAGACAACACCAAGATACCCTGAAGATGACGAGTTTGTTGCTGCTGCTTACTGTTTATTTAGCCTTGCCAACTAGGTGGGGTGGACGAGACGAGGGGATGTGAAGGGGAGAGCTTTGGATGCAGGCGCACTGATGCTGGTTGCCGAATGTGCTGAGCTTGGGCAGCCTCCTACACTTACGGGCCCTCAATGTACTAATTGCTCTCCCTACTGCAGGAAGGGTGTAAGGGGTGCAGACTGAGATCCCAGTCATACTAGCGGTCGGAGCTGCGGTGACTACCCTTGCCAATGTCAGATGACTGCTAAGGGAGCACAGGAGATTACAACGAGATCCTTTCTTTCCATGCCTCCTGGCTTCCGTATACTGCTTCCCACTACAAATGTCAGGAAAGAGGGAGCGCTTTGTATATAGCTGAATGTAGCTGAACTGTTGTACTTTGCTGAACTCTGGTGCACTCTGCCTGACAGGCTAGGCTGTACAACAGGGAAGGCAAAAGAGGAGGAGAGGATTCACTGATTTATTACCTTACTTGTACTTCACTTAATAAGCCTGACAAACCCGGTGGGGGGGGCTTGTATTACTATTACCTTGTCAGAGAAGCAGTGATTAAAGGTACTGTCACCAATGCATGAGCCTGATCATATGTTCTACTGCATCCAGTTTTCGCCAATAATACTGCTGAACCTCCTGCAGGAATTACTATCTGTTCAACTCAATACAATACAGCCAAGTGCCAGAATCTCCTTTGTGACTTCAAGAACAGCACAATAGCTAAACAGCAACCTTGTATCTGTGATATTTGTAAGACCTTTAAAAGGTGGTGCAGAGGAGGCAGGAGAAAAGTAGAAGAAAGATTGGGAATCTTATCTCTGCGAGGGACAACGAAGTCGGGACCAGATGATTGGGTCAAAATTTAGGACTAACAGTCGAAGGAGCACTGAGCCACATAAAATGGAGATTTGAAGACCTGGAAGACCGGGCAAAGGGAAAGGGAGAGGGTGGCATGATAAACTTAAGGTCAGTCCCAGAGGGCTTGCTGAAGTAACTATACACCAAACAGAGGGGGGACACTCTAGTGACCTTATAGATTCTGTCAGTAATGTCGATAACCACAAGAAGCTATTAGGAGCTGAGAATAAGAGCTCCCTGAACAGAGTCTGCACAGTAAGCTCTAGTTAAGAAAAGAGTTTTGACTTAAGTACTCCTTGGCTCATCTAGTTACTCCAACTTCAAAAGCTTCAGGCAATAAGATGGCTGAAGTGGATAAAATGTCTTCCAATGTCAACCCCAATGGAAACTGTAGCTAATCCAACTCTTCCGCTGAATAATAGCCCCGAAGACAATCCTATCCAGGAATAGTCATCATTTGAGGAGCAGCCACAGTAGATCACTGGTTTGCTCTAAATTAAGGAGCTTTTAAACTACTGGTATATTGGAGGAGATAGAGATTGTAGGGTATGCTCCAAATCCCACCTCGATCATAAGATCTCCACCAAGCCTTGCAGTTTGTCCATCAAACACCCAAAAGGCTCTGTTGAACCAGCCCACTAGTGTAACTGTTTCGGAAGTGGCAGCGAAGAGACATGAACTTCAGTCTTCCTCGTTACAACTAATTTCACTAGATTCCAAGATGAAGATCTCAACAAATGCATCTGCCCCCAATTGTTGACTAGACACAGCCTTCCCAACATTGGGAGTAAACTTATTGAATCTACTCCTGATGAGAAGGAATCACAAATCTGGGAACTCATAGGGCCCAAAATATCCTTGCCAATGCTAAAGCACAGGAAAAAAGTGCACTTGCGAGTAATAGAAGGAAGGAGTGCTGGGATTGGGGTTTCGTAACCTGCTATGCTACATATACTTTTCAATCAACGTTTCCTCATAATAGACAAACTAATATATATACAATTTTGGATCCCTCAAATAAGATCCTAGATCAGAATACTGAAGCAACCAAGGATCTCCTGACTCGGCAGGACATGCTCTTAGAAGCCTCATGCATCTCTGGAGCTGAAGAGTCAGACGAAAACTCCACCAGCCTTTCCATTTTTGTTTCTAATAAGTCAATGTTTTAAACCATATTGAAAGAGGTTCATCAGATATGGGCCAATCAAATTATCCAGTCGGTCAAATTTGAAAATCTAACACAGAAGGTGCTCTCAATCGAGGAACAGCTGTCTGAGTTTGTAGAGAGCAGTAAAATTATCAAAGTCAAAATCTCAGACTTGGAGACTGCTTCTTCCGAGCACCAGGAAAAACAAGAATCCTTGAGTCTACAAATTGAAAATCTATCTCGTAAGTGGGAGAATTTAGAAAATTGCTCCCGGGGATCCATTCTTTTGAATTGTTGGGATAACAGGAGGTACAGGGAACACTGATGGGGCAGATGTAACTATGATTGACTAGGTTGGCAAGTTTATTTTCAGTTCTGTGCTTGGTAATCCTAGGGAAGGCAAACAAGGAACTGGTCTCTCACTTTCTATTGCACAAGCACACAGAATGCTGCCAGGACCTTTAAAACCAGGGAGTATGCCATATCCCATCCTTGTTCACTATCAAGACTTTACCATAAAGGAAAAAGTTTAATCAATTGTTTGCAAACGCAGAAGATTAACTACACAAGAAGGATTTTCTTTTCCTGTTTTTCAGATCTTAGCTTGGGAAACTGCTTTCAGACTGTGAGAAATGAAGGTACTTATTCCGATATTCAAAGCTTCAGTTATTCCAGTATCCCTCATAAGTGGATCATCTCTTCAGATTAACTGAATAGGCTACTTCATTATTATTTCAGATCCTGAGAGAACCAGACAATTCCTGGAGGAGAGACATTAAGTAGATCGCCTATATGAGAAGAATATAAGAATTGTGGTTGAGCCGTGGGACTACAATCATGATGTGATAATCTGATATTTTTTTTCTTCTTTCCTTTTTTGGGGGAAACATGTGGAGGAAGGAAGGACCCTCTCAAATATTGCCAAGATGTCAAGAGTGACAACTAATCAGGGATGGGTCTCTCTACCCTACAGCAATTGCAAGCCAGGGTGCTGTAGGAGACAAGGAGAGTTAAGACGATGGGCAGGGGAGGGTGAAGGAGGGACACAGGGGGATGGAACGAGGGACGGATATCAGGGTCAAAATAAGGCAAAGGAGCATCTGAAGTAACTAAATTAATGTAAATATCTAATAGAAGGGGGTATGACTAAAATCTTGTCATGGAAAAATAAAAGTATTAAGAAAGGGAGAAAAAAGAAAGAGTTTTGTCTGAAGCTTGATGGCAGAAATCGGATCTTTTGCTCTACAGGTAACTCACCTTACCAAATATGAAGCCACGATTCATAATACATCCAGATGCTGTGAAGGCTATATTTTGCCAAGAATCTTTGACATAATTTGTGCTACATATCTCTCGGGCAGAGAGGAGTTTCCATAATCAGCTTCAATAGTACATTTAAAATTATACATTTTAAGGCAGACTCTGCTGCCCAGTGGGTAATAGGGGAGATAGCCAATCAAGAAAATAGTAGTCGGTTTATTTTAGCTAATTTATATGCACCAAACTAAGAGAACCCACAGTTTTTTGCTAAGATAATGTTGGTGCTGAGTAGCTATAGTTTACCTGTTATTGTCATGGGCGATTTTAATTGCATATTAATTTCTACTATTGACACTACTAATGACGCATACACTGGATGGATGAAGAGAATGAGAGATAGTATCATTTGTATGATGGAAGTGCTGAATTTGGTAGATGCTTGAGGAACTTCAGTCCTGATGCGCAGGAGTATACATTTTTCTCCAAGCCGCATATGCAATACTCCTGAATAGATATGTGTTTGATCAGCGCATTATATGCCTCCTTTTGCCTAACTTAAATTCAGCATCTCCAATATTCTGACCTCTCTGCAATAGCATTAAAATGGGAATCTAGTGGCACTTATAACACCAAATCATGTTTCTGGTATTTCCCTAAATATATAATCGAACCGACCGAATACTTGCAACCACAAATTTATGAATTTATTCTAATTAACTGTGCATCAGCTCGCCCATCAGTAGTATGGGATACTATGAAAGCCTTTATTAGGTGCATAACGTAATCCTTTACCACGTAGATACAAGAAGCAGATAGGTAAGAAGAAGAACTGTGACGAAAACAACTGAGTAGATGAATTCAGGTGCTTATAGCTCTGACTTGTTCGCATTTTGACACAGCGCAGGAGAATATTTACAAATAGGGGGCTTACGAGGACACATTGTTGCATCGGTTACCACTAGATTTAACAAAAGATTTTTTGAGTCTTGAGATAAAATTTGTGAGAGAAAAAACCAGAAAAATTGTTAGTCTGTCTAAGCTGAGTTGACAATCAGAAGACTAAAATAACTCAAATAAGAGATGAAACAGGCGAGATATGTAAACAATGCTCAGGAATTCTTTCTATTTTTGAAAAATATTATTCAGAATTATATTGGGAAGAGTCAAGCAGCAATGAAACCAATATTCACGATGACCTTAGAAATACCAACCCGCCCAAGCTAGATCACAGTGGCAATGCAATACTTAACACAAATTTACATTAGAGGAGGTCTTAACCACTATTCTTAACTTACCGCTTGGAATGGTCCCTGGCCCTGAATACATTACTGCTGAAATATATAAGATGTTTGCTAACACAACGTTATTTTTGGGAGTATTCAAGGAAATTCAAACTACCAAACAATCTCCACCTTCTTGGCGTAAAGGCATTTTAATTATATTTGTTAAAAAAGATAAAGATTCTTTGGAATGCAGTTTCTACCGCCCTATATCACTGCTTAACGCAGACCTTAAGATATATACCAAACTACTGGCCAACAGGATTAATAGGATAATTAGCAGATTGGTATCAGATGAAATGCATGGCTTTACACCTGGTAAAGACACCCCCCCCACACCAACTTTAACACTGCACTAATAGACAGAGCAACACCTTAAGTGAACCACTTAATATCATTTTATTAGATGATGAGAAAGCATTTAAGCGGGTCTCCTGGCAATTTCTTTGGGAGCTATTAAAAGAATAAAACATTAGCTCTCAACTTATCAATCTGATTCGGGTGATGTATCTAGCCCAAAGCCAAAATGTATACATAAGAATTCACTTCTATTGTTTCGATTACTCGAGGTACTCGACAAGGCTGCCCATTGTCAACATCCTTGTATGCTCTCTACTTGGAGCCATATATTAGAATCTACGAAAGAATATTCCACTTAGCCTCAATATAACTGTAGTATCTCCTCTTAACGGTTTATGCTTATGACATGTTGGTGTTTTCGCACTGTATCAACCCTACTCTTAACACTATTGAGCAGGAAGCTCTTGAATTCGGTATGATCTCTGGCTATAAATTGAATTCTCATTCAACTAAAGTTTTTCTAACTGATGGGAGGATTCCAGCTCAGATTTACAGGGTACTACAAAGGCCAGATACTTGCGCATTACCATAGCACCCACATTAGGACTCTACTTTAAATAATACTATACTTATTTATTATAGCAGATTAAAGTAGTACTAGCTAAATGGACACATCTCCCAATTTTGCTAGTCCAGTGTATTAACCTGGTTAAAATGAATTTCTTGCCCAAAATTCTCTATTATTTTTAGGCATTGCAGTCATATTCCCAATAAGTATTATAAACAGCTTGATACTATGGTTTCAAAATTTATCTGGGCAGGAAAAAAAAGAAAAGAGAGCTATTAGATTCTTAATACTTCCTATTATTAGAGGTGGTTGGGCCTCTCCAGACCGGCGACTGTATTATTGGACAAGCATTGGCATTTGTACACTTCACCAGATGCGGTCTAGTGTTATGAGACACCGACTTCCTGATTCATCACGTTTCACGCCTACAAACGTGAACCACGTGATGTTGAGCCGGCATTTGTACGTGCAACAACGATTCCGCGGCAACATTCGGGCCACGGTGATCGTACGGATAGGTCGTGAGAGGGACAACTCTAAATCGGAAGTAAGTGTATAACTTGAGGGGCTGAAGAGCTAAAGTGTCCCGAGTAGAGTTGGTGCTGATCTCAACTGTATTTCTTAATTTCTTACAGAGTTTCTGTGGCAAAAATCCCCCACCGTGGACTCATGACGTGAAGCCACTCTGTACTTCACGTGAGCCTTAAGTTTTCCATGCCTCGGTTTTTGTGTGTACTTTTTATCTTTAGTACACAAACAAGGCATCGCTGTAATGGTTATACACAGCGCTGTCAATATTATTAAGAAGGTATATTACGATTGGTTGAGTCCATCCTGAGCCATTTTGTTTCACTATTTAATTTGATAGCACTAAAAATATAGTGCATGTTTCTGTACTAAGCACACACATGCCCGTAGCACACAAACAAGACATGGGTGTGAGTTTACAGTATGGGCCACTGTCGCACAATTGCTAATAGAGTGGCTGTATGCTTACTGACTGGTGTCATAGGTCCACTGGTGGAGCATCGTTTGATGAATCATACGTGACTGTCAAGGAAAATATATCACAAACTTATCCGACAACCTGAGACCAATGTTTTCTAGCAAAATGTGCTTTAATGTATGTCCTGTGTTGTTTCCTTCTTTTTGTTTTCTTTTTCAGAATAAAATGGGCCTTTTGGAAATCCCAGATCCCCCAGCGGTAAAACCGTGAGTTTTACTGTACACACTACTTCCCCTGGTTAGGTACGCCTTAGTGTGCGTATACCGGGGAGTTATGGTCCTGAAGAAGCTTAGCTAACTTGCCATTAATAAGCTGAAACATGTCGACCACATTTTTACACATAGCTAGTTAAATTGGATGGGCTGGTGCACCTAATTAACCAGCGTACGTCCGTTTCACTCTCTTTTTAACGATTGGGGATTTTGCCACTATTAAAATTGATTTCTGGCAAAACCTTCATTTTTTTAAATAGCACTACCCCTAGCACTGTCACCTTTGCACAATAATATCCTTCTCCGCTGTAATTCAGGCGTCGAAGCTAACCCTGGGCAAAGCACTACGCTACGCTCGCGTAGTTTGCGAAGTTTGCGCTACTTCGCACAACGCGAATTGCACGTAGCACAGTGCAAACACGCGTAGCGTAGCGTAGCGTAGTGCAGCGGTCATTTTTGCTTGCTCGCGGTCCTCAACGTCAAGTTGGCGACCGCGAGCAAGCAAAATGACATCCCGGCGAGATTCTCAACGCGGGGAGGTCAGGTTTCTCATTGCGAGTGGTCGCGTATGCTCGCGACCGGCCGCGGCGAGAAACTACCAGTCCGCGTTGAGAGCTGCCGCCGAGTAAAAATCTACTCGAGCGGCAGTAAAGACAGCTCGCACTGTGCAAGATGCCGTTTCAATGATTGCACAGTGCGGACAAGCATCCGGCACTGTGCAATCATTGCGAACAGTGCACTACGCAGTTCGCGTAGTGCCACGCGTAGCTCGCGTGAGTGCGAACTGCACTTTGCGTAGCTTCGCGTAGCGCTACTTCGCGAACTACGCCCAGGCTTAGTCGAAGCACACTAGGGAGACATTCGGTCTCCCTGGTGGGAACCCAATGATGAAGCATGTCACCAACTAGGTTGGTGAGTGAGGGTTCTTTTAAGAAATAAAGTCTTTTCCTTGTACAGTTTTTTTAAGATCAAGTACCTTTTCTTCGGAATTGGTTGTCACTCTTTTGTTGCTTTCTAATATTATTATTCAGGGGAAGAAGAGTGGCTACTCCTCCCTCCCTCTCTTGTTGATTGATATACATATATCTATGAGCAAAAATCTAGGTAATATGGGTTGTAAGTTCAATAAAGAGAGACTTTTAGAAAGGTTAGGCTGAAAATTGTTGGAGATCTGAGTAGGACTTGGCTTGATATTAAAAAATGTATAAAAATTCACGAATTACATGCACATACTATACCTTTGGATAATTGCGATCTGCCAGAATGTTTTACATCCTGATATTTTTGAACCTGGCACCAGGCTGGGAATACCTACTTAGGGGACTTGTTTGACAGTCACAGGTTTAAATCATTTTAAGATATACAGATGGAATCATGAAATTGTTCAAATCATGAACAAACACTGGAATGTACTCTTAAAAGATCATGACATGAAAAAAATCCTAGGTAATCAACCGAATGTAACATACAGAAAGCACCATCAATCAAAGACAAACTGGTACACAGCCACTACACAAGACCAGAATTGAAGTCTTGGTTAATGGAACTCCAAAATGGATTCAGTAAGTGTGACAAATGTAAAGCATGTCGTATTGGAAAACATATGAAGGATATCACTGACTCTAAAGATAGTGATAATGAAATGAAATGAAAATTTATAATAAACGTGCACTACTACCCTGAGGTGCCTAGGCGCGCAAGCTTGCAAACTGGGCAGTACCAGGTTATGAGGCTGGCCGAAGGTTAGAGACTCCTAGAGATTGAAAAGCCAAGTTTTTATTTTTTTCCTAAAACAGATAAAGGTCTGAGTGGTTGGAGTGCAACTGCGGCAAAAGATACATTGGCAGCACGATGTGCCAACTAAAGAAAGAGCATATCCGTTCAATACAAAATGACGATAATAACTATGCCATGACCAAACACATGCACACACATGTAAACCACAACTGGCTACAAATGAAATATTGGGGCCTAGCTACCGTCCCCATCAGTGAGAGAGGCGGGAAAGAACAACGAAATTGCGACACCTTGAGTCTAGGTTGATAATCAGATTCTGAACAAAGCAGCCATATGGCCTCAACGGGGACGAAGAACTCCATGTTCATCTGTAATAAACACAACTCCATGGAGAAAGAAAACAGAAACAATCATACAACCACGTATTATAAAATATAATACACCCACACAAACTGAATCATGTACAGTCCAAGCAAGCAGATATTATCCGCCAACCCACATATGGCACTTAGCTAGACATGGAAAGTCAATACATGCCCATTACGGAGAAAAGACGGATACTGCCAGACCCATTAGTGGTCTGAAAATGAGGATCCATCCACGAACAGCATAAATACCACTTGCAGTGAGAATGAGAACAAATGGGATATGGCACTTAGCCGAGAACCATGGTGGAAAAGGTGGACACTAAGAAATCCACGTATGAACTAATAACAAGGGGTTCTCAATGAAATGTGAAAAGCATTACTTGAATAAAGGACTGTGTAAATATGTATGGACAGTGCTTGTTTCGTGAAGTTAAAAGCTGCAGCAGTTCAGAAATGGATGAAATCAGGTGAGCGCTGCTGTGTACACAGTATGAAGTGAAAGCTTAAGAATGTTTTCATTACTGCTTTAACAGTATTAAGTGCAAGGCTGGCAGCAGTTATTTAAAAAACATGGAGTACTTTACCTGCACGTTAGTAAAAGATTAATAAGACATTGTGAAAGTGGAGTACTGATTGGGATGATTGTGCCCTGGGTGGTAATGGCGCTCACTCTTACCGGTGTATATTTTGCTACTATTCTATGGTATATGGTGCCCAGGGAGGGGGTAATCACCCAACACCCTACGATTCAGATCCAAGGATCTGTACAACAATTCATATCAAGCCCTGGCACACATACAAACAGTGTTTTAAGTTGATAACTTATAGCAAGGAAACAAGCACGGCATATATAGGTAGATTTAATGTTCTCTTGTTGTGGCTCCAGCCAACACGTGTTTCGTCGATCGGGACAAGAGACCCGCGACTTCCTCAGGGCTTTATGTATACAGGAAAATCTTTTGAGCCTTCTGGCTGGTTATAATTCCGTCCCAGCCTCAATGTGGCTGGGAGATTCCAAGAAGAGTAGTTACTTCTGGAGTCCCAGCCACATTGAGGCTGGGACGGAATTATAACCAGCCAGAAGGCTCAAAAGATTTTCCTGTATACATAAAGCCCTGAGGAAGTCACGGTCTCTTGTCCCGATCGACTAAACACGTGTTGGCTGGAGCCACAAGAAGAGAACATTAAATCTACCATATATGCCGTGGCTTGTTTCCTTGCTATAAGTTATCAACTTAAAACACTGTTTGTATGTGTGCCAGGGCTTGATATGAGACATTGTGAAAGTGCTGCTAGTGTTTGTATGCAGTTAAAGAAAGGAAAGAGCAAAGCTACTAATGAATTTGCACGTAAAGCGCAGCGCTCACGTTGGCAGAATTTAAAATGACTTTTACATTTGAGAAATCGGACATTTTAAGAACTGCAAATCTGAATGAAGATTGTTTTAAAATTATGCTTGCACCACGGAGGATTGCTAAAACGTACTGTGATAGAAAACAGTTGACACGTAAAACAGAAGTATCTCTACTATGTCAAGGATACAAGCAACACCTGGGTGAAGTATTTAAACTGTGAAAAACATTTGACTTCAAGGTTGACAAAGGCTGTGAATACAGCCGAAATGCGTTCTTGTTTGACAAGTTCTGCCTGATATTAAAATGGAAATACCCTAAGTGCGCAGTTTTCTCTGAATGAGGAGGGAAGGATTTTTAGATATATATATATATATATATATATATATATATATATATATATATATATATATATATATATATATATATATATATATATATATATATATAAATATATATCCAAGCAAGTATCGTTGCAACAATGTAACCAACAACAATACGCTACGGCCACAATATTTCTTTCAGCGTGAATTTTAATCAAGACCACGTCAGTGGCGTGACGTGGTCTTGATTAAAATTCACGCTGAAAGAAATATCGTGGCCGTGGCGTATTGTTGTTGGTTACATTGTTGCAACGATACTTGCTTGGAGTTATTGGGATTCGCGATCCTGCCTCGGCCCGCCATCGGAAGTGGCTTGGGTAGCTACGCGATTCATTGTTGGATATATATATATATATATTACCTACTGGCAGTCGCCAGTAGGTAGTTATAGTTAGGACCTAGTTTCCATAGGAAAAGTATTTTTTGATTTGCCAATATCTTTGGCGCCGTTTGACGAATCTTCGCGAAATTTTCAAAACTAATGGGGCGCTCCGGTCAGCTCCTGTCTTAAAAATTTCGGGGTGATTCGTTGAGCGGGGGCCGAGAAAAAAGGGGGTCCCAAAACGCGTTTTCTCCATGTTAATTTCCATAGGAAACTTTAGACAAAGCTAAAGCCCGAACTGCTGAATGGAATTACACCAAATTTGGCAAAAAGGTAGCTCTTGGTTCAGAAAGCATGCTGACCCATTTTTTTAATTAAAAAAAACTAGGAAGGGGGCCACATGGCCCCCCTTCCCTAAAAATAATAACAAAAATATTAAAAAAAGAGACCATGCCCTGGGGGATGGGGTCCTCGGGGCCAAAATCGGCCACAGGAGGGGGGCCCCATTCCTGTTTTTTTTTAAACAAAATTTAAAAAATGGGTCAGGCCCTGGGGGATGGGGTCCCCAGGGCCCAAGAAATAATAATAAAAGGAGGGCCACACAGCCCCCCTCTAAAAAAAAAAAAGAAAAGCTGGCATCTCGCCGGAGGCCCTGACCCCTCCCTGCACCACTCTGCAAGCGCACCTCCTGGCGTGTTCTGGGTCGGGGGATTAAGTCCCCTTGAATGCTAAGGGTCCTTAGGGGCCAACTAGCCCACCAGGTACCTCCAGTAAGCCCCACACAGTGGGATTGCTGAGAGGTGGTCTGAGGCCACACCCCTTTTTACACCACTCTGTAAACTCGCCTCTTGCACCATTGCTGGTGGGGCGATGAGGTCCTCTTGTGTCCTGAGGACCTCAGGACTAAAGTGGACTTTATTCCTCGAGCAGCAGTGCGTCAGGAGTTGCATGTGCAGAGTGGTGTCTCAGCAATCCAGCTGTGTGGGGCTTACAGGAGGTACCTGGTGGGCTAGTTGGCCCCCAGGGACCCTCAGGATTCAAGGGGACTTAATCCCCCAACCCAGAACGCGCCTCCTGGCGCATTTGTAGAGTGGTGGAGAAAGGGGGCGTGGCCTGTGTCCACCTGTCAGCTATCCCACTATCTAGGGCATACTGGAGGTATCAGGTGGGGTAGTTGGCCCCTAAGCACCCCAAGCAGCGAAGGGGACTTTAATCCCCATCCAAGAGCGTGCCAGGAAGTGCGTTTGCAGAGTGGTGGGGAAAGGGAGCAAGGCCTGCTATGAGAACTTAGCAATCCTGCTGTGTGGGACTTACTGGAGGTAATAGATGGGGTAGTTGGCCCCCAAGGTTGACCTTAGGGGCTAACTACCCCTCCTGTTACCTCCAGTAAATCCCACACTGTGGGATTGCTAAGAGGACTTCAGAGGCCACGCTCACCTTTCTCCACCACTCTGCAAACGCGCCTCCTGGCACAGTACTGGTTGGGGGATGAAGTCCACTTTACTCCTGAGGGACATTGGCGGCCAAGTAGCCCTCCTGGTACCTCCTGTAAGTCCTACGCAGTGGAATTCCTGAGCGCTGGTTGGAGGCCCAGCCCCCTTTCTCCACCACTCTGCAAACGCGACTACCAGTTAAAGAAGCATTTGTAATGTAATAGGTCTCGCATTTGCAAGAGTTAGAACTATTGGCGTTTTAAATCTAAAAGTTTTTACTGATGTTTTTTGGAGTGGAGTGGATGTATGTTGTGTGTAGTGGAATTTTGTGGTATGTTGTGCAGTGAAATTATGTGGATAGAAAGTATGTGGTATTTAGTGTATAGGAATTATGTAGCGTGGGATTATGTGTTATGGAGAGTAATTATGTGGTATGATAGTCTCTGTTGTGGAGTGGTAACCTCAGGTTTAGTCTTCCTCGTTTCCATAAAAGCTAAACTATGAACTCAATGAGACAAAAAAAAGAAGGAATCACTGAGGAGCACTTCTGAACCTAGTCAGAGGTATGAGCAGGGCCACTGGAATTATGCGACTGTTTGGCTGCACCGATTTTCGCACAATTTTCCATATTAGACACATAATCCATCATCTGCTGCCTACTCTGCAGATTTGAACAAAAAAGCCTTGTTTCTAGCTCAAACGGCTTAAACGTTACATAAAATGCAGTAACAAGTGTTACAGCGTGGTGGAAGGTCCTTTGCAAACCTAGAATGGTCCCCTGTTACTTACTGCTAAATGTGGGTGTTAAATTGGTACTAATGGTGTGCAAGCCACTCTTGCTTCTTTCTGCGCCTCTCTTGCCTCTTTCTGCAATTCTGTTGCTTCTTTCTGCACCTTTCTTTCTTTTTCTGCACTTCTCTTGGCTCTCTCTGCAAATCATATCTACTTTCTGCACCTCTGTAGCCTCTTTCTGCACCTCACTTGCTTCTTTGTGCACCCCTCTTGCCTCTTTCTGCACCTCTCTTGCCTCTTTCTGTACCCCTCTTCCCTCTTTCTGCACCTCTGTTCCTTCTTTCTGCACTTCTTTTTTCTTTCTGCATCTCTCTTGCTTCTTTCCGCACCCCACGTGCCTCTTTCTCCACCCCTCTTCCCCCTTTCTGCATCTCTGTTGCTTCGTTCTGCACTTCTCTTGTCTCTTTCTCCACCCCTCTTCCCTCTTTCTGAAACTCTGTTGCTTTCTGCACCTCTCTTGCTTCTTTCTGCATCCCTCGTGCCTCTTTCACACCCCTCTTCCCACACCCCTCTTGCCTCTTTCTGCACCTCTGTTCCTTATTCTGCACTTCTTTTGTTTGTTTCTGCACCTGTCACTTCTTTCTGCGCTCCTTTTCCCTCTTTGTGCACCACTCTTCCCTCTTTCTGCACCCCTCTTCCCTCTTTCTGCACCTCTGTTCCTTCTTTCTGCACTTCTTCCGTTTCTTTCTGCAGCTCTCTTGCCTCTTTCTGCACCCATCCACCCTCTTTCTGTACCCCTGTTGCCTCTTTCTCCACCTCTGTTCTTTCTTTCTGCACTTATTTTGTTTCTTTCTGCACATCTCTTGCTTCTTTCTGTACCCCAAGTGCCTCTTTCTGCATCCCTCTTTCCTCTTTTTGCACCCCTCTTGCCTCTTTCTGCACCTCTGTTGCTTCTTTCAGCATTCCTCTTGCTTCTTTCTGCACTCCTCGTGCCTCTTTCACACCCCTATTCCCTCTTTGTGCACCCCTCTTGCCTCTTTCTGCACCTCTGTTCCTTCTTTCTGCACTTCTTTTGGTTCTTTCTGCACCTCTCGCTTCTTTCTGCACCCCTTTTGCTTCTTTCTGCACCCTCGTGCCTCTTTCACACCCCTCTTCCTGCACCCCTCTTGCCTCTTTCTGCACCTCTGTTCCTTCTTTCTTCACTTCTTTTGTTTGTTTCTGCACCTGTAACTTCCTTCTGCACCCCTTTTGCCTCTTTCTACACCCCTCTTCCCTCTTTCTGGACACCTCTTGCTTCTTTCGGCACCTCTGTTCCTTCTTTCTGCACTTCTTATGTTTCTTTCTGCAACTCTCGTGCTTCTTCTGCACCCCTGTTGCCTCTTTCTCCACCCATCCTCCCTCTTTCTGCACCCCTGTTGCCTCTTTCTGCACCTCTGTTCTTTCTTTCTACACTTCTTTTGTTTCTTTCTGCACATCTCTTGCTTCTTTCCGCACCCCATGTGCCTTTTTCTGCACCCCTCTTCCCTCTTTTTGCACCCCCTTGCCTCTTTCTGCACCTCTGTTGCTTCTTTCTGCACTCCTCTTGCTTCTTTCTGCACTCCTCGTGCCTCTTTCACACCCCCTTCCCTCTTTGTGCACCCCTCTTGCCTCTTTTTGCACCTCTGTTCCTTCTTTCTGCACTTCTTTTCTTTCTTTCTGCACCTCTCGCTTTTTCTGCACCCCTTTGCTTCTTTCTGTACCCCTGTTGCCTCTTTCTGCACCTCTGTTCTTTCTTTCTGCATTTGTTTTGTTTCTTGCTGCACATTTCTTACTTCTTTTTGCCCCCCTCGTGCCTCTTTCTGCACCCCTCTTCCCACTTTTTGCAACCTTCTTGCCTCTTTCTACACCTCTCTTGCTTCTTTCTGCACCCCTCTTGCCACTTTCTCCACCCCTGCTCCCCCTTTTTCCATCTCTGTTGCTTCTTTCTGCACTTCTCTTGCCTCTTTTTCCACCCCTCATCCCTCTATCTGCACCTCTGTTGCTTCCTTCTGCACTTCTCTTGCTTATTTCTGCACCTCTGTCCCTTCTTTCTGCAACCCTTGTGACTCTTTCTGCACCCCTTTTCTCTTTCTGCGCCACCCTTGCCACTTTCTGCACCTCTGTTCCTTCTTTCTGCACTTCTTTTGTTTCTTTCTGCAACTCTCTTGCTTCTTTCTGTATCCCTCTTGCCTCTTTCTCCACCCCACTTCCCCCTTTCTGCATTTCTGTTCCTTCTTTCTTCACTTCTTTTGTTTGTTTCTGCACCTGTCCCTTCTTTCTGCAACCCTTGTGCCTCTTTCTGCACCCGTCTTCCCTCTATCTGCACCCCTCGTGCCTCTTTTTACATCTCTATTCCTTCTTTTTACACTTCTTTTGTTTTTTTCTGCAACTCTCTTGCTTCTTACTGCACACCTCTTGCTTCTTTCTTCACCTCTCGTGCCTCTTTCACACCCCTCTTACCTCTTTCTGCACCCCTCTTGCCTCTTTCTGCACCTCCGTTCCTTCTTTTTGCACTTCTTTTGTTTCTTTCTTTACCTCTCTTGTTTCTTTCTGTATCCCTCTTGCCTCTTTCTCCATCCCACTTCCCCCTTTCTGCATCTCTGTTGCTTCTTTCTGCATTTCTCTTCCTTCTTTCTGCATCTCTCTTGCTTCTTTCTGTACCCCTCGTGCCTCTTTCTGCACCCCTCATCCCTCTTTCTGCACTCCTCTTGCTTCTTTCTGCACCCTTCTTCCCTCTTTCTGCACCCCTCCTGCCTCTTTCTGCACTCCTCTTGCTTCTTTCTGCACCCCGCTTCCCTGTTTCTGCACCCCTCCTGCCTCTTTCTGCACCCCTGTTCCTTCTTTCTTCACTTCTTTTGTTTCTTTCTGCACCTCTCTTGCTTCTTTATCCACCCCTCCTCCCCTTTCTGCATCTCTGTTGCTTTTTTCTGCACTTCTCTTGTCTCTTTCTCCACCCCCCTTCCCTCTTTCTGCACCTCTGTTGCTTCTTTCTGTACCTCTCTTGCTTCTTTCGGCACCCCTCATGCCTCTTTCTGCACCCCTCTTCCCTCTTTTTGCACCCCTCTTGCCTCTTTCTGCACCTCTCTTGCTTCTTTCTGTACACCTCTTGCCACTTTCCCCACCCCTTTTACCCCTTTTTCCATCTCTGTTGCTTCTTCCTGCACTTCTCTTGCCTCTTTTTCCACCCCTCATCCCTCTTTCTGCACCTTTGTTGCTTGTTTCTGCACTTCTCTTGCTTCTTTTTGCACCTCTGTCCCTTCTTTCTGCAGCCCTTGTGCCTCTTTCTGCACCCCTCTTCCCTCTATCTGCACCCCTCTTGCCTCTTTTTACATCTCTGTTCCTTCTTTTGACACTTCTTTTGTTTCTTTCTGCAACTCTCTTGCTTCTTTCTGCATGCCTCTTGCTTCTTTATGCACCCCTCGTGCCTTTTTCACACCCCTCTTCCCTTTCTGCACCTCTGTTCCTGCTTTCTGGACATCTTTTGTTTCTTTCTTTACCTCTCTTGTTTCTTTCCGTATCCCTCTTGCCTCTTTCTCCACCCCACTTCCCCCTTTCTGCATCTCTGTTGCTTCTTTCTGCATTTCTCTTCCTTCTTTCTGCATCTCTCTTGCATCTTTCTGTACCCTTCGTGCCTCTTTCTGCACCCCTCATCCCTCTTTCTGCCCTCCTCTTGCCTCTTTCTGCACCTCTGTTGCTTCTTTCTGCACTCCTCTTGCTTCTTTCTGCACTCCTCGTGCCTCTTTCACACCCTGTTCCCTCTTTGTGCACCCATCTTTCCTCTTTCTGCACCTCTGTTCCTTCTTTCTGCTCTTTTTTTGTTGCTTTCTGCAGCTCTCTTGCTTCTTTCTGCACCCCCTTGCCTCTTTCTCCACCCCTCTTTCTTCACCCCTGTTGCCTCTTTCTGTACCTCTGTTCCTTCTTTCTGCACTTCTTTTGTTTCTTGCTGCACATCTCTTGCTTCTTTCTGCACCCCTCGTGTCTCTTTCTGAACCCCTCTTCCCTCTTTCTGTATCCCTCTTGCCTCTTTCTCCACCCCACTTCCCCCTTTCTGCATTTCTGTTGCTTCTTTCTGCACTTCTCTTGTTTCTTTCTGCACCTCTCTTGCTTCTTTCTGCACCCCTCGTGTCTCTTTCTGAACCCCTCTTCCCTCTTTCTGCACTCCTCTTGCCTCTTTCTGCACCTCTGTTGCTTCTTTCTGCACTTCTTTTGTTTCTTTCTGCACCTCTCTTGCTTCTCTCTGCACCCCTCTTGCCTTTCTCCCCCCTCCTCCCCTTTTTTTCATCTCTGTTGCTTCTTTCTGCACTTCGCTTGCCTCTTTCTCCGCCCCTCATCCGTCTTTCGGCACCTCTGTTGCTTCTTTATGCACTTCTCTTGCTGATTTCTACACCTCTCTTGCTTCTTTCTGCACCCCTTGTGCCTCTTTCTGCACATCTCTTCCCTCTTTCGGCACCCCACTTGCCTCTTTCTGTACCTCTGTTCCTTCTTTCTGTACTTCTTTTGTTTGTTTCTGCACGTGTCTTGCTTCTTTCTGCACCCCTCGTGCCTCTTTCTGCACCCCTCTTCCCTCTTTTTGCACCCCTCTTGCCTCTTTCTGCACCTCTGTTGTTTCTTTCTGCACTCCTCTTGTTTCTTTCTACACCTCTCTTGCTTCTTTCTGCACCACTCTTGTTTCTTTCTTCACCCCTCTTCCCTCTTCCTGCACTCCTCTTGCCTCTTTCTGCACCTCTGTTCCTTCTTTCTGCACTTCTTTAGTTTCTTCCTGCACCTCTCTTGCTTCTTTCTGCACCCCTCTTGCTACTTTCTCTACCCCAGTTACCCCTTTTTGCATCTCTGTTGCTTCTTTCTGCACTTCTATTGCCTCTTTCTCTACCCCTCATCCCTCTTTCTGCACCTCTGTTGCTTCTTTCTGCACTTCTCCTGCTTCTTTCTGCACCTCTGTCCCTTCTTTCTGTACCCCCTGTGCCTCTTTCTGCACCGCTTTTCCCTCTTTCTGCACCCCTCTTGCCTCTTTCTGCACCTCTGTTCCTTCTTTCTGCACTTCTTTTGTTTCTTTCTGCAGCTCTCTTGTTTCTGCACCCCCTTGCCTCTTTCTCCACCCCTCTTCTTTCTTTCTTCACCCCTGTTGCCTCTTTCTGCACCTCTGTTCCTTCTTTCTGCTCTTCTTTTGTTTCTGTCTGCACATCTCTTGCTTCTTTCTGCACCCCTCGTGCCTCTTTCTGCACCCTTCTTCCTACTTTTTGCACCCCTCTTGCCTCTTTCTGCACCTCTGTTGTTTCTTTCTGCACTCCTCTTGCTTCTTTCTATACCTCTCTTGCTTCTTTCTATACCACTCTTGCTTCTTTCTGCACCCCTCTTTCTGCACCTCTGTTCCTTCTTTCTGCACTTCTTTAGTTTCTTTCTGCACCTCTCTTGCTTCTTTCTGCACCCCTTTTGCCACTTTCTCTACCACAGTTCCCCTTTTGTGCATCTCTGTTGCTTTTTTCTGCACTTCTGTTGCCTCTTTCTCCACCCCTCATCCCTCTTTTTGCACCTCTGTTGCTTCTTTCTGCACTTCTCCTGCTTCTTTCTGCACCTTTGTCCCTTCTTTCTGCAACCCTTGTGCCTCTTTCTGCACCCCACTTTCCTCTTTCTGCACCCCTCTTGCCTCTTTCTGCACCTCTGTTCCTTCTTTCTACACTTCTTTTGTTTCTTTCTGCAGCTCTCTTGCTTCTTTCTGCACCCCTCATGCCTCTTTCTGTACCCCTCTTCCCTCTTTTTGCACCCCTCTTGCTTCTGTCTGCACCTCTGTTTCTTATTACTGCACTACTCTTGCTTCTTTCTGCACCTCTTTGCTTTTTTCTGCACCACTCGTGCTTCTTTCTGCATCCCTCTTCCCTCTTTCTGCACCCCTCTTCCCTCTTTTTGCACCCCTCTTGCCTCTTTCTGCACCTCTGTTGCTTCTGCACTTCTTTTCTTTCTTTCTGCACATCTCTTGCTTCTTTCTGCACCCCTCGTGCCTCTTTATGCACCCCTCTTCCCTCTTTTTGCACCCCTCTTGCCTCTTTCTGCACCTCAATTGCTTCTTTCTACACTACTCTTGCTCCTTTCTGCACCTCTTTGCTTCTTTCTGCACCACTCGTGCTTCTTTCTGCACCCCTCTTCCCTCTTTCTGCACCCCTCATCCTTCTTTTTGCACCCCTCTTGCCTCTTTCTGCACTTCTATTGCCTCTATCTCTACCCCTCATCCCTCTTTCTGCACCTCTGTTGCTTCTTTCTGCACTTCTCTTCCTTCTTTCTCCACCTCTGTCCCTTCTTTCTGCAACCCTTGTGCCTCTTTCTGCACCACTCTTACCTCTTTCTGCACCCCATGTGCCTCTTTCTGCACCCCTCTTCCCTCTTTTTGCACCCCCTTGCCTCTTTCTGCACCTCTGTTGCTTCTTTCTGCTACTCTTGCTCCTTTCTGCACCTCTTTGCTTCTTTCTGCACCACTCGTGCTTCTTTCTGCACCCCTCTTCCCTCTTTCTGCACCCCTCATCTTTCTTTTTGCACCCCTCTTGCCTCTTTCTGCACTTCTATTGCCTCTATCTCTACCCCTCATCCCTCTTTCTGCACCTCTGTTGCTTCTTTCTGCACTTCTCTTCCTTCTTTCTCCACCTCTGTCCCTTCTTTCTGCAACCCTTGTGCCTCTTTCTGCACCACTCTTACCTCTTTCTGCACTCCTCGTGCCTCTTTCACACCCCCTTCCCTCTTTGTGCACCCCTCTTGCCTCTTTCTGGACCTCTGTTCCTTCTTTCTGCACTTCTTTTCTTTCTTTCTGCACCTCTCGCTTTTTTCTGCACCCCTTTTGCTTCTTTCTGTACCCCTGTTGCCTCTTTCTGCACCTCTGTTCTTTCTTTCTGCATTTGTTTTGTTTCTTGCTGCACATCTCTTGCTTCTTTTTGCCCCCCCCTCGGGCCTCTTACTGCACCCCTCTTCCCTCTTTTTGCAACCCTCTTGCCTCTTTCTACACCTCTCTTGCTTCTTTCTGCACCCTCTTGCCACTTTCTCACCCCTGCTCCCCCTTTTTCCATCTCTGTTGCTTCTTTCTGCACTTCTCTTGCCTCTTTTCCACCCCTCATCCCTCTATCTGCACTCTGTTGCTTCCTTCTGCACTTCTCTTGCTTATTTCTGCACCTCTGTCCCTTCTTTCTGCAACCCTTGTGCCTCTTTCTGCACCCCTTTTCTCTTTCTGCGAACCCTTGCCACTTTCTGCACCTCTGCACCTCTGTTCCTTCTTTCTGCACTTCTTTTGTTTCTTTCTGCAACTCTTTTGCTTCTTTCTGTATCCCTCTTGCCTCTTTCTCCACCCCACTTCCCCCTTTCTGCATTTCTGTTCCTTCTTTCTTCACTTCTTTTGTTTGTTTCTGCACCTGTCCCTTCTTTCTGCAACCCTTGTGCCACTTTCTGCACCCCTCTTCCCTCTATCTGCACCCCTCGTGCCTCTTTTTACATCTCTATTCCTTCTTTTCACACTTCTTTTGTTTCTTTCTGCAACTCTCTTGCTTCTTACTGCATGCCTCTTGCTTCTTGCTTCTTTCTTCACCTCTTGTGCCTCTTTCTGCACCCCTCTTGCCTCTTTCTGCACCTCTGTTCCTTCTTTTTGCACTTCTTTTGTTTCTTTCTTTACCTCTCTTGTTTCTTTCTGTATCCCTCTTGCCTCTTTCTCCATCCCACTTCCCCCTTTCTGCATCTCTGTTGCTTCTTTCTGCATTTCTCTTCCTTCTTTCTGCATCTCTCTTGCTTCTTTCTGTACCCCTCGTGCCTCTTTCTGCACCCCTCATCCCTCTTTCTGCACTCCTCTTGCTTCTTTCTGCACCCTTCCCTCTTTCTGCACCCCTCCTGCCTCTTTCTGCACCCCTGTGCCTTCTTTCTTCACTTCTTTTGTTTCTTTCTGCACCTTCCTTGCTTCTTTCGGCACCCCTCTTGCCTCTTTCTCCACCCCTCTTCCCCCTTCTGCATCTCTGTTGATTTTTTCTGCACTTCTCTTGTCTCTTTCTCCACCCCTCTTCCCTCTTTCTGCACCTCTGTTGCTTCTTTCTGTACCTCTCTTGCTTCTTTCGGCACCCCTCGTGCCTCTTTCTGCACCCCTCTTCCCTCTTTTTGCACCCCTCTTGCCTCTTTCTGCACCTCTCTTGCTTCTTTCTGTACACCTCTTGCCACTTTCTCCACCCCTTTTACCCCTTTTTCCATCTCTGTTGCTTCTTCCTGAATGAATGAATATAAAATTTGTAAAGCGCGAACTAAGCCCAAGGGCGTCAAGGCACTATAAGCGGACCTAAGGATGCAGACAGAAAGACATGCTCATACCGAGGTCTGAGAGAAAAGCCAGGTCTTTATGGCCCTGCGGAAAAGAGAATGGGACACCTGACTTGAGAGCTGTTCCGGGAGGGAGTTCCACAGTCTAGCAGCCGCAGTGAGAAAGCTCGCCCTCCCCATGTAACCTTCTTAAATCTCTGTACTATAAGCAGATTCTTATCTGCAGACCGGAGCCGCCTGTTGGGAACATAACGATGGATAATGGACTTAATCGCTTCAGGGCCTGACCCGTAATAGGCATTGTGAGTCATGCACAGGGTCTTGAAAAGGATCCTACGGTCCACAGGGAGCCAATGCAGCAACCTAATAGCATCTGTGACTGAATCATATTTAGGTAAATTCATCACCAGCCTGGCAGCGGCATTCTGCACCATCTGCAGACGTCGCATCAAACCCTTGTTAATGCCCAAATAGAGGGCATTACAATAATCCAATCTGGATGTAACCAGTGCGATGACAGCCTGCTTACGTGCATCAAAAGAGAGATAGTGGGAAATTTTCCGTAGGATCCTAATGATCCCAAAACACGTGGAAACTGTCCTACTAACCTGAAGGTTCAGGGACAGTGAATTATCCACGATAACCCCCAGGTTTTTGCCATGGGAGACCGGAGAGGGACAGACGCCAAGGGCATCCGGCCACCAGTCACTGGACCACACCTCCTGCTTACTCCCAAAAACTAAGACCTCCGTCTTCTCTCCATTCAATTTCAGAAAATTCTCCACCATCCAAGAGGATACTGCCTGCATACAGTTCCTGAAATTAAGGGCCGAATCCTTTATGCTATGCGAAATAGACACCATAATTTGGGTGTCGTCCGCATAGGACAGCACTTCCAACCCAAAGGATCTCACAACCTTCGCAAGAGAGAGCGACATAGATATTAAAAAGAGTAGGGCTCAGGGAGGAGCCCTGAGGAACGCCACACAGCAAGGGTTTGGGGGCTGAGTAAAATCGACCAAGCTTAACCATCTGTGCCCGCTCACCTGCACTTCTCTTGCCTCTTTTTCCACCCCTCATCCCTCTTTCTGCACCTCTGTTGCTTGTTTCTGCACTTCTCTTGCTTGTTTTTGCACCTCTGTCCCTTCTTTCTGCAGCCCTTGTGCCTCTTTCTGCACCCCTCTTCCCTCTATCTGCACCCCTCTTGCCTCTTTTTACATCTCTGTTCCTTCTTTTGACACTTCTTTTGTTTCTTTCTGCAACTCTCTTGCTTCTTTCTGCATGCTTCTTGCTTCTTTCTGCACCCCTCGTGCCTTTTTCACACCCATCTTCCCTCTTTCTGCACCACTCTTGCCTCTTTCTGCACCTCTGTTCCTGCTTTCTGGACATCTTTTGTTTCTTTCTTTACCTCTCGTGTTTCTTTCCGTATCCCTCTTGCCTCTTTCTCCATCCCACTTCCCCCTTTCTGCATCTCTGTTGATTCTTTCTGCAGTTCTCTTGCTTCTTTCTGCATCTCTCTTGCTTTTTTCTGCACCTCTCGTGCCTCTTTCTGCACCCCTCATCCCTGTTTCTGCCCTCCTCTTGCCTCTTTCTGCACCTCTGTTGCTTCTTTCTGCACTCCTCTTGCTTCTTTCTGCACTCCTCGGGCCTCTTTCACACCCTGTTCCCTCTTTGTGCACCCATCTTGCCTCTTTCTGCACCTCTGTTCCTTCTTTCTGCTCTTCTTTTGTTGCTTTTTGCAGCTCTCTTGCTTCTTTCTGCACCCCCTTGCCTCTTTCTCCACCCCTCTTCCTTCACCCCTGTTGCCTCTTTCTGTACCTCTGTTCCTTCTTTCTGCACTTCTTTTGTTTCTTGCTGCACATCTCTTCCTTCTTTATGCACCCCTCACGCCTCTTTCTGCACCCCTCTTCTCTCTTTTTGCATCTCTCTTGCCTCTTTCTGCACCTGTTGCCTCTTTCTGCACTACTCTTGCTTCTTTCTGTACCTCTCTTGCTTCTTTCTGCACTACTTGTGCTTCTTTCTGAACCCCTCTTCCCTCTTTCTGCACCCCTCTTGCCTCTTTCTGCACCTTTGTTCCTTCTTTCTACTCTTCTTTTCTTTTTTTCTGCACCACTCTTACTTCTCTCTGCACCCCTCTTGCCACTTTCTCCACCCCTGTTCCCTGTTTTTGAATCTCTGTTGCTTCTTTCAGCACTTCTCTTGCCTCTTTCTCCACCCCTCATCCCTCTTTCTGCACCTCTGTTGCTTCTTTATGTACTGCTCTTGCTTCTTTCTGCACCTCTGTCCCTTCTTTCTGCAACTCTTGTGCCTCTTTCTGCACCCCTTTTCCCTCTTTCTGCTCCCCTCTTGCCTCTTTCTGCACCTCTGTTCTTTCTTACTGCACTTCTTTTGTTTCTTTCTGCAACTCTCTTGCTTCTTTCTGTATCCCTCTTGCCTCTTTCTCCACCCCACTTCCCCCGTTCTGCATTTCTGTTGCTTCTTTCTGCACTTCTCGTTTCTTTCTGCACCTCTCTTGCTTCTTTCTGCACCCCTCGTGTCTCTTTCTGAACCCCTCTTCCCTCTTTCTGCACTCCTCTTGCCTCTTTCTGCACCTCTGTTGCTTCTTTCTAGACTTCTTTTGTTTCTTTCTGCACCTCTCTTGGTTCTCTCTGCACCCCTCTTGCCTCTTTCGCTCCCCTCCTCCCCTTTTTTTCATCTCTGTTGCTTCTTTCTGCACTTCGCTTGCCTCTTTCTCCGCCCCTCATCCGTCTTTCTGCACCTCTGTTGCTTCTTTCTACACTTCTCTTGCTGATTTCTACACCTCTCTTGCTTCTTTCTGCACCCCTTGTTCCTCTTCTGCACCCCTCCTCCCTCTTTCGGCACCCCTCTTGCCTCTTTCTGTACCTCTGTTCCTTCTTTCTGTACTTCTTTTGTTTGTTTCTGCACGTGTCTTGCTTCTTTCTGCACCCCTCGTGCCTCTTTCTGCACCCCTCTTCCCTCTTTTTGCACCCCCTCTTGCCTCTTTCTGCACCTCTGTTGTTTCTTTCTGCACTCCTCTTGTTTCTTTCTACACCTCTCTTGCTTCTTTCTGCACCTCTCTTGCTTCTTTCTGCACCCCTCTTGCCTCTTTCTCCACCCCTCTTCCCCCTTTCTGCATCTCTGTTGATTTTTTCTGCACTTCTCTTGTCTCTTTCTCCTCCCCTCTTCCCACTTTCTGCACCTCTGTTGCTTCTTTCTGTACTCTCTCTTGCTTCTTTCGGCACCCCTCGTGCCTCTTTCTGCACCCTCTTCCCTCTTTTGCACCCCTCTTGCCTCTTTCTGCACCTCTCTTGCTTCTTTCTGTACACCTCTTGCCACTTTCTCCACCCCTTTTACCCCTTTTTCCATCTCTGTTGCTTCTTCCTGCACTTCTCTTGCCTCTTTTTCTACCCCTCATCCCTCTTTCTGCACCTCTGTTGCTTGTTTCTGCACTGCTCTTGCTTCTTTTTGCACCTCTGTCCCATCTTTCTGCAACTCTTGTGCCTCTTTCTGCATCCCTCTTTCCTCTATCTGCACCCCTCTTGCCTCTTTCTGCACCTCTGTTCCTTCTTTCTGCACTTCTTTTCTTTCTTTCTGCAACTCTCTTGCTTCTTTCTGTATCCCTCTTGCCTCTTTCTCCACCCCACTTCCCCCTTTCTGCATTTCTGTTGCTTCTTTCTGCACTTCTCTTGTTTCTTTCTGCACCTCTTTGCTTCTTTCTGCACCCCTCGTGTCTCTTTCTGAACCCCTCTTCCTTCTTTCTGCACTCCTCTTGCCTCTTTCTGCACCTCTGTTGCTTCTTTCTGCACTTCTTTTGTTTCTTTCTGCACCTCTCTTGGTTCTCTCTGCACCCCTCTTGCCTCTTTCTCCCCCTCCTCCCTTTTTTTCATCTCTGTTGCTTCTTTCTGCACTTTGCTTGCCTCTTTCTCCGCACCTCATCCGTCTTTCGGCACCTCTGTTGCTTCTTTCTACACTTCTCTTGCTGATTTCTACACCTCTCTTGCTTCTTTCTGCACCCCTTGTTCCTCTTTCTGCACCCCTCCCCCCTCTTTCGGCACCCCTCTTGCCTCTTTCTGTACCTCTGTTCCTTCTTTCTGTACTTCTTTTGTTTGTTTCTGCACGTGTCTTGCTTCTTTCTGCACCCCTCGTGCCTCTTTCTGCACCCCTCTTCCCTCTTTTTGCACCCCTCTTGCCTCTTTCTGCACCTCTGTTGTTTCTTTCTGCACTCCTCTTGTTTCTTTCTACACCTCTCTTGCTTCTTTCTGCACCCCTCGTGCCTCTTTCTGCACCCCTCTTCCCTCTTTTTGCACCCCTCTTGCCTCTTTCTGCACCTCTGTTGTTTCTTTCTGCACTCCTCTTGTTTCTTTCTACACCTCTCTTGCTTCGTTCTGCACCTCTCTTGCTTCTTTCTGCACCCCTCTTGCCTCTTTCTGCACCCCTTTTCCCTCTTTCTGCTCCCCTCTTGCCTCTTTCTGCACCTCTGTTCTTTCTTTCTGCACTTCTTTTGTTTCTTTCTGCAACTCTCTTGCTTCTTTCTGTATCCCTCTTGCCTCTTTCTCCACCCCACTTCCCCCGTTCTGTATTTCTGTTGCTTCTTTCTGCACTTCTCGTTTCTTTCTGCACCTCTCTTGCTTCTTTCTGCACCCCTCGTGTCTCTTTCTGAACCCCTCTTCCCTCTTTCTGCACTCCTCTTGCCTCTTTCTGCACCTCTGTTGCTTCTTTCTAGACTTCTTTTGTTTCTTTCTGCACCTCTCTTGGTTCTCTCTGCACCCCTCTTGCCTCTTTCGCTCCCCTCCTCCCCTTTTTTCATCTCTGTTGCTTCTTTCTGCACTTCGCTTGCCTCTTTCTCCGCCCCTCATCCGTCTTTCTGCACCTCTGTTGCTTCTTTCTACACTTCTCTTGCTGATTTCTACACCTCTCTTGCTTCTTTCTGCACCCCTTGTTCCTCTTCTGCACCCCTCCTCCCTCTTTCGGCACCCCTCTTGCCTCTTTCTGTACCTCTGTTCCTTCTTTCTGTACTTCTTTTGTTTGTTTCTGCACGTGTCTTGCTTCTTTCTGCACCCCTCGTGCCTCTTTCTGCACCCTTCTTCCCTCTTTTGCACCCCCTCTTGCCTCTTTCTGCACCTCTGTTGTTTCTTTCTGCACTCCTCTTGTTTCTTTCTACACCTCTCTTGCTTCTTTCTGCACCTCTCTTGCTTCTTTCTCCACCCCTCTTGCCTCTTTCTCCACCCCTCTTCCCCCTTTCTGCATCTCTGTTGATTTTTTCTGCACTTCTCTTGTCTCTTTCTCCTCCCCTCTTCCCACTTTCTGCACCTCTGTTGCTTCTTTCTGTACCTCTCTTGCTTCTTTCGGCACCCCTCGTGCCTCTTTCTGCACCCCTCTTCCCTCTTTTTGCACCCCTCTTGCCTCTTTCTGCACCTCTCTTGCTTCTTTCTGTACACCTCTTGCCACTTTCTCCACCCCTTTTACCCCTTTTTCCATCTCTGTTGCTTCTTCCTGCACTTCTCTTGCCTCTTTTTCTACCCCTCATCCCTCTTTCTGCACCTCTGTTGCTTGTTTCTGCACTGCTCTTGCTTCTTTTTGCACCTCTGTCCCATCTTTCTGCAACTCTTGTGCCTCTTTCTGCACCCCTCTTTCCTCTATCTGCACCCCTCTTGCCTCTTTCTGCACCTCTGTTCCTTCTTTCTGCACTTCTTTTCTTTCTTTCTGCAACTCTCTTGCTTCTTTCTGTATCCCTCTTGCCTCTTTCTCCACCCCACTTCCCCCTTTCTGCATTTCTGTTGCTTCTTTCTGCACTTCTCTTGTTTCTTTCTGCACCTCTTTTGCTTCTTTCTGCACCCCTCGTGTCTCTTTCTGAACCCCTCTTCCTTCTTTCTGCACTCCTCTTGCCTCTTTCTGCACCTCTGTTGCTTCTTTCTGCACTTCTTTTGTTTCTTTCTGCACCTCTCTTGGTTCTCTCTGCACCCCTCTTGCCTCTTTCTCCCCCCTCCTCCCCTTTTTTTCATCTCTGTTGCTTCTTTCTGCACTTTGCTTGCCTCTTTCTCCGCACCTCATCCGTCTTTCGGCACCTCTGTTGCTTCTTTCTACACTTCTCTTGCTGATTTCTACACCTCTCTTGCTTCTTTCTGCACCCCTTGTTCCTCTTTCTGCACCCCTCCCCCTCTTTCGGCACCCCTCTTGCCTCTTTCTGTACCTCTGTTCCTTCTTTCTGTACTTCTTTTGTTTGTTTCTGCACGTGTCTTGCTTCTTTCTGCACCCTCGTGCCTCTTTCTGCACCCCTCTTCCCTCTTTTTGCACCCCTCTTGCCTCTTTCTGCACCTCTGTTGTTTCTTTCTGCACTCCTCTTGTTTCTTTCTACACCTCTCTTGCTTCTTTCTGCACCTCTCTTGCTTCTTTCTGCACCCCTCTTGCCTCTTTCTTCACCCCTCTTCCCCCTTTCTGCATCTCTGTTGATTTTTTCTGCACTTCTCTTGTCTCTTTCTTCACCCCTCTTTCTGCACCTCTGTTCCTTCTTTCTGTACCTCTCTTGCTTCTTTCGGCACCCCTCGTGCCTCTTTCTGCACCCCACTTCCCTCTTTTTGCACCCCTCTTGCCTCTTTCTGCACCTCTCTTGCTTCTTTCTGTAAACCTCTTGCCACTTTCTCCACCCCTTTTACCCCTTTTTCCATCTCTGTTGCTTCTTCCTGCACTTCTCTTGCCTCTTTCTCCACCCCTCATCCCTCTTTCTGCACCTCTGTTGCTTGTTTCTGCACTTCTCTTGCTCCTTTCTGCACCTCTTTGCTTCTTTCTGCACCACTCGTGCTTCTTTCTGCACCCCTCTTCCCTCTTTCTGCACCCCTCTACCCTCTTTGTGTACCCCTCTTGCCTCTTTTTGCACCTCTGTTCCTTCTTTCTGCACTTCTTTTCTTTCCTTCTGCACCTCTCGCTTCTTTCTGCACCCCTTTTGCCTCTTTCTACACCTCTGTTCCTTCTTTCTGTACTTCTATTGTTTCTTTCTGCACCTCTCTTGCCACTTTCTCTATCCCAGTTCCCCCTTTTTGCATCTCTGTTGCATCTTTCTGCACTTCTGTTGCCTCTTTCTCCACCCCTCATCCCTCTTTCTGAACCGCTGATGCTTCTTTCTGCACTTCTCCTTCTTTCTCCACCTCTGTCCCTTCTTTCTGCAACCCTTGTGCCTCTTTCTGCACCCCTCTTCCCTCTTTCTGCACCCCTCTTGCCTATTTCTGCACCTCTGTTCCTTCTTTCTACACTTCTTTTGTTTCTTGCTGCAGCTCTCTTGCTTCTTTCTGCACCCCCTTGCCTCTTTCTCCAACCCTCTTCCCTCTTTCTTCACCCCTGTTGCCTCTTTCTGCACCTCTGTTCCTTCTTTCTGCACTTCTTTTGTTACTTTCTGCACATCTCTTGCTTCTTTCTGCACCCCTTGTGCCTCTTTCTGCACCCCTCTTCCCTCTTTTTGCACCCCTCTTGCCTCTTTCTGCACCTCTGTTGCTTCTTTCTGCACTACTCTTGCTTCTTTCTGCAACTCTTTGCTTCTTTCTGCACCACTCATGCTTCTTTCTGCACCCCTCTTCCCTCTTTCTGCACCCCTCTTCCCTCTTTTTGCACCCCTCTTGCCTCTTTCTGCACCTCTGTTGCTTCTTTCTGTACTCCTCATGCCTCTTTCATACCTCTCTACCCTCTTTGTGCACCCCTCTTGCCTCTTTTTGCACCTCTGTTCCTTCTTTCTGCACTTCTTTTCTTTCTTTCTGCACATCTCTTACTTCTTTCTGCACACCTCGTGCCTCTTTATGCACCCCTCTTCCCTCTTTTTGCACCCCTCTTGCCTCTTTCTGCACCTCTGTTGCTTCTTTCTGCACTCCTCTTGCTTCTTTCTGCACTCCTCATGCCTCTTTCACACCCCTCTACCCTCTTTGTGTACCCCTCTTGCCTCTTTTTGCACCTCTGTTCCTTCTTTCTGCACTTCTTTTCTTTCCTTCTGCACCTCTCGCTTCTTTCTGCACCCCTTTTGCCTCTTTCTACACCTCTGTTCCTTCTATCTGTACTTCTTTTGTTTCTTTCTGCACCTCTCTTGCCACTTTCTCTACCCCAGTTCCCCCTTTTTGCATCTCTGTTGCATCTTTCTGCACTTCTGTTGCCTCTTTCTCCACCCCTCATCCCTCTTTCTGCACTGCTGTTGCTTCTTTCTGCACTTCTCCTCCTTCTTTCTCCACCTCTGTCCCTTCTTTCTGCAACCCTTGTGCCTCTTTCTGCACCCCTCTTCCTTCTTTCTGCACCGCTGTTGGTTCTTTCTGCACTTCTTCTCCTTCTTTCTCCACCTCTGTCCCTTCTTTCTGCAACCCTTGTGCCTCTTTCTGCATCCCTCTTCCCTCTTTCTGCACCCCTCTTCCATCTTTCTGCACCTCTGTTCCTTCTTTCTACACTTCTTTTGTTTCTTGCTGCAGCTCTCTTGCTTCTTTCTGCACCCCATGCCTCTTTCTCCACCCCTCTTCCCTCTTTCTTCACCCATGTTGCCTCTTTCTGCACCTCTGTTCCTTCTTTCTGCACTTCTTTTGTTACTTTCTGCACATCTCTTGCTTCTTTCTGCACCCCTTGTGCCTCTTTCTGCACCCCTCTTCCCTCTTTTTGCACCCCTCTTGCCTCTTTCTGCACCTCTGTTGCTTCTTTCTGCACTACTCTTGCTTCTTTCTGCAACTCTTTGCTTCTTTCTGCACCACTCATGCTTCTTTCTGCACCCCTCTTCCCTCTTTCTGCACCCCTCTTCCCTCTTTTTGCACCCCTCTTGCCTCTTTCTGCACCTCTGTTGCTTCTTTCTGTACTCCTCTTGCTTCTTTCTGCACTCCTCATGCCTCTTTCATACCCCTCTACCCTCTTTGTGCACCCCTCTTGCCTCTTTTTGCACCTCTGTTCCTTCTTTCTGCACTTCTTTTCTTTCTTTCTGCACATCTCTTGCTTCTTTCTGCACCCCTCGTGCCTCTTTATGCACCCCTCTTCCCTCTTTTTGCACCCCTCTTGCCTCTTTCTGCAGCTCAGTTGCTTCTTTCTGCACTACTCTTGCTCCTTTCTGCACCTCTTTGCTTCTTTCGGCACCACTCTTGCTTCTTTCTGCACCCCTCTTCCCTCTTTCTGCACCCCTCATCCTTCTTTTTGCACCCCACTTGCCTCTTTCTGCACCTCTGTTGCTTCTTTCTGCACTCCTCTTGCTTCTTTCTGCACTCCTTATGCCTCTTTCACACCCCTCTACCCTCTTTGTGTACCCCTCTTGCCTCTTTTTGCACCTCTGTTCCTTCTTTCTGCACTTCTTTTCTTTCTTTCTGCACCTCTCGCTTCTTTCTGCACCCCTTTTGCCTCTTTCTACACCTCTGTTCCTTCTATCTGTACTTCTTTTGTTTCTTTCTGCACCTCTCTTGCCACTTTCTCTACCCCAGTTCCCCCTTTTTGCATCTCTGTTGCATCTTTCTACACTTCTGTTGCCTCTTTCTCCACCCCTCATCCCTCTTTCTGCACCGCTGTTGCTTCTTTCTGCACTTCTCCTCCTTCTTTCTCCACCTCTGTCCCTTCTTTCTGCAACCCTTGTGCCTCTTTCTGCACCCCTCTTCCCACTTTCTGCACCGCTGTTGCTTCTTTCTGCACTTCTCCTCCTTCTTTCTCCACCTCTGTCCCTTCTTTCTGCAACCCTTGTGCCTCTTTCTGCACCCCTCTTCCCTCTTTCTGCATCCCTCATGCCTCTTTCAGCACCTCTGTTCCTTCTTTCTACACTTCTTTTGTTTCTTTCTGCAGCTCTCTTGCTTCTTTCTGCACCCATTTGCCTCTTTCTCCACCCCTCTTCCCTCTTTCTTCACCCCTGTTGCCTCTTTCTGCACCTCTGTTCCTTCTTTCTGCACTTCTTTTGTTTCTTTCTGCACATCTCTTGCTTCTTTCTGCACCCCTCGTGCCTCTTTCTGCACCCCTCTTCCCTCTTTTTGCACCCCTCTAGCCTCTTTCTGCACCTCTGTTGCTTCTTTCTGCACTACTCTTGCTTCTTTCTGCAACTCTTTGCTTCTTTCTGCACCACTCATGCTTCTTTCTGCACCCCTCTTCCCTCTTTCTGCACACCTCTTCCCTCTTTTTGCACCCCTCTTGCCTCTTTCTGCACCTCTGTTGCTTCTTTCTGTACTCCTCTTGCTTCTTTCTGCACTCCTCATGCCTCTTTCACACCCCTCTTACCTCGTTGTGCACCCCTCTTGCCTCTTTTTGCACCTCTGTTACTTCTTTCTGTACTTCTTTTCTTTCTTTCTGCACATCTCTTGCTTCTTTCTGCACCCCTCGTGCCTCTTTACGCACCCCTCTTCCCTTCTTTTTGCACCCCTCTTGCCTCTTTCTGCACCTTTGTTGCTTCTTTCTGCACTACTCTTGCTTCTTTCTGCACCTCTTTGCTTCTTTCTGCACCACCCGTGCTTCTTTCTGCACCCCTCTCCCCTCTTTCTGCACCCCTCTTCCCTCTTTTTGCACCCCTCTTGCCTCTTTCTGCACCTCTGTTGCTTCTTTCTGCACTCCTCTTGCTTCTTTCTACACTCCTCATGCCTCTTTCACACCCCTCTTCCCTCTTTTTACACCTCTGTTCCTTCTTTCTGCACTTCTTTTCTTTCTTTTTGCATCTTTTGCTTCTTTCTGCACCCCTTTTGCCTCTTTCTACACCCCTCTTGCCTCTTTCTCCACCCATCTTCCCCCTTTATTCATCTCTGTTGCTTCTTTCTGCACTTCGCTTGTCTCTTGCTCTGCCCCTCATCCGTCTTTCTGCACCTCTGTTGCTTCTTTCTGCACCTCTCTTGCTTCTTTCTGCTCCCCTTTTACCTCTTTCTGCACCCCTCTTCCCTCTTTCTGCACCCCTCTTGCATCTTTCTGCACCTCTGTCCCTTCTTTCTGCACTTCTTTTGTTTTTGTCTGCACATCACTTGCTTCTTTCTGTACTTCCCTCGCCTCTTTCTGTACTCAAATGGGAAGTGCAAGCTGTCAAGTTTAAAGGTCTGCGTGCTCATGTGACTGAGGTATATGTCTACTTGTATATGTATTCTCACATGTGTTATGTATCTGAAGATGGTAGCTTAAAAAGTGGGTAGCTTCTTCTATAGGTGGTTAAATATTCTCAGTTCTGCTCTGTCATTCAGTTGCACAGGCAGATATGCCTTATGTATATAGGTGTTATAGAGCCCCTCAAATATACTACTGAATACCGATGTGCCCTGTATTATGAGCAGAAAGAAATACATACACCTTTTTGTACACATATTTACAGAGTATGCTGTTTGAAACACAGGTATTCAAGTATTTCTATGTTTATTTTTATGTAACATGTCACTCGGTAAAAGCGGAGACACGCAAGCATACCTTCACAAACTTGGTCAGACCTACAACAGTGATATGCTTAGGATTACTGTTTTATATTTGGTAAGTAGGCCTAACATTCTGAGCAGTCGATTAATAGTGAAGCTTCAAGAGAAAAGTGAGGTTTAAGACATCTTGGGAGAAGGATTAGTGATTAGGCTACTTTGTATGAGTATGTTGTAAGGTACAGTCAAAGTAGGCCTCTTTCTGCACTTCTGTTGGCTCTTTCTGCACTTCTCTTGCTTCTTTCTGCACCTTTCTTCCTCTTTCTTGACTTCTCTTGCCTCTTTCTGCACATCTCTTGCTTCTTTCTGCGCCTTTCTTCATCTTTCTGCACATGTCCTACCTATGTGGGCATATTTAGAAATTAGCATTTAAAAAACCTTAGAAATTCACTGAAAAAACCAGAGGTTTCAGGGACGTTATAGTTAGAAATTAGCATTTAAAAAACCTTAGAAATTCACTGAAAAAACCACAGGTTTCAGGGGCGTTATAGTTAGTTAGACATTTCACTCATACAAAACCAGAGAAATTCAGCCGTTATAGTTAGTTGAGATAACTATAATTCGCGCCTCCGCAATGCACTGCTGATGATGTCACATATTACATCACTTATGACATGGTCAGTGACATCACTGAGGACATCACTGATGACATCTCAAATGACATCACTGATGACATCACTGATGACATCATCCACTTAATATCTGATGCACCTCCTAACACCCTAATATAACCTTTGATACACCCACTCTAAAATACAGACTACCATTTTCGAAACCATAGACACACCAATACCAGTTACTACATACCCACTCACTGATTCGTAGGTCTACACACACATCCACTCATTCACCCATACAGTCACTCATACATGCAGTCACTCATCAATACAGCACTATAATATGCACTCATACACCTATACAGACACTCACACACCACCATTCACCCATAGAGTTACTCACACACATAGTCAGTCATGCAAAGAACCAATCACACTCCCATTTACTCACCTATACAGTTATAGACACACCACCTCACTTATTCATACAGACACTAACACATACTTACTCTCTTATACAATCATAGACACAAGCACAAACTCATCCATACAGCCACTCTCACAGTCACTCACTCTCACATATAGTCATTTATATAGTCCAACACTCACATATACTGCCTTTCACATATGTAGTTACTCACACATGTACCACTGAGACACCCATTCACTAACCAACACACCCATACACACACTTACCCACCCATACAGCCCTTCACAGATGCTCTCTTGAACCCATACACTGAGTGGATCACCAACTCACACATCTATGCACAGAGTCACACACCCCCCACCCACCCACACAGACACTCAGGCACTCATACAGATACTCAGACAACCAATCAATAACCCATATAGACACTCATGTAGCTACTCACCAACCCATGCAGCAGTTTACACACCAACTGACAGACTGATACAGACATTCACACAGTTTAGTCACTGACCCATGCATTCGGTAAGACATGTTTAATCAGTCACTTATACAGTCAGTCACGCACCTACTAAACCATCCATTTAGACACTCATTCTTCAATACACCTTGGCATATATATACATATAAAACATATGTAAACTTTACAGAAACACACAGTCACTGGATGATGTCATCAGTGATGTCATCAGGGATGTCATCATTGATGTCATCAGTGATGTCACTGACCATGTCATGAGTGATGTAATATGTGACGTCATCAGCAGTGCATTGCGGGGGCGCGAGTTTTAGTTATCTCAACTAACTATAACGGCCGAATTTCTCTGGTTTTGTACGAGTGCAATGTCCAATTAACTATAATGTCCCTGAAACCTGTGGTTGTTTCAGTGAATTTCTAAGGTTTTTTAAATGCTAATTTCTAACTATAACGTCCCTGAAACCTAGGGTTTTTTCAGTGAATATATATATATATATATAGCGAAACCAACAACTCTCCAACCTCCTGACGGCGAAAGAGGGAAACGGACTCCAAAGGCAGATTGACAATGATTTAATTGCACACCTCCGTTCGACGCGTTTCGAGCAACACAGTGCCCTTGATCACTAACGGAGCGCAATATATATATATATATTTGGATAAGCTGTAATAATATGTTAGGATTTTGAATACTAAACGTGTTTTTCTAAAATGTTAAACTTTTCTATTACTCGTCATGTTGAACTGGGAACAGTAAGTAACTTCAAAGCCCAACATTTTCTCTACTGTTGTTCAGGCTGAAGAGGGAATAGTAAATGTGACCCCTCCAAAGTTCAACACCTTCCCTTCTGTTGCTCAGTTTGTAGTTGGAATAGGAAATGTGATATCTCCAAAGTCTAACACTTTCTTTCTTGTTGTCAAAGATGGTGTGAGAAAAGTAAAGTTGATTTTATTATGTATATGTTTTTATTTATATTTGTTTGAATGAAGTTATAATGGTACTCTTTATATATATATTTTTAATGTTTATTAGATTTGAGTTATAAAGAATTATAAATCTACTCCCCTAGTATCTAAGTTGTATTCATTTTCATTAAGTGTTTTTGAATTTTCATTAAGTGTTTTTGGGATTTAATATTTCGATCAGGGTTAAAAACAGAAAAAGGAAGCAACAACTGTAATTTGGTGCTTTAAATACTGATTACATATGTTATATCTCCTTTCTAAGTAAAAAAAAAAACCTGGAGTACGATGTATTAGCCAAACACTGTGAATGCCTGTCCACGTAGTAATGCTACTAACCTCACCCTTTATAGACCGACTCAGATTAAGAGGCCAATATAGTGATCATGGATCACATACCATTATGCCTTGTAGGCAATAGACGCAATATGATTCAAGTGAACTTAAAACCACTGAATATATTCTTTCATTTGTATTGTTAGAGTCATACAACACAGGAAACAAGTACTTGTGTTTCTTTCTCAATTTACAGCATACAGCAAGGAATTTGCATTCAGTTTGAAAATCTCTATGCAAAATAATGAGCAAATAATCCTCACTTTAGCGTGTGGTGTTTTTTTATTTTTTATTTCCAGCATCCTTGCTCAATGGAATGCATTTGTGTCGACAATATTTCAGTCTAATACAGAACATTGGCTTTCTCTCTTTGCCAATTAAACATTGTTGCCATCTTGGATGTCACTAAATCTCTCACTATGCTTCAAAATTATATGGCCTTTGTCCTTCTGGTTCTCCAGTAACAGTTATATAAGCAATCTGGCTTCCCGCACAGTGTCGCTGAGGCTTCCAGTGAGGCAGATGGCGCAGACAGAAATGTCTTCCATGGCACTAAATTAAGCATTAACACATCAACTTCCAATCGCATTCCAATTATCACTTCATGATCACAGCTTCATTACACTAGCTGGTCTCAAGATGACGATGTGTTTAAAGGAATGCACATTTTTAGTCTGGAAGCCCATCACAAGTTTTATTTGATGTATTAGTAAAGCAAAGTGCTACTAACGAGTACTTCTGACACAGTAATCCATGATGAATTCGAGGACAAAAATATTTATTTCATCAATCTTAGTAACAGAATAAAATGATGCTCCTGGACAGGGAGATTTATATTGGACCGGTGGTTCTTAAGCTGTGGTCCGGGGATCCCTGGGGGTCCATGAAGTCTACTTAGGTGGTCCGCAACTGCTTGGAAAATTAAATAATATTAACAGATTAATAAGATTGTTACAGTATACCTAAATAAGAAGCAAAATGTACAATTGAACATTTTAAAATGTTCTGCAAATGTGAAGGAATTTGAAATTGGAGGCTAGAAATAATAGTTAGTATCTTCAGAATGAATTGTCGGAGCAGTGCAAGCACATAAAACAAATTAAAGTATAAAAGATGAGTAGCCTCACTTGAATTTAAAAACACCCCAACCTTCCTATAAAAATTAACATTTTGTTTTTTATATGTGTTTTTTAATTAAATAAAATGTTCCATGATTTGTGAGTTTGTGTGCTGAATGCTTGTTTCTGTATTTTTTGTGTATTGTTTCGTAGTTCGAATCATTGAAAATGTTTAGGCTGGGGTCCCCGGATTCCAATAATGATTCAATGGCGGTGTCCATAATGATAAAGTGGGGTCCTCAGAAGGGTAAGTGTTAAGAAACACTGTTTTAGACAGTCTAATACATCAAATGATTGGGGCAACTGGACATTTCTGGTGAAATAAGTATGGGGCACAGGAACCAAGCAGAAGTGACGACAGTTCTGATTTGAGGTTGCAGTAAAAAAACTCTATGGCATGATTCTTTGCAATTTCCCATTCCTCAATTAACTGACAATCGATTGATAAAAGGAAATCATTAAAAAAATGTAGTAACTGTACGAAGGTGGTATTTTGAATTTTATTGACATTTAGACAAGCAAAAATCAGGTGATGCAACCCACTAAGGACAGAAGGTCATTCCTACTTCAGTCCTTTCAGTCGCCTTTACGTCATGCTGTGAGGATGTTTTGTATTTCACTGTAAACTGCTGAGTATGTATACAGCCGCATTCATATGAAATAGTTTAACGAGCCTGCTGTCCATTACTCACATGAGTATTTCTAGTTTAATTACAGTGAGGCTCGTATGCATCACCCCAACACTGAAGGAACTATACTGACTCCCACTCCAAGCCAGAAGCATCTTCAAGAAACAATTACATCAAGTACAAGGCCGCGAGAAATGGCTTTCAATTTACCCGTGCTGAGAAAATAAAAACCGTGGATGAAGAGAAACAAACAATAAGACAGGAAATCACCAACCAGGAGCAAAGAAATACAAAAATTAAAAAAAAAAAAAAAACAGAAGGCAAGCTTTCTCCATTTATACTCCTAAGATGGAGAACAACAGACTTGTTATCACTGGAACTTCTCCTACCATCCTGAAACTCCGAAAGGAACTAAAGACACACCTCTTCAAAGAACGTTACTGTCTTACAGAACAGCAACACACAGCACTGTATAATCTTGTTGCCTCTTTGTAAAAGAGTTCAAAATTTATCTCAGACTTCAGGTGTTCTTCTCCAGCTAGAAAGGCGCTTCCTAAATACCCCTTCATTCACACACATAGCTATACAAACGTCAAAAGCCATATTCTAGTGGGCCGTTTACCTATCGTCACTCTTAGGATGTGGGGTAAGGGCTAGAGCGTACAGCTTTGAAGCCGGGAAACCGGGTTCGAGTCTTTGATGGTGGCTCAACATTCTATGAGTCTGGGTAAATCACCTCAAGGGTGATTTAGTAACATTTTGCTCTGGGTTTGTGTCATAAAAATTATGCAAATCGGCACAAAATGTTTTTTTTTTATTATTTACTTTTCAGCGCAAAACTTTTTTGCGTTGGAATTTGACTAAAAGTAACACAAAGTAGTGCAAAGCGCTGCTTTGAGTTTCTTAGCATCAGGGGGCGTTAAATGGCTGTTCCCATGAAATCACCCACCCTTTTTGATGCAAAACCCTATCGACCACAAATGTGAAATTGTGCTCGTTTTCTTTTCCTTTCTGTGCCCCCCTTGCTGCCCCTGATTGTGCTCGTTTTTCCTTTCTGTGCCCCCCTTGCTGCTGTGCTCGTTTTTCCTTTCTGTGCCCCCTTGCTGCCCCTGATTGTGCTCGTTTTCTTTTCCTTTCTGTGCCCCCTTGATGCCCTGATTGTGCTCGTTTTCCCTTCTGTGCCTGTTTCCCGCCGCTGCGCCTGCGGCCCCGCCCCCTCACTGCCCATTCGCTGCCCCATTCCCTGCTCCTCCCTCCCACCTCCCCATTTATGGCGGCCGCTGCGTGGTGAAGAGAGCGACCCCTGACCTTGACTGGTAGGTCGCTCCCCACCACACAGCTCCGTCTGTGTGCCCTGCTGCTGCCCCTGATTGTGCTCTGTTTTCCTTTCTGTGCCCCCTTGCTGCCCCTGATTGTGCTCGTTTTTCCTTTCTGTGCCCCCTTGCTGCCCCTGATTGTGCTCGTTTTTCCTTTCTGTGCCCCCTTGCTGCCCCTGATTGTGCTCGTTTTTCCTTTCTGTGCCCCCTTGCTTCCCCTGATTGTGCTCGTTTTTCCTTTCTGTGCCCCCTTGCTGCCCCTGATTGTGCTCGTTTTCTTTTCCTTTCTGTGCCCCCTTGATGCCCTGATTGTGCTCGTTTTCCCTTCTGTGCCTGTTTCCCGCCGCTGCGCTGCGGCCCCGCCCCCTCACTGCCCATTCGCTGCCCCATTCCCTGCTCCTCCCTCCCACCTCCCCATTTATGGCGGCCGCTGCGTGGTGAAGAGAGTGACCCCTGACCTTGACTGGTAGGTCGCTCCCCACCACACAGCTCCGTCTGTGTGCCCTGCTGCTGCCCCTGATTGTGCTCGTTTTTCCTTTCTGTGCCCCCTTGCTGCCCCTGATTGTGCTCGTTTTTCCTTTCTGTGCCCCCTTGCTGCCCCTGATTGTGCTCGTTTTTCCTTTCTGTGCCCCCTTGCTGCCCCTGATTGTGCTCGTTTTTCCTTTCTGTGCCCCCTTGCTGCCCCTGATTGTGCTCGTTTTTTCCTTTCTGTGCCCCCTTGCTGCCCCTGATTGTGCTCGTTTTCTTTTCCTTTCTGTGCCCCCTTGATGCCCTGATTGTGCTCGTTTTCCTTCTGTGCCTGTTTCCGCCGCTGCGCTCTGCGGCCCCGCCCCTCACTGCCCATTCGCTGCCCCATTCCCTGCTCCTCCCTCCCACCTCCCCATTTATGGCGGCCGCTGCGCGGCCGCGCCGCTGGGGGCAAGCCCGTCTGCGCCCGTCCGTGCCGTGACCGCGCCCAGCGCCAGACCCCCTGGTCCGGGCATCCCCCGCGCCCGCCACATCAACAGACGCCGATACGACGCCAGCACCCTCCACGCACTCAACCCCGGAAAAGATCACGCCTGCTACCAGGCCACCCTGAAGCGCACCCAAGGGCCCTTCACCTGCCGGAACTGCAGCTTCGCCAGCACCCGCACCGCCAAACCACCGCCCAGGAAAGAACCCAACTACCTCAGATGCATCCTCCTCAACACCCGCTCCGCCCGCAAACACGCCATCGAACTCTGGGACCTTCTCGACTCAACCTCCCCAGACGTCGCATTCCTGACGGAGACCTGGCTGAATCCCGCTTCAGCCCCCGACATCGCCATTGCCATCCCGGACGGATACAAGATCACCCGCAGGGACTGCACCAACGGAGTCGGAGGAGGCATCGCCATCGTCCACAGGAACACCCTCAGAGTCTCAACCAACACCGACGACACCCTCAGCACCGCCGAACACATGCACTTCCAGATCCACACCGATCCCAACACCACCCTCAGAGGAACCCTCATCTACAGACCCCCGGACTCCGACCACAGTTCAGCGATTCCATCGCTGACTTCGTTAGCACACACGCCATCGCCTCCACGGACTACATCCTCCTCGGGACCTGAACTTCCACCTCGAGAACAACAAGGACACCAACTCCACCACCCTGATCGACAACCTCGCCACCCTCGGACTCAGACAGCTCGTGACTACACCCACCCACGCCGCTGGCCACACGCTAGACTCCATCTTTTCCGCAAGCCCACACGTCTCCTTCAACCACACCTCCGAACCCCACTGGACTGACCACCACTGCATCCACTTCACCTACAGGAAGCCCACCACGCACCACCGCACCGAACAAATGCCTCGCCGCTGCTGGAGCAGTGTCACGGAAGACCAGCTAACCACAACCTCGCCCTGAGCCCACCCGCCGAACCCTCCGACCCCGACACCGCCGCCCGCAACCTCAGACAGTGGATTGACGACTGCGCCAACACCCTCGCCCCGCTCAAGAATCCGCCCAACAGCAACACCAGCAAGAAAGCCACCTGGTTCACCGAAGACCTCCAGGCCTCCAAACGAACATGCCGAAAACTGGAGAAGATCTGGCTCCACGAACGGACAGCAGACAGCTACGCCGCCCACAAGAGCGCCACCCGCGGTCACCATCACCTCATCAGATCCGCCAAAAGGGCCTCACTCAAAGACCGCCTAGACAACAACGCACACAACAGCAAAGAGCTCTTCAACATCGTGAAGGAACTCTCCAACCCCAGCTCCAACACCAACGACATCCAGCCGTCGCGAGACCTGTGCGACTCACTGGCCACCTTCTTCCACCGCAAAATCGCCGACATCCACGACAGCTTCAACACCACGACCGCCCCGGCAACCACCGAGACCACTGCCCCCACAACCACCAACCGCCTGCTCTCCTGGACCAACATCAACGACGAGGACACCAGCGAGATCATGAACACCATCCACTCCGGTTCACCGCTAGACCCGTGCCCTCACCACATCTTCAACAAAGCCAGTACAGCCATCGCGCTCCCATCTCCGGAAAATAATCAACATCTCCTTCGAGACAGCAACCTTCCCGGAAAGCTGGAAGCACGCCAAGATCACCGCCTTACTCAAGAAACCCAAGGCAGACCCCAAGGACCTCAAGAACTTCCGACCCATCTCTCTGCTCCCGTTCCTCGCGAAGGTCACCAAGAAAATCGTCAACAAACAACTGACCCGCTACCTCGAGGAGAACAACATCCTGGACCCTTCCCAGTCCGGCTTCCGCAGCAACCACAGCACCGAAACCGCCCTCATTGCCGCCACCGATGACATCAGGACCCTGCTAGACAACGGAGAAACAGCAGCCCTCATCCTCCTGGACCTATCAGCCGCCTTCGACACGGTCTGCCACCACACACTACGAACACGCCTTCACGACGCTCGGGATCCAAGAGAAGGCCCTGGACTGGACCACATCCTTCCTTTCCGGCAGAACACAAAGCGTCCGCCTCGCCCCTTCCGATCCAAGGCCACCAAGATCATCTGCGGCGTACCCCAAGGCTCCTCCTCAGCCCAACGCTGTTCAACATCTACATGGCACCCCTCGCCCACGTCGCCCGACAGCACAACCTCAACATCATCTCCTACGCCGACGACACCCAGCTGATCCTCTCCTCACCAAAGACCCTCACACCGCCAAAGCCCACCTCCACTGAAGGAATGAAGGCCGCCGCCGAATGGATGAGGACCAGCCGCCTGAAGCTGAACTCGGACAAGACGGAGGTCCTCATCCTTGGTTCCAACCCTTCAGCCTGGGACGACTCCTGGTGGCCAACATCACTGGGAACAGCCCCGCCACCCACCGACCACGTACGCAACCTAGGGTCATCCTCGACCCCACCCTCTCCATGACTAAGCAGGTCAACGCCGTTTCCTCATCCTGCTTCAACATCCTCCGAATGCTCCGCAGGATCTTCAAGTGGATCCCCACCGAAACAAGAAAAACAGTCACCCAGGCCCTCGTCACCAGCAGGCTGGACTACAGAAACGCCCTCTACGCAGGAACGACGGCTAAGCTCCTGAGACGGCTGCAACGCATCCAGAACGCCTCTGCACGTCTTATCCTCGACATCCCTCGACGCAGCCACATCACACCCCACCTGAGAGACCTGCACTGGCTCCCTGTCAACAAGAGGATAACCTTCAAGCTCCTCACCCACGCACACAAAGCACTCCACAACTCCGGACCAGCCTACCTCAACAGACGACTCAGCTTCTACACCCCCACCCGCCAGCTCCGCTCGACCAGCCTCGCCCTCGCCACAGTCCCCCGCATCCGGAAAACGACCGCCGGCGGCAGATCCTTCTCCCACCTCGCCGCCAAGACCTGGAACACCCTCCCCACCAACCTCCGACAGACCCAAGACCTACTGGCCTTCAGAAGACTCCTCAAGACCTGGCTCTTCGATCAGTAGCAGCACCACCCCCCTCTTCCCCCAGCGCCTTGAGACCCTCGCGGGTATGTAGTGCGCTTTAGAAGTGACATGATTGATTGATTGATTGATTGAAACAGGGTTTTGTGTAAAAAAAAAAAAAATGCCTTTTGAAACCAGACATTAAAAGGAGACATGTTTTAATTTCTCCTTTCTTTTCCGACTTTGCATATGTGCTGCATTTTACAGCACACATACAAAGTAGGAAAAGTTTTAGAAGTTGTCTAGGCATAGTATTGCAAACTGGAAGGAACCCCTTCCAGTACAAAATCTGTACCCAGGTCAACCGTACAGTCAGCACATGCTTTTATATCTTAAAAACCCTCAGAAAGGCCCTTCGACTCATCCCATCAGAACTGCACCGGCCCTCTATCATCGCGTTGATTACCTCTCGGCTGGATTACTGCAATGCCCTCTACCTCAATATCACCGCTGCATCTCTGAAAAGTCTCCAGATGGTTCAGAACGCAGCAGCAAGATTGATTTTAAATATTCCTAAACATCAATCTGCCAGAGAAGGAATCCGGTGGTTACACTGACTCCATATTAAGGAACGCATCTCATTCAAGGCCCTAAGTACAGTATATAAGGCCGTGCATTGCAAGGGTCCGTCCCAACTCAAATCTCTGTTCCATTGATATACCCCAGGGAGGACCTTGAGATCATCCACACAATCCAAACTTGTTGTGCCCAGACTTCATAAATCCAGATGGGGCGGCCGTGCCTTCTCGGTGGCCGCTGCCAAGCTCTGGAATTCTCTCCCCCCTGCCCTCGCCAATGCTAGCTCCCTTTCTGTTTTCAGGAAACTCCTGAAAACCTGGTTATTCTCCTCTTAATTGGCTGCTGCGTTCCTCTTTCCTACTGTGTCTGCTTAGCGCCTTGACACCTACGGGTTTAGTGCGCTCTACAAATACTGTCTTATCTTATCTTATCTTATGCTAGACTCTCGCACACATGAAGGAAGTGACCCGATTAGGGGCACCCGGGTCACTCGTGACCACCTCTCAGCCTTCCAAACAAATGAAGAGTTGGTCAGACAGTAGAGAATACAAACCAAAGCTATTTATTAGTCATACACTCGAGCGGAGTCCAGTCTGACCATCCTCCTTGGATTGCTGCAGACTGGACCCCCACCAACATGGTAATACGTGATATACATTTCCAGTACCCCTAAGGACACGCCAGACTGGAATTTTCCAGTTTGTAGCTGGTGAACAAAGGAGACACAGAAGGATGAGCTGCAATCTGAGGTCGGGTACATGCTATCTCTGTTCCAAGGTTACTCTGCCCGTGCCCGCCACTCTAAGGGTGGGAGCAGGCCTATCTAACGGGAAAGGTATGTAATGACAAAACAGTCTATTTATTAGTACAGCAAAGCTCAACCTTGCAGGATTAGAAAGAAAATATCGAGGCTGCTTTCTGCTGAGGCAAACAGAATGAGACCGGAGTTTAGTTTCGATCATGGTACAAAATGGCGGCTGAAAACAAAATGGTGCCGCAAATGCTAACTTAAATCGTACAATGTAAAGAGAAGTCGACCAAAAACATTTTCCATTCCAACAGACCCTCCTTTTAGCATTTGCTAACACATTTTCAGATGGGGAGTGGGAAAGATGTAATATGCAGAGGAACGAAAAGGACATCAAGACTCAGAACTATCCATATATTCAGTATCAGGAATAGAAAGAAGGTGCAATGGATGAGCGAGAACCAAAGATGCCCTCATCTATTTGCATCATTTCGTCAATGCCCTTCTGCAACATAATCGCAGCAGTGTCATGGACTGTCTTCTGACGGTTAGGGTTGAGAAGCGTTTTACAGTAAGAACAGCATAAGGGGAGACACTGCACCAGAATGCAACAGACAATTAGAATTACAATAAAGTATATCACCCTTACTAGAGTCCAACCCCACCCACCAAAGAGGGACCAACTCCAATTTCCGCTTTCCATTCCTTTGACAGTCTCCAAAATATCTAAAATGTGTTGGGTAATATTCTTTTCCATATTTGTGATCCCGACTACACACTGGGCTCCTACTACTGCGCACACACCACCGCTCTTAGCTAGGATGAAATCAACTGCATATCTTGTTTGCTCAGAGTATATTTGCATACTTTCTAATTGGGTGGTGATGTCACGCAAAGCCGCTACTGTGGAGTTAGACAGTATCTGCAGCTTACATCCAAAATATTCCCTAGCCCTTTCACCTCTTGGCATAGTGGTACCACCAAAGGTGATAATGGAGGAAAGAATATACGCAAAGGTGATACCATTACTATAATTATTGACCTCCAGGTCTGTCACTCTGTCGCAAAATTCCTTTGTTCAAGTACTTTTAACACATCTTATATTTGATTTACTGTACTTACAAGGCACCCCAAGAGGAAGCACCATTCCTAAAGCAACATCCTCAGTACCATTATAAACATTGGAGTGAGTACCATTGGACAGAAAGTAAAATCCTAGGTGTGCATAAAGTGGACCTTGATAATGTACAGGGGCATACCTGGTGTTCATTCCCACTGTACTCGGATCATTCTTTCTCACTAAAGACATTGTATTCTTGAACAATATTATTCCAGAACAATTTATGTATAGAAAAGTGTCAGTACTATTCACTATCGGACAGCATGCAGGGTAATAACCCGCCTTTCGAGTAACTGTCAAATCTTGATAATGCCAGCCCACTAAAGTAATGTTCTGTTCATCCATATTTAAATTGTCACAATACACATTAATGTTGCAACCTCGGTATCCCTTCCTCGTGGTTTCCTATAATACAAACAAGGACCGGGATATCCCATCCCGAACTCACCCTTTACCTCTACAAATTGTTGTGGCCGAACATATGTATAATTTACCAGTGACAATGGGTAAGCAGTCCATAAACTTGTAACAGATTCAGTAGAGTAGCAAGCTGTACCTTCACCAAGGAACTTCTTATGAGTATCTAGAAACACATTGCTTGTGATTGTCCTTTTTGTACGAACTTGAGAAACAATCTTGTGTGTAGTACATGATGGGGCAATATAATCACACTCCAAAACCCAAGACACCCCACCCAAAATCAACAAAAGCAACAATACAAGAACAGCACAGAGCAGTTTTGGCTTAGTAAACCAGACATTTCGTACGTGAACAAGGGGAATTGCTTGTTGTTCTTTGTCAGTAACCATTCTGCCAAAGGGGTGCATAGTGAATAGGAAAACAAGGGGACAAATTTCCAGCAAGAGAAGTATACAAGTTCCCAGTGTCCGTCAGAGCCTCACTGGTAGACTCCTATTGTTCATCTACGTTAGCGCTATTAAGCACCGGCGTGGAGCTATGCGATCCTAGCTCTTAAGGAAATCCCACGTCGCTCAGGATAAGGTGCCTCCCTCCAGGGAAACACGTTCGGCCTATCCTGTCCAATGTCCGAACAATGCACCAATCTCGCCTTTCCCTAAACTACCGTTGGTACCACAGGCACGTACACCCTATTTCTTACAGTCCATCCCTACTAATCTGACTTCTCCTTTGGTGCACTGTTCCTCCGTCGGGGGCGCACATTGTACCTAGCTACTCCAGGCACAGAAGGGTCAGGGACAGAGGGGCCAGTGGAAATAGACTCTGGAATTGCCTTAATCTCTGGAGGGACTGCCGCATTTAGGATCTCATCATTCTCAGCCTCTGTTTGGGTCCACGTGAGTTGGGCGTCCGAAAAGGGAACGAAGCGCTGGACCTTCTCACACTCGGAGTCCCCGATGCCCTCACGGACCCACTGATCGTAGGGTAAGGGTAGAGGCACTTTGTGGCAATGTTGGCAATGAATCCAGTTCTTTCGGCCGGTGACCTTCACGGCAGTGCGCGTGGCAAGGAGCACCTGGACCGGCCTCTTCCACCTCGACTCCAAACTTCCTTTCCTCTGAAAATGGCGAACAAGGACAAAATCTCCGGACCGAATATCATGCCCTGGCCCCTTGGGTACTTGTGGAAGTGTGTCTTGGATATGTTGGTGAATAGAACGCAGACTTTTAGTTAACTCATACAGATAGTCCACTAACAGAGGATATTCATTTTCCGAAAACCGACGAGGTCGCGGGGCGCCCCAAACATTTGCTGGGCACCCAAACACGACCTTGTAGGGTGACAGTCCTGTCCTAGAGTGAGCCATGGCTCTCGTAGACAAAAGGGCAAATGGTAAAGCATCTGGCCACTGCAACCCCGTGGTCTCCTGAATCTTTGCTAATTCCAGTTTGAGAGTACCATTGTACTTCTCAACCAAGCCTGCTGACTGGGGGTGATGTGCGGCATGAAATTTCTGTCGGATATGCAGTCCCTCACACACTAGTTGGATAACTTTCGTGTTGAAGTGACTTCCATTGTTTGTCACTCCAAATCAAACGGGGCAAGCCGAAGCAAGGAAAGAACTCCTTGAGGAGTACCTTTACAGTCGCTATGGCTGTGTTTCTTTGGTGGGGTAAGCCTCAACCCATTTACTGAATGCACAAGCTACCACTAACACATATTTCAAATTATTGACTCGGTCCATCTCAATGTAATCCATTTGGAGGACCTCAAAAGGGTAAGTGGGAGGTGCAAAATTATCAGGTGGTGTAGGGGTACCTTTCCCAGGGTTATGCATCATGCACACCATACAATATTTGACCAAATGGGCGGCCGTCTTTGGGATATTGTCATTGTGCCATACAGGATCTAACAATTTACAGATACCTTTTGCACTGATTTGGGCTGGCCCGTGCGCCATAGTGACTACAGGGAGAACGTATGCATCTGGTAACATCCACCTCTGTTTCCTGGACTTATCCGTCCAACACCCTTCCTCATCCAAACGTGCTGTGCTTTCCTGCCATACTGCTAACTCCTCGATCGTTGCCTCACTCTGAATCTCCTTAACATTTGCCAACGTATCCTCAAACATTGTAACCTCGGGCACACACCTAGCTGGACCTGCTACAAGCATCCTTTTCATCTTTGCTTGAGCTATCTCCTTAGCTGTCTGGTCTGCAAATGCATTCCCTCTACCCACATCATCAGTTATTGCCTTGTGGGTGCTACATTTTATTATCGCTAATTTCTTGGGGAGTGTCAGGGCCGACAAAAGCCTATGTATAAGAGGGCCATTTTGTATCTTCATCCCATGGGAAGTGAGAAACCCCCTCTCTGCCCAGAGTCGCCCAAAATTATGGGCCACTCCAAAAGCGTCCTGGCTGTCAGTATAAATATTGACAGCCAGTCCCTCACTCAACTCGCAAGCTCGGATAAGGGCAACGAGCTCTGTAGCTTGGGCCGACTGGTAGGGAACTCGTGACGTCTCAACTACCGTGTGTAGTGTTGTGATTCTGTATGCAGCTGTTGTAGTGCCATCTGGTAGCTTAAAACAAGAGCCATCAACATATAGTTTCCCTTGGGGGTCAGATAAGGGAACATCAGTCAGGTCTACCCGTCCCTTCGTCTCTTCCTCCGTCCGAAAAATACAATCATGTATATCAATGTCCTCACTCTCAGAAGGGAGGGGTAGCAACGTGGCTGGGTTTAGAGTGGCACATCTTTTAATCGTGACATGTGGTGCAAAGAGAGTCAATTCATAGCCAGTCAGACGTGCACTGGTGAGGTGCTGTGTCTTAGTTTTATTCAAAAGTGTACCCACAGCATGGGGTACCATGACTGTGACATCGGTATCAAGTACGAGCCCAGCTGATTGCCTTATAGAGATGGCCACTGCCGCGACCGCTCTTAGACAGCTCGGGAGGGCTATTGCGACAGGGTCAAGAAGAGCAGAAAAATAAGAACATGGCCGTTGCTTACCTCCAAAGGCCTGTGTTAAGACAGAGACCACACAACCGGCCGTCTCATGTACGTACAGCACAAACGGCTTCATATAGTCAGGCGTACCAAGCACAGGTGCAGAGCAAAGCGCAACTTTTAATTGCTCAAAAGACTGCTGACATTCAGGCATCCAAGGCAGGGGTTCATGCACATCTTTAGTGGTTAGTGCGAGCAGGGGTTTTGTTAGTAACAAATAATTAGGGATCCATTGGCGACAGTAGGAAGTAATGCCAATAAAAGCGTGCACATCCCTCTGAGTTTTAGGGATAGGCATTTTAACAATGGTGCTGATGCGCTCAGGGGTAAATCTCCTACCCTCCTTCGACAGTAGGTGACCTAAATAGGTGACCTCCTGTCGACAATATTGAAATTTAGAAAGGGACACTTTATGTCTGTGGTGAGCCAAATGCAGCAACAACTTAACCGTACTGTCTTTGCATCCCTTTTCAGTGTCAGCAGCAATGAGAATATCATCCACATACTGAAGCAATACATTACCTGAGGGAAGCGTGAGGGAGTCCAATTGGGCTTTCAAGGCTTGGCTATATATACTAGGGCTCTCAGTATAGCCCTGAGGAGCTGGACAGAATCTAATGCTTCTGCCAGTTAGGGTAAAACCAAATAAGTGTCTGCTGTCGGGATGGATCGGGATACTAAAGAATGTATTTTTCAGATCAATGACAGAAAAGAATTTAGCAGAGGAAGGAATCATTGTCAGAAGGGCAGTAATGTCAGGGACCACTGGGAACTGAGGAACTACTATCTAATCAATTGCACGCAAGTCAATTACAAAACGATAAACATCAGAGTGGTCATCAGAGGACCCCGAAGGCGCCCTCTTAAGGATGGGAAGAAAAGGGCTATTGCACACATTAGCAGTCATCTCCTCCACAACTCCCAACTCAATCAAGTCCTGTATAATCCGCAACAAAGCTCGCTTCCCTGCTTGCGGTACTTTGTACTGGGGAATACGAGGCTAGATAGCATTGTCTTTAATCTTAATAGAAACTGGTGGTATCTGTAAGAGTCCTACGTTCGTGTCACCCGTCGCCCACAACGTGGGCGGCAAATCCTTAAACTCAGCAGGAAGAAGCGCATCCTTGGACAGACACTGCTTAGTGCAGACCACATTCGGACCCATCATCATGTAAACACCGTCCGGGGAACAATAAATTGTTGCATGCAACTTCTTTAATAAATCCAAGCCCATCAGATTTTCCCCACAATTAGATGTCAACAAGAATGGTGAATCTACAGTAAAAAGACTTATAGTCAGCATTAGAGGTTTGGAAATGGGGCTCACAACCGATACACCAGACAATCCTACCGAAACGCTATTATGGGCAGACAGAGCTACCCCAGGGACCAGTAAACATGAAACAGAGCTATTCATTGCACCAGTATCCACCAAGAATTCCTTAGCTGAGCCATGCATATCTGCAGTAACATAAGGACCGCGCTGATCTACAGGTATCTGGACTGGTCTCTCACCCTGTCCCTGGCTGTCCTAGCCGTGAGACATTCCTGTCACCTCATCTAGATCATAGTCATCATGGTAGTACTGTTTGCCCCTAGGGTCGTCAAAGTAGTTCTGGTCAGTGCGACCCTTCGATGACCCAACAGCCTGAACCTCATCCTGGCCACCATCTCCGCGACCCCGTCCACGAGACCCTCGTCCCCTCGGTACCGCCACCTTTTGCAAAAGCACAGGACACTCGCTGCACCAATGTCCCTCCTCTTTACAGTATGCACTGATTCGGTCCCACAGGCGTAGTATTCCGGCTGGTCCGAGGCAGCTGGCGGGCTAGACCACCACATCCTTTACCATTCTGCTGCAACAACACTTTTGTCTTCAATTCCTTGTGCTTTTTCTCCACCTTCTCCTTCTCCTCATTTTCCCTATGTTCATAATACTGTGCCATACTCAATATTACAGAAGGGGAGGAGGTGGTCCCAGTGCTCTCCGAAGCCTGCAACCGAGTCGCGATCTCAGGAAGCAGGTTCGTAACAAATCTGTTAACGAGCAATCGGACACCTCCCTCCACCGACAAATCCTGTCCGCTAAAATCCAGAAACACCCCCTCAAATCGAGTGAAAAAATCAGACACACTTTCATCTTTCTTCTGACGACATGGCGTTAACTTGTCCCAATGTACCCTTCTTGGTGGAATAAGAGAATGCATATAAGTAATAATTCGGCCAGGGAAGGCTAGTATCTCGGCCTTAGGCTTCTCACCAGGCTTCCTTTCCTGGTCCCATGCCTTAATCTGATCCTAGGTATCACCCAATTCTGCAACGTGGTCCTGTGTGTGTACCTGCCTTCAAATATCAACGGGTACCAATAACCCAAAGAACATTTCAATATCTGCAAGCGTCAATACTGTTGATGAAGCGGCCTCTGTCAATTCCTTATAATATGCAGTAGGATTTTTTCTAGGCCTGGGTGTAGTTCGCAGAGTTTTGCTATGGGGAACTCCGTGAAGTTACATAAAAACTCTGCGAAGTTCCGCGAGTGGCGAGTGCAGTGCGAACTGCAGTTTTTGCTGGTATTCCTGCCGCTCGGGTAGAAATTCTAACCGAGCGCCAGCTCGCGCTCCCAAACTTACCGTTTGCGATCGCGAACTTACCGTTTGCGATCGCGAGCGAGGAAAAAACTCTGCTGCACATCGCGAAGCGGAGTTTTCTGCACTCCGCGAGCTCCGCGGAGTGCGGAGTGCAGAAAACTCCGCAAACTCCGCGAACGGAGTGAAGTTCACCACCCAGGCCTAATTTTTTCTAGGATTGGGTAACTGAGTCTTGAGGGACAAAACCTCACTCCTCTTCCATGGAGTATAAACCCATTGTTCCTGAAACCGGGCCTCTACTCGGGGTCTAGTAACAATGTTATGCTGATCCCGTAGCTCTGGAATCTCAGGGTGATATATGGGGTGGACTTCCCTCATCGGGAATTGGGACACTGTCTTCGGGCTCTTCTCCAGCAGCTTACCTCGATAAGCGACCAGTGTTGCGGCATTACCAAAGACCTCACTAGGTGCCATATCAGCAGCATACACATTGTCCCTAATATCATAAATAATCTGGGGTGCGGCATCATCGAAACACTGTTCCCACAGTCCAATCAAAGTGGCCGACATGTGCTTAAGGGCATGCTGCTGCACAAACGGCTCATAATCTTTCATCACACTCCACACATCTTCCACACTGTAAATGGGGTTACGAGCCCACTGAGCGGCCTGATTGGCTTCCACCGTCTTCTCTTCATCGCCCACATCAGATTGTATCAATATCCGCCCCAGTCGCTCCCTAGCAGTCGCCCAGTCTCTGTCCCCTAATCCACGTACAGTCATTCCGCTACTCAGTACCGTCGGGGAATGAAGGAAAAGGGAAGGAGTAGTAACAGAGGGAACGGGCACCAATGTCGCTAATGGTTGTGTCGTAGGTGTAAGAGCTGGAGAGAGAGATGCCGAAACAATAGGTGTAGCAGGAAGACTCGCGGTCATCGCAGGCGCAGAAGGCGAAGCCAAAGAAAGGACAGAAGACTTGGTGGCCAAAGCAGCTGAATCAATAACAGAAGAAACAGAAAGAGCAGGGGCAGAAGAGACGGACGATTGAGGCTGTGGGATGGCAGGATATATTTTCTGAGGGGCGTATGGGGTGGAGGTCGAGCATCTAACAATTCCTCCTCAAATGTATCATTTCCTTCTTGAGCAACATAAGACTTTTCACATTGCAATCAAAACTTCCTATCAGCACACTCTATCCCTTTCTCTGTTTTCTCTCTATCATACGCTACAGCTTTCTGAGTCACTGTCTGCATTTTTCCCTTCTGGGCCTCCTTCTCTGCTTTCATTCATCTCTGTTTAGCTTCCTTTTGCCCTGTTCTGAGGGAATCAAACATCGACTGCCTACTTCTTTTCACAAACAATTTATCCTGTAGAAAATTAATTTTCCGTTAATCAAAAGTGCCCGTCAACGGCCACCTCAACTCGGCATTGTCCCTCGTATATTTGTGCCATAACGTACTAAAAATAATAGGGCCAAGGCCATGTTTCACATACATGTCGAAATTAGGAGTGCCTTCTGGAGGTGCTGGCTGACTTTCTTCCAATCGAGCATCAGTAGAACAACAACGACAGCCCAGACAAAACACTTTGCTAAAGCACGGCATCTTTCTAAAGGAAGCATGTTCACTATTTATGCCGAGCAGATATTTGCAAATATCTTACCAAAATTGGTCCTCAGACCTCATCAAATACAAACCAAAGTGGTACCATGTTCACAAGGAACTCAAACAAATTCAAGTGATTGTCCAAAAAAGATCCTCAGACCGTACCAAACTCAAACCAAAATGACGCCATAGCCACAAAAAACCAAAGCAAACTCACCTGGTGCACACAGGCCAAACAAATTTATTCTCCACTGCCGACTCTTCGGACCAAATGGTCAGATACAAGGGTTTCGCCGTGCAGGACCCCAGCCGGGATGACCACTAGGCGGGGAATCGCCCGGTCAGACAGACGGGGCAGCTGCGAGTACCAGACTCTCTTGTGCAGGGATCCCCGGTCCGCCCGTCCAACCTGACGCGGCCCCGACCTCCTTACCCGTCTGTGGGTGAGGAAGGACCACACCCGATTGGGTCCCTGTTCGGGGGCCAACTGAAGGCAGTGACCCGATTAGGGTGACCCGGGTCACTCCCGACCACCTCTCATCCTTCCAAACAAATGAAGAGTTGGTCAGACAGTAGAGAATACAAACCAAAATTATTTATTAGTCATACACTAGAGTGGAGTCCAGTCTGACCAGCCTCCTTGGATTGCTGCAGAGGGACTGACCCCCGCCAACATGGTAATACATGATATACATTTCCAGTACCCCTAAGGACACGCCCAGACTGGAATTTTCCAGTTAGTAGCTGGTGAACAAAGGAGACACAGAAGGTTGAGCTGCAATCTGAGACCGGGTACATGCTATCTCAGTTCCAAGGTTACTCTGCCCGTGCCCATCACTCTAAGGGTGGGAGCAGGCCTATCTAACGGGAAAGGTATGTAATGACAAAACAGTCTATTCATTAGTGCAGCGAAGCTCAACCTTGAAGGAATAGAAAGAAAATATCGAGGCTGCGTTCTGCTGAGGCAAACAGAATGAGACAGGAGTTTAGCTTCGATCATGGTACAAAATGGCGGCTGAATACAAAATGGTGCTGCAAATGCTAACTTAAATCGTGCTATGCAAAGAGAAGTCGACCAAAAACATTTTCCATTCCAACACACACCCTTGCACTATGGCGCAAAGGTCTGTGCATGGCGCATGGCAGCAAAATTCTGCACAGGTGCTAGGGCGAGGGGAGGAGAGTGACATATCTCTGTAGGTATGGTACTCTCCTGCTCCCTCCCTGTCACGCAACGCAGCACAGCATATTTGGCTGCTGTGCTGCGTTGGGTGACAGTTTAGTAAATCTGCCCCTTAATCTGTCTGTGCCTAAAAATAAATGTGTCGGTCTGTAATGCAACTGGTGCTCAGGTAAAGTGCTCCAATGCCTTCAGGTCATGTTTGCGCTATATGAAAATTGCAAAAAAAAAGTAGGGTTATATTTATAGCCACAATTTTCTAGAATGATGTCAGGGATAGCCAGCAGGGGCACAGACATAGCAGATACTATACCTGGTGGGTCCTATTAGCCCTCCATGCCATTTACATTATTGAAATCCCAATAAAATAAAATAATCTAGCCTAGTAGCAGAGGGAGTGACAGTGATCAACACTGGACTTTCACAGAAAAATATCTGCTAAAAAAATACATTAAGGACATTAACCCCAAGGACCTCATGATGATTCTTTGTGAACTGGCATAGCATTATTCAGATCTGCATTACCACTGTATAACAGCATAGCCTGCATTTCATTCACCCTTGGGATATCTTGGCGCTGAATAACATGTTTATTTTTAACCGACTCAATGGTACCCATTTTATTGAGTGTAGGAGGATGAACGGCTGAGTAGATCTACTTCAATTTGGACTGGGGACCTTAAGGTTAAACATAGATTCTTAGAGTGAATGCATGTGTGTCCTGAGCCAGGGTACCCAGCATATATTTATACAATTGTTACTTCATCGCAGATTTTTTTTTTTTGCCTCAGTGGGCCATGTAACCTTTATTGCATGTGCTACAGGTTATTTTATGCTGTTGACTGTAGAAGAGGCAACAAGGTTCTATTAGCGTTACTTCACTGTTGGGTGACTTATAGTTAGGCGATGACCTCAGCACTGCTTCAAGTGATGACTTTGGGGATGTTTGCAAAGGGCCCCCTGCTTGCTTCTCGTATTACTCCTAAGGACCACTGAAGGGTATGGCTGTCTAGCCTGTTTTGCCCAGCCGTTTTTGAGCAGTGTGTGTGTTAGATGTGCAATATTGAATCCTGAAGCATAAGTTATGTTATTTTGATTTGTCGAGTGAGCTAATCACTCGTGAGGGTATCAGGCGCTAGAGCAGGAGCAAGGCGAGAGGTCCCCGCATGGTCATTTGAATAGCCTGGTATTCAGTTTCTTGTAGAACTCAAAAAGTGAGGAGGAGGCTCTGATATGCTGAGGGGGTTCATTCCACTTTTTTGGTGTGATGTACGAGAACACGCACCCTCCTGTTGTGCTTTTGCGTTTGTGGGGGTGCGAGTGACAGCGAGGCTGTGTGTGAGGTGGGGTTGGGGATTCAAGTTCGAGATCTCATCTCATGTACGGTCCAAGTCCAGGTACTGCTTGGTAGAGCCTCCTAAGAATAAGGACTCTGACAAGGAGAATGAACATGATGGCAGCCTGATTATTTACCAGCAAACTCCATGTTATGTTATGTTGTGCTATGTTATGTTGTGTTATGTTATGTTGTTATGTTATGTTATGCAGTGGAGTGCCATTGTCCATGTTCTATCTCCTAAGCAGGAAAGCCAAACAAGGTATTGATTAATCCTCCTGGCTTTTGGCTGAAAGAGGGTCGTGTTGGACTTGGCCCTCTCTGCAGGGTCACCCCCAAACTTTTTGCCTTCACCCTTCTATTTTGATGAATTCGTTTTTGCTGGCCTTATAACTCTGTGCACTTTACCAGTGCTAACCATTGCTTGTACTCACTCCCTAAACCATGGTAAAATTGACTTACACCTAATTGGCATATTTAATATACATATACACCCTTAATAAAGTGGTATATCATATCTCTAGGGCCTGTAAAGTTAATGCTACTAGTGAGCCTGCAGCACTTATTGTGCCACCCACTTAAGTAGCCCCTTAAAAGATGTCCCAGGTCTGCCATTGCATTCTGAATGCAGTTTTAAACTGCCAATTTCACTCACCAAATAACCCCCTTGACAAAACTTAAACTCAGTTTTTATTACATATATGTCACCCCTAAGTTAGGCCCTAGGTAGCTCATGGGGAAGGGTGCATTGTAGTAAAAGGTTGGACATGCGCTTTTAAGTTTTACATGTCCTGGTAGTGAAAAACCTCTAAATTCGTTTTTGACTACTGTGAGGCCTACCTCTCCCATAGGATAACATTGGGTTGCCTTATTACATTCAGTAAGTGCCAATTTTTGATATGGGAACAGGTATAGATTTCATGTTAGGTGTCTGAGACATCGCAATTGAACACTGTCTATAATGGTAAAGCTGGATTTTAAGTTGCAATTTTTTAATTCCACATTTTAGAATGTTTTGACTTAGAACTGCTCTGAGAACCAAGAGGAGACAGAACCAACCTGCTTGTCTATACACCCTAGGTGCATCACCAGGCGGCCTGACTTCGTGCAGACATAGACATTTTTATCGTACCTTCCGCCAGCAGCTCCCTGAAGAGAAGACCTCCTCCTCGGATACCCCCTGCAGCCTTGCCCTGCTGAACTTTACCTTCTCCAACCAGTTTTTACTGAAATTTCTTCTAAGTCTGAAGGTAAGTGCCGACCGGTCCCAATCACTCTTTGTATCCAGCTCGCGCTCCATCGTGGTTAGCCATTTTATTCGACTTTGACCCAGTTTCATGCGATTAGATGTCACTGGTTGGCACTTTGATCTATTAGGCAATAGTTTTTACCTTAAACATTAAAAATTCAGAACTCCGGTTCTACTAATTGGATTTTTGCCATTTTGGTGACAAATAATTTATTAAATGTACTCTATTTTTTAAATTGTGTTAGGGATTTTTTTGTGTTGTGTTTTTACTTTATTACTGTTTGTGTTCTGCAGAAAAACTTTACACATTGCGTCTAAGGTAAGCATGACTGTTCACTCAACCAACAACCCAATTTTTCACAGTTATTTTATTTTATTTTATGTCATGCCATGTCATGTCATGTCATCATATCATGTTATGTTATATTATGTTACGTGATGTGATGTTTTATAGAGCATGAGATTACCAAGAATGGTGTGCTGGCATTGGGATTAGTGTGAATGGTGTGCTCTATTAAGGGTGTGAGAATATTTAGAGTGCAACCAAGTTTTCAGGAGTTTTCAAAAGGGAAGGAGGTGAGTTTATCCACACAGATTAAGAAGAAGTGTATTACAGAAAGAGGCCGCGGATACCAAAAAGGCCAGGCCTCCCAGTCTGGTGTGGTCAAACCTGGAAAAAGGCAGTAATCATGTCTAAGAAGATATGAGAGTTATAAAAGGTATGTAGGAAACAAACATCTTGTGAAGATAGCCCCTGCCTAGGCCATAAATGACCTTAAAGACCAGATAACATGTTTTGAACACAATGCGTTTTTATTAGAAAGCAGATGTCGAGAGTTCAGGGCTTGTTATGCTAGCCAGGGATAGGTCCAGTCTGGCAGCTGTGTTTTGAAGTCCCAGGAGATGTAGAAGGACATAATTCAGAGCACCTAAGACTCGAGAATTGCAGAAGTCCAATCTGCTAAGTTTGATTGACGGAACCAGTACTGGGTGGAAAGAGCGAGGGCAGTAGATAAGACTTTTTGACAACAATCTGCATAATCGGTAGCTAGTGGATGCCAGTTTGTTCACCTGAGTGGTGAGTGATAGATCATGATCCATAATAACTCTCAGGTTACGAACTCGGGTAGCAAGTGTGAGAGTGTGCCAAAGATGACACCCAAAGGTCTAGCATGAGAAGATTTGTGGAACCCAGAGTGAGGATCAGCATGATTTCTATCTTGTCTGCATTGATTTTAAAGAGATTTATGTGACATTCACCTTGTGAATTGTGCCATGCGATCCTTGAATTTGAATCAAATATTATTTGTGGCCCCTGCACTACTGAGTTGTAAATATTTGTGAAAGCTTTTCTGCTTGTAAGTTGGGAGGTGCTCCTGGGGTATCGTTCTCCGGACCAGAACGTGGCGTAAAATTAAAGTAGCATTCCCCCCATGGGGAATGTCCCCCGAGCACCAAAAATCCTCGGTGGAGGCTTTAAATCCTTTTTGAAGAATTTTTTAAAAAGAATGACAATACTTCAAAGAGAAGACAGAAGTTATTTCAAATGGAAAGACTCATGGTTTGCCCAATTAACAGGGACTTCCATGGGAAACTGCGCTGCTCCTACGTATGCGAATCTTTTCATGAATCGTTTTGAATAAGAACACATTTTATCTAACCCACTTTGGAAGGTCCATCTGAAATTCATTGTACGTTACATTGATGACATCTTCATCCTATGGAATGGTACCAATAGGGACCTCGATAATGCATTATCAGCACTCAATAATGTGGATGACAGAATCCAATTCATGCATGAGGTTCAAGAGGAATCAATTACTTTTTTGGATGTCAGAATCACCAAAAGAGGAACCAGGTTGCTCACAGATATCTACAAAAAGAACACTGACAGAAACAATACGTTGCACTTCACTAGTTTTCATCAAGAAACCTTGAAACAACATCTTCCATACTCCCAACTATTAAGGGTTAAACGCATTGTATCAGATTCGGAAACAGCTACAACCAGACTCAATGAGATGACACAAAAATTCAGAGACCGGGGCTACCCAGAAGAAACCTTACAATCCGCAAATACCCGTTGCCAAGAAGTAACATGAAATGAATTACTACAAACCAGGATTAGGTCTACAACGAACCGGATGGTGGTTGTCTCCAAATTTTCTACAATGAGTACATCTTACAAAAGGATCATTAAACGTCATTGGCCAATTCTTAAATTAGAGAAGGATTTCAATCAACTATTTGACTACCTACCAATTTTCGCCTACAAAAGAGGCAAAAACCTCGGTGAAATTTTGAAAAACACGCTAATTGCAGAGGAACCACTTATACACAAAGGAACGATCCCTTGCTGGAATTGCAACAATTGTCACAACATCATCTCTGGATCACATGTTACCCACCCCATGAAAGGACACAAAATCAAACTTAGAGTAACAGCCACTTGTGATACACCCAATGTAATTTATTTGTTGAAATGTCCCTGCGGGAAAGTCTACGTAGGGAAGACTGAAAGAAAGATCAAAGTGAGACTAAACGAACATAAGAGTAACATCAGAACTAAACAACTTAAATCGACCATTGCGAGTCATTTCATGGAGGCACAACACAACATCAGTCAGTTAAAATTTCAGATTCTGGAAGTGGTCACCAGAACAGAAGGAAGGGACAACCATAATCATCTATTACAACGCAAGAGCTTTTGGATTAAGCACTTGAACTCTCTCAAACCCAATGGGATGAATGATCGTATGGAGTATTTGTGTTACTTGTGATTACCTGATCCTTGTACCCACTGTAATTTGCCCAGAGACTCGCACTGATGACTGCGTTATTATATCAGTTACACCTCTTCTTCGTATATCATAATTCAATTGTTCACCCGATGAGAGACCTACACTTGTCACACTTTTTGTTTTTTTAACACCATTATTTGTTTCTACATTATGGAGTACTGTGTGACTATTGATTTATCACTCCCTAGAGCTTTTCAGGAGTTAGACCACCAACAGTATGTTTTACTGTCAGAAATACATATTGCCCTTGATAGCACGTCATAGCCGATCTTCCTTTTTTTAATGTTAACAGCATGTATTGAAGTTGGAAACTCACTTTGTTTATGTTATTTCATTCAGTGATTCATTATTGACAAATGAATTTGCCATTGTTAAGTTCTAACATCGAATAGTTTCTTTTCCTCCTCACTAACATGGCCGCCACATTTTCATCACTCACGTTAGTCCGTCTTTCTATTTTCACCATCGTTTAGCGTTCATTAAATACTCCTCACCCGCCACGCCGGTCACTTCGGAAACAATTCACGCCGCCCGTATGAACACTCCCGAGTAAGTACCAGATTTTAACAAACCCATGATAACCATTTGACACTTTGTTTGAGCATGCTTGTAACAGAACACCGGTATGACTGGTAGCTTTAATCCCGTATAAACACCACCGCAGTTTTGAGCACTTTGTTTAATTGTGTTTTCATACAGAGCACCTTTTTAACTTTCAACTTCGTTTTCGTATAACACTGCCGATTCACGGCGTATCACCCTGATTACCGGTAGCACATCACCGAACGGTTTTCCGTACCGTTCGTTCATGATTTTGTTTATTCACGGCATATTAACAAGACACTCTAACTGCTCGATTTTTATTAAACACCAGCCACCTTCAGGTGCATTATCCTGCACATTCACACTTCGTGCATGTATTCTAATCACGTTGCGACATTGACTACAAGGCAATTTTTGCATTGATTCATCAGGACACTAACGGACAAGTTTCGGGATCATTCCTATTACTTATTTACAATTCACGTCTTTCCGGTATAGCCTTTAGAAGCATGACACACCCTTTTTTACGTTCGGATGTTTTCTTTTGATCACTATCATACATTCAGCAATTTATTTTCCTCGTGTTAATTAGTCCTCGTATTACGTTTACAGATTCTATCCCCTGATGAAGGACAGTTTTTCCGAAATGCATTGGGACGATTAAAAGGAAAACCACAATTGTGAAAAACTTTATTGATTGAGTCACAATTCAAACGCATCATGGAATTTGTATGCTTCGTGAATGAAGTGAATTCATGTAATAATGGCTACAAATACATCAGATGAATCATCTTCTCTTTGAACTATTGTCATTCTTTTTAAAAAATTCTTCAAAAAGGATTTAAAGCCTCCACCGAGGATTTTTTGGTGCCCGGGGGGACATTCCCCGTGGGGGGGAATGCTACTTTAATTTTATGCCACGTTCTGGTCCAGAGAACGATGCCCCAGGAGCACCTCCCAACTTTCAAGCAGAAAAGCTTTCACAAATATTTACAACTCAGTAGTGCAGGGGCCACAACTAATTTTTCATTGAAAGTACCTCCGAACCTAGCCCCGTTTGCACACACTTAATAAGCCATCATGGCTTTTGATGAAATTTCAAACTTGACAGATCTACGTGCTGACACTTTCGCGTTTGACCATACAGAGGCTAACAGAATCTATGCACTAATACACGAGGAAGCCACACAATTTTCTATTAACCGGAACAAAGAACAAAATATAAAGCAACTGATTTACTTATCAAAAAGGGAAATTAACCAACGGCTGCACACCAGCACATTGATCAGGTATCACAAAGTTCAAAGAATACCGAGGGGTCTACGGATTCCATTGAAACCATCATTATGTAGAAAAGCTAAAAAATTTGAGGATCGTTGGTACGCCATTCTAAATAAATGCTCGCTCGATCTGATACTTTTAATAATTGAGGAATTATCTAACATCTTGGAGGAATTGTCTAAGGAGATCACTAACGTCAAGTCTGAACTAGAAGAATCACTAACACCTGAAGATTGGATAAAAGTGTTGGAGGATATTAATACTCAATTGGCTAAACACACCGCCGAGATTAATGAAAGAAAAATTTGAAAATTCCGTAGGGATACTGTTGACTACAAGTTGGGGGAAGTTTACAGCTGGGCGGAGATTTATGTGAAGAGAAGACAGAACAGATCATACACCGGTAATACAGAAACCTCATCTTCAGACAGTGATACCACTAATCGATCAGGCAACAGACCTACAGTATCAATCTCGGCAGCAGCAGAACCCACACAACCCTTAGGTGAGCCTTTTTTAGAGGCAGGCCCATCAGGCAGAGATGACCCCGGTGGGGCAAAAGAAAAACCCAAAGAGAAAGAACATCCTCAAACCCGAACTACCACGAGCAAGAGGGAGAGAAACAAGAAGACAGGCCAGAACATAACTTAGTTATCAACATTTCTGATTATACTTTTTCAGATATGGAACTGAAAATCCTACAAAAAGGCACATCATTCGTCCCGACTAATCACACTAACTTGTTGGAATTGGAGGTGAGTGTTTTTAAACTCACCAGGAATCTTCGACTGAGACATATTTTTGAGAATGTCATAACGGACCGACAGGAGAAAGAGGAAGACCCTCTCCAAGGATTGAAAACCAGAAGCACATACATGGCACCTATCAGTCTTAAAAATTTGGACATGTTCGAAGCCTTAATGAAACAGGACATTCAAAAACTCAACTTCAGAAAACGATTTAAACAAAGAAATCTAACAAAAAAGGAATACAGTACCCTTTTAAACATTGCTCTAAATCAGAGGATCACCTGTCAACAAGCAGATAAAGGGGGAGCGATAGTAGTCATGGACACCACATACTATGAATCTCAAGTGGAATCACACATTGCTGATTTATCGACTTACGCAAAATTAGAATCTAACCCCACCGATCAATACATGAACCTCTTAAAAATTATCATTAACAGAGCGATTGACAATGGTATCATAGACAAGAAAACCAAAAAATACTTGATACATCCACATCCCAAAAGTCCGGTTCTATACATGCTCCCTAAAATCCATAAAGATCCACTCAACCCACCCTTCCGTCCCATCGTTTCTACCAAAGGCAGTCTTCATGAACCGGTTGGAAAATTCATTGACAGATATTTACAGCCAAGCGTCATACAGATAAATACCTACATAAAGGACACCACTGAATTCTTGAACAAACTCAATCAAATTTCTTTCTCTGAAGATGAATTAATCTTACTGTGTACCATAGATGTAAAATCTTTATATACATCGATTCCACATAATTTGGGATCAGAAGCCATTGAACATACCCTTTTACAATCAAACCTGAATTTTGATTTGAAAGTTTTTTTGATGGAACTCCTGGAATATACACTATACAGAAGTTATTTCAAATTGAAAGACTCATGGTTCGCCCAATTAACAGGGACTTCCATGGGAAACTGTGCTGCTCCTATGTATGCGAATCTTTTTGAAGAAGAACACATTTTATCTAACCCACTATGGAAGTGATAGAGCGCTATGTTCTTGTAAAAATTGTAGGGGTGCATTATAATCATTGTTAGTCTGTACCCGCATATATCACGATACATATATCTATGAATGGTTAGTTAATGTAGTCATAAATTGCATTATTAGAGTGAATAGAAGGGTAGTTGTGCTAATATGATTTTTGCAAATTGTAATGCTTAACTGAAACGTGTTCAAAATGATGCATTAATGGAGTAGGCATGTATAATCGAGATGCAGTAGTTAAACGTGCACCATATTAAGTTACACGTGTAGTTCACCTTTCGCATAAATGTAATGAACTAATGCTTGTAGAAGTGATCATAATTGTGTGTTTAAATTGTGTGAAGGCCTGACTGCATATACGTAAGGGAAAGGCCTGATTCGTTCTTATGTTAGCTTATTTTGTAGGTAGAAAAGTTTCTCTTGGAAAGGCTCTCTGGGTACAGTTGGTAAATTCATGTAGAGGGAAAAAGTCTGTTGAAACGTATCTTCTGTTGCAGGTGCAAGGATATATGCCTCGTTAGCGAAAGACTGGCTCTTTGTTTCACGAGTTAGGGTGGTGGGAGGCATTGAGATGGGAGTATACTGGAATGCAGGGATGATACTTTCAGCGGAGAAGGTGCCTGGGACTCAAGGTCATTGTAACCGTCCAGGATGAAGTAAGAGTTTCGATGGAAAAGTACGAGAAGGAAGACCTGGCCGAAGAGGCGTGACAAGGGCGTGTTCAATTGTTTTTGGGATTTGTATTAGGGACAGTGCCCCGAGGGTGGAGAGTAGAGAAGAGGTAGAGGAGACCAGAGAGAGAGAAACAGAGGGGGATTTTAGGAAGGAGCATCTTAGAACGAGCTCGAAATGCTATGTGAGTGCACTTCCTAGGAAGTCTTCACAGCTGACACCTTTTTCTTTACTCTTGCCTGGGAAATTCGTTAAGTAGGTATGTCATCTGAGTGATAGAGTAGGGACAGCAAATGGTTTATGCTTATTTAGATAAATGAGGAATAACATAGAGATTGGAGCTGTTATTGCTTGTCTAATACTTCTGGAGCTAACGATTCTTCTTATCCTGAGTCGGATGAGACTCCTGCGTAGGATGCTATTTGTATTAGTGCCCCTTTATTTCTTTAACCTCGGGTTGAGGTGCTTGCACGTGCAGTTATTCTTGGCTGTAATAAACCCACAAAATTGAATTCGGAGTCATTGGTTTTTAAGGTAAACTGGATTCTAAATTGTCGCATAACCGAAAAGATTTTTCCCTTCACACTATTCAGCAGGTAAAAAGATCCTGGCGACCTGAAGATTCTTAGAAAGATAAGATAAGAATCGGCGTTATCAGTTGGTAGCAGAGGATGGTTTCCTCTGATAGTAAGGGGAGATTTAGGTTAGGATAAGGGATTAGTTGCCCCATAGTGCCCGAGTGATGGTGATCCAGTGGATAAGGAGGACGTCGGCGGTCGCTGAAAACTGACGGAGAGTGACGGTGTGGCGGAAGTAGCAGTTCGTGGTAGAGTGAGTATGAACAGGGTGATGCTTGTTAGATTGCGGTGTTTAATTGTTGTGTGATGTCTTGCGGAGTTGGAATGAGAGTCGTGTGATTGAGGATCAGACCGTGAGCGCACGCGGGACCGAGAGATTTGATTATTGTGGTGTAGAAGACACCCAGAGCTGAGATCGTTGACCAGAGGTTGTGGGGGTCATGAGACGTCGTTGATCAACCCACCAAAGATAGGGAGCACATGTGTGAGTGTGTGAATAACCGACGCTGGTCGTAGGTTGTTGTGTGCAGAACATTGAGCGTTTGGATCCTATCGATTGTGTCAGAGGTGATTGTCCGGTCGTTCGCGGACAGACAGTCGCCAGATTGAGGTCAACAATTTCGAGAGGCTGGTCGGTGTGGACCGACAGTCAGAGAGGTAATTGTTCAGTAGGACGGACTGTTACTTCAGAGTGTGATTGGGACACGTGCGAGTGAGAACGGGTGAATTAAGAAGGAGGGGAACTGCTGCGAGCGGAGGAAGAGTGACGTCAGACAGTGCCGCGCTGCGATAGGTTGGTTGGTGTGAGCCGCGTTGGCATTGGTGGATTGAAGTCAGGAAGTAAAACAAAATATTGGGTGCGAACAGAAAATCTGCTTTACTATGAAATGTTTTAAAGTTTTACGAGAACTCTGTAGAGGGGATAGACATGTGGTTACTCGGGGAGGAGAGGAAGCCCCTCCCGAGGATATGCCAGCACATTATATGGCTAAGAATGTAGGATTGCATACTATAATTTGGCTTGAGAACTGGCATAAAATGACAGAATGAGAAGGAGAATTGACTTTCCCACGCTATGGCACTTTCAGGTTGGAAGTGCTGTACCAGCTAAAAACTATAATGGCTTCTTTACGACCACTGCCTAGACCGACACAGTTTGAGGCGCTACATGCATGGATTAGGGCAGCGTACGACAGGAAAAGAGACAAAAGTCAGGAAAGGGTGAAGAAATCGATCAGGGCATTTCAAGATGCGAGATGGGATGCATTGGAGAAAAGGTGGAGAGTGGAAACTATTGAAGGGGACAGGCTGTTTCCACTGTTGATAAATGTAGGAGAAGCAAAGAAGAGGTGGGCTGAAGAAGACGACAGTGATACAGATGACAGCCTGTTAGATAGGTTGCTAGCAGAGAGACCACCTCCATTTAATCCAGATTCAGAAGAGGGAAAATCAGCTTCAGCAGTAGAAACTGGCGAGTTACGGAATCAGACTAACATGAGGGTAGTGGGAAAAATTTCCACAGGGACAGAGGGAGCGGGAACCCAGCCTTCCATGGGGAATATGCGGTTACCGGACTCCTTGATGGTACCTGTTACCATTGGTCCTATAGTATCGGTATATGACCCAGATCGAGTAAGTGAAGGAAGTCTAATGCAGACTACAGGGAGAGAGGAAACCAGCGTTGGAGTGAATGGCTTAGGAGTACAAGTGGTTCACTTCCCGAAACCCTTAGAAACAAGCACGCCATTACCAGCCACCGCAGACTCCTCTTTTAGACAGGAGGATGAGAGACCAGTCAGACCAAGGTCTTTATTCGAGTCCAAGTCAGCTTTGAGGATGTGGACACCATCAGTAAGAAACCAAAGTGATAGAGTGCCAGATGATAGGGAACGAGAAAATTTAGAAAATAGACCAAGTTCCAGGGATACGATAAAAGAGAACAAGTCACGAGAACAAGGCAGTGACTATGACGAGCGGAATGGCGCAGCCTGCCAAGAAATACTGAAGAGTGCAGTACAGGCAAGGTTGCTGGACGTAGTAAGACTAAAGGCGGAGGTAGACGAAATGATTAGCGGGAGCCTGCCCTTGGAAAGAATAGAGATTTATGGGCCAGACGAGTTGCTTTTCATAGCAAAAGACATGACTCGTAAAGCAAGAATCGCACATGAGAAATTGACAGCATTGGCTAGGAGATATGAGGTGTATTTGAATAAAACAAAAACGTTGCAAGGATCGCATAGGTTGCAATATAGTGATCAGGAATTGGAGGAGAAAAGGATCACAGGTTTGAGGACGCATACTAAAGATCTGATAGTAGGGATGCGTATATGGAATTTGTTGGATAAATGGGAAGAAAGGTGGTCAAAGAAGAAAATGGCAAAGAAAATTGTAGGAGAAACGCCGCCTCCGGGGGGAGGGGCGATGGGCGCCGGGAACTTTCCTTTACGGGAAGTACAGAACGGAGGGTACGTGCATGTGCCATGGAGTAGAGGTGACTTGGCTGCGTTTACAAATGATTTTCCTCGGCTGAGGGAAAAACCCGTAGAGTGGTACAAACAGGTTGAGCGGTTTGTTAAAATCTCGAAGGTGCTGTGGACTGATTTGAACACCTTGTTTGATATAGTGGTGCCGGGAGATTTGTGGACAGCTTGTAAAATCGCAGTTGAGTGGCCGACCTTTGAACCAGAAAGGGATGCTGTCACAAACGGTCCGTCACCCATTGTTATGAAAAAATTTGAGCAAGTGATTACATGGTTGAAGCTGAAGATTTCGCCTCAAGATATCGATTGGGTTAAGATAGATCGAACTGTGCAGGAACCCAAGGAGACAGTGCATGAATATTATGAAAGACTCTTGCTAGTTTTTCAACAGTATAGTGGATTAGATGCCTTAGACCCCAAGGATATGGGACAGTTTGTCTCAAAGTTTGTTTTAGGACTGAGACCAGAGGTCAGCCTCATGATACTCTGTTCTATTGCTTTTGATAAATATTTTTTAGCTGCAAGAATTGTTGATAAACTTGCCACAGAAATGTTATTCAAACATCTTATCTGAAAAATAATAATTTTGTTCCTTGTAAAAACATAAGAACCAATTTTTATCAAAAGCAATAGAACAGAGTATTTCAAACAAATCCCTTGAAGGCGCTGTTTACCCGTTTATTTGAATTGCCCAAGCCCTCAAGGGTAGATTGGGTTTCCCATTATATTGAATTAGCCTCATGATACAGCATCATTTGATCTGTTGGCAGAACAAGCCGGTAGATGAAATCTTGCGGTATGCGAGGTACTGTAGCGATGAAGTGGACTCGAAGCACCGGAAGCTAAAGGACAAACTGATGCTCGTTCAGATGCAGACTGCCCAGATTCAGCCTAGTGGAGGGACGCTGGGAAAAAGACAGGGAAATTACCAAGGGAACCAGAATGGGCAAGGCCAGGGAAAGGGGAAACCCATAGATCCCAAGACGGGGGTGGATGTGGCGACACTGAAGAAGACCACTGCATGTCATCTTTGTCATCAGATTGGACATTGGAAGCGCGAGTGCCCTTTGAACCCAGCCAACCAGGTGCAGCAGGAGGTAGAAGTGGTTCAGGCACCTGTGCCGGAGGTAGTCAACACTGTGATGAGGCCCAGGTCGATGAAAGGGGGGACGTACAACCCACAAGTACAGGTTCCCCAGCCACCGAGAATTTCGCAAGGAACGCGGACTTACCAGCAGATGCCCCTTTTCGAAGGGTATGATGAGTACAGTCCAGACCCGTTATCCTGACGGTGCCTGAGGGGGAGGAAGACTGCACACTTGGAGCAGTCTTGGAGGTAGACCAGAGAGGACCTATTGTGGAGGCAGACATTGATGGTCATCCTACCACACTCTTGGTTGACACTGGTGCTACCCGGTCTACTGTAAGATCAGCAGTAGTCCCCAACCTACCCCTCTCGGGACAATCAATCCAAGTTGTTGGAGTAGCAAACAAAAGAATAAACAGCCCACTGACCGAACCGATTCCAGTGAGGATAGGTTCCTTCCAAACTAGACATCAGTTTGTGGTGTGCGATACGAGTCCAGTTTGTCTCTTGGGAAGAGATCTGTTATGTAAATTGAACTGCACTGTCTATTGCACACCACAGGGAGTGGAGGTTCAGACAGAAGATGACGATGCCACCTTTAAGGTCGCTAATCAGCACTTGTGTATAGAAATGTACCCAGCGGTGACAGTGGAAGAACTTCCACTGGACTTGAGAGATTCGGTGTCACAAGAAGTGTGGGATTTCACAGGAGAAGAGATCGGACTGATCAAGGGGGTTGAACCTGTGCAGATCCAGGTGAAACAGAATGTTGATTTCCCTAGAACGCCCCAGTACAATCTGTCGCCTGAAACGATCGCAGGAATTAAACCTGTAATTGAGTCTATGATCAAGCAAGGCATTTTGAAGGAGATCAGAGGTAGCCCATGTAATTCGCCTATTATGGGACTACAGAAACCGAGCGGGAAATTCAGGATCGTGCAAGACCTGCGAAAGGTCAACACGATAGTTGTCCCTTGTTGTCCAGTGGTACCGAATCCATCAGTAATACTGTTTCAGATCCCATGCGAAGCCGAGTGGTTTACGGTCATTGATTTGTGCAAAGCATTCTTCTCGATACCGCTCCATGAGGAAAGCCAATTTATTTTTGAAAATCGTGTGTTAACATGGTGTCGTATCCCTCAAGGGTATACAGAAAGTCCATCGATCTTTAATCAGATCTTGAAGAAGAATCTTGAGAGTCTTGTATTGCCGCAGAACTCAGTTCTCGTGCAGTACATAGACGATCTGCTTGTCGCCTCAGAAACGGAAGATGCTTGCAGGATAGACACGGTAGCCCTATTGAACCACTTAGCAGAGAACGGGCACAATATGTCTCCAAACAAGTTGCAGTACTGACTGAACAAAGTACAGTACTTGGGTCACAGATTAGAAAAAGGCAAGAGGAAGGTGTCACCAGATCGAATTGAGGCAATAATGAACATGGCAGTGCCCACCACCCAGAGAGAAGTCAGGATGTTTTTGGGAATGGTCGGCTATTGTCGTCAGTGGATTCCCAATTTTTCCTTGAGAGCAAAGCCTCTACTGAGACTTACGCACAAGGATGTGAGTGATCCGGTACCATGGGACAATGACTGTCTGATTGCGTTCTTGGAGTTGAGAGAGGGCTTGTGTCGTGCTCCGGCTCTGGGAATGCCTGACTACAACAAGTCTTTTTCACTGTTCTGTTGTGAGAGGGAGGGTTGTGCATTAGCAGTCTTAGCTCAGAATCATGGAGGTGTCCATAGACCAGTTGCCTACTTTTCAGCTACTCTAGATCCAGTAGCTTCTGCGTTGCCCGGATGTCTAAAGTCCGTTGCTGCAACAGGTGTCAGCATTGAAAGATGTGAAAGCATTATAATGGGCCATCCTTTGACTGTTTATGTGCCACACTCGGTTGAATTGTTGATGACCAGGACTAAGACTCAGCACCTAACGAATAACGGGTTAACAAGGTATGAGCAAGTCATACTTGCCGCAGAGAATGTGACTCTGAAAAGGTGCTCCGTCTTAAACCCTGCGACATTAATGCCCATACCAACTGCAGATGATGAAGATTGTGCGGACCATGATTGTCTTGACGTGACTGAACTCTGCACCAAACCGACACCTGACATTGTCGATGAGCCACTGACTGACCCAGATGAAATTTTCTTTGTCGATGGTTCATGTCTAAGAGACAGTGTCGGTCAACTAAGAGCAGCGTTTGCTGTATGTACCATTTCCGGAGTGGTTGAGGCTGCTTGCCTAGAAGGAGTACACTCCGCGCAGGTAGCTGAAATCATTGCTTTGACTCGTGCCTGTTTGGCCGCTGATAAAATTCGAATCCTGATTTACACGGACAGCCAGTACGGGTTTGGTGTGGTTCATGACTTCGGACAGTTATGGTCCCAGAGGGGATTTTTGACATCATCTGGCTCACCCATTAGGAATGGAGAACATGTAAGACAACTGTTATGTGCATTACAATATCCGAAGGAAATCGCAGTTGTCAAGTGCACTGCGCATGGAAAGGGGGAGGATTTTGTGTCTTTGGGGAATAATTATGCGGACGAAGTCGCCCGCTTCTGTGCAGAACAAGGATGCATATTTACAGAGGGTTACACAGGAGAGAGCCAAGAAAGAACCGAGCTCAACATGAAGTTGGCCATGGCAGACACTTGGGAGGAGCTCAAGCGACTGCAGGATGAGGTCTCAGACCAGGAACGGAATGGATGGGTCAAAGCAGGATGTGAAAGAGGGGATGTGGATGTTTGGGCTTCCAGTGATGGGAGAGCTGTGTTGCCAGAAAGTCTGCTGAACCCAATGGCGAGACTAATACATGGACCGGTACACCTTGGTAGAGATGCAATGATGCGTGTGTTTAGACAGACGTGGTATAACCCACGATTTTGTGCGATTGCTGAAGCAGTTTGCCAGAGGTGTGTTACGTATCAGCAGATGAGTGCTGGAAAGAAAACAGTAGTCACCTTGAGTCATATTGGGAGGTCAGGAGGGCCCTTCAATAGAATACAGTTAGATTTTGTGGAAATGCCTAGGTGCAATGGGTTGAGATACATTTTGGTGCTGGTATGTGTATTCTCATGGTGGGTGGAGGCTTACCCAACACGCAGATGTGACACTCTCACAGTGGTAAAATTATTGCTGAGGGAACTCATCCCGAGGTTTGGGATTCCAACCTCTTTGGAATCTGATAGAGGAAAACACTTCCACAGTGAAATCATGAAGATACTTTGTGCCGCATTGAATGTTGATCAGAGACTCCATTGCAGTTACCGACCAGAGGCTTCTGGGATGGTGGAACAGGTTAATGGGACTTTGAAAGCCCGGATGGCAAAAATGTGTTCATCAACGTCTCTGAAGTGGCCTGACGCATTGCCACTTGTGCTGATGAGCATGCGAAGTGTCCCAGACAGGAGGACTGGGTTGTCCCCGCACGAAATCTTGATGGGAAGGGCAATGCGGTTGCCAGCAGTACCGGCTACAGCTTTGATAAACATCACCGATGACTTGATTCTCGATTATTGTAAAGGACTATCTGATGTGGTCCGTTCTGTGTCCCAGCAGGTACAAGCGGCAGCTGTTCTGGCCTCGAGTGATCTGTGCCACGACCTGTGTCCAGGCGATTGGGTGCTTGTCCGAAAGCACGTGAGGAAGAGCTGTCTGGATGTTCGGTGGCGAGGCCCATACCAGGTGACACTGGTAACGAATACAGCAGTGAAGTGTGGAGGACTGCCGAACTGGGTGCATGCCTCCCATACCCGCAGAGTTTCAGCACCCTCAGAAGAAACAGCTCCTCTCGCAAATGAAAATCCAGCTGATGTGGCAGGGCCACATGAGAGGACAAGCCAAGCTGTGAGGGCCGCTGACACAGCTGGTTGTGCACCAGAGCAGGCTGAAGGGGGTTCCGACAACCAGAACCTCGACTCTGACTCCGATGACAGAGGTGGTGCAGTGGGTGGAGTGGAGTCAGATTCAGCAGAAGAAGGAAGTGGTGCACAGGGTATAGAAGGGGAAGGCGGAAGAACGACCAGAGTTGAGGAGGCTTGGCCGGAACGACAGAGGCGACTGAATCTGAGGTTGGCACCCAAAAGAGATCTTGCTCCAGTGTCTGAAATGTCTGAAACAGAAGCAAGTGATGAAGAGCAGACTCAAGAGGGTCGGAGAAGGTCGAAAAGAACGAGGGTACCTTGCCGGAGATACTCTACCCCTGAGTGGACTTACGCAGTGACTGATGCAGGGGGTAGTGAGTTCGGGGAGGCTGAGGTCTGTGCAGGTGGTCAGCAAGAGCCCGAGCGTGGTGCTGAAAGTGGTGCTGGTGATACCCGGACTCGAAGTCGAAGGAATATTGACCCTCACGGTTCCGAATCCCCCGCTTCTAAGTAAAGTCCGAGAATTGGTCTTGCATCGGCTCAAATTTCCATCCTTTGGATTTGAGCCGTCTTCACATGAAGTGGTAATTCTTCGCCTTGAACTTTTGTATCATGTTTTAGAAGCACTTACAGAGGATCTTATCGTGGATGAAATATAACCTGTTGTAAATAAAAAGTCTAAAGAAGAAGATAACCTAGACCCGAGTGGAAGAAGAATAAATTTAGGGACTTTCTACCGAAGAGGAACGAAACTTAGGGAAGTCTTTTTCTGGACTATGTAAATAAGACTGTAGCTGCTAAGGGGATTTCCAGAGGTTTCGAAGTGTTGCTCGAGTTGGTTAAGCAAGTCACGTGTGGAGAAGACAGGGACTTTTGAGTGCTCATTGCTGAAACTAAGAACTTTCGAGAACTTTCGAGATCATGGAGGCTGGAGATCCAAATTGATTGTAGGCATACTTATAGGGTGTGTGATAGTTTCTATAATCATAGTAATTGTAGTCTCATATACAGTTCCACACGAGCTAGCAGTGAAGGGGGTGCCAGGGACTCCTAGACCTACTACACCTAGCCAAAAAGAGGGAGACATAGGAGCTGACAAGGCTTTGCTGATAGAAGAAAGTCGTAGATTGCATGTAGATTTGTCTAGGAGTGATTTTAAGCTTAATGCATACGCTAAGCTGCTATATGAGTACGTGGATGCGATGGATGCGAAGGATTGTTATGTGTGTATGCAGTTGCCTGCTTCAGTGGATGAGGGTATTAGATATCACCAACTTCCACTGATGTATGGAATTTCATGTAGTTTGCTGCTTAGTATATTTTATGAAAGAGATCAGTTTGAGTATTTCTTTTCCAATTACGATGCAGTGCTTCCTGAAGTCCCAGCTTACAAACATTTGAATAAGTACGATTACTATAAGTCAGAAGATAGACTTAGGAAGTTCTTCATACCGTCTTTGGAACTGGACACAGCATATGCTCACCGACATAACTTGACGTGCTCATTATCAGATGTAGGAAAGAAATTTGTAGATCAGGTAGAAGATAGATATAGAAAACTAACACAGGCACGGGACACAGGGCATACTCCAGTGGATTGGACCGAGGAGGAAAGATTGCACCGAACAAAAGGAAGTTATGGTCCTATTGCCTTGGACAAGGAGCAGAGGGGAAAGTTGTGTGTGAGACGTTATCAGACCTACTATGAAAAGGTTCCAGTGGGACAGAGCACGTGTGACCATGTTTTCACCATGGCAGATGCAGCAAAGAATTTTCTCCAAGGCCCTGTACAAGTGATACCTATGGTGTATTTCGTGTGTGGAAGGAATGCTTATGTGAGATTGCCTGCGAACTGGTATGGTACGTGTTATTTGGGAATAATCTTTCCAAAGATTTACCATACAAAGGATTTGGAACTTTTGGAAGGTGGAAAGTATTTGAGAGTGAGAATAGGTGCGAGTGCAGGGGTCGCAGTGGGAGATATCTTTGGAGCAATGATACCAAGTTTGGGAGTGATCTTGAATGATGTGAAGATCCGGAGACTGGCGACTGTAATAGATGAGCTATCTATGAACACAGCAAAATCATTGGTACTTGTGGAGGGAGAGATGTTGTCGATAAGGACGATGGTTTTGCAGAATCGCCTTGCTTTGGATGTCCTATTGGCAAAAGAGGGCGGAGTCTGTAAATTATTGAAGGTTCAAGAGTGCTGTACTTATATACTAGACCGTAGTAAGGATCTGGAGAAATATAGGAGTAACATCCCTACAATCCACACGAAAATAGCGGATTTGACTGAAGAGGGAGCTTGGGAGAAGGTTGGCAAGGGATTCGGTCAAGTGGGGAGCTGGTTTGCGAATTTGGGAAAGGGATTCCTTGGTTATGTTCTGAGACCTCTCCTTATCGTGGTGGTCTGTGTGGTTTGTCTGTGGGGTCTGATCAAAGCATACAAATGGTATCGAGCAGGCAGAGCTGAGAGAGCTCTGAGAGCAAACGAGACGAGAATGGCTAGACTGCAGGACAGTCACTATCGAAATCTTAAGAGCTTGGAGAGTTTCCGGCAAGGGAGAGTGGCAACGAGTTCTGTTTAGGTCGGTTCTTTCTCCAAGGGAGTTGAAAAGATGTGATGACAGGAGTCATCAAAGGGGGGAACTGATAGAGCGCTATGTTCTCGTAAAAATTGTAGGGGTGCATTATAATCATTGTTAGTCTGTACCCGCATATATCACGATACATATATCTATGAATGGTTAGTTAATGTATTCATAAATTGCATTATTAGAGTGAATAGAAGGGTAGTTGTGCTATTATGATTTTTGCAAATTGTAATGCTTAACTGAAACGTGTTCAAAATGATGCATTAATGGAGTAGGCCATGTATAATCGAGATGCAGTAGTTAAACGTGCACCATATTAAGTTACACGTGTAGTTCACCTTTCGCATAAATGTAATGAACTAATGCTTGTAGAAGTGATCATAATTGTGTGTTTAAATTGTGTGAAGGCCTGACTGCATATACGTAAGGGAAAGGCCTGATTCGTTCTTATGTTAGCTTATTTTGTAGGTAGAAAAGTTTCTCTTGGAAAGGCTCTCTGGGTACAGTTGGTAAATTCATGTAGAGGGAAAAAGTCTGTTGAAACGTATCTTCTGTTGCAGGTGCAAGGACATATGCCTCGTTAGCGAAAGACTGGCTCTTTGTTCCACGAGTTAGGGTGGTGGGAGGCAATGAGATGGGAGTATACTGGAATGCAGGGATGATACTTTCAGCAGAGAAGGTGCCTGGGACTCAAGGTCCTTGTAACCGTCCAGGATGAAGTAAGAGTTTCGATGGAAAAGTACGAGAAGGAAGACCTGGCCGAAGAGGCGTGACAAGGGCGTGTTCAATTGTTTTTGGGATTTGTATTAGGGACAGTGCCCCGAGGGTGGAGAGTAGAGAAGAGGTAGAGGAGACCAGAGAGAGAGAAAACAGAGGGGGATTTTAGGAAGGAGCATCTTAGAACGAGCTCGAAATGCTATGTGAGTGCACTTCCTAGGAAGTCTTCACAGCTGACACCTTTTTCTTTACTCTTGCCTGGGAAATTCGTTAAGTAGGTATGTCATCTGAGTGATAGGGTAGGGACAGCAAATGGTTTATGCTTATTTAGATAAATGAGGAATAACATAGAGATTGGAGCTGTTATTGCTTGTCTAATACTTCTGGAGCTAACGATTCTTCTTATCCTGAGTCGGATGAGACTCCTGCGTAGGATGCTATTTGTATTAGTGCCCATTTATTTCTTTAACCTCGTGTTGAGGTGGTTGCACGTGCAGTTATTCTTGGCTGTAATAAACCCAAAAAATTGAATTCGGAGTCATTGGTTTTTAAGGTAAACTGGATTCTAAATTGTCGCATAACCGAAAAGATTTTTCCCTTCACACTATTCAGCAAGTAAAAAGATCCTGGCGACCTGAAGATTCTTAGAAAGATAAGATAAGAATCGGCGTTATCAGAAGGTCCATCTGAAATTCATTGTACGTTACATTGATGACATCTTCATCCTATGGAATGGTACCAATAGGGACCTCGATAATGCATTATCAGCACTCAATAATGTGGATGACAGAATCCAATTCACGCATGAGGTTCAAGAGGAATCAATTACTTTTTGGGATGTCAGAATCACCAAAAGAGGAACCAGGTTGCACACAGATATCTACAAAAAGAACACTGACAGAAACAATACGTTGCACTTCACTAGTTTTCATCAAGAAACCTTGAAACAACATCTTCCATACTCCCAACTATTAAGGGTTAAACACATTGTATCAGATTCGGAAACAGCTACAACCAGACTCAATGAGATGACACAAAAATTCGGAGACCGGGGCTACCCAGAAGAAACCTTACAATGCGCAAATACCCGTTGCCAAGAAGTAACACGAAATTAATTACTACAAACCAGGATTAGGTCTATAACGTACCGGATGGTGGTTGTCTCCAAATTTTCTACAATGAGTACATCTTACAAAAGGATCATTAAACGTCATTGGCCAATTCTTAAATTAGAGAAGGATTTCAATCAACTATTTGACTCCCTACAAATTTTCGCCTACAAAAGAGGCAAAAACCTCTGTGAAATTTTGAAAAACACGCTAATTGCAGAGGAACCACTTATACACAAAGGAACGATCCCTTGCTGGAATTGCAACAATTGTCACAACATCATCTCTGGATCACATGTTACCCACCCCATGAAAGGACACAAAATCAAACTTAGAGTAACAGCCACTTGTGATACACCCAATGTAATTTATTTGTTGAAATGTCCCTGAGGGAAAGTCTACTTAGGGAAGACTGAAAGAAAGATCAAAGTGAGACTAAACGAACATAAGAGTAACATCAGAACTAAACAACTTAAATCGACAGTTGCGAGTCATTTCATGGAGGCACAACACAACATCAGTCAGTTAAAATGTCAGATTCTGGAAGTGGTCATCAGAACAGAAGGAAGGGACAACCATAATCATCTATTACAACGCGAGAACTTTTGGATTAAGCACTTGAACTCTCTCAAACCCAATGGGATGAATGATCGGATGGAGTATTTGTGTTACTTGTGATTACCTGATCCTTGTACCCACTGTAATTTGCCCAGAGACTCGCACTAATGACTGCGTTATTATATCAGTTACACCTCTTCTTCGTATATCATAATTCAATTGTTCACCAGATGAGAGACCTACACTCGTCACACTTTTTGTTTTTTTTACACCATTATTTGTTTCTACATTATGGAGTACTGTGTGAATATTGATTTATCACTCCATAGAGCTTTTCAGGAGTTAGACCACCAACAGTAGGTTTTACTGTCAGAAATACATATTGCCCTTGATAGCACGTCATAGCCTACGTTGATCTTCCTTTTTTTTAATGTTAACAGCATGTATTGAAGTTGGAAACTCACTTTGTTTATGTTATTTCATTCAGTGATTCATTATTGACAAATGAATTTGGCATTGTTAAGTTCTAACATCGAATAGTTTCTTTTTCCTCCTCACTAACATGGCCGCCACATTTTCATCACTCACGATAGTCCGTCTTTCTATTTTCACCATCGTTTAGCGTTCATTAAATACTCCTCACCCGCCACGCCGGTCACTTCGGAAACAATTCACGCCGCCCGTATGAACACTCCAGAGTAAGTACCAGATTTTAACAAACCCATGATAACCATTTGACACTTTGTTTGAGCATGCTTGTAACAGAACACCGGTATGACTGGTAGCTTTACTGCCGTATAAACACCACCGCAGTTTTGAGCACTTAGTTTGATTGTGTTTTCATACAGAGCACCTTTTTAACTTTCCACTTTGTTTTCGTATAACACTGCCGATTCACGGCGTATCACCCTGATTACCGGTAGCACATCACCGAACGGTTTTCCGTAATGTTCGGTCATGATTTTGTTTATTCACGGCATATTAACAAGACACTCTAACCGCTCGATTTTTATTAAACACCAGCCACCTTCGGGTGCACCATCGTGCGCATTCACACTTCGTGCATGTATTCTAATCACGTTGCAACATTGACTACAAGGCAATTTTTGCATTGATTCATCAGGACACTAACGGACACGTTTCGGGATCTTTCCTATTACTTATTTACAATTCACGTCTTTCCGGTATAGCCTTTAGAAGCATGACACACCCTTTTTTACATTCGGACGTTTTCTTTTGATCACTATCATACATTCAGCAATTTATTTTCCTCGTGTTAATTAGTCCTCGTATTACGTTTACAGATTCTATCCCCTGATGAAGAACAGTTTGTCCGAAATGCATTGGGACGATTAAAAGGAAAACCACAATTGTGAAAAACTTTATTGATTGAGTCACAATTCAAACGCATCATGGAATTTGTATGGTTCGTGAATGAAGTGAATTCATGTAATAATGGCTACAAATACATCAGATGAATCATCTTCTCTTTGAACTATTGTCATTCTTTTTAAAAGATTCTTCAAAAAGGATTTAAAGCCTCCACCGAGGATTTTTTGGTGCCCGTGGGGACATTCCCCGTGGGGGGAATGCTACTTTAATCCTTGAATTTGAGGCAGACCTGCCTGACTGTGCCATTGAGAAAACAAAGAATTTGCGTATTGTGAGCATAACTCAAAGGATGGATGAGGAGTGCCAGAGGACGTGCAAAGATACTGAATGAAGTGGGGCTCAGAGAGGAACTCTGAGGGACTCCCTGAAATACAGGGTGGAACTCAGAGCAGAAAAGGGGCATAGAGACTTACTGGGATCAGTCAGTCCTGGAGGTAAGATTTTAGTCAGACTAAAGCACAGTTCAATATATTGAGAGTGAGGCTTCATCGTCACGGTTCTTCAACTGCATAGTTGTCATGACTCACCTCATTGAGTAACGACTGTCACTCGGAAGTCTTGGATGCATACTGATGGAATTACCAATCAGTAAACAAGCAGCAATGCAGTGCAGCAGGGACATTACATGCTTCCTCTCTCATCTTCTCAGTGGGTGGAATAATTTTGGTGGGGACGAGGGTAGTTGAGTAGGCATGCTCATTAAACCTAAGGCCCCCTCAGTAATTCAAATATGAATTAGTGCAGACCTTATAAGTGTCTTTTATTTAATGAATACCAAATAAACACGAGGTGAGCATTTGCCATTGCATGTAGTAATAGTTTTAGCTCACACCCAGTATGGGCTTAATTTACAACGGCAACCCCAGTTAAACGTTGTGCACACCACTCGGTTTAACACATCTGCTACTTTCTTCTTACATATCCAAATGATTTACAATTAAACATTCTTCTTTGTCATAAACTAGTTCCTGATTATTTATTTAGATATAAAACTCTTTCCTTCCATGCCTGACTTCGGAATGGTACAGCTTTACAGATCATGATGGTGCGTCACAACAAAGTACGGGTCATGGTAGGGGACAATAATGGATTACCACCTACAAATGCCTAATTTAATTGCTGTTTGTGTATTCAAATCACAGAGCCATAATTCCTTAGCCTTTGGGCCAGCCGGCACACACAGGATGCGTCATTAGAATGCACGTCGTGCTCCTGTATGTTGATAAATGGTTGATAAATCATTTGCCTGAGCCGGAGAGAGAGTGGTGGATCGCATGCGTCACGTTGAAGCTGATTAACAGCTTCATAAAACTGCCCCTGCCTTAGCTACATTGCTATTCTAACCTCTGGAAGGAAAAATACTCTTTCGATAATTAATCTTCAAATCAGGCAGCTGTTTTCTACAAGTAATCAATTACAAACCTTAAAAGCAGGCAAACAACTGAGTTCTGCTTTCCCCGTTTAATCTCCTCTGCTGGTCATTATTTTGTCTGTTCTGTCCAAATCGCAATTCAGATAACTCCATGGGATTTTCTCAGCGTGTTTAAGCAGGAGGCAACATGAATCCTCTCCATGCCTCTGATGTATTTAAAGAAATGCCAGCTCAGTAACAAAACTCCACATGCCAAGGCGTAGACATATATATTTAAGGGGAAACTGGCACATGGTGGCTTCATCTTGAAATATATTTCAGTATAATTGGCCTGCTATAGTGGATACTTGTTGTAATGTGCTTAGGCTGCTCAGCCAGGCTGAGGCTGCAGATCTTATTATGACATCTAGGCATCCTATCGTGACATACTGTGGTTCTAGGTTTGCATCCGGCAGTTTAGTTGCTACCTGCGCCTGGCATGACTGCAGTGTGGGGTTTCGCGCTGTTTAATTAAACTACTCTTCAGGCTGTCCAACGATGGAGACTTATTTAATTATCACAATTTTGGCGACAATCCTGCCAGGAATAAGGGAGTTCCAGAGGCCACAGAAACCCCAACCATGACCCCAAGGAAGCGGCAGCAGGACACCGTGCAAATTTCCTAAACCTACTGTGAGACGTTTTTTCAGAATCTTTACAGGCATCACACCTTTCAACCCACTCTTTTAGTTGGTTGACTATAAGAGGCTAACGAAATCTCTCTCTTTTTCTTTGGGTGGCCAACGTCTGGCCCAGGTGACCCTCATGAGCCAAATTAATCGACCCAGGCCTGAGTGCATTGGGTGGCACAAACCTTTCCTTTCTCATCAACAAACAATCATCATGAGTAGATAACTCATCAACTACCTTGAGAAACGGTTTTACCCTGTTGGACAAAATGATCTCTCCCCTGACCATTCTCCTGACTAAGTTTACCACCCATTTGAGTTTTAAATCCTGTTCCATTGCTTTGTTCAAGTCTTCTTTTGAAATTGAATTCCATGTTCCTTCTGTAACATCATCTAGACTAGCGACAACTTCTTCCCTAGCCAACTCACTCGCCTCCGCAGCTTTATGAGGCAACCTTGATAGACAGTCCGCCACCTTGTTTTTCCACCCTGAGACATATTCCACTGTACATTCAAACTCCTGTAGCCTAACTACTAACCTTGCTAGCCTCTCTGAAATATTTTTAATACCACCTTAACCCAACACTTTAAGGAGGGGTTTGTGATCCGTTCTCAGGAAAAACATACTTCCCCACAAAAACACCCTGAAATAGCCTGTGGCCCAAGCAACTGCCAATGCTTCACGTTCAACGCCGGAATAATTCAGTTCCCCATACGTTATTGAGCGTGAAACAAAAGCGATAGTTGTTTCCTCCTTGCCATGCATTTGTGCCAAAACTGTCCCTATCCCACCCACAGGTGTCCACCATGACAATGGTCTTCAATCCGCTTTGATATGGTACCAACACTGCTGCATGTGCTGTGTCGTCTTTGACAAGTGAAAAGGCTGCTTGTTGTTGGTCACCCCATATAAACCTTTTCCCTTTTCTTAATAGTTCTCTCAATGGCTCTGTTTTATGCCATTACCTCAATACTTTAGATTTTGACTTTGAAAATAAGAATATACCTTCTACTAATACACTAAACTAAATAACAGACTGCAAGAAAGAGATTATGGGAAAGAAAATATCCTGCCATTAAAAATGTTGATTAACACAAATAACAAAACATTACATTTAATTTAAAATTGAGTTTTGAATATTTGTCTTCATATTAAAAAAAGTTGGGAAAAAATCCAAAAGATTGAAAAAAGAATGTTAGGTGGTCTTATGATTTGTTTCCAAATGTGCAGAAATGTACCTTTGCATATACCTTTAGATACTCTGGGGTCGATTCCGATCTCGGTCGGAGGCGTACCCAACACCATTCGGTCGGGAAAAAAGCCATGCGAAAGCCTGTTTCCCGACCGATCCGTACAGCACACCGAACGAGTAAGTACGATGTGCACAACAGCAAAGAATCCGGCCGAGCCGTACTCACCCAAACCAGGTCCAGTTCCCCGACCGAGGCGAATCCGGAAATGCCGAATCGAGTCGCACGGAAGGATAAATGCAGCCCCGTCCGGCCGGACAAGTACGATGCGCTTTCCGTACGCGCCGAACCCGTCGCTACGCACGGCACGTCAAAGCATCCGGGAGAGGCGCACATAAGCTCCGATTCGCGCCACAACACGATCCACGGCTCCGAGACGAACACGGCAGCGACGAGGACGACGCGAAGCGACGAGGACGAGGCGAAGCGACGAGGACGACGCGAAGCAACGAGAAGGACGAACGACACGAACCAACCATGAATCCCTTCGTCCCGATCATACCAATATTCTACATTTACTACCGGAACAGGCACGGACGCGTACGGCGCAGAAGGTAAGCCAGACACCAACCACAAAACACATACAACACGTACACGACACATCACACACACACAGAGGGATGCAGAATATACTTACACCAGCAACAGCAGCACCATAGGGGCGGGATGCCCATCACCAATGCCACATATATGCACACAGGGGCCTGAATGCGCACCACCACCCTCACCCAGGGGGGGCAGGATGCCTACCACTACTACCACCCTTAGCCAGGGGGGGCTGGATGCCTACCACTACTACCACCCTCAACCAGGGGGGGCTGGATGCCTACCACTACTACCACCCTTAGCCAGGGGGGGCAGGATGCCTACCACCACTACCACCCTCACCCAGGGGGGGCGGGATGCCTACCACTACTACCACCCTCACCCAGGGGGGCAGGATGCCTACCACTACTACCACCCTTAGCCAGGGGGTCTGGATGCCTACCACTACTACCACCCTCACCCAGGGGGGCTGGATGCCTCACCACCACCCTTAGCCAGGGGGGCTGGATGCCTACCACTACTACCACCCTCACCCAGGGGGGCAGGATGCCTACCACTACTACCACCCTCACCCAGGGGGGCTGGATGCCTACCACCACCCTTAGCCAGGGGGGCTGGATGCCTACCACTACTACCACCCTCACCCAGGGGGGCAGGATGCCTACCACTACTACCACCCTTAGCCAGGGGGGCTGGATGCCTACCACTACTACCACCCTCACCCAGGGGGCTAGATGCCTACCACCACCCTTAGCCAGGGGGGCTGGATGCCTACCACTACTACCACCCTCACCCAGGGGGGCAGGATGCCTACCACTACTACCACCCTTAGCCAGGGGGCTGGATGCCTACCACTACTACCACCCTCACCCAGGGGGCAGGATGCCTACCACTACTACCACCCTTAGCCAGGGGGCTGGATGCCTACCACTACTACCACCCTCACCCAGGGGGGCTGGATGCCTACCACCACCCTTAGCCAGGGGGGCTGGATGCCTACCACTACTACCACCCTCAACCAGGGGGGCTGGATGCCTACCACTACTACCACCCTTAGCCAGGGGGGCAGGATGCCTACCACCACTACCACCCTCACCCAGGGGGGCAGGATGCCTACCACTACTACCACCCTCACCCAGGGGGACGGATGCCTACCACTACTACCACCCTCACCCAGGGGGGCAGGATGCCTACCACTACTACCACCCTCACCCAGGGGGGCAGGATGCCTACCACTACTACCACCCTTAGCCAGGGGGCTGGATGCCTACCACTACTACCACCCTCACCCAGGGGGGCTGGATGCCTCACCACCACCCTTAGCCAGGGGGCTTGATGCCTACCACTACTACCACCCTCACCCAGGGGGCAGGATGCCTACCACTACTACCACCCTTAGCCAGGGGGTCTGGATGCCTACCACTACTACCACCCTCACCCAGGGGGGCAGGATGCCTACCACTACTACCACCCTTAGCCAGGGGGGGCTGGATGCCTACCACTACTACCAACCTCACCCAGGGGGGGCTGGATGCCTACCACCGCCCTTAGCCAGGGGGGGCAGGATGCCTACCTCTACTACCACCCTTAGCCAGGGGGGTCTGGATGCCTACCACTACTACCACCCTCACCCAGGGGGGGCAGGATGCCTACCACTACTACCACCCTTAGCCAGGGGGGGCTGGATGCCTACCACTACTACCACCCTCACCCAGGGGGGGCTGGATGCCTCCCACTACTGCCACCCTCACCCAGGGGGGGCAGGATGCCTACCACTACTACCACCCCCACTCATAGGATGGACAATGCATGACACAACCAGCACACCACAACCTAGGGAATGCAAGAAGAAGACATCCCCCAACACCATGACAAGCGTGTGTAGACTGTGTCAAATGCCTACAACACCGAACATGACTTTGAACATACAATGTGACCCCCTAGCACATGTGCCACACATATATGTGTGTGGCCCCTACAATGCAAGCAGGCCATGACCATTGTGGCAATGGGGTCCAAACCCCCATCATCACAGTGACCAAAAGGTAAGTGTGGGGTCCATAGCTGCAGCACATTTTGAACATTGTGGCAATGGGGTCCAAACCCCCATCATCACAGTGACCAAAATGTAAGTGTGGGGTCCATAGCTGCAGCACATTTTGAACATTGTGGCAATGGGGTCCAAACCCCCATCATCACAGTGACCAAAATGTAAGTGTGGGGTCCATAGCTGCAGCACATTTTGAACATTGTGGCAATGGGGTCCAAACCCCCATCATCACAGTGACCAAAAGGTAAGTGTGGGGTCCGTAGCTGCAGCACATTTTGAACATTGTGGCAATGGGGTCCAAACCCCCATCATCACAGTGACCAAAAGGTAAGTGTGGGGTCCATAGCTGAAGCACATTTTGAACATTGCGGCAATGGGGTCCAAACCCCCATCATCACAGTGACCAAAAGGTAAGTGTGGGGTCCATAGCTGAAGCACATTTTGAACATTGTGGCAATGGGGTCCAAACCCCCATCATCACAGTGACCAAAATGTAAGTGTGGGGTCCATAGCTGAAGCACATTTTGAACATTGTGGCAATGGGGTCCAAACCCCCATCATCACAGTGACCAAAATGTAAGTGTGGGGTCCATAGCTGAAGCACATTTTGAACATTGTGGCAATGGGGTCCAAACCCCCATCATCACAGTGACCAAAAGGTAAGTGTTGACAAAGAAAGAGGTGCAACTGCCAAACTGCATGGATGATTTCTGGTCACAGAACAACAAACACATCAGTGGCAAAGTAGTGTATGTGTCCCATTGCAACATAAATTGGGGGAGCCAAATCCTGCAGTGCAAATAAGACATAACTTTGGCCATGTGCAGACAAACAACACCCATGGGGGCTGACACCGTCAACAATCATCAATGACACAATGACAGAAGTGACCATCAGAATGCAGACCCACATATTTGCACCAATGGGCACACACATGCAGATACCCTGTGGAGACTGCAGATGTGAGGTGAACAGATACCATACAATGGCAGCAATGGGACACACAAACCATGATCATTGTGCTGACCGATGACCTAGTCCCAGGGACAGCAGGGGAAACCCACCAAACTACATACAGCCAATGGCACACCCAAGATATGCCAATGCAGTGGTGCAGATGCACAAACACAAACAGGCAGACCCACCCTGCACATCATACACAACAGGTGAGGGTGGGGGTGCCAGTGTCCCCAGGCAACCACACAACACATGAGGAGACATGAATACCAATCATACAGATGTGCATACAGTGCCACACAAAGGTAACTCATGGATCCAAATTCCCTATGTGGGCAAGCAGGCATTGTCAGATGAGATGGAGCACAAATCACACATGTCACACAGGCACGTAGGGACAGCAACTGACACAGCAAGACACAGACACACCACAGCACCACCCCCAGGGCCCCCACAATGTGGTGACCCTGGGCTGCAGTACAATCCCACTGTGATGACAAAGCTAAATGTGGTTCACACTGTGAACCACAGTCATGTGTACTGAGCAACTAACTACCATCACACCTACACAAGCACAAATCAAACAGCATGGCCAGTGAGCCAAGGCCAACATGGAGGCAGGGGCCTAGCCGGGCAACAACTCTCATCTGCACACACTCAACACCACACCCCTCGACCTCCAACAATGTGCAGCAGTGAAGCACACATGCGCTGGTGACATTGCACATGCACCCATGACTATTCCAGGGTGGTGGGTGGGAACCAAGGTGCAGAAACACATCACACATGGACACTCAACAAGACTCCTGAATGTCTGACACACTGCACACTACACCGTACATGGACATGACGGCAATACCACACCAACCAATGGGATCACAGCCACAGTCACACACCAATGAAGAAGCCAAGGTCACCCACAAAGAACACACATAGACAACAACCAACATTGCAGCCCGGACCCTGAGGAGTGCCAGCAGTCACACACACAACATGTCACAATCACTGAAAGATAACACAAACTGGAAATCACATGACAGGGGCAAACAACAAGTGCCAAGGGGAAACCTGACTGTGATCCAGCTGCGTCTGCACACAAACTCAGCCCTGACAGCAAGCACACCTATGGGTGACACCCTGATGACCAGTAATGTGCCATGCACCCACATCACAGAGAACCCAGGGAGAATACTTTGGGGGAACATAGCTCAACTCAGCTAGCATCACAAACAGGTACAACACTAGGGATCACAGCATGCACAGCTAAACGGAAGTGAACACACAGACATGCACATACAACACACACCTTGGGCGCAGGCAATGTCACAGGAGTACACACTGCCATGAGGGGACTCCACTCCTGTGTGAGGAAAGCTGTGCCATATGTTGCCTCAGTAGGGCCCCACCATGTCAGCTGAGCACTTGGTCACACAATCAACAATTAGCACCAAATGAGGGCTCCCGTCACATCAGCCTGGTCATGGAAGTGCCAACGGAATCATCAGCACAGATCCAACACACTTGTATAGCAATGTTGCACTGACAACACAGATGAGTCCTTCCCCATTGATGCCCAAACCTGCATGTCCAGTGGAGATGGCCACACGGTCAGGGAAGTAGACGAATTGAACAATGGCAGGCACAACAGATGTGCAGGGGTGGAAGCCACAGATGTGAAATTGCCAATCTAAGTAGGAAATCCCATTGCCAAATACTGAACACATGACACCCTCAGATGCTGCTTTGGATGACATGGATACACCACAGGATAGGACACATTCCCCTGGACCACATGGGTTCCTGCACAGTAACACTTCATTATCATGAGACCAAATATCACCATCACTGCAGCAAGGGCATGGTTAGCATCATCAACATCATGTACATCAGAAGCAAAAGCACTAGAGAACAGAAAGTTGCTTTATTCAGCATATGTGGCATTAAAAGTAGAAGTCCGGTAGAACATAAACAAAGGCCAATGGCCAGTCCATCAACAAAGTCACAAGTGGGTGACAGTGGCAGATGCCACCCTACACATGCCTGCACAGAACCAGGGACAATCCACTAGGAGGGGCAACCGGGGGGTAGGCCAGGCACCGCAGGGACAGGATCAGGGCTCACCAGGAGGAAGCAGGGAAGGGGTGGTGGGTGCTGGAGAGCCACTGACAACTGCAGTGGAGGTGTCTGACATGGTGTGTGCCGGCACAACTGGGGGCATGGCTCAGATGTTGTGGGTGCCGGCACGACTGCAGTGGACCCTGCAGATGGAGTGGACAGGTCCGCCACTGCAGTGCCCAAGTCAGACAGGGTAGTAGTGGACTCCACTGCAGTGCCTACCACCAGGGGAGGAGAATGGGGAACAGGCAAGGTGGGCTGGACAGAGGGGGAGGACACTCTCACCACATCAGTGGCACAGACAAGCGCAGCGGGGGTGTGGTTCCGGGAGAGCAAGTGGCAGGGGGAGAAGGCCGGAGCCTCTTGGGGATGGTATATCTGTGGGTGGGGGAACCTGGGGCAGGGTGTGGTGGGGGCACCTGTGGAGTGGGGGCCTGAGGGATGGAGGAAGGAGACCTGGTGCTTGAGCTGCAGGGCGGCGGCGGGGTCTTGCTCTTAGCACTCCGGGGGACTTGCGGGTGGGGGCCTCAGTCTGTCTGCGCCTGGGGAAGGGTGTCCGGGGGCGAGGGGCACTCTGCTCCATGTGGGGGGGGCTTCCTCTTCCCCCTGGATGCTGGGGCAGCTGGATCAGAGGGGAAGAGGCCGAGGTCACTGAGGAAGAGGCGCTGGGTCTTTGGGGTTGCAGGTGAGGCAAGGGACGGTGCTTTGGAGGGAGAGGCAACTGAGGACTGCGCAGTGCCCGTGGATGCGTGTGTGTGTACCAGGGCCCCATCCCCTGTGAGTCTGGTTTCAGTCCCCTGACTGTGCGTGCGTGTGCGTTTAGTTTGTGGCGTGTGTGTCTGTGTGCTGGACGTGTGTGTGCTGGTGTGTGCCTGTGCCGGTGTGTGTGTGCTTGGGACGGGTAAGGTGCTGGGGAGTGTGGATGGAGCAGAGGCAGGAGGGGTGAGGGACTGTCTGAGGAGGGACACTGCTGCCGTCAGGGAGGAGTCCATGGACCTGTTGCCCCTCTGTAGGTCAGACATGCCCGATGAGATGCCCTCCATGAACGACACCAGCTGAGTCAACAGTGCGGTGTGCGCATGGAGGACACTCAGCATGGCTGTCTGCCCTACATGGAGCTGGTGAAGGAGGTACACAGACTCCTTACTCAGGGCAGCAGGGGACACAGGGGCAGGGGGTGCGGTGCCTGGCCCAAAGGAGACACGCTCCCGAACATGGGAGCCTCCACGGACCTGGGGAATGGGAGCCGATGGGAGGGCGGTGGTGGTGCTGGTGGTGGCGGGGACAGCAACACTAGCTGGGGTGTGGTGGCTGCTGACACCCGCCTCCACAAGGGAGTCATCCTCAGAGTTGCTCTGGTCCTCAGCTGAGGTGGATGGTGCTGAGGACTCCTCGGTGTGGCTCCCCCCGCCCTCCGTGCCACTGGGTCCCTCCGACCACTCCTCGGCTGCTGACCCAGTCTGGCTCTCTGGCTCCTCCTGGTCCGTGGAGCTGTCCCCTTCCGTGGCCGTGGATGTATCTGCAAACAATGGGGAAACAGACAGACATCAGTCACCTGCACCAAACGCACACACCACTGTGAGCACAGCACATTACAGAGCAAGCCCTGGCATCATTAGTTGTACATTGCTAAAAGTGCCTGAACTGAACAGGAGAAGCCAATTGTCAGTCTGATGCCAAGCATGGCACTCACATCCTACATGGCCTTGCACCCATCTGTCTGGTGTCTGTTGGATTGCAACACCCCAGTGTGGACACATGCACCAAGTACACAGTAGTTGGACAGTGCAGAGGACACGGTGTGGCATGTGGACATGCACACATCACAGCTCTTGCCACTGAGTCAGTACAGGTTTCCGGATGAAAGGGATGCCCAGAGTCAAATAGGAAATGCATGTGATGCATACCAGCGACAGACACCATGATGCACCCATGTCCTGATAGCCATCGCCACAATGGTGTGCATGTAGCACATGTCACTCCCCTGCAGGACCACCAATAAGTTGACACATGCCATGGCAGAGGCATGACTGCTAAGTCATACATCACTGTCTCAGTGATGTATGACTTGGCAGCCAGACAACAACACTTGCACTGTGTCACAATAGTAGGTCATGGGGAATGCAAGTCCTGGAGCTGCACAAGTGCACATGTACATCCCCCACACAACACATCATCTTAACCCTCATCTGTCCAGGTCACACCTATTGGACATATGGGAGACCTGTGACACTACCCTCTGAACCTGAGCCCCTCACAATTTGCTGTGAATGGGGAACAGCTGCCTGAACTTCACATTCGCATATCCCAGTCTGCACGGGCAGCTGATCAAACACCTATGTGACACACAAGTATCGTCTCCTATGGTCACATCTCCAGGGGCATGCTGAGCCCCTACCAAGAAACACCCCAGCAGTCCAGGCAACTAATCCACAGCACACTGACACAGAGGCAGACACCTGAGGGGTCAAATCACTGTGCACAATGTGTCAGCTGATACACGGGAGTGGGAGTACAGAGTGCATTGCATGGCCTGGAGTAGGCATGACTGTCCTGCTCCACATGAATGAGGGATGTGCCCTGGACAGTGGATAGCTGGCTATGTATGTGAGACACACGTAATCTGCACACTCCTGGGGCCCAAACATTGTTCCCACCCGCTGCATGGGCGTGTGCCACATACCCCAGGCACATGTGGTGGCTCAGCTCAGCAAGTGGACCGCATATCAAAGCAACACGCAGATCACATGTCCAAACCCAGGCGTTGTGTATACAATGGACCCACCCATGATGCCCACAACAGAGTTAGGGAAACAGATGCTGTCCCCCACCTTTAGTGAAGCAAACTGCAAGGACACAGTCCCAAGTGACACAATTCCCTGAATGTAAGGGCCACACCTGGGTATCAGATGAGCAGTGGGCAGTGCACAATAGAGGGACATGGCTCCTGGACAACATGACTGCTGCACTGTGGCAGTTGAACCAGGCCAGAGGAGGGCACAAAGCATGTAATACAGAGTTCACAGTGCAGTCTTTGACTCACCCCTCCTTGCTGCTGTCTGGCCTTCAGCTGCCCATCCAGGTCTGGAAACACCACCGCCAGGATCTTGAGCATGTGGGGGGTCAGGGTCCGTGTTCCGCCCCTCCTGCGAGGAGGCGACAGCTTCAGCTGGACCCGTGCAATCCTCCGGGTCCAGCCCCGAAGGTCCTGCCACCTCTTCTGGCAGTTGCGGATCCGGCGCTTGTAGACCCCCACGGACCGGACGGCCCGGACGATGTCCTTCCAGATTTCCTGCTTCCGATGGGCATTAACCTGTCAGGATGACAAAGTGAAAAGGCCATTACCACACATGCAACATATCCGTGCATGACACAGTTGTATATACATGTCTCAATCACAGGGGTACATGATGTACACAGGCAGTGCAAAGCTGCCCATGGACAGTTTACCAGACGTCACTACATGGTATCATTGCATGGGAAGTAAAACCATGTTCAAATGCACTGTCACTGCACCATACCTGTACAGTGCAAGTCACTACACACTATGGGGGGTGACAACTACTCAGTGAGCCTGCTAGCCAGTGGCGTGCAGACTTTCAGCCTTGCTAGTCACACCAAATGCACATTCAGAAAGGCAGTGCACAGAACACTCACCTGCTCCCCTGGTGTCCCATACAGCTTGCTGTACTGTGGAAGTAGGCTGTCCAGCAGGGCCTGGTTCTCTTCAAGGCTGAAGGCTGGGGCTCTCTCCACAGTACGTGCCATTGCAGGGTCCAGAGGGGCAGCAGTGCAGTGGCAGATGTCGTCCTGGAGCATGTAGTGCAGGCAAGTGAGCTCTCAGGGGAACAGCCAGCAATATATATGTGCTGGAGAGGCAGATACTGTCCCTTGTGTCCAAAGTGATAGGTCCAAGTCGTTTGCATCTTCTGAATCTGGCCAATCCATGGAATAGCAGCACCAAAACACGCCCACAGCATCCTTCAAATCTTCAACTTCATGACATACATGATTTTGCAACATTGTTGTGGGTGACCAACTGAATTTACAGCAACCAACTCGTTCGAAATTCGAAAACGCGTCCGTTGCCAGGCAAGCCCATTGAATGCAATGGGCCGGCCGGAGGCACCGATCGGTCCATTGCAGTACAACGCGCACAGGGGTACAACGCGTACCCGCACACATTGAATGCAATGGGCCGGCCGGAGGCATCGATCGGTCCATTGCAGTTCAACGCGTACAGGGGTACAACGCGTACCCGCACACATTGAATGCAATGGGCCGGCCGGAGGCACCGATCGGTCCATTGCAGTACAACGCGCACAGGGGTACAACGCGTACCCGCACACATTGAATGCAATGGGCCGGCCGGAGGCACCGATCGGTCCATTGCAGTACAACGCGCACAAGGGTACAACGCGTACCCGCACACATTGAATGCAATGGGCCGGCCGGAGGCACCGATCGGTCCATTGCAGTTCAATGCGCACAGGGGTACAACGCGTACCCGCACACATTGAATGCAATGGGCCGGCCGGAGGCACCGATCGGTCCATTGCAGTACAACGCGCACAGGGGTACAACGTGTACCCGCACACATTGAATGCAATGGGCCGGCCGGAGGCACTGATCGGTCCATTGCAGTACAACGCGCACAGGGGTACAACGCGTACCCGCACACATTGAATGCAATGGGCCGGCCGGAGGCACCGATCGGTCCATTGCAGTACAACGCGCACAGGGGTACAACGCGTACCCGCACACATTGAATGCAATGGGCCGGCCGGAGGCACCGATCGGTCCATTGCAGTACAACGCGCACAGGGGTACAACGCGTACCCGCACACATTGAATGCAATGGGCCGGCCGGAGGCACCGATCGGTCCATTGCAGTACAACGCGCACAGGGGTACAACGCGTACCCGCACACATTGAATGCAATGGGCCGGCCGGAGGCACCGATCGGTCCTTTGCAGTACAACGCATCACTGTACATGTGACTGGCATATGTCAGCATGCCTGTCTCAGATGGACATATGCCAGCCACAGATAGCTCCCAGGGAGTGAGGGGCACACCTACATCACGACAGCCTGTCCAAACTTTATCATAAGGCATGTAAGGCTGCATTTCCTATTGTGTGTATGTTGGTGTACATGTTGTCCTGTGGGTGTCACCTGTGGGCAGCCACCCCCAGGCTGTGCACGTGTTCATGGGGACAGGATCCTGGGTGTTCCGTGTACATGACCACTGTGATGTGCAACTGTTCATATCTGTGCATGTGCCATGGTCACATTTCACGGTGGTGTATGTGTATGTCATGTCACATACCCCGTGAGTCCCATGTGGGACGGTATGTTTGAGCCAGGGTGTCCCAGTGGCACAATAGTGATGGTCCTCCACAGTCTTTGTGCATGTAGTGTTTACAATGTCTCTGATTTCATGTGCACAATGGGAGACAGTCTCCACATCCACGTTGTGTGTGCATGGACTTTGATGTTGTGCGTGTGTGTGTCACAGACGTCCATGTCTGTCCTGCCGTGGCAAGTGGGGCCACTACCTGTGGGGGTCATGGTTGTTTTGCTGTGGTGTATACATGATACTCCATGCAATGCCAGTGTCCATGTGGCATTACAGGGTCCCTGGGAATGTACCTGTCGTTGAGCTGTGGTGCCTGGGGCACATCTGTCCTCACATGTCACTGTGGGGGTTATTGTGACACGGCAGCAGGAGATGGGAACTGTGACACGGCCTCATGATATCCAATGGGCCAACCTGGGACTAATTGATGCCACCTGTTGGACCGTGTTGACAGATGTTGGCCATGTATGTACCATACATGTCCTTCCGTTACTGCACACTTCATGTAGTTGTGCCTCATAATGATGTATGTTGGGATCTTGAGTGTGTTCAATGCCGCATATGTGGGGTGACTGACAATCTTGCTTACTTCTCCTCTGCACTGCAGGGCTCCTGCAGTCCATCGACCATTCCCAGACCTGGCAACGATGGTGGAACGGGACAGCATCCGACGGTACCGCTTCACCAGGCAGCTGATTGAGGATTTGGCAGTGCAGTTGTCCCCACATTTGCAGCCTGGCCGGCCGTATCCTACAGCGCTGACCCCCAAGGTGAAGGTGATGGCAGCCCTACACTTCTTTGCCACTGGTACCTTCCAACATACTGTGGCGACTGCTGGTGGGATGTCACAGACCATGTTGAGCCGTGTGCTCCGCGATGTTTTGGCGGCAATGTTGCTCTTCCTGAACCGGTACATCTATTTCCCTAGACTGCGACGACTCACTGACGTGAAGAGTGACTTTTATGCCCTGGGGAGGATGCCGCATGTCATTGGCTCCATTGATGGGACACATGTGGCTTTGGTACCACCACAGGCCCAGGAGCAGGCCTACCGTAACCGCAAGCACTACCACTCGGTCAATGCACTGGTGGTGTGTCTTGCAGACATGACCATCACACACGTGTGTGCCCGTTTCCCTGGTTCAGCACACGATGCCTTTGTGATGAGGAGTAGTCGCATCCCCAGGATGATGGCACAGATGCAGAACCAGCGTGCCTGGCTTGTCGGTGTGTACTGACTTTGTGCCATTGTGTGTGATCTGATCTGTAGTATTCCGCCCACTTTTCCAAGTCAGCTAATGTGCACTTGTCTGTCCGTAGGTGACTCGGGATACCCCAACATGCCGTGGTTGCTGACACCCCTCAGGAACCCTGTGACACCAGCCCAGATGCGCTACAATGAGGCACATGGTCGGACCAGGAGAGTGATTGAGCGGACATTTGGTCTCCTGAAGAGCCGCTTCCGCTGCCTGGACAAGACCGGAGGGTCCCTCCCATATGCCCCTGCGAAAGTGTGCAAGATTATCATCGTCTGCTGCATGCTCCACAACCTGGCAGTGCGGAAGGAGTTGCCTCTCATCCAGGATGACAATGACCAACATCCGCCACCTGTGGAGGATCCTGGCCTGGACCACGATGCCAGTGACGATGATGATGATGATGATGGTGATGTCCGCACACAGCTCATCACCAACTTCTTTAGCTGAATGTGAGTATCCTGAGGTGTCATGTCAATGATGTGAATTGGCATGATGTGTGGGTGGTGCTCTGGTGCTGTTGGAGTGTGTCCATGGGCTACTTGACTTGATGTGTGTTGCGATGTGTGCTAACAGGTGGGCTGTACTCCCCAACAGTGTTGACATGCTAACTTGGTTCTGGGTGGGTATCTTGTAACATGTATTGTGCATGAGTTTTGCTGTTCTGTCCTGTACTCCATTGCTTTTGACTGTGTGTCATTTCTGTCCTTCACAGGGTACTTTCAGATTTGTTTGGTCAATTGTGTCCACCGACAACGTGATTGCACATCCAGGCTGGTAGCTGTTGTGTCCCTACAGGTGATGTGCGCCACACCCATGGACTTCCTTCCGTCTACAGTTGTTGACTGTGTGCCCGCTGCCAGGTGGGATTACCTTGCATCTGTAGTGGTTACGACATGTTGCAACTGTGTAATAAACCTGTGCTTCACTTTGTGATGTGCGTTGTCTGTGGTCACACATTTGACTGCCATTTGCTTACTGCACCTGTGGGCTACTTGACTACAACTGGGAATGGGTGTGGTGTCTGTGCATTGCACCGTCTTCCCTGGCAACATCAGTGTAGGCAATGAGTCAGATGGCCTAGGTGTGTATGTGTTGTGTAGCCCTGGTGGTGTGTCTCCCTCATGTGTGTCACGTTGCCTGTACTCACATGCCTGTGTTGTCCTTGCTGTTGCAGTTCGCATACACAGTGTAATTTTGCAGTTCATCATCCCCATAACAGCACCCACGTTGGAATCACGACAGAGGCAAGTATGGTGTATTAGTGTGTTTATTGTGATACATTTGTGTTAATAGTGCATAGGATGGGTAGTGCTGTACATAAATCTTGCAATCCCAAGTTCCTAGGTGAATTGAAAGTCCTGGTAGACAGGATCCCCAGTATCGGGGCCACAGTTGTCTGACACATTGGTCCAACTTGTACTCCCCATGCAATGTGTGGGAGTAGTGTTGCCGTCAACAGGGTGAACAGTCTGTGCACAAAGGCGAACATCCAGAACAGGTTCAGGCTTCCTGGGAGTTGCGCTTGGCCATCGGCCTCTCACTTTTCCCTCCTCGGACGACCCCTCTTCTTGGGGGGGCCCCTCAAGTACAGGCTGCTGCGGTGCAGGGGACTCTCCGCCAGAGTCCTCCTCCCTCCCTGTGGCAGTTGCAGTTTGTTCGGCACCAGATGTTGTTGGCACACAGGGAGGTGTGGACTGGTTGCTGTTCATCTGGCGGAGGCATTGTAAAATGTCCCTGTGCACCGCCGTCATCTCATGCAGTGCATCCCACTTGGACTCCACGCGGGACATGTGTGAGTCCACGCGGGACATGTGTGACTCCACGTGGGACATGTGGGAGTCCAAGCGGGCATGATGGGCAGCCTGCTGCTGTTTCATGTCTCTGAGGAGCCCCACTACCTGGCTGAGCTCTCCGGTGCTGGACTGGTACGCATCAGCTATGCGTACCAGTTGTGGGTCATCATGCACACCAGCAACGTCTGCAAGCAGCGACCTCTGTCTCCCACCCCTCCCACCACCCCTGCTGACATGTGCAGTGTGTGCAGTGGCACGCACAGATAACCCTGGTCCACCTTGGGGGTTGGTGGTGGTGGTGGTGTCCATGGCCCCAGGTTGGTCCAGGGTCCCTGTGCTGGTGTTGCTCCTTGTTCTGTCCATGTCGGCAGGGATGGTATTCGTGGTGACAGTCGTTGGAGGGGTGGGTGCAGGGGGTGCAGCTGGTGGTCCTGCTGGTGCTGCAGCTGGTGGTCCTGCTGGTGCTGCATGTTGACTTGCACCGGATGTGCCAGGTTGTTCTTCATCGTCCGAGGAGGACAGAGGCTGTACGACGCCAGTGAGCTCGGCATCCTCTTGAGCCTGGGACTGGGACTCCTCAGCGTCTGCTGCTGTGTCCCCATCATCACCTGTTTTTGGGAGACACAAACAATGTATGTTATGTTTCTGCAGGCATCAATGGTTGACACACATGACAGTTGTGACTGTGCCTCTGGGTGCGGGCCTGTACATTGCATTGTCCTAAGTCGTCACAGTCAGGGGTTGATATTGGTGTGGCACATTGTCCTGCATTATTTGGGCATTTCTATGTATTTTCTGGGGTGTGAACATGGTCTGCATTGGTTGTGTTTGGTTGACAGCCGGCCCTCCTTCCCACCCACCCAGCCAGTCAGTTATCCCACCATGGAACGTGCTTGCGGTGCAGGGAGTGTAAGTTGTCTCTCAGGATGTCACTCAGTGGTGTCCTGCTGTTTGTTGGTGCACAGTTGCCAGCAGGGCCTTGTGCTCCCCACAGCAGTAGCCAGTGTCAGCCATCTTGTGAGTCCTTCTCCACTTCCTGTGATGTGAGCATGGTTCAGGGTGGTGTTGATGGGACAGTTGTGGGGGTGACCAATATCAGTGACTACGACTCCCATCATGCTATTGCCTCCACCCCCTTCCCAGCATGCCCATGCTTCCTTCCTTTTGACTCTGCTTCCCTGTGGGGTGGGCTGGCTGTGCTGACAGGATGGCTGGGAGTGTTGTCCTGGCAGTTGTTTGGCTAAAAGTCCCAAGAGTGTCCCTGTGCTTCACGCAACATAACCCAGGGTGGTGGTTCTTTGTGGGATCTTGTGTTAGGATGGGGGCATTGCATTCTACCAGGTGGGTTCTGTGGAGTTTGTGTTGGGGTGTGTGTGAGGGGAGGTGCTTGTGACTATGGTCAGTGCTGCAAGTCCCCCTTCCCACCCAGCTAGCCAGATATCCCACCATGGAACGTGCTTGCATTGCAGGGAGTGTAAGTTGTCTCTCAGGATGTCATTCAGTGGTGTCCTGCTGTTTGTTGGTGCACAGTTGCCAGCAGGGCCTTGTGCTCCCCACAGCAGTAGCCAGTGTCAGCCATCTTGTGAGTCCTTCTCCACTTCCTGTGATGTGAGCATGGTTCAGGGTGGTGTTGATGGGACAGTTGTGGGGGTGAGCTATGTCTGTGACTACGACTCCCATCATGCTATTGCCTCCACCCCACTTCCCAGCATTCCCATACTTACTTGCTTTTGTGCGGAGTTCAGTGTGTGTGGGTGTGAGAGCAATGGCAAGATGGCTGACAGTGGTGTCCTGCTGTTGGTTGGTGTGCAGTACCCAGCATGCCCTTGTGCTCCCCACGACACAGCAACAGTGTCAGACATCTTTGATGGGCCTTTCCACTCTCTGTGGGATGTGCATGCGTGAGTGTGAGCTTGCTGGGCCATGTGGTGGGGGATGTAGAGCTGTGACTACGACTCCCATCATGCTCTTGCCTCCTCCCCCCTTCCCAGCATGCCCATGCTTCCTTCCTTTTGACTCTGCTTCCCTGTGGGGTGGGCTGGCTGTGCTGACAGGATGGCTGGGAGTGTTGTCCTGGCAGTTGTTTGGCTAGAGGTCCCAAGAGTGTCCCTGTGCTTCACACAACATAACCCAGGGTGGTGGTTCTTTGTGGGATCTTGTGTTAGGATGGGGGGCATTGCATTCTACCAGGTGGGTTCTGTGGAGTTTGTGTTGGGGGGTGTGAGGGGAGGTGCTTGTGACTATGGTCAGTGCTGCAAGTCCCCCTTCCCACCCAGCTAGCCAGATATCCCACCATGGAACGTGCTTGCATTGCAGGGAGTGTAAGTTGTCTCTCAGGATGTCATTCAGTGGTGTCCTGCTGTTTGTTGGTGCACAGTTGCCAGCAGGGCCTTGTGCTCCCCACAGCAGTAGCCAGTGTCAGCCATCTTGTGAGTCCTTCTCCACTTCCTGTGATGTGAGCATGGTTCAGGGTGGTGTTGATGGGACAGTTGTGGGGGTGAGCTATGTCTGTGACTACGACTCCCATCATGCTATTGCCTCCACCCCACTTGCCAGCATTCCCATACTTACTTGCTTTTGTGGGGAGTTCAGTGTGTGTGGGTGTGAGAGCAATGGCAAGATGGCTGACAGTGGTGTCCTGCTGTTGGTTGGTGTGCAGTACCCAGCATGCCCTTGTGCTCCCCACGACACAGCAACAGTGTCAGACATCTTTGATGGGCCTTTCCACTCTCTGTGGGATGTGCATGCGTGAGTGTGAGCTTGCTGGACCATGTGGTGGGGGATGTAGAGCTGTGACTACGACTCCCATCATGCTATTGCCTCCTCCCCCTTCCCAGCATGCCCATGCTTCCTTCCTTTTGACTCTGCTTCCCTGTGGGGTGGGCTGGCTGTGCTGACAGGATGGCTGCGAGTGTTGTCCTGGCAGTTGTTTGGCTAGAGGTCCCAAGAGTGGCCCTGTGCTTCACACAACATAACCCAGGGTGGTGGTTCTTTGTGGGATCTTGTGTTAGGATGGGGGGCATTGCATTCTACCAGGTGGGTTCTGTGGAGTTTGTGTAGGGGTGTGTGTGAGGGGAGGTGCTTGTGACTATGGTCAGTGCTGCAAGTCCTCCTTCCCACCCACCCAGCTAGCCAGATATCCCACCATGGAACGTGCTTGCATTGCAGGGAGTGTAAGTTGTCTCTCAGGATGTCAGTCAGTGGTGTCCTGCTGTTTGTTGGTGCACAGTTGCCAGCAGGGCCTTGTGCTCCCCAAAGCAGTAGCCAGTGTCAGCCATCTTGTGAGTCCTTCTCCACTTCCTGTGATGTGAGCATGGTTCAGGGTGGTGTTGATGGGACAGTTGTGGGGGTGACCAATATCAGTGACTACGACTCCCATCATGCTATTGCCTCCACCCCCTTCCCAGCATGCCCATGCTTCCTTCCTTTTGACTCTGCTTCCCTGTGGGGTGGGCTGGCTGTGCTGACAGGATGGCTGGGAGTGTTGTCCTGTCAGTTGTTTGGCTAAAAGTCCCAAGAGTGTCCCTGTGCTTCACACAACATAACCCAGGGTGGTGGTTCTTTGTGGGATCTTGTGTTAGGATGGTGGGCATTGCATTCTACCAGGTGGGTTCTGTGGAGTTTGTGTTGGGGGTGTGTGAGGGGAGGTGCTTGTGACTATGGTCAGTGCTGCAAGTCCCCCTTCCCACCCAGCTAGCCAGATATCCCACCATGGAACGTGCTTGCATTGCAGGGAGTGTAAGTTGTGTCTCAGGATGTCATTCAGTGGTGTCCTGCTGTTTGTTGGTGCACATTTGCCAGCAGGGTCTTGTGCTCCCCACAGCAGTAGCCAGTGTCAGCCATCTTGTGAGTCCTTCGCCACTTCCTGTGATGTGAGCATGGTTCAGGGTGGTGTTGATGGGACAGTTGTGGGGGAGGCAATATGTGTGACTGCGACTCCCATGATGCTATTGGCTACACTGACTTGGCCAGCATACACAGGATTCCTTCCTTTGAGTGGTCTTCACTGTGTGTTGGTGTTGTTGTGGTGGCTACATGTGTGGATGTGTTTGTTAGTTCTATTTGTGCCACTGCCTAGCTGTAGTTGTAGTTGTGTTTGTACATGTGTTGGCACAGTTGGATGTGACTTTTTTGATGGCATGTGTTGTGTTTATCTGACTGACATACACATTTTGGGATGATTCTGTTTTGGTTGCTGTGTAATTGCTATGAGTGCATGATTTGACTCTCCCCTTGACAGTGATGTGTGTGTTTTGTGGCAGTATATTGTGTACATTTGTTGTGTACTCACCAGGCTCTGGGATGTCCTCTAGTCCATATACGCTCACTGGCGGAAGGATGGCCCGCACCTTCTCCTCCCAGGGCCTGAGGTATATTGGCTTGGCAGGAGGGCCACTGCCGGTGTGTTGGCTGTTGATGTAGTCTTTCTTCAGCAGGTCCCGTACCCTCCTGCGCACGTCATACCACCTGTTCTGGATGTCGGTCTTTGTGCGCCGACATGGTGATTGTGCGTTCACCCTGTTGATGATCCTCTCCCACATCTTGGTTTTCTGGGAGATGGGGGTCTGTTGGACCAGTGTGCCAAACAGCTGTGGCTCTACCCTGAGGATCTCTTCTACCATGACTTCCAATTCACTATCTAGGAACTTGGGATTCTTCTTGGGGGGCATGGTGATGGGTGGTGATGGTGAGTGATGTGTGTGTTGGTGTGCAGGTGAGGGTGTGTGAGTGTGTGTTTTGCTGGGTGTATGTGAGGTAGGTATTTGTTGGTGTGCTGATGGTGTGTGGCTTGTGTGAGGGATGAGCTGTGGGTGTGTGGTTGCTTTCTCTTGGGTGCTGGCAGTGGAATGGCATTTGCAAAGGCTCATGGTTGTGATTTGTGTCCTTTATATAGGTGGAGTTGTGGGTGTGTCTTTGTTCTCTGTCCCCACCCCACCCAGTATTTATTGGCTTGGTAATTGCTTGTTTGGCCTTTTTTTTGGGTGTTTTTTCCTTTGTGCTGTTTGTGTATGTTGGAAACGTTCTTGTGACCGAGTCGGACCCTGCATTTGTCTCGTACGGTGTTCTCCGTTTCGTTCGCGCTGTGTTTGTGCAGTTTTCTATGCTGCTTACGCGTCGGTCGCGGTGTTTTGTGTTGCTTCGGCTCGGTTTTGTATGCGTGTCGGTCGTACGGCTTGTCCTCCGTCCGACTCGCTCGTGGTTTTCGCGCCTTACATCGTACTTTGCTGTTTGGAGTTTGCGTGTACGTTTCGGTCGGATTTGTTCCGGGTGCGTGTCGGTCGTTTGGATTCGCGTGTTTTTCCGGCCGGATTGCTGTTTTCCGTGGCGGCTCGGTCGGTCGACTTGGTTTCGGTACGTGTCGGTCGGAGTTTTCACGCCTTGCATCGTACTTGGCGTGTCGGGCGCCACGGGTACGTGTCGGTCGGTATTATTTCCGGATCCGAGTCGGTCGGTGCTTTTTCCGGCACGAATCGGAATCGACCCCTCTGTATGAGGGAGGTAGATATTTTTCATTCGGAAGTACACTAGCACAAATAGCTCTTGTCACAACAGAGACAGACACAACCTTGGTACCTCAAGGGCAGCAACGTGTATACGCCTCCTTCTCCTGTTTCAGAAAACATAATTACTGTCCAGCATGTATATATCCATATATCACATAAGACCTTCAGTGCCTGTTTCACATCCATTAACATAAGAGTAAGCTTGTTCAGTTCTCTTCCTTTACAGCATAGTCCAGCATTGCCTACAGGTATTTCTGCTCACCTATTCTGTAAGGTGTTTGCACAGGCAAAATGGGAAATGTTGCAAGACTCGTAAATCGGAATTTCAAGCCTTTTAAGTTGTCCTCATTCGAAGGTGGGTTAACAATTTTGAAACAATGCAAAATAGACAGAATCAGCCTTATTTAATTTGCCCCTTAAGCAGGGAAATCTGCTACACAGGCAGATCTACAACAAACAGTGGGATTCTGCCATGAGGGCAGGAATCACCTGTGTCCACGCGTCCAGCACCTCGCTCTGCTGCAAAACAGTAAGGGAGATAAAGGATGCCCTAGTTTTAGTGAATGGGCTGCCATCAGCCAAACAGAATGGTTTAACCACAGAGACAATTTCTGACTCAAAGGGGCCGATTCCGATTCGGGCCGGAAATCTCTCCGACCGAGCCGGACCCGGAGAGATTTCCGACCGAATCGGACCCGTGCAGCCCGACCGAACGAGTACGATGCGCACGTATGCCATCGGACTCGAGTCGGTCGGACTCCCATTGAAGTCAATGGGAGCCGGTCGTACAACGCGTATGCGGGCTCCCATTGACTCAATGGGTGCGAGTCGGACAAGGGCGCCCCCTACAGCGTGTACGCGTCGAACCGACTCGCGCCGTACACGCACAGGTAGGGGGGACCCATGGGTCCCCCCTGTGTGCAACTCGCGCGGCTACGCGTACAGGGGGGTCCGACACGGACCCCCAAAGTACGGCTCCGACTGCTCTTTTGAGCCGGAGTGCGCGGCTCGGTCGGACTGCTCGTGGCGCGCATCGTACTTACCCGGCCGGGGAACGTCTCCATTGCGCGGTGTGAGTCGAGTCCGAGCGAGTCGGTCGGTGCGGTTAGACCCGGGAACGAGTCGGTCGGAGCGGTCGGGACGCCCGGACGAGTCGGTCGGCGATTTCGCATCGTACTCGCTCGCCCGGACGCGCGTACGAATCGGTCGGGAAATAGGGCTCCGAATCGGATCCGGTTAAGCCGAATCCGATTCGGAGCCCTACCGGCCGAGATCGGAATCGGCCCCAAAGTGTTGAAGGAGCCCCTTGTACCATGAATTCTGATGGCTGTCATCAGGCAATTAGAATAGGACGAGGAAAGGTTCACATAGTTGTATGATGCCCTATGGTGTAGGTAAACCTTTGGATGTGAACTAAAATTGTAAAACATGTTTTCTTTTTTATAACAGTAAGGGGCAGATGTACAAAAAAGTTTGAGGTCGCAAATGGTCCGATTTGCAGAATCAGGCCAATTGCGACTGAAAAAAAGCATGTTGTAATGTACAAATGCCAAATTCTGATTTAGTAACTTGCAACTAAATTCCAATTTTGTTTAGAAATTTGTATTTGGAAGGGGTGTGTTTAGGGTTTCCCTTCCAAATACCGAATCGCAGTGGTATGTATTAATGTTTTGTGACCGATTTCTGGTTGCAAAAAAATTATATTTTACCACCTTTTCAAATGAGGTGGTAACCCATTCGCAAATGGGGAAAAGTCCCCAAGAGACCCCTTTCCCTATGAGAATATAAACAAAAATATTATTTAGAAGCATGAATTGGTCCCACAGTCCACTGTCTACTCTCCAAAAATGAAACTCAAAAGTAAATGTTTCTTTTTCCTAACACATCCCATTTTCCGTTGAGAATAATGGGCTGCAACTAAAAAACAAAAAATATTGCATGATTTAAAAGCAATCACAGACATGGTGGTCTGCAGACCCCAGCAAGCCACCATCTCTGTGATGGCTATAATTCCTGATGGCTCACAACCTGCAACCTATTTCACTTATAGTCATAAGGTAGGTCGATTTGTATCCCACTAGGAATCTTTCATTAGGAATTGTGACTTCCTAATTGTGATTCGATAAGAATCGTAATTTGGAGATCAAAATTCCTAATTTTAGTATATCTAGCCCTCAAAGCCTAATGCTGGCATTTTAGGTGTATTCTCCAGGGGGGAAGTTTTTAAATCGTTATTTGGGTTATCTGTGCACAGCAAGACTGGTTTCAACCAGCAGTATTGCCCCGCTCCCTGATTGTCACCTGTCAGTCATTATGAGATTATCCAGATTTGGTTTTTATTCTCTCCATTCTGTTGCTTGTAGTTTTGTCCTCTTATCACAGATGCATAAGTAGTACTAAAAGTATCAGAATGCAAAGTAAAAACCCCAAATTGACAAATTACCCAAAATTGAAAAGAAGCTGTTTATGATCTCTGGCAATGTGAATCTTTAATTAAAACAAATGGAAGGACTACTGTTCTAAAACTCTTGGGGGCACAATGTCTGTTTTGTTGCATCTTAACCTTTGCACTTATACAGTTTCTCCTTTTCTATAGTTGTCTTTCTTCTCTAATGCCTTTTAATAATTTTGCTCTCTACCAAAGCATTTCCTTTCCTTCTGTTCTATTTCTGACTTTTTCCTCTTATAACTTCTCTTTCATTCTGTCTTCCTTTCTTGTCTAATACACTCACGATGCTTTCTAGTCCTTCTCTCATTTCAAACCTTTGTTCCTTGTATTACTGTCTCTCTAACCATTATCATCTTTCCAATTATTTTGACTGGTTCATTCTCCTCTATCCCTGTTGAAATCCAAAACCTTGAAATCCCTCATTTAAGTGTATAAAAATCTACTTTAGACTTCGGAGTTCAATGTCTGGACCTCCACGTACAGTATTCATTCAGAACAGGACACTTTGTGTGTTCTTTTTTCCAATGACTAGTGACAGAGTTTGAAATGGAAACGGGACAGTACAAGTCATAGGTATCCAGGAAAATATATATTTCAGTGTGGAATGCCTCTATTCTCTCACCTAAGTAATGTTGATCCCCAACTTGCCGCTTGCGACCCCTGACACATTTTTTAACACTCCTGGCCTCAGAGGTGGCAAATGGTTTCCCGATGAGCACTGTATACTCTCTGCTGCTCAAACCGATATCCAGTTCTGTATACATTAGTAAATTCTGCAGAGCAATGCACATTCGTCTGAATAAACAATTTGAATATGTGAAAAAGTTCCTGTTCGACCAAAACCATCACCTTTGTGGTCAGCCAGAGTGATAGTGCCTCTCAAGGGTTGAAGCAGTTTTCTGTGATGTATCAACGCATCAATTGATACATCAATTGATTGATTCATTGATTTAAATGTCATTTCCTAACTATAATGTCCTTCTAACCTTTGTTTATTTCAGTGAATTTCTAATGCTAATTCCGAACTATAACGTCGCTGTAACCTTTGGTTTTTTTCAGTGAATTTCGATTTTATTTTAAGCTGTAGTCATGTTTGCAGAGTGGTGGAGAAAGGGGGCGGGGCTCTGACCAGCTATCAGGAATGTCTCTGTGTAGGACTTACAGGAGTTACCAGGAGGGATTCATGGCCCCCAAGGTCCCTCAGGAGTAAAGTGGACTTCATCTCCCAACCAGTAGTGCGCCAGGAGACGCGTTTGCAGAGTGGTAGAGAAAGGGGGCATTGGCTCCAAAGACCTCTTAGCAATCTCGCTGTGTGGGACTTACTGGAGGTAACAGGAGGGGTCCTTGGGGGCCAATGACCCATCCTATTACCTCCAATAAGTCCCACATAGCAGGATTACTGGGAGGGTGTCGGAGGCCAAGTCGCCTTTCTCCGCCACTCTGCAAACGCACCTCCTGGTGCACTACTAGTAGGGGATGAACCCCCCTTGGCTATTGAGGGTCCCCTCGGGCCAGCTACCCCTCCTGTTACCTCCAGTAAGTTCCACATAGTGGGTTTGCTGAGAGGTTTTGGGTGGCCATGCCCCCTTTCTCCACCACCCTGCAAACGCACCTCCTGGTGCACTACTAGTTGGGGGATGAAGTCCTCATTGCTCTTGAGGGTCCTTGGGAGCCAACAACCCCTCCTATTACCTCCAGTAAGACCCACACAGCTGGATTGCTGAGAGGTCGTCAGAGGCCACGCCCCTTTTCTCCATCACTCTGCAAACGCACCTCCTGGCACGCTACTGGCCCCCCCATTATTTAACAAAGTCCCGGGAAGGTAGTGGTCCCCAGGGCGCGGGGGATGCCATGTGGGCACCCCTGCATAATACAATAGGAAATCCCCGGGGAGGTGCCGGTCCCCGAGGTTTAACTAGACTCTAGTACGGGGAACCATGGGTCCTATATTTTTAGCTAGCCCCTGAGATTTGATCCACCCGGGAGCTTTTAAAAAAAAAATTCAGCCGGATCCATAAATCCCGCAGAATTAAAAGAAAATGCTTTTTTGGGCCCTGGGGCGGTCCCAGTATTACCCCCCAAGAGGCTTAGATTCAGGGTGTTTCTACCCTGCCTCCTTTTCTTCTTCTTTTTTTTTACATTTTTTGTGCGACTTGGTCCTAAGACGGCTGCCAACATTTCCTGGTTGAAGTGTTGGCAGCCAATCAAATTTCAGTATGGTATCAGTAGGCTGTTGGGCTCCCAGATCTCTATATTCTTTAAACTTAAATATCTCTGAAACTACTGAACTGATTTACACCAAATCACAAAAAGCCCGCTTTATGGACCAACATCTAGCTTTCTGCCACATTGGTGTAACTCCATTTAGTGGTTCGGGCTGTAGTTGTGTTAAAAAAATGAAAAATCACCATAGACATAACACGGGGAAAACGCGTTGTGGTATCCCCCTTTTATCTCTGCCCCTGCTTGACGGATCACTTTCAGCACAGCAGCTGAACCAAAAAGGGGAAGTTTTGTGAAGATTTCATGAAGATTTGCCAAGGGGCACCAAAGTTATTGTCAAAACAAAAAATGCTTTTCCTATGAAAACTTTGGTCCTAACTATAACTACCTACTGGCAAACACCAATAGGTAATATATATATATATATATATATATCGATATAGTGATAGATATTGGTATATATATATATATATATATATATATATATATATATATATATATATATATGGCACACGTGGTCACATACGGCATGATACCAGTCTTTTTAGGCACATGCCAGGAGACGTTCTCAGGTCATTTAACACGACAGGAGGACACTGTCCACTTGGACTAATATTGTTGGGTAACTTTGCATGACTTTAGCCTAGGTACCTCAAGTCTTACCATCTTATGTCTGCAACGAGGGCATTGAAAAAGTTTTGTTTTCACGTTTACACACGCAATGCCAGCATGCGCCTTGATCAGGTACTTGTATGCTCATGGTACATGCTGGCAGATCGGCCACTGCTCTCCCACGAGTGAGGAGTGTCGCATATGCATACCAATATGTGATTGTATTTGGTTTTTTACAATATGTTTTGTACATTTATTTTGACTTATGTGCCACTACAACATGTCTGCCATGTACTGTTCATTGGTCCTTTTTTGCTTTCTGCACTACGAACTATTAGAGTCTCTCTGATTTGGTGTATGTTTCACGTGATCAAGGTTCTACGGAATCGAAACGCGTTGCGGAATAAACGGTGGTTTGGTAATCTGACAGAGTTGTGTGTTACTGAGAGCGCGCTGATTCACGTTAGACTTTGGGAATATATATATATATATATATATATCTCCAACAAAGTTTCCGCGCAGAAACCCCAGCCGCTTAGGGTGGCGGGCTCAGACGGGGTCGCGAAGCTCTAAATATCCAAACAACCGTTAATACCAATGTCAGAAAACGATATCTAAGCCACTTTTTCCTTGCCAGCGTGTTTTTATTTTTCACTGCCCAGTGACTGGGCAGTGAAAAATAAAAACACGCTGGCAAGGAAAAAGTGGCTTGGACATCGTTTTTCTGACACTGGTATTAACGATTGTTTGGATATATATATATATATATATATATATATATATATATATATATATATATATATATATATAATGGATGCCGTTTTGCAAGGTATTATATGTGATACAGTAGTCCTACCTTTATGTTGACATTTATGTGCACTATTTACAATTGGTGAATACAAACGTACTTTGACCTGTGACCAAGGAGCAGCTGCTCCGAAACGCATCGGGCGTTTTGCTTCACGAAATAATAATAAAACCACGCTAAGAAGGAATTGGGCTCGGCATCGTTTGTTCAATAACAACGGATTGTTAGGATTACGGAGGTTCGCGACCTCGCCGTGAGCCCACCACCATTTGGGCAGAGATACTCGCGGAAACAGAAGGAAATTCACAATAAAGTTCTCTACCCATACCCGAGGATCCGGTTTATTAACAAAACTGCTTGGAACCTGTTAACGTTTGCGGCCTCAAAGCGATCAGGAAAGTCGGAGGACTTTTGTTTCCGATCAGCTGTTTGTCTGCAGGCATTGGCAAAAGGAGTCCAAAGTCTCAGATTGGAATATACGGTGACCGGGAGGCTGGCGGAACCGGCGTGACTAAACAAGTTTAGTCACAGCCGAAAAATAGCGTGGAGAGAGCTAGTGGCTACTAGCTGAGGGGCTTTTTAAAAAAATGGCCCTAAGATTCAATCATGATGTCTGCAAACAGAGAGGCTACGAGACGACAAGCAGCAGAGTTGCTGTTCATACCAATATCGAAAAACACTATAGATGGAGACAAATCAAGTAATATTATCGCAAATGAATTCCAAACAAAAAAACAACTTTAGGATAAACTATGGAAAGCTGCAAAGTTGGAACAAGCCAAATGGTGGGAGGCAACAGCTCTACAAAAGTATGTGGACTGCGAGAGAGTCCCAAGAGGCTTACGGATTTTTATTACTCCGACATTTAATGATCCCGATCCTGACTTGATTGAGGAATGGGCCATAAACAATTATAACTGTTCCACTGTCATGCTGAAGTTATTGATCAAATATGCATTAAAAGACACACAGAGACTGGCATTGGAAATTGAGAGATTATCAAGTTTACTAAAAGAAAAATACACTGACAGTGAATTTGACCTGGAGATGAACAAACTAAAGCTGAGACTGGAGAAAGCAGAAGACGAAATAACATTGATGAAACAATGAAAATTTCATAGGGATCAAATAGACTATGAAATGGGACAAATATTCACATTTGGAAGAAAATTTGATCAACTCAGAGAAACTAGCCAGGTGATAGTGAAAATCATTCAAGAGCCCAAAAATGTGGAGATCACTGCTGAAATAGAAGCTGATAAAGAGGTACACACTGATCTGAATAAATGTACAGACAGCGAAGCCATGGGAAAGAACATTCAAGGACAAGATGAACAATCAGGAGTAAAATCCAGAATTCTAAAAGAATTCGACCTTATGGCAAGGGGACGACAACGATTGGGGAGTCCGGGACCCCAGGAAAACAAAGGTCAAGGCACCAGAGGAGGAAACAAGCGAGGCGCAAAAAAGCAAGGAAACTTGGATGGTGTTAGACCCGGCTTCCTGGACACCAGGGCACTCAAGGGTAGCTGCGCTCCAATCGCATCAACTGGAGTATTCCCCACTGGTGTCCTGGGGCCTCAGTACTAGTGGACCCAAAACTGGATAACCAAGTATTCCTCTCCAGCACTTGACTCTCTCTGGGTAGCGAGACAGAGCAGTCCAAGGCTTACTCAAGGAGGTGAGGTGGGGTTAGACATTCAGAATACAGTGCACACCGTACTACCAGCTGGTAAACTCAATGTCCAGTCAGTGCTTTACTTGTTATAAAAGAAAAGTACTTTAATACACACAAGATAATTATACTACACATAAAACTAGGATAAACAGTGAAAACCAGATGTCTCTACAACCCTCTGGGCCAGAGTTCTGACCCCAAACAGTATTATAGCGCCTAGACGCCAAGCACTATAAAAACACAGTTAACATGAAAACACACAATTAGCATTGCATATTACAGACCATATTTCACAGGGCTGCTCTCATTCTCTAGAGCCTTGATACCAATCTTTGGATTGAAAGGATATAGTTTCAGCATATGATTTGAAGTCAAATGTTCTTGATCAGCCCCATAACCCCCACCCAAAGCAACAGAAGTGCCCTCCCATCGTGAGTGAGGACACCGCTCTAGTGGTGTCAGGGATCTGACCACAGGTGCCTGATGTCTTGGCACAGTTTACTGGAGTCCCACTAGTCCAGTAGCCACTGGCTAGCTGTAGGAGGGTAGTGGCTGGACAGAGTGCCAGTTCACCCTGATACCCCCAGAGATCACAAAAAGAAAGGTGGGGGCCTGTGTCACTGGCCTCTATTCCCAGCTACTGCTTGCACAGGCTCCCACAGTGCAGGGGAGGAGCTTAGAGGGGATTTGATCTCACCTTCAAGGACTAGAATCAATCTTCCCCCTCTCTGGATCCCTTGATGTGCTGCAAGCTTCCTTTCCACACCAACTCCCTTGATGTGCTGTAAGCTTCCTTTCCACACCTTGGGCAGCTGTCTGCAATTTCCTTGTTCAAAAGAGCATGCTCCACAAGTCTCACAGAAACAGCTGATCTTCTCCCATGCTGCTGATGCCCTGGATTCTCATTGAACTCTTGGCAGCAGACTCCATCTGTCATAGAGAAAACGTCCTTAAGTTCCAGACGCAGTGAGCAGTGTCTTATCTCCTGCCTTCACACTGCGGGTCACGCCTGGCTATCTTCTTCAGACGGACCTGGTGTGGCCGCCTCTTCAGTCATAAAACCAGTCTTGAACAACAGCTGACCACTCAGGCCAGACTTTTATCACCTCTTATTGATAGGCTCATCCAATCAGAGGGTCTGCTACTTTTGCATCCTGAATACACCTCCAATCACAAACCATTCATGGCATGTTCAATGCATGGCTAAAGCATGCACAATTACCCTCCATGTTTCCTGGTACCAGCCTGTGCAAATCCCTAAAGAGGAATTTTAATTAACTCCAGACCAAGAGACACTGACCAGTGGGGGAGGGTCCTCTTAGCAGAGTTAGTGCAGCTAAACCCATATACGAGCTGAGTGTCTACCCCAGCCCACCAGGCCTTTCCAAGGAAATGGGGAGGGGCACGGGGGCAGCTGGGATGTCCAGCAGAACAGCTCGCATTCCTCACACTGGCTCAGCTCACCATTCTTCCCCAGTACACCCACGGGCTCTCAAACACACATCAGGTAGACAAAGGCAACAGGACCACAGGCATGGCAGACTGCACAGACTTGGTCAGTAGGGTGGCTAGTGACTCACCCTTCCTGACTATAGATTTATTGCTGCCACCACTTTCAGTCTACCACAGCCTGAATAGAGAGGGCAGTAGTCACTCTCTGAAAAATAGGGGTGCACTAGGCATGCCCCCTCGACCTCAGAGCCAAGCTCTAGGGTCTCAATCCATGTAAACAGGGAGACCCTCAGTGGACATGTATGATTGTCATGCTCACTGAGGTAGGGATCTAGAATCCATACAGTAGCTTTTGAGTGACTTGCCTGGAGATTAGCATAAGGCAGGGAAAGCACTCTCTCTAGAGACATGCAGGAGACTTCCCGTTCCAACATATGCCCTCCCCAGATCAGAGTGGCCGGTACTTACTTCCCAGTGGGAGAAGACCGATCATCTGATTGGATAAACCGGCGGGAAAGTCCATCTGCATTACCGTGCTGTAAGCCTGCTTTATGTTCCACAGTAAAATCTAGTCCCTGCAGAGATATGGACCACCTAAGCAACTTTGGGTTCTCCCCCTTCATTGCCATGAGCCACTTGAGGGGCTTGTGATCTGTCTGAACCACAAACCTTGCACCAAACAAGTAAGGCCTGAATCTTCGAAGGGCCCACACTATGGCAAAGCATTTTCTTTCAACAGCAGACCAGTTCTGCTCCCTGGGGAGTAGTCGGCGGCTGATAAAGGCCACTGGATGCTCCCTTCCCTTCTCATTGAGCTGGGTAAGAACTGCCCCAACTCCCTTGTCTGAAGCATCTGTCTGCACAATGAAGGTCTGAGTGTAATCAGGGGCCTTCAACACAGGTGCATTGCATAGTGCAGTCTTCAATTCATCAAATGCCTTCTGACACTCTTCAGTCCAGATCACCTTCCTGGGCTGCTTCTTAGAGGTCAGGGCTGTCAATGGAGCAACAATGGTCCCATAGTTTGCTACAAAGTTCCGATAGTAACCAGTAAGGCCCAGAAAGGCCCTTACCTGGGTCTGAGTAGTGGGAGTCTCCCAGTCCAGCACCACCTGGACTTTAGCCTCCAGGGGGCGAACCTTCCCATTACCCACCCGATGTCCAAGATAAACAACAGAGGGCTGCCCAACTTGACACTTGGTTGCCTTGATGGTCAGCTTGGCCCCCTGCATCCTCACCAACACCTGCTCTAGGTGTCCCATGTGGTCCTCCCAGGAGGAGCTGTACACAGCAATGTCATCCAGGTGCACCACACAGAACTCTTCCAGGCCTATCAATACATGGTTGACTAGGCGCTGGAAAGTGGCGGGATCATTCTTCAATCCAAAAGGCATAACTTTAAATTGGTAGAGGCCCCCTGGGGTTGAAAATGCTGTTTTCTCCTTGGCAGCAGGTGTTAATGCAATCTGCCAGTAACCGCTGGTTAGATCAAAAGTACTAAGGTACTTTGCGGCACCCAACCTATCAAAAAGCTCATCAGCTCGGGGAATAGGATGGGCATCAGTTTTTGTCACAGTATTTAAACCGCGATAGTCCACACAAAAGCGCAGGTCAGCTGACCCCTGCTTAGGCACCAACACCTCTGGACTGGCCCATGGACTACAGGAGTGTTCAACAACCCCCAGGTCAAGCATCTTGGCCACCTCAGTCTTGATGCATTCTTTAACCCGGTCTGACATCATGTATGTCTTGCTCTTAACAGGCAGGGTGTCCCCTGTGTCTATGTCATGCACACAGACAGGCGTCAGCCCAGGGGTAAGTGAAAAGAGATGGGAAAATCTCCCCAGCAGCTCTTTACACTCCACCTGCTGTTCAGGAGTCAGTTCAGAGGCAAGCTTAACTCCCTCAACTGAACCATCCTTCTCATCACCTTGCAATAAGTCAGGGAGGGACTCACTCTCCTCTTCCAACTCTTCAGCCATTGCAAGTAAAGAAACCGTGTCATTCCTGGGAAGACACGCCACCCTCTTTAAGGGTACCTCCATGACTGGTAGGGGAACCAAGGGTGCCTTCATCGGGCCACCAGACATGCTGCTGGCCTGACAGACCAGAAAGGTATGGCAAAACATCTCCACATCCTCACCAACTCCTGGCCAGTAAAACAGAGGTGCTAACCTGTCCTTTGTCTTTTTGATGCCCAAGTGACCAGCTAGGGGTACTTCATGGGCTAGCTGCAGCAGGAAATTGCTGTGCACCTGAGGAACCACCAACCTTTTGCTGGCTCCTGGCTCTGGGTCAGCGGGCTCACTGTAAAGGAGTCCATCTTCCCAAGCCACCTTGTGCTTTCCGACTACTCCAGTAGAGACATGTTCCTGAGCAGTCATCCGCAGGCCACCAAGTGTAGGACACTCAGCCTGTGCCTTACAAAACTCCTCATGGAACGGTGCTCCTGCCACAAGCAGCTCCTGCAGTTCTGGCAGGGACCCAGACTCCAACACCTTATCCGCCTCTGGATGCTCACCCTCCTCTACAACTGGAGCAGGAGGTGCAGACACCAGGACAGGTGCCTTCACAGAATCTGCCCATAGTTCTTGTTCTGGCCTGTACCCCTCTAGTGTCTCTTCCACTAGAGTGGTCCCCACTTCACTAGGAAGCAGTTTTTCAGTCTGTGCCCTAGTGAGCACAGCTGATGAAATCCAGGCCATATAGGCCTCAGGGCCTGATACTAACCCAGGTTCAACAAGATCATTCCCCAGAAAGCACCCAGCGCCCTGCTTCTCTCGTACCCCGACATGGACCATGGCCTTCTTGCCATTCACCCCTACCTGCACTCTAGCAAGAGGGTACTCCATGTCATCACCACTAGCTACAAGTCCATAACCCTTGGAACCAGGAATGATCTCTTCGGGTTTGAGATATTTGCATTCAACCATAGTCCTGTGGGCACCAGTATCCCTCATGGCAGGAACCTTCCTTCCATTGATACTTGCCACACTCATATACCCCGTTGAGTTAGGGTGAATATGCTTAAGGGCTTTTGGGTCGAGTTCCCAGATGTCCCTGGTGACTAAGTTAAACTCACTTGAGCCTCCCTTCATTCCTGCCCCCACTGAAAGCACACTTGCTATCACGGGTGCCACTGGCACCACGTCCTTCACTGGGCCGTCTGGCTTTAAGTGTCCCTCTCGGTGGCACTTATAGCATTTAATCACTGTGGGAGTGAAAGGACCCTTACCTCCTTTCCCCTCCTGGTGCTGACTAGAGGCCCCGTTCCCCTTAGACTCTTGTCCTGACTGAGAGCCTTGGGAACTGTTCTGGCCCTTCCCCTCTGGTTTAGGGCCAGCCTGCTGGGAGTTCTTCTCCCCCTTGGGCTTGGAAAGGGGTTGCCCTGCCCCCTGTTCACTCTGTTGGCAAGCCACTTATCTGCCATCACTGCAAGTTTCTCAGGATCCCTCTCAGGAAGGTCAGACAGATACTGTCTGAGTGGGATAGAGCACTCCTCCCGGAGACGCTCTGCTATCATCACCTGATTTAGGGACTGGTAATCATTTGCTTCCATCCCTCTCACCCACTCATTCCAGTCTCTCACTATGTCATGGACCCAATTCTCAAAAGGAACCCCCTCTGCCTTCTTGTTCTCACGGAACCTCTGCAAGTACTGGGCTGGTTTCAACCCAAACCGCCTAATCAAAGCATCCTTCATGCACTCATATGTCAGACTGTCTTTCTCAGGCATCCTTTCAATTACTTCAGTCCCTTCCCGAGGGAGGTGACTCAGTAAAGTTGCTGCTTTGGACTGACCATTAAGACCTTGAGCCTTACATGCTAGATGAAAGGCACGCATCCAACTGAGAATATCAGTGCCAGGGACATACATGTGTATCAATTCTTTTGGTACCTTGGTGGTGTTTTCCTTTCCCTGGGACTTTGAAGTGGACTCACCATCCACAGAGCTTAGCCCTCTATCAGCTGCTAACTTGAGCTTCTCTTTCTCCAGGGCTAACCGCTCTTTCTCCAATTCCCTATCCTTCTCTTTCTCCTGTCTCTCCCTTTCTTTCTCCAGCCTCTCCCTTTAACTCTCCTTCTCTTTCTCCTGTCTCTCCCTTTCCCTCTCCTTCTCCTTCCAAGCCCACTCTTCCTGTCTGACCCTTCGCTGCTCCTCTTCTGCCTGGCGGGCAATCCTTAGCTTCTCCCTCTCAAACTCCCTTGCTTTCTCCTCTGCCAAATCCTTAGCTTCCTGGAGTTTCAGCTGAAGTTTAAGGGTCTCTGCTAGCTCAGTCCCTCCTAAGGAGGCAAATCCTGGGGCTGGGGAAAAGGTAGCCCTTGAGATAGGGGGAGGTGAAAGTCTAGGGGCAGGTCTAGGAGAAAACCTAGGGGAAAGCCTAGGGGCTGGTATAGGAGAAGCCTGCGCTGACTGACTTGGCAGGCTTGTGATAACAGTGCTCTCCAACTCCTGCACAACAGTGACCTCTTGCTCAAAGCATTTTGTCATGTGGCTAATCAAGTGCTCCCTGTCCTTAGACCGTGGGACTTTCCACCCCCTGTCAGCACACATTTGCTTTAATTGCTCCACAGTCAAGTTCTGCAGTTCCAATTCCTCTCCAATGTTATCTGCCATTTTACATATAGCTTATGGGTATCTGCTGGACTTATCAACTGGCCTCAGTGTCCACTGAGCCTGAAGTCTAGTGATCCAAAACCGCTTGCCACCAATGTTAGACCCGGCTTCCTGGGAACCAGGGCACTCAGGGGTAACTGCGCTCCAATCGCATCAACTGGAGTGTTCCCCACTGGTGTCCTGGGGCCTCAGTACTAGTGGACCCAAAACTGGATAACCAAGTACTCCTCTCCAGCACTTGACTCTATCAGGCTAGCGAGACAGAGCAGTCCAAGGCTTACTCAAGGAGGTGAGGTGGGGTTAGACATTCAGAATACAGTGCACACCGTACTACCAGCTGATAAACTCAATGTCCAGTCAGTGCTTTACTTTTTATAAAAGAAAAGTACTTTAATACACACAAGATAATTATACTACACATAAAACTAGGATAAACAGTGAAAACCAGATGTCTCTACAACCCTCTGGGCCAGAGTTCTGACCCCCAACAGTATTATAGCGCCCAGACGCCAAGCACGATAAAAACACAGTTAACATGAAAACACACAATTAGCATTGCATATTACAGACCATGTTTCACAGGGCTGCTCTCATTCTCTAGAGCCTTGATACCAATCTTTGGATTGAAAGGATATAGTTTTAGCATATGATGTGAAGTCAAATGTTCTTGATCAGCCCCATAACCCCCACCCAAAGCAACAGAAGTGCCCTCCCATCGTGAGTGAGGACACCGCTCTAGTGGTGTCAGGGATCTGACCACAGGTGCCTGATGTCTTGGCACAGTTTACTGGAGTCCTACTAGTCCAGTAGCCACTAGCTAGCTGTAGGAGGGTAGTGGCTGGACAGAGTGCCAGTTCACCCTGATACCCCCAGAGATCACAAAAAGAAAGGTGGTGGCCAGTTTCACTGGCCTCTATTCCCAGCTACTGCTTGTACAGGCTCCCACAGTGCAGGGGAGGAGCTTAGAGGGAATTTGTTCTCACCTTCAAGGACTAGAATCAAGCTTCCCCTTCTCTGGCTCCCTTGATGTGCTGCAAGCTTCCTTTCCACAGTTTCCTTGATGTGCCGCAAGCTTCCTTTCCACACCAACTCCTTTGATGTGCTGTAAGCTTCCTTTCCACACCTTGGGCAGCTGTCTGCAATTTCCTTGTTCAAAAGAGCACGCTCCACAAGTCTTACAGAAACAGCTGATCTTCTCCCATGCTGCTGATGCCCTGGATTCTCATTGAACTCTTGGCAGCAGACTCCATCCGTCATAGAGAAAACGTCCTTAAGTTTCAGACGCAGTGAGCAGTGTCTTATCTCCTGCCTTCACACTGCGGGTCGCGCCTGGCTATCTTCTTCAGACGGACCTGGTGTGGCCGCCTCTTCAGCCATAAAACCAGTCTTGAACAACAGCTGACCACTCAGGCCAGACTTTTATCACCTCTGATTGATAGGCTCATCCAATCAGAGGGTCTGCTACTTTTGCATCCTGAATACACCTCCAATCACAAACCATTCATGGCATGTTCAATGCATGGCTAAAGCATGCACAATTACCCTCCATGTTTCCTGGTACCAGCCTGTGCAAATCCCTAAAGAGGAATTTTAATTAACTCCAGACCAAGAGACACTGACCAGTGGGGGAGGGTCCTCTTGGCAGAGTTAGTGCAGCTAAACCCAGATAAGAGCTGAGTGTCTACCCCAGCCCACCAGGCCTTTCCAAGGAAATGTGGAGGGGCACGGGGGGAGCTGGGATGTCCAGCAGAACAGCTTGCATTCCTCACACTGGCTCAGCTCACCATTCTTCCCCAGTACACCCACAGGCTCTCAAACACACGTCAGGTAGACAAAGGCAACAGGACCACAGGCATGGCAGACTGCACAGACTTGGTCAGTAGGGTGGCTAGTGACTCACCCTTCCTGACTATAGATTTATTGCTGCCACCACTGTCAGTCTACCACAGCCTGAATAGAGAGGGCAGTAGCCACTCTCTGAAAAATAGGGGTGCACTAGGCATGCCCCCTCGACCTCAGAGCCAAGCTTAAGAGTCTCAATCCATGTAAACAGGGAGACCCTCAGTGGACATGTATGATTGTCATGCTCACTGAGGTAGGGATCTAGAAACCATACAGTAGCTTTTGAGTGACTTGCCTGGAGATTAGCATAAGGCAGGGGAAGCACTCTCTCTAGAGACATGCAGGAGACTTCCTGTCCCAACAGATGGCTTCATGGGAATGACAACAAGAGGCAAATCGGCAGTAAAATGATGGACTCACTCACAGTGGTAAATATATCTGATATTCCATTGTCAATCAGTCAAATAGATGTTTTCTCTTTGGGGCTAACATTTTGTCCTACGAATAGATTTAATTACACTGAGGGTAGAATTGACCTGTTCTAATTCACAAGAAAATTAAAACTTAAGAAATGGTATGAAAATAAAAAGGAGGGAGTGTCACCTATATCGAGTGTTGATTCTAATCTCACTATTGAAAACATAGAAATCTTACAAATGTTGCGTGAATTGGAGGGAGAAGAGGGATGGATTGACAATCCACTAATGAGTCTGGCTGAGGAGAATTTGATAATTGATTGTGCCAGCACTAGTGACTTTAAACCTAAATCCATGTTCTTACCCCAAATACACAATGATGCAATTGAGGTATTTGAGAAAGGTGTTGAAAATGAATTAAAAAACTTGACAAATGTAAAGCCTATAAGTACGGTAATCTCACTCGTGAACAACAGAAATCTATCAAAGAACTACAAGACAGCAAATCCATAGTGATAAAAAAATCTGATAAGTGTGTGAACGTGGTTGTCTGGCCCATAGAGATGTATTTAAAGGAGGGCAAGAGACAACTTGATGATGAGAATAGCTATATGATAACAGACAGGAAAAGTTATGAGAAAAGCAATGAGAGGTACAAAGCTAATCTCGTTAACTGGAAAAATTCAAATTTGCTAACCAATGAAGAATATAAGTATTTGAATTGTGAGTCTCCAAAGTTATCAGCAATGTATATGTTGGCCAAAATTCATAAAGACAATCAAAACCCACCGGGAAGACCAATTGTTTCTTCCATGGGAAGTCTCTATGAAAATACCTCAAAATATATTGATTACTTTTTAAGACCATATGTGCAATCCCTTCCATCGTATGTGTGGGATACAGGAGATTTCCTAAGACTAATTGAGGATGTAATCTGGGAGAAAGATATGCTGTTAATGACATTAGATTTCAACAGCTTAGACACATGTATACCGCATAACTTAGGTATGGATGCATGTCGTCATTTCCTAAAAGGCTGTGCTCTGTCATATTTAATGCATACTGAAATGCTTTTGAATATGATGTATACTTGTTTAACCAACAATTTCTTCATATTTGATCATGTGATTTACCGCCAAACCCAGGGGACGGCAATGGGGGCCTGCTTCGCCCCCAGTTATGCGGGTTTGTACCTTGGCTGGTGGGAGGAGCAGGTGGTGGGTAATATCGAAAGCCTTTAACCAATGTCGTCCTCTGGGCTAGGTACATTGATGATGTATTTTGTATCTGGAGAGGGACTGAAATTGAAGCCATAAGCTTTGTGGAAACCCTTAATGATAACAATTTGAATTTAAAGTTCACTTGCACAATACATATGAATGAAATTGAATTTCTTGATGTTGAAGTTAAGGTGAGTGATAATAAACTGGAGAGCAGATTGTTCCGCAAAAAAACTGCTGGCAATAGTTTATTTCATGCAGAGAGTTGTCACCCCATTAACTTAATTAACAGTATGCCCTACGGAGAGCTATTAAGGGCAAGAAGAAATTGTAGCTCAGACACAGCCTTTCAGGAAGAAATGATGGCGATGAAAGCAAGATTTAGTGAAAGGGGATACTCCAAAACAAAATAAAACTGGCATGTGACAAAGTGAAAACTGTAAAGAGAGAGGATTTGTTGAAAATAAAAAGTAAAGATGATAATAAGGCAGAACCTATAAGATTTATAACATCATTTAGTAATTAAGCTTGGGAGGTGAAAAGATGTCTAAAGAAATTCTGGCATGTTTTGGGTACAGACGACACATTGAAAAAATATGTTGGAGAGAATCTGAGAATTACCTTTAGAAGATGCACAGCTCTGAAGGATATTCTTTTCAGTAGTACATTACAAACTGCTATGAATACACAACAGATACAGGACTTTTCTACATGCGGGTCATGTAAAGCATGTAAACATAGCACCAATTGCAAGCAAATACAGTTATCCAAACATCAGAAGCCATTTTTGATTAAAAAACATCTGACATGCAAATCTGATTTTTGCGTATATGCGCTGATCTGTCCGTGCTCATTAATGTACATTGGGAACACAATTCATCAGGTCAAAAAACGCATTTTGGAGCACATGAGAGCAATCGCAAATGAAGATAAGCAATATCCTATTGCGCGGCATTTTAAGGAATATCACAATAAGAATGCTAGGCTTTTGAAATACTGTGCTCTTGATAGAATTCCTATTTCTAAAAGAGGAGGGAATAGGGTTCGTGATCTAAGACGTTTGGAATCTAAACTGATTATAAAATATGAAACCTAGTACCCAATAGGTTTAAATAAGGATGAGGAATTATCTGTGCACTTGGGTTAATTATTTAACTTTGAATAAGTTAAACTTTGATGGGTTTCAATACATTGATATTAATGATAAGAAATCTCATGTATGCCTCTCTTGTTAAATATTTGTCGTTTTTAATGGGAATAGGTTGCTCATTGATGATCTTGCACTTGTTTTTAATTTTGTAGGAGACAGAGATATCATCATGTAATGAGGAGGAATGCAAAAGAGCTACAATATTGGGATGCCAGTTCGGACATTTAGTTTATATGTGTAGAGTTGTACATACAAGCCCACTGGGGTGGAATTGGATTGAATTGCTACAGTCAACTGCGGTTATACTTTGCCCACTGGGGTAGAATTGAAGATTTTTGATGCATCAATTGTTGTTTGCAAAAGCCCACTGGGGCAGGATTGATAATCAATTTGATAATTGATTAAATTATTGTGAATTGGCGGGGACATCAATATGGGCAATTCTGGTTAGTGAAACAACTCACACACACCAAAGAGGTGTGAAGAAAACATAACGAAATATAATGTTTTAAAGCATAGAATGAATACAAATTGACCCCTTTAAAATGGATGCTGTTTTGCAAGGTATTATATGTGATACAGTAGTCCTACCTTTATGTTGACATTTATGTGCACCATATACAATTGGTGAATACAAACGTACTTTGACCCGTGACCAAGGAGCGGCTGCTCTGAAAAGCGTCGGGCGTTTTGCTACATGAAATAATAATAAAACCACGCTAAGAAGGATTTGGGCTCGGCATCGTTTGTTCAATAACAACGGATTGTTAGGGGAGATAGATATATATATATATATATATATATATATATATATAAATATATTATCTACTGGCGGTCGCCAGTAGATAGTTATAGTTAGGACCTAGTTTCCATAGGAAAAGCATTTTTTGTTTTCCCAATAACTTTGGCGCCGGATGACGAATCATCGCAAAATTTTCAAACCTAGTGGGGTGCTCCGGTCAGCTCCTGTCTTGAAAGTTTCGGGGTGATTCAGCAAGCAGGGGCTGAGAAAAAAGGGGGGTCCCAAAACGTGTTTTCTCCATGTTAATTCCCATAGGAAACTTTAGACACGGCTACAGCCCGAACTGCTGAACGGAATTACACCAAATTTGGCAAAAGATAGTGCTTGGTTCAGAAAGCACCCTTTTTTCAAATGGTGTAAATCCGTTCAGTAGTTGCGGAGAAAATCAAAAAATAGAGGTAAAAAAATCAATTTCCCATAGAAAACTTTAGACACGGTTACAGCCAAAACTGCTGAACGGAATTACACCAAATGTGGCAAAAAGGTAGTGCTTGGATCAGAAAGCGCCCTTTTTTTTAAATGGTGTAAATCCATTCAGTAGTTCCTGAGAAATTAAAAAAATAAAAGTTTCGATATCTATGGCCGCGGTGGATCCACGCACCCTCCCGATCACGAGCTTCATGCTAATTGGCTGTCAACACTCCAAACCAGGAAGTGTTGGCAGCCATCTTGTGCCTCGGCAACCGAGGCACAAGAAAACAGAAAAAATAAGGCGCAAAACAAGAAAAGGGGGCAGGCTAGAAACACCCTGACCCCCTAGGCCTGCTCAGGGGGTCCCACAAGGACCCCCAGGGCCCAAAAAGGCATTTTTTTTAAAAGAAAATCGGCCGAATTCGCGATGGGTGCGCAAATCCGTCTGTGAAAATTAAAAAAAACTAAACGCGGGCTCCCGCGCTTCGTTTAATTGAAGCCCCCGGGTGGGCGAGGTCCCGGGGGCAGTAACAAAATGTGTGAGGGGGCCCCAATCCCCCCCACACTGCGCCAGGGACTGCCACTCCACGGGGCTTTGCAAAAATATTTGCCCCGGGGACCGTCACCCCCCCCGGGGCTTAAATCAATTATAATCGCGGGGGCACACTGCCCCCCCCACAGCCCCGGGGACCGCCACCTCCTCTGGGTACTAATATTTAAATTTGGGGTCCGTAACGGACCCCCGAGCCCCAGGGACCACCACCTCCCCGGGGCTGTGCAAGTGAAGGGAGGGGGGCCGCGCGGCCCCCCTCCTGGAACCTGTGATGGCCCTGGGGACCGCCACCCCCAGGGCCGGCTCCTGCAGTGTCCCGGGTGCCCACCCCGGGACACTGCTGCTTGCTATGGCAGAAAAGATAATGTCACAGTGGAAAACAATTACATATTATACCGAACACAAGAAAAACATTATTACTTTAATCAAAATTAAACACCACCATTTTAGTTAGCTGACCTCCAGTAGATGTCTCAGCAGCCAACAGTCAGAGGTTACTGATCAACCTCAACGTACCGTTACAATCTTCGAAGAATCTTGAACATTCTGAGAGCTCACAAGGCCTAGTTTTTTGAACCATCAGCCTGAAGCATTCTGGCTGTTTCTCTGTTGCTTTTTTAACCACCTTCATCCCAGTCCTGAGGAAGACCCCATTCACAAGGCATCAAATCAGCTGTTTATTTCAGGGGTCGAAACGTTGACATTTTCCTTTTGTTCAGACACTGATGACAAAGATTTATTATTTGCATCGGATACCTCGTGTTATGTTTTACTATTTCCGTACTCGCCTGACATCTGGCTGGATAGGCTGTATATATTGATTATTGATGTCACATATGCACACTACCTTCCTTTTGCACTTCACTTTCACAATCCTTTTCATGCACTCACTACCCCCCCTTTTGCACCAGTTTTTATAAATGTTTGATTTTGACATACGTTGTTTATAATCTGGCTATAATGCAACTTTTGTGATGCAATAAAATCACAACCAATGATGGTGAATGACTAAAATGGTGGCGTTTAATTTTGATTAAAGTAATAATGTTTTTTTTGTGTTCGGTATAATATGTAATTGTTTCCCACTGTGACATTATCTTTTTGTACCATAAGTTACCCGGGTCCAGTGGCCTTTCGGGTTTACCCCATTGTTATATAAGCTTGCTATGGCAGGGCGGGAGCCTCGCGGCTCCCGCCCTGTCATTGCAAACTTGCTTTGGATTTTGGAAGAGAGAGCAGGAAATCTGCTCTCTCTTCCAAAATCTAAAGCAGATTGCTTTTCCACAAGGGGAGCTGCATGTTAGCAGCTCCCCATGTGAAAAGCAATGCCGGCTCCTGCAGGACGCGGGGAGCCGGCGGGACCGTGGGGGAATTGGGGCTCCCCCCACGGACCCCAACGGATAGGGCCTGCCCTGGGGGATGGGGTCCCCGGGGCTAGTAGTGGCCCGGGAGGGGGGCACGCGGCCCCCCTCCCCCCAAATGTTTTTTAAACAAAAAAAAAAAGGCTGGCCCCGGGGAATGGGGTCCCCGGGGCAATAGAGGCCTCAGGAGGGGGGCCACGCAGCCCCCCTCCTTACAAAATTAAAAAAATGTGGCCATGCCCCGGGGAATGGGGTCCCCGGGGCTGGAATTGGCCACGGGAGGGGCTGCGCGGCCCCCTTCCCGTTCAGTTTTTTTTTTTATAAAAAGGGGTCAGGCCCTGGGGGATGGGGTCCCCAGGGCCCAAAGAAAAGAAAGAAGGGGGCCACACAGCCCCCTTCTAAAAACAAACAAAAAAAAGACGCGATGGTGCCTCAGGTCCCGCCCCCTCCCTTCACCACTCTGCAAACGCGCCCTGTGGCGCGTTTTAAATTGGGGCATTAATTCCCCTTGAATACTGGGGGTCCGTGGGGGCCAACTAGCCCACCAGGTACCTCCAGTGCGCGCCACAGGGCTGCGTTGCAGAGAGGTGGTGCAGGCCACGCCCCTTTTTACACCTCTCTGCAACGCAGCTCTGTGGCGCTTACTGGAGGTACCTGGTGGGCTAGTTGGACCCCAGGGACCCTCAGGATTCAAGGGGACTTTATCCCCAACTTAAAACGCGCCACGGGCGCGTTTGCACAGTGGTGAAGGGAGGGGACGGGCCTGAGGTGACATGTGTGCAAACACGCCCTGTGGCGTGTTTTAAGTTGGGGATTAAGTCCCCTTGAATCCTGATGGTCCCTGGGGTCCAACTAGCCCACCAGGTACCTCCAGTAAGCGCCACAGAGCTGCTTTGCAGAGAGGTGTAAAAAGGGGCGTGGCCTCGGACCACCTCTCTGCAACGCAGGCCAGTGGTGCTTACTGGAAGCACCTGGTGGGCTAGTTGGGCCCCAGGGACCCTCAGGATTCAAGGTGACCTAATACCCCAACTTAAACGTGCCACAGGGCGCGTTTGCACAGTGGTGAAGGGAGGGCGGGGCCTCAGGTGACATGTGTGCAAACACGCCCTGTGGCGCGTTTTAAGTTGGGAATTAATTCCCCTTGAATCCTGAGGACCGTGGGGGCCAACTAGCCCACCAGGTACCTCCAGTGCGCGCCACAGGGCTGCGTTGCAGAGAGGTGGTCCAGGCCACGCCCCTTTTTACACCTCTGTGCAACGCAGCTGTGTGGCGCTTATTGGAGGTACGTAGTGGGCTAGTTGGACCCCAGGGACCCTCAGGATTCAAGGGGACTTAATCTCCCAACTTAAAAAGGCCACAGGGCTTGTTTGCACACATGCCACCTCAGGCCCCCCCCCTCCCTTCACCACTATGCAAACGCGCCCCGGGCGCGTTTTAAGAGGAAGTTTTAATACCCCTGCCCTATTATGTACTAGGGCCTTACAGAGGAGGTCATGCTAATGACAGGGGTACCCCAACGCATAGTGTTCCCTAGTGTAGGTAGGTGTTTTCACTGTATTCTAAGTGTCTTTTAGCATAGCACTGGCTCTAGGCCTGGTTAGACCGAGTCAGTTACCACCAGTACCCGTCTGAAAAAGTTGTGGGCACAGGATGATTTTGCAACAAGGCCTCTTTCTGCTCCTCCGTTGGTTCTTTCTGCACATGTCTTGCTTCTTCCTGCTCTTTTCTTCGTCTTTGTGGACTTCTGTTGCTTCTTTCTGCATTTCTTTTGCTTCTTTCTGTGCGTTTTTTCTTCTTTCTTCACATGTCCTACCTCTGTAGGCATAGTTAGAAACTAGCATTTAAAAAACCTTTGAAATTCACTTAAAAAACAATAGGTTCAGGCACGTTATAGTTAGAAATTAGCATTTAAAAAACCTTTGAAATTCACTGAAAAAACCATAGGTTTCAGACACGTTATAGTTAGAAATTAGCATTTAAAAAACCTTTGAAAATCACTGAAAAAACCATAGGTTTCAGCCACGTTATAGTTAGAAATTAGCATTTAAAAATCCTTAGAAATTCACTGAAAAAACCATAGGTTTTAGGGACAGTTATAGTTAGTTGGACATTTCACTCGTACAAAACCATAGAAATTCCCCCGTTATAGTTAGTTCAGCTAACTATAACTCGCGCCCCCGCAATGCACTGCTGATGACGTCACATATTACATCACTCATGACATGGTCAGTGACATCACTGATGACATCACTGATGACATCTCAAATGACATCACTGATGACATCATCCATGTGATAATTTGATGCATCTTCTCACACCCTAATATAACCTTTGATACACCCACTCTAAATTACAGACTGCCATTCTCAAAACCATAGACACTCCAACACCAATAACTACATACCCACTCACTGATTCTTAGGTCTACACACACATCCACTCACTCACCCGTACAGTCACTCATACTTACGGTCACTCAGTACAGGACTATCATATGCACTCATACACCTACATAGACACTCACACACCGCCACTCATCCATAGAGGTACTCACACACCTAGTCAGTCATGCAAATAATTAATCACACTGCCATTTACTCACCTATACAGTTATACACACACCAGCTCACTTACTCATACAAATACTAGCACATTCTTACGCTCTTATACAATCACTGATACAAGTACACACTCATCCATACAGCCACTCTCACAATCACACACTCTCACTTATAGCCATTTATATACTCCAACACACATATATACTGCCTTTCACATATGTAGTTACTCACACATGTACCACTGAGATATACATTCACTCACTAACACACTCATACACACACTCACCCACCCATACAGTCCATCACAGATGCACTCTTGAAACCATGCATCCAGTGAATCACCCACTCACACATCTATGCACAGAGTCACACACACCCCACCCACACAAACACTCAGGCACCCATACAGATACTCAGACACCCAATCAATAACCCATGTAGACACTCATGTAGCTATTCACAAATCCATGCAGCCGCTTACACACCAACAGACAGACGGATACAGACATTCACACAGTTTAGTCACTAACCCATGCATTCAGTAAGATACGTTTAATCACTCACTTATAGAGTCAGTCACGCACCTACTAAATCATCCATTCAGACACTTATACACCCACTCATTCTTCAATACGCCTTTCCCTATATATATTAAACATATTTAAACTTTACAGAAACACACAGTCACTGGATGATGTCATCAGTGATGTCATTTGAGATGTCATCAGTGATGTCATCAGTGATGTCACTGACCATGTCATGAGTGATGTAATATGTGATGTCATCAGCAGTGCATTGCGGGCGCGAGTTATAGTTAGCTGAACTAACTATAACGGGGAATTTCTATGGTTTTGTACGAGTGAAATGTCCAACTAACTATAACTGTCCCTAAAACCTATGGTTTTTTCAGTGAATTTCTAAGGTTTTTTAAATGCTAATTTCTAACTATAACGTGCCTGAAACCTATGGTTTTTCAGTGAATATATATATATATATATATATATATATATATATATATATATATATATATATATATATATATATATATACTGAAAATAACTGTGATGTTATAGTTAGGTGAATATGTCAGTGACAACATTAACGTTTTGAACTAAATAAAACACAGGAATTCACCAGTTATAGTCAGCAAAGCTAACTATAACTTGCGCCCCTCAATGCACTGTTCATGAGCTCACATTTTACGTCACTCATGACTTGTTCTATGACATCATTTATGACATCACTCATGACATCTCAGATTCCGCAAACTATGGCTAAAAAGACCACACAGGACTTTATGGGGCACTCCTTGCAAGAACAGTCAATAGTGAATGAGCAGCTCCTGATGCTCATTTATTATTTTTTTCAATTTGTGGTGCCCCAGTGCCCACTCAGGACAGCCACACATTATTTGATATGTTTTTAGAAATTGGTGCCCCGGGGGGTGCCCCATTTCCCCACAGTGTCTCCCAGCTCTCCAGTCAGCACCCATACTAGGTGCAGGCAGGAACCAGCATTTATTTTTTTAAATTGGGTCCAAGAGCCCACACATGGCACCCACAACATGTTGCAGTGTTGGGAGTCACGGGGGAGCCCCAGGTCCCTGTGTTCATGGCTGGCTCTCCAGCCAGCACCCATAGTGGATGTCGTGGGAGCCAGAATTTTTTGTAACAAGTGGGTGCCTTGGTGCCCATCCGTGGCACCCACAACATGTCTCAGTGTTGGGGGCCATGGTGGAGGCTCCAAGGTCCCTGTGGCCCCCTGCTGGCTCACCAGCCAAAACTCTTGCTGGATGCGGGCTAGAGGCAGCACCATTTTCTGTCCTCGCCAGGGCAGGAACAGCTTTTCTCTGCCCCTGCCCAGTCAGGAGCAAAGTTGTTGTTCCTCTGCCCAGAAAAGTGCAGGCAAAAAATGCCCACAATCTCCGAGGCAGGAAACAGCAGTGTTACATGGAATGGTGTCCCCAGGACACTGCTCTTATTAGGCCCTGGAGGCTCAGGTCCCTGTGGCCAGTGAGCAGCTTGGGGAAGGAGGCCAAATGCCCCCTCCATAATTAGGAATATCGGAGCCTCTGTGGGGAGTTAGAGCCCTACGGCCACCACCTCAATCAAAAATATTAATGGCAACCCCCCCATGCCCTTGTCTACCCTGGGGAGCTTACAAAATTAAAAAACAGTCTGTGTTTTTATTGTCATCTCATATCCACGGATTTTGTTTGGATCTGTGGCACCAAGAAAAGCAAGCATTGACAAAGCCAATAGGTTTCGCCTATGCAAAATCTATTGGGTTTGTGAATGTTGTTTTACTTCCAAGGCTGATACAAACTGCATGCCGATGTTTGTTGAACGTTTGCTACAGGGCAATTGGCAGACGTGCACAACTGGATATTTTTTTCATCCGACTGAATTTATTTGTGATGATGAAATCTTTCTAACAAACACAGATGGGGAGAAGATGTGGCATAAGAGCTAGTGCGGCCAACTTTGAATTTGGGGAACCAGGCTTAAGTCTTGGTGTTTCAGAAATCTTGGGCTCCAAATATCATAGAACTGACCCTGTATGGCACCCTTTTTCCTTGAAGAAAACTGGCAAATAAAAAAGTATTTTGTAGAGAGCTGTTATTTTCTTCCTCTTCCCTACAGTACGAAGCATGGCTGATAAGACCGCAGACATTTCAAAACTGATTACCTTTAACAACATTGTGAGAGCACCTCATTTGTGGAATTAACAAAGCTGTTTTCTATGTCTGTTCTTCAGTGGCCATCTTCTATTGGGAAGCAACCCTATTCATTGCATTGTGAGCCTAATGAAACAGCAATTCCTCATAGATTGGCCTTTTCACTCCTGTATTTAATGTTATTTTTCAGTGTTTCCAAGCAGTAAAGTTTTTGTACAGTTACATTTAAATATCTGTCAGCTTTTCCTACCAAATGTACTGACAGACCTGCTATTTTACGGAATATAAAGTAACCCAATTTTGATGGCCACCACGCCGGCATATTGGACCTCTGTCAGAGTGGTCCTGTGTTTATGCCCATGGTCATTGCCATGCTGGAGTTACCAGTTGAAGACACTCTATTCGCTGCTCCTTTCTTTATCCCCGGACTTGGCTCCAGTGATGCTGGACACCAAAGATGGCAGCAGAAAGCAGCAACTATTGGAAAGGTGAGGTGGCAGTGTCAGGAAAGGGGTTCCGATGGTAGACAGATGAGGGATATAGAAGGGATACCAGGATGGAAACGTTTTGCTGAGTAGAAGTTAGTGGAGACCTACAGACAAAAAGCTGCTGTGCCCAGGGAAGAGGTTGGGTAGGAGGGGACAAGCAGGTGTGCTGTTACACTTGCTCATAAAAAGGTAGTTCCACCAAAGTAAATGAACATGAGTACTTGGGCCATGGGACACTAATAAGAGAAACACAATCAAGGAACAACAGGAAATAGTATGATACAACTAATACAAATGGAGGAAAAGTAAGTGGAAAGCACACAAACAATATAAAAGTAAGGGCTAGATGTAAGCCCCTTTAAGATTTATATTAAATAAAATAGATTTCACAAGCACAGCACAAGAGCTGTGAGGGCGAAACCTAATAACTTTGGTATTTGGCCCTGGGAGGGGTAGGGGTCCCACCAGGCCTAGAGGGGTAGGGTATCCCTACTCTGCCCCCTATATGTTGATATGATGGAAGCCAATCAGATCTTAGCTTGAGATCTGTTGGCTCAGTGGATTCTCCGTGACATGAAATATGCAAATATTGTGAACCCTGATTTCTCAAAAACTATAAAATGAATTTACACCAAACCACAAAAAGCATACTTTCTCGACCAAGATTTAGCTTTCCACCAAATTTGGTGTGATTCTGTTCAGCTGTTTTTGCTGTATCACTTTTTATTTTTCCTATGGGAAATTGCATTGGGAAAATGTGTTTTAGGGTTGATTGACACTGTCATTTGCATCGCTTTGCATTGTATAGAACCTGTTGTGCCATGCTAACATTTAATAAATATGGGTTGTACTCTCATTAAATATGTTTATCTCATGACTATAAGTTATATTCTGTTTTGTCTTCTACTGCTTTAGCTGTGCTTGGTTTGCTGCACTTAATGTCAAAGCGGAGATTATGCCGCAAAGTGGCTGTGCAGGCGATCAGGCTACCACACAGCACCACCCTACGGCTCTTGGACTCAAGGATTACAGCCATAAGGACCACGTTACAAATTTTCCTCTTCATAATCCCTAGCCCCCGCTCTGTCTCTCTTATCTGTTCACCACTGTGCCTAAGAGGAGGCTCAAAAACTCTTGCTGAAATCAGGCCCTCGAGCAGCCACATCAGAATATCACCTACATTTTGGTCAAAAGGGGCAAAGAAAGAGTTCTCAGGGCTTTCTCATTTAGCCATAAAATGTCTTTTTGGGGTAAACCAATCAATAATTTTCTGTTTGCCGAATTTCCCATTGTCATGAGATTCTTTCATATTCTTAGGACAGTTGTTTTGCCCCAGTGGTGAAGTCTTAGTTGGAGCTGCGAACAGATTCATCTAGTTTGCCAGGCCCCAACTTTATTTTCTTTATTAAATATTGTTACAAAAATCTATGCAAAACATCTTGCTAACAAAGTAAGTAAGGGACCTCTGGTTGAGATCTAAATAAACCATTACAAGGAATTCTATAGCTTGGGCAGATTGAAAGCTCTTCACAGTAAGCCTATTGGATAATGTAAAAGAGTTTATCCCATTCACCTTATTACCAGTGCAATATATCATATGGCATTTGTAGTAAGGCGGGCAGAGTATCTGTCACTTTCTGATGGACTAATTAGGCCGCCAAACTCTAAATCAGGGCCCTTAGTTTTACGAAGAGGTCTATTTACGAATGAAAGCCTCAATATATGTAGAATCTGTTGATGAATGCTGATTGGCTGTCCAGATACTTGAGAACAAATTAAGGTCTGTGGGGGTATGCCACACAACTGGTCCCCTTGTCCACAGATCATCACACTATAAATGGAAACCTGTGTTGCTTTCGTCAAGGGAATGTGAACGTACCTCTAATTACCACTTTACAGATCAAGGTCATGGATGGTCTATGTGGACAGTATCACAATTTATAATTATAGGCCAGCCAAGATATGTTTACTATCAGATGTACCATTGAATGTGTCATTTATGGTGCCAAAATGTGTAGCCCTTTGTATAAACATGGTAATAGTCTGTAAAATGATTATGTAATTTAGTAGAAGGACCCCCCTCTGTGTTATGAATTCACAGTTTCTGCCTGTTAGTATTATTGTGACTCCTTGACCCTTCTTACCCAGTAAAGTTATATATAGGTTATTCAAACAACAATCTATATAGTGCCTATTTTTTCTTACAAGGACTATTTTAAAGAAGGCTAGGGGGTCATTTAGAGCCCTGTGGCCAGGGAGAACCACCATTAAGTGGCAGTTCTCCCACTCCACCAAGCTTATGATTCCAAAATCTTATTTAGAGATAGGGAAAATGCTCCACGCTCTAGCTCTCGAAAATCTCTGGGCCAACCCAGAAGAGGTCCCCTGTTAGTCACGACAATTGATCAAAGATGGATGTAGGGATTATTCTTGGGGTGATAAGATCAAAGCTAGTAAGATAGGCAGTCTAACAGACCAATTCATTGATTTCAAGTTTATGTCCTTGTATGAAGTTGCACTTGACATCATACAAGGTTCCCTGCCTAGGCAACTGTATCTGGAGTTCAGTTATGGGACGCTCCCATTAGCACAATTCACCTCTAAATGGGGGAAGCCCCACAGCACTTCCAAGCAAAATACACACAATTGATGGATGGAATGCAGAACAAATCAAAACATTCACCCCCAGTCAAGAGATCTTGGTTAAATCCATCATTCTTTTACTCACCATGCCACACAAGTTTACACCTGGCCATATGCAAATGACATAGCGCCAGCCAGAGATCTTTGTTTTGGGCCAAGGGTGAAACACTTTACACAGAACTTCTCCTTCCGTGGTCTACTCAGTCCAGCATGGCCAACTGTGAGACAACCACCAGAGTAGTGAAGTAATACGGTATAAAGGCCTAATCATAGAACTATATTCAGATCGGAAGCGTTTACCCAGTTTTCATACAGAGCCCAGAACTCATTTCTCTTATTTTCCGATGCCCTATCTAGCTGGATTGTGTACTTTAAAGAATTCATCCAATCTACCTTAGTGGGGGGAACGGATTTTATCCAGTTTTTACAAATCTTTCTACGAGCAAGGAGCATCAAATAGAAAACCAACTTTCTTACATTGGTTGATAACAGCTCATAATTTGCCGGGACCCCAAAAAATACAAAATATATTCTTACCTGAAGTGTCTTTCCGAGTATCCCAGACATACAGTTACTCACATCTGTCCAGAAACCTTGGACTTGGGGCGCTATAAAAACATGTGGATATCATATATCTTTTCTTGACCACATTTTGGGCATCTTGGCGTGGCACCCTTTCTCAGTTTGGACAGCCTTAAAGGTGAGTAAAAGGAGAAATCCCTTGGTGAAAAGATATACTATAACTGGGTCTCTAAATAACCCAGTACAAAGGATTTTTATTACCCATATGTTGGAAAGATACTGAATTAAGATTATTCCTACACAACTGTAGATTATATTAAAAATATTGTTTTATTTAAAATTCATCACTCAATGTATACAAAAAACAATTGTAAAAGCTTATTACACTCAAAATAGCATCAATTTCATATACCAATAAAAACCTGTGTTACAAACATTCAAATAACAACACAAACTAATAAAAGCAACAAAAATATTAGACACACATAAAAATCATTACAGGGATTATAGTCTCTAAAATAGGCCAACACACACGTAACGGAGAGAGAAAAATAGACAATACAATTTGTCATTTAAAAACACATCCAGTCGAAATAATTCAAATAATATTTTTAATATAATCTACAGTTGTGTAGGAATAATCTTAATTCAGTATCTTTCCAACATATGGGTAATAAAAATCCTTTGTACTGGGTTATTTAGAGACCCAGTTATAGTATATCTTTTCACCAAGGGATTTCTCCTTTTTACTTGTCAATAGTACCCTATTCCCCTGGTTTGAACAAAGAGGTCCCTCTTTTTCTTATTAGCCTTAAAGGTGTCCAGTAGGCCCTGTGAAAACAAAAAATGTAGTTCCTCCTTAAATTTGCGGCGTGCACCATGTAGTACAGAATGTTACAAGATACTTGCCATACGTCTTCTAACTGCGTCCCTGGCAAGCTCTTCCCCCACAGGTCCATTGTTAATCTAAAATCGCCGTCCGATAGGTCCACCAAAAGCCAGTACCAGTTAGCCACTTCCTTTCTTCTTTTGACATTGCCGACCATCAGAGTCTCTAATTCATTCGAGGAACCGATATCCACCCCAGCAGAATGATACCAGCTTTTTATTTGAAGATATTTGAACCTTGATTACCTGTTGTTAGTAATCTCCTGCCATTTGTCCCAGGGAACCAAACTTCCATTTTCAACTACCTTAGCCCATCTCAGTACCCCTGCCTCCCTTAATGAAACGGCCAGGCTATCCTTGGTCCACTCTGGGGAACCAGGAGCATCCCAAAATGGTGCCAACCCACTATAGTAGCTAAGTTTTGTCTCTTTTCTGATTCTGTACGATGTAACTGCAAATCCTTGTAGAGTTTTAAGAAGTCCCTTTTTAAAAATCTAGGATCTCCGAATTTATAGATGAAACCTTGTTCACCCCCCTTCACATCCAATAACATCACCCTAAACATTTTCCCAATGTCTGATCCGTCCGGTTCGTTCAGGAGCATCTTCCCATTTTTTAACAGGAAACCCAGGCATAATAAGACATGTCCGGTAGGCACAGGCCCCCTTGTCCTTCTTTCATCAAAGCTTTTTCCATGAAATCCGTACACATTTTGAGGCCCAAATTAACCTACTGATCTTGCCCTGCACCTTTTTGAGCCACTCTTCCTTGAAAACCATAGGAATATTCAGAAATAGGATGGTAAGTTTTGGGAGGATTGACATTTTTACAAGATTCACCCTTCCGATGATCGTCAACGGCAGATGGGACCAACTTAATAGTAACTTACAGACTACCTTGCTGACCTTCTGAAAATTGACTTCCGGGATTTTTCCGATGTTTTGTGTAATTTAATACCTAAGTATCTCATTTCCCTTTAAATGCAATCTCGCTGTAGATTTATATTCCAGGCCATTATTTCCGTTTTGTGTTCATTCACCTCATAGGCTGAAATATGCCCAAATTGTGAGTTCAGATCATATACTAATGGGACTGAGGTGTTCAGATCAGACGTATACATCATTAGATCATCCGCATATAGACCCACCTTTCTCTCCCAACCCCTATTCCTAAAAGGGAGTATTTCTTCATTTTCCTGATTTTTACCGCAAGGGGTTCAATATATAGGTTAAAAAGGAGAGAGGACAATGGGCATTCTTGTCTGGCTCCTCTTGAGATTTTAAATGGTCTAGAAAGATTTCCATTTACCAGGACCCTAGCTGTTGATTTTTTATATATCAGCTCTATGGTCCTGCAAAAATTATCGCCCAGATTGGTCAACCTTAATATTTTCTGGAGATAGGGCCAGTTCACCCTATCGAAGGCCTTGGTGGCGTCCAAGGTAGTAATTGCCAGGGGGAAATTTATGGACAGAATCTATGTCTATTGCTCCATTTAAGTTGTAAGTAAGGTCTTGGATCTCCCTTCCCCTGACAAAACCTTTCTGATCTTCATTTAACAGATCCCACACCACCCCATTTAACCTTTCTGCTAGTATTTTTGCGAAGATTTTGTAATCACAATTCAGTAATGAAATGGGCCTATAGGAGTCACAAACATTTGGCGGTTTGTCTGGTTTGGGGATCAGGGTCTCTATGGCCTCGTTCCAAGATGCTGACATCTCGCTTCCATTCTCGAATATAACTGAAAACAGCTTCACCATTACTGGTAAGAGAAACTCCCCCAATTTTTTATATATCTCGTCGGGTAGTCCGTCCAGACCTGCTGCTTTACCTGATTTCCCCGCCGTGATTGCTTTCCTGATCTCACTCTCTTTAATAGTAATGTTGATAATTTCTCCATTAGCTTCACTGACTATAAGGGGGATGTCCTGACCCAACCAGCCCTTCACCTCTTCCTCTGTAGTAACCAAATCTTCCTGATATACCTTCTTGAAGTGGTTTAGAAAGGCCTCTTCTATTCCCTCCCTAGTCGTGAGAGAGTTTCCTGACACCTCACACTTAACTTCTTTTATGAAGCTTCTTGTCTGATCATTCTTCACTTTCCAAGCTAAACGTTTTCCACACCCTTCTCTATATTCAAAATGTGCGAGTTTGCTTGCTTGCCATCTTTTCCGTACTCTCTCTTCTACTACCCCAGCAAGGTCCGACTTAAGGGCTTGAAGAGAGGTTTGTAGCAGCCCCGGCCCCTGCTGTACCCCACTCGCTGAAAACTGCTGTTCTATCCGCTGAATATTACACTCAATTTCCCCTAACTCAGATCTATGCTTTTTGCTTTCAAATACTTGGATAGAGGTTATTTTCCCCCTCAAAAAGGCTTTGTATGCATCCCAGACAACCCCAATTGGGGCGCTGTCCATGTTAACCTCAAAAAACTCCTGGGACTCTAAACCTAGCTTCTCAATTACTGCGTCATCCAATAATATGGTGCAATCCATTGTCCATCTCCTCTGTGTAGTAATTCTTAACAGAGCTGGTACTAGAGTTACAGCAGAGTGGTCTGACAGATGCACTCCTAAATGACTAACTTCTTGTACCGGGTCCTTTATCTCTTGATTAATCAGAAAGAAGTCAATACTTGATTGGTGACCATATTTTTTATTGTTAAATATAAAGCTCTTCAAAACACCCATTTTTTCTCTCTATATGTCACACCACCCTAACTGCTTGATAATAGTTTTATTAAAGACCGCATCCTGCTATTTGTTACTGCTCTGCTCTTAAATGAGCAGTCAAACTTCCCATTGAGCACCACGTTAAAATCACCTGCTAAGATGATTTGTCTGGGGAATTTAACAGCTCCGTCAACAGACCACTAAATGGACCGGGATTGTCTAAATTTGGGCCATAATATCCAACGACCATATATATCCGGTGGTATCACCTTAATTTGGCAATAGCCCATCTGCCTGACTTATTCACTCTGCTTTCTCTATTGTGATATAAGGTTTTTTTTTTTACTAGGATCGCCACCCCTTTTATAGTTAGCTGTTGACTGGTGAAAATGATTTCTTGCACCCAACATCTAGACTTAAAAATCTTTCTCATTTCCACTCTGGTCAAGTGGGTTCCTGAAGAATTATAATCTGGGCTGGGGCATCTCTCAAATATTGCAAGATCTTTTTCCTCCTGTGTTTAACTCTTAGCCCGCTCACGTTCCACGACAAAATCTCAATCCGAGCATTCTGGCCAGAACTCATCCCTTACCCCGTTAGTTAAGTACAACCGGGGTGCCAAGAACCATGACTGGTCAAAGAGGACATATTTTTTTTATATTTTCTCCCACTGCTCCCCACCCAGTGACCCCAACCCTTCCTGTGACCCCCTATGCCCCCTTACCCCAGAAAACCCTCCTTCTACCTCCTACATGGCCTAGGCCTATGGGGGCCCCCCAGAGTCGTGAAAATGCAGAACACCTTACTATATTGTGCTGCTAGAGCTATTCGCTACTCTTAATGTGCTCACAAACTCACCTAAAATAAAGGTAAAGGTAAAGAACCTAAGAAACCTATTAAGCTTGAGAAAGGGACAGAGAAGAGACAGAGAATGTAGGGAAGAAAATTTGGTGCTTGCCACCACCCCAAACCCTCTCTAACTTATCCCTGCATCTGATAAAGACTTTATGAATTCCTCTGCATCTTCCACATGCCGAAAGTTCTGCATTTTGATATTATTTATCACGCCCAAGGTAGCAGGAAATCTCAGTTGCGCCGTGGCACCTAATTTCCTTAGTGGGCCAAGCAGTTTGCCTAACTCCCATTGCTATTTGCCGTGATCTGTGACACATCCAACCTTATCTCACACTAATGCCATCCACAATTAGCGTCTTAATTTTTAGGGCCTTGGCAAGAATTTCTTCCTTCACTTTATACATATGGAAGTGAACCAGGATTTTCCTAGGCTTTGTTTTATTTGTAGTTAACCTAAAGGGATCTCTGTGAACCCTCTGGATGTCATTTATAAGGTCTTGTTCCATACAGTCAACCTGTGTCCCTGCTTTGATCAATCTTACCACAAATGATTTTACATCATCCCCCTCTGCCCCCTCTGTCACTTCTAACAAACGAAGGTTGATCCTTCTTTGATTGTTCTGAAAGGGTTCCAGTTTTTCTTGGATACCCACTCCATTGCCCTTTAGGAGAGTAATCTCTTTCTTGTTAGCCTCAGTTTGAAGAGTTCATTCTCTCACTGAGGTTTCCAATGCTGAAGTCCTAGCTGTGAGATCATCCAATTTCCTTTCCAGCTTATCACAGGCTGATCTGATCTCCATTTGGTTAGTCTCGGAGGTTTCAAATCTGCTCCTGACTTCAGCTATCAATAGTTGGATTAGGTCAGAGACTGATTGAAGTGGTGATTGGATTGGGGGTAAGGGTGCCAACTTAATTCCCGCCACCTGCCCAGACTGTTGATCCGGATCACCTTGTGCTATTAATCCAGTCTGTGAACCTCCTTGGCCATCTGTCTGAGGGGACAGGGGTTCATGTCTGCGGCTGAAATTGAACTTCCCTCCTCCAACCTCAAGATACCGGGAGTAGCCACCTCTGGGGACTGTGGGTCATCTGCCAAAGCTTGAAACCTATTCGGACTTACGATAACCTCTCCCTCTAGAGACTGCGAGACCTGAGTCAGAGAGGATATAATTGTTTTTTTTAGTATTAGAGTTTTTGGCATCACTTTAAAGAAAGTCCGCAGAGAAGGGGTGAATTTTAGATTCTGCAATTGAGTGTCCACTTTTTCTTCCTATATTTCCCCCTGCTGGGATTAACCCAGTCCTCAGCAGCTACCTGATCTAACTTAATTTCTGTCGATTTCTTTACTAAACCCGTAATGCTGCCCTGTACTGATTCAAATTGCGTGTTACCCTGAACCAGTAGGGGCCCCCTGAAGCTAAGCTTCTGAGAGGATATCTGCCCTGGGATATAATACTCTCCCGTGCCTCCTCCCTACTGTCTGATGCCTGGATGGTCTTTATTCATCCTTGAGCTATCATTCCTTTTACCACCACACTGTCTCTTATCTGCTTTTTATCTGTATTTGCCTATTTTTTAATGAGAGCATTACCTCCTTTTCCTCTATTGTTCCTCTGGTTGTCAGGGCCCCATGCGCTGTCTCTCTCCTTGCTGGGCTTCTGACCTGCACTCTCCGCATTCTCTGCACTCCTTTCCAGCTCATTTGGGGGGCTTACCGCCCTTGTACTGCCTCTGCCACAACTCCCCCAGATGGAAAATTGAGTGACCGCCTTTTGCGCTCTGCCAAGCTCGACACCGCTCAGGCCCAGTGGGAGTCCTGGCTGGGCAGTCCCGCTGACGCCGTCGCTGCTGAAATTGGACTCTCTGGCACGAAAAAAGGAGAGGCTGCACTGCCCAGCCAACCCAGCACACAGTAGGCATTCGTTTTTGCCCTCAAGTCCGAAAAAAAAGGTGTTATTACACCCTAGCGGGGAGCGAAAGAGAGCTCCTGACTCCGGGAGCCTCTGCGACACGCTAGTCGCCGGCCGCCATGTTCTCCTCCCTAGTGTGCTCTTGTCGAGACTGTGCTGTCCCTTTCACAACCTACTAAAAATCGGCTCACTGGATTAGAGGATATAGACAAAAAGAAGGTACGTTTTGGGGATATTGGTATGTAAGATCAAGGAGGAACATTGACTAATACGTTATATTCTAAGAAAACTGACAAAAACATAACCCTCCCCTTTAAATGTGGTAATTTCTGAAATTGAAGGGGAACGTACCATTTACTCAATTGCTTGGCAATAGCCTCAAATGGGAACAAAGAGGAATACTTTAAATATGCAGATCAGGTAAACATGAAATTCATGAAAAGGACAGCAGAAAAGTTCAAACATTTAAAAAAACAGGTTGCGTGGTGCATCAGTAGGAATGATCTACTAACACGATCTACAAAGAGCACAGAAGTTCCCCTGATGTATGTAACTAACAGGCACATGCATCAACGGTTTTTGCGAGCGCAAATGGTGCGTTTCGCAAAAATCGGCCGTTTGCGCCCGCAAAAAGGCCTTTTGCGATGCATCAAAGTGAAAGGCACTCGCAATTTAAGAATTCGCAATTTATTGCGATTTCTTAAATTGCGATTGCATTTAAGGAATCGCAATTTGTGATTCCTTAAATGCAATGCATGTACCCCTTAGAAATAGCCAATTCGCTATTTGGGGCCGCAAAATACAGAGAAATTACTCTGGTCTGTATTTTGCAAAAACCTTGAAAAATGCACTAAAGTACATTTTTCAAGGTTTCAGGTTACACACACACATGCCCTTTGGGCATGTGTGTGCGCAACATGGGTGCACATCACAATTCCAGGGGTGCAACAGGGTGTCATTTTGACACCTTGCACCCTTGAAATTGCATGCGCAATTTGCGAGTACCTATTGGTACTCGCAAATTACGCATGCAATTTTCCATTCATTCCTATGGGCCTGCAGGCCCATAGGAATGAATGGGAAGCCATTCCTTAATTGCGACTCGCAATTTGCGAGTCGCAATTAAGGAATGTTTAGAAATCACTATTTTAATAGCGATTTCTACATGCATAGGCTTTTGAGAGTCCCTAATTGCGATTCCTTAATAATCGCAATTAAGGACTCGCAAAAGCATTTCTTGATGCATGTGCCCCTAAATTCCTTAAACACATGAACGAAATAAAATCATTCTGAAAAACATTTTAACTTAAAGAAATACAGCAATCATTGTGGCTTTCCTAGTGAATTTGCCCTTTATAAAATAGTTAAATAAATGAAATAAATAAACTTTGTTACGCTTTTCTTATGAACTAAAAACGACAAACAACTCATTCGGTCATACTATTTCCTTTCATATAGTTATAATTCTTGTTCTGCGTTGTGCTTGTGAGACTGGTAATCAAATATTTTCCAAATATGAATTCTGTAGACAAGCAATGATTACAAAATGGGCATTTAATCTCTTATGATATATAATAATCTGATAAAAATCCATATGCAATGATCAAGGCTGTTAAGTTGCTGCTTTTTACAACTGAATTACTGGTTTGTGACATAAAAGTAAATAATTGAGAAGCTATTGCTCAGTGGTGGTTGGTGAACCACAAAAATGGTGAGTCGACATAAATACAATTAAAAAGACATAAATACAATTAAAAAAACATACATACAAATAAACATTTAAATATGAAAAAAATAAGTTTAGCTTACCTTAGCCTTCAGCACGTCCTCAGTGTTCTCTAGTCCCTGACTCCAGACTCCTCCGAGCGCGAGGACCCACAGCTCCCACAGGTCCTTACCCAATCCAGGCACTGCTCTCATGCTGTATGAGTGAAGTGTCTGGATAGGCTGGAGCCAGCTGCCTCCATGCTCCAAGGAGCAATGAAGGCCTATGCCTTTTCTCCAACCTGGCTGTCTGGGGAGTCTGAATTGCGCATGTCGTTTTGGCCATAGCAAGATAGCTGGCCAAACCGACATACGCAACTCATACTGAAGGGCCACTCATCATTGCTGCCAATAAGCAGCAATGACGCACTGGCCCCTCCCTGCCCTATCCGTTCAGCAGAAATCCGGAAAAATAAAATGGTAATAAAATCCTTTTATTGCCATTTTATTTTTCCAGCTTTCTGGCAGCAGTATGGGGGGGGGCGGTTCCCCGCTCCCATGGAGGAACCGCCACTGCTATTGCTAACAATGTAAAGAGTAGTGCAGGGCGTTAACTTTTCACATTCCAGCAGTTTGATTGATGAAAATTGTAATAAGGTGACAGGCAATAACATTAATCTATGCTATTCAAAGGAAAATTAAGATTATTTTACAAAAGTATTTTAAATTACAGAGAACTAGTTCTTTGTTTTCTAAAAAGTATAAGACTAGTAAATTTATTGCTTTTATCTCCCATTCGGTATTTAAGAGCAGTGATTAAATGGTATATAGCCCATGAGCTCGAAGCTTTCACAAAAATACAACATAAATATTTGTAGCAGCAGAGGGTAGGGGCCCCATCGTGTCGGTGTGGAATTTTTATTTGCACAACATTTTTCGGGGGATCCTCAATCTTTTACGCGAAGAGTCAGTTTTTATTGTTGAAATACATTCACTACTTCAGGTATACAGGAGGTTATGCCCCTGTTACCCTGACAACTGCGTCAGAGCGGTCAATAGGAGATAAGGGCCATATTTATCAAAAAGTAATGCAGCTCAACAAGTCACCCCGCTGCGCTGCTCTGAGTTACAGGAAAAAGGGCAAGGGCAGGAATGCACCTTATTTATCACAACACAGCGCATTCCAGCCTTTTCCCAGCACTGGCACACAATGTGCTGTCTAACCCCAATGCAGGCACCCTCCACCATGGTGCAAGGGTGCCTGTGTTGCAAGCAGGATTGTTTTTATGCAGAAAGAGGCACCCCTAAGGTATTTTCCTCTTTCTATGTCTGCTGTAGAATGCAGTACACATAGAAAGAGGAAGTAAAGAGGAGAAAGAAAGATGTTTCTCCTTGTCATGCCTCCCCTGGGAAGACGTAGCATTTTGGTGCATTCCCCGTTCTACCAGTAATGGTGAATCTGGGAATGTGTCAAAATTAGACCTGGGCGGTAAAATCTTCCCCGCTCGCGGAATTTGCGGAATTTTGGCAATTCTGCGTTTTGCGGAGAACGCGGAATTGCCGAAAATTCCGCGATCTGCGGCGTAGCGGAATTTTTTTCTTGTTCGCGCTTTCAAAATGCGTGTTTGCGCATGCGGTAGCGACTTACCGGGATCCCTGCATTCGCCGACAAGTTTTCCTATCCGGCCACGCGATCCCGCGAGAGTGTGCGATCGCGAACACGTCATTCGGACGCGCCATCGGACATCCGCATTCGCGAACAGGAAACACGCACCGCGAACGGGCGGGACAAGTGAAACAAGATGGCCGCGCCAATTGGCGACCGCATGGGCAAGTTCGCGAGATATTTCCCCCCGAGCACGCAGACAGCGTCCCCGAACAGGAAAAATGCATAGCGAACGGGCGGAACAAGCAATTCCGCGTGCTCGCGGAATTCTGCGTAGCTCACGGAGATTTTTTACATCTTCGCAGAACTTTGCGTAACGCGACTACGCAAATTCCGCCCACCCCTAAAATCCATGGGTGTAGCGTGGGCCCACCAGGTCGGCATAGACCATGTACTCCGTCCCTCTGCTGCCGACTACCAAGCATGTTTAGAGATTTGAGAGCTTGGCTGCATCTCTATGATGAAAGCAAATCTGCCACTGGGGCACTTTCATCACCATTGAATGTCAAGGAGCTTGCAATGTTTTTTAAGCCTGCTTGGATTATCTTTACCCTTATCAGTAACAAGACCCCAAAGTTGGGGAAAAGAATAAAGTCCCTGATGCGCGGGGAGTTTACTCCCCGAGCATCTGGGACATTTTCAAATTTTCCTTCCAGACCGCCTTGCTTTTCACCTTCTACTGCAAGAGGGAATTTAGCTTTAAACAAAATCTTTTCTGCTTTCTTAAATGAAACACATTCATTTTATATACCCTGCTCATTTTTTCACAAGCTTTCATCACTTGAATTCTATTTATGTATGTTCTTCCATAAATGGTAGTACTTTTCCACTGTAAAACACTTGAAGCAGAAATACCAAACATTGTGGTCCAGATTTACTTAGATGTCATGCATTGGAGCGCCGCATCACTTGAAAGGGAGAGATACCAAATTATACAAAAAGTGATAGAAGGAATGCTTGAATTAATCTCAGCCACTGGTAATTACTCGGGACTGCATCCCAGTCTATCAATATTTCTGCACACCATGCCACTTCAGTTTGGACACAACTATGTACAAATCTGTCTTGACCCTGCTCCAACGGGAAAAGTCCAGCCCAACCTGCCAAGCTAGTTTCTCCATGAACCAGAACACAAGCAACCCAGGACCGGTTTTGCCCTTGTTATGGCTCATCAGCTGGGTATAGCTTGGTTCCATTGACATTGTGTACATGGGACCCACGTCTGGGCATACCTGTCCTACTTAGCGCGACATACTAAAGTATACGAAAAGTGATGGGTTGAATGCTAGAACTAATTTCAACCACTGGTAATTACTCTGGGCCTCATCCCAGTCCATCGTTATTTTGCACAATATGCCACCTCAGGTTGGACCCAGCTATATGGTCTTGACCCTGCTCCAATAGGAACAGTCCAGCCTGACCTTCCAAGCCAGGTCTTCCCTGAACTGGAACAGATAGGGAGACGGCATAACAAGCCAATATCTACAAAGACGTGGCACTGTTTTGCTCTCTCCATGCACAGGCTCACTTTCTGCTGACATGCACCAATGCAGACATCCTTGTGCATAGTGCTGAGTGTCTACATTATGAGAAACATAGGCTTTGTGCTTTAAGGCAGTTCCCAGTTTGTATGTGTGCTGTACAATGCAGAAAGAAACAGAAAGAAATCATTTCTCCTTGCTACGCTTGCCTCTAGGAGTCGCAAGATTGTGGCACAAATCCATGTCTTTAATTCTTTGTAGATAGGGATCAGCATCAAAACCCAATGGTGGTTGCATGGAAACACTCATCCTCAACCCATTGAACCACTCCTTAAAGTATTGTGCAACCATGTGTTACTTTGGCTTACAATCAAACACAAACCACGCATGATTGTAAATCCCCTCAAAAAATTTTGAGTCAGGTTTACATTAAACAAAGGAATGCAAACCCTGAAGCAACGTGTTTGTAAATATGGACTTGTATGTCATATGAAAACATTCATTGCTTTCCAGAACATGTGTATATCCTTTACATGGGCAATATTTTCTGGTCAAAACTCATAATCTATACTCTTTAAGAGCTTATACTGCAATTAAATCTTCCACAATGAAATGGTCTGCTTGTCACTGTCATGTATAGCAATTTCAGTGAGCAATCTGATGTCTAGCATGATCAATGAATGACATAGCAACACTGTTTCTGTTCGTAAATTAATACCAGATTATAATTTTGAAATATTACCAGTGGCGGCTGGCACGGCTCGCCATTGCGGGGCGGGCCCCCGAGTTGGGGGGGGGGTATTAACGGGAGGTGCCTGCTGCAATGTAAAAATAAATACCACTTACCTTGCCACTGGGTCCCACGTCTCTGCTCCTGCTCTCCTGCATCCAACTCCAGGAACAGGAAGCAGGCAGCCAGGCTCCCTCCTCTAAGCCAATAACAATGCTGCAAAGCATTGATTGGTCTGATTGCTGTGACAACCGTGGCCTGGAGGGGTGTACATGTTCTCCATGCAGGCTGTGATGAAGCCTGCATGGAGAACAGGGAAGTGCACATGACTGTTTTGGGCGGCCCAAGAGGACCGACCAAACAGTCATTGTGCACTTAGGAGTGGCCAAACCACTCCTCCCCTGCTCTGCAGCCCTGCCCCCTCAAGCAAAGCTGCTGCAGCAGGAGGACCAAATAAATGTATAATGACATTACGTTCTTATCATTTTATTTTTTCCTTTCTTAACTGCTGAAGAATAGGGAGGCGACACTCCTCCGCCTTAGCGGAGGAGCCGCCACTGAATATTACCTGGCTATATACAATGACAAATCTTGTATATTGACCATTCAGACTAACTATTTATGTGCCTCATACTGGATGAGGGAATAAAGAAAACAGAGTCATGTTTACTTCGTAGTATGTCAGAGGTAATCCCATCTCACCCATCTCAATGAGTTTGGGGTGCATTGTCTCAGCCAGGTAGTTGTCAGAATAATTAAATTGCACGACTGACTGATTTGGGAAAAACATGATTTCATGTCATTGGATTATTTAGCATCAAAGTGGGTAATAGCACTTGCATTTTAAATTTGAGGAATTTATAATGTTTTTTGCATTAAACATTAGATTAACCATTTGGTCTTGGTGCGCTATACGATTGCAGCATGTGAGTTTATCGTAGAATCCAGCTTTCTGATTCCATACTGGGGTAACATGGGCTGGTTGATGCAAGTATCTTTGGTGTAGTTCTTGAGACATACAATTCGGCAATGTGTTTGGGCGGGTGTGGACATACTACTGCCTTTGTGCATGAAGGACGTATCTTCCAAAAAGTTAACATATTCCCTTGAATTCCCTGGCATCCTTTTGTCTAATAATCTCTGTGGCAATGAGCTATTATTTTCGATGGTAAGTGTGTCTGGTGGCCCAATCTTCATCCTTACATTCCTGTTTCAAGAGCTGGATCTTTGTTCTGTTTTCTACTGAATTGAGACGTCTTTATAAATTGCTGCAGTTTTACAGTCAATTGCCCTTTTTTCTTTTTAATTTGACTGTGTTTCATAGCTGACCTTTGAAGGCAGGGCCTAAAACTAGTGTGCTTTTCCCCTCTTTGCACAGGAATGTGTAGTGCAGGGATTCCACTAGTATTTGCCGCTCTACACATTTTTCCAAGCCTTTTGTGCTGGCTGGAAAGTCTGAGGACTGTTCCAGTAAATGTCACCCCAGGTTACTATTTCATCTTTAGTGGGATCTTCACAGAAATTGGCATTGAAATCACCAAAGAGTAGAATGTAAGATGTGACAACTGCTGACCATAAGATGCATAGAAAGCCAATCAGCTAATCAGAGATTCTATGGTTGGAGATATGGTTTGTTTTCATGTATATGTTTAATACCATTAGAAAGATGAATTCTGAGTCCATGTGCACATTGTTGAGCCAGATGGCTTGAAAGTTTGAATTTCCTATAAGCATTTCTTCTATTGTACAGGCCAAATAGTTGCAGTGTAAATATCCAGAACTCCTACACCCCCCAAAGTGTTTTTTAATTTGACTTCTCTTGTGTCACAGAATGTTCGACTTTTAATGGGGTGATCCCCAAGGATCAGGTGTTCTGGAAGCAAAATCAAGTGAATCGCTGAAAAAAACTCACAACCTCTCCAAACGCGCCACATTCTAGGAAAATATTCTAAGTGATGGGAATTCTGACTTTGATACCTTTAACTTTTAGCCTCAAAAATCTTTTTTGGTTCCAGCTGCCAGTATGGTGTCCAGACAGTCCCCATCTTAATTGCTGGGTTGGTTATATTTTGTGGCTGAGCAAATGTTTCCCCCAGTTGGTGCTTTCCATGTAGTTAGAATGTAATAGGGCGTGACCCTCCTACCTTCACTTCCCCAGAGCTCTGTCTACTGTTCTTTTCAAGATAGGGGTGGCATCTTAGATGAGTGGTCAATGTACATCCTGGTTGTTATGCTCAAATCCTCTTTTTAAAATGTGATATTCTGTGGGAAAGGATTGTGTGTACGCTAATCCTCTAGTTTAAAAAAATTGAACACTTGTCCAAGATATAAACATTTATTACTGGGGATGCCCATGTGTTCTTCGGTGGTTATGCTTGAGCCACAAGTTTTACCTTTTGATAGTCTGTGCTTTCTACATTTCTAGCTGCCATGGCTTGTGCAGGTAAGAGCGGTGGGGCCGGGTGGGGGGATTTCGACAGACGACGAGGGAAAACTAATTATTTATATAATTTTCCCTCATTGTCGTCTGTTGAATCTCACCCCACCGCTCTTATCTGCATGGGCCACTCCAGGTTTCTAGAAGTGAAATTGGTGCTCAACAGTTTAAATATGGTCCCCCAGTTGACAATGTTATGCAGGCTTTGAGATTGATACACTGTAGATAATCATACTGTTTTAACCAGCAGCTGACTGGACTTTTGAAATGTATCTCATCAGCTCTTGGACTCTCACAGATTCCTGACTCATCCGTAATTTTAGCTCTTCTTGTTTGTTCTGCTTTTTGGTCCTAGGAAGTGATTACAGTTTGTGGCGTGTCACACTGGGGTCATAGAGGGAGGTGTAACATGTTCTGTATCTGTGAGGTTGATTGTGCAATTGTAGCATCATTAGAATTACTGGAGTCTTGTTGATTTTTCAGACTCCAAGAAGGTTGCATTGTGTCATGTTTTACAAATACACTTGGTTCATCATGAGTGGCAGGTGAAGTAAGGACTGGCCCCTGTACCCCCTTGTCATCCTTGCTAGGTTACATGGTTGAAATTGCTTGTATGTGCCAGTTGGTTGCAGTGTTAGAGGTGTTCTTGAATTGTAGATAGGAAGCAGGTTTCAATGGATCCTGTCTTCAGTGTCTTGTTCCCAGAAGACTGCACAAAGTTCAGCTTTCTTTAGCATCTTTGAGTGTTTTTACCCTTTCTTTGTTTTTACAGGATACAAGAGGATTTTCAGGGACTGGAGATTGAACTAGTTCAGTGTTTATATCGCTTATGTCAGGTGATCATTTGTTCAACTGGCAGTTTGTCCAAAAGAGTAAAGATGTTGGAGTCTTCGTTTCTTCCCCAGCTCCCAAAGCATGGTTGTCAGGTTGCCTAGTTTTATGTGTATTGCCACACTGTAAGCTGAAAAAACAGTAGGAGTTCTACTTGCGTGTTAAGCTTGTCTTATTTCCAATTTAAGGCTCTGTTCATAGCGATTAGCATTTGACAGAGTAGGGAAAGAATAAGTGTTCCTTCAGGTGGGGGGCTGTCTCGGTAAGAGCCTGAGATTCTATGTGTGTCTTTTTTGCTCAAACCATATCTGCAGTCAGTTATAGTAAGAGGCTGTTGTCCCTACCCTCCATAGCAGGATCTTCAGTTGAGGTCATTCTTGAAATTCCCTCCAGGACATCTATGCATATCTCATTGTCTCCCTGCGGCCACTTCAGATCTGGAGAGATCATTCATGATTACTCCGCAAATGCTATAGTTCCGGGAGAGTTATGCAACTGACTGTTAGTCATTTCAAGTTTTTCTGGTGATAGAAGTGTCCAGTGGGTTTCCTAAATCCTGGGGGATTATGAGCTTGAGCTTTCATGAGAAATACATTTCCATTATTGATAACAATGAACTGGTTTCTTCAGCTGCTGTTATGGCAGTTGTGATGTTACAGCTCTTATTGAATTGTGATATCTTCTGTATTTGGCACTGATGACTGGAGGACTTTAACAAAGGAGGAAGTTACAGCACCATATTGTGTAATTTGAGATGCTGCGTCCTGGTTAAAACATGCCAGTGAATTAATGTTTCATGTACTGCTTCTTTGCTCTAACTATGGTTGCCATTTTATGGCCTGGAGGCCCTCCCTCTCACCCCATTATATGAACTTATTTAAAAGGTAGCAAATTTGCAAACCTTGAGCATTACAGTGCTATGCTGGAGGAAGCAACGGGGTACATTTCATTGGCAACTCCCTAATCTTGTCTGAAATGCTTTTATACCTCTTATAGGGACTTTAGCTTGTACTTAATTTTGGTTTAAACAAGTTGCCTATTTTTAATTGTTAGCAACTAATTATTATCTTTCTTATGATCCACATGGTTTTCAGCTGGCGAGTAATGACCAAAAGGCATAATGTGTTATGGTGAGTTCCTGCTTCAGATTCTTCAGCTTTAACACCTTAGGTGTGGGTGTCAGCCAATGGCTGACACTGGGGAGGAATCTAGTGGATCCTCAGGCGCGAGCACTGGAGAATTCCATTTTTTTTTAAAAAGGTTTGGGGTGACACAGAGTTACTTCTGCATCAGCCCCCGTCCCCTCCCACCCATCCGTAATGTCAGCACTCCGTTAGGCACGCTGACATCTCAGTTTCCCCACTGGAGTCGGAGAAGGGAGAAGGCAAGCGCTCTCTCTGCTCCTTTAGGGAAAAAATCCCAAAATTCCTCCCCAGGTTTCAGGGTGGCCTTGTTTGAAAGATGAGAGTCTCCCATTTCAAACAAGGCCTTCCTGAAGCTGTTTCCTGATTGTGGATTGCGGTCGCACGATAGTCCACAGTCAAGAAACTAATAGATCACCAAGGATCTTTGATTGGGGGAGGCCCTCGTGGTAATGGGCCAATACTCCCCTGGGGCACACAAATTAATAAAATAATGCTGTTTCTCCCCTGTGGTTGCATTGTTTATGGGCTGATCCCCTTGGGCCTCAATATATTTTTTTGAAATGTGTGGTCCCTAGGGGAGCCGCACATTTAAAAATAAATAAAATAAAAAGAGGGTAGGGGATCGACCCTCATCACATGGGTCAACCGCCTTTGGGGACCAGAATGTATATTTTTTAAATGTGTTTCCCCTGGGGGCAGATAGTGCCCCTACTCAGGAGAAAACAGATTTCTAAAATAAAAATACATATACTACATATGCCACATAAGTCTACCATCTGTAGATTATGCAGCAGATGGTAGATTTTTGTGACATGTCAGAATATGTGTGTTCACGAAGTGAAAGGAACTGCGCATCTTTCAGTTGCTTATTTCTGCAATTGATTGCTAACCTGGTACTAATGGGTGAAATGTTTGGCCAGACAGTATTACAAGTTTACAAACCAAAAACATAATAAAGTAATACTATAAAAAAAAGTGCCATATTATGCCGCATAATTTAATCAATCCTGTCTGATAAGTTGGTGATCTTACGCATAATTCCATTGACATTGGTGATAGCAATGTAAGATTTCACAAGAAAGCCCGTCTGCACAGAGTTGCAGGGGCTATTATGTGAATGTGTGCTTCTTGATATCAAAGGTAGACTTATAGCTTCAGGAATGTCTTTAGAGCAGTTGTGAAAGGGGTCCCAATTAACACATGGAAGGAAGCCATTGTAGTACCTATATTTAAGAAAGGGAATAGGTATTGCCCAATGTGTTATTGCCTAGATGCCACATTAAAAACTCTAGGACGGGTGATCCTGGAAAAACTGGAAACTTGGGCCGAAAATAACTCTTTTTTTCAAAGGTTCAATATGGTTTCCGTCCAGGACTGGGGACCACTGAACAGGCACTGAACTTATCCCTCATCTCAGGAAAATATGTCAAGGCCAGGAGAGGTTCACTACATATGGCGTTTATGTGCTTTTAACTTGGTGGAGAGGGAAAAGCTGTGGTCATCAATGGAGGTAGTGGGGTTGGATCCTCCATTGCTGAACCTCATAAACGGTTACACTGGGATACCACCACCAAGGTCCACTACACTCAACGAGGTGTTTATACCCAACCCATAAAGGTAGCCAGAGGGGTCAGGCAGGGTTGTATAATGGCACCTTTTCTGTTTTTATTTTATATTAATTCCCTAGACAAAGCCCTAGGTTTATGTAGTGATGATACCCCTAGAATTGCCTCCCGACCAGTCCCAGTTCTTTTATATGCGGATGACGCAGTTTTAATCTCACAAACAGCAATTGGCCTTCAGAAACGTGTAAATGGTTTTAATAGTTTTATGACAAACCTGAGTCTAAAAGTAAACCATCAGAAATCGTTTATTTTAACTTGTGTTCTAAAACACACTAAAATAAAATCTTTTTTTATTGGCGAGACCGTGATTACAAAGGTTGTTCATTTCAATTATTACGGCATCCTGTTCGAAGCAAACCTGTCATGGGGCAGCATGACCAGTCAGAGGATACAGAAAATGGGAGTAGTGAGTGAATCTATTTTTAGATTCGCAATAAAACTGGGGAACAAGCCAATTAAAGAGATGGTACAGCTATATAAGTCTAAATGTCCAGGTGTGGGATCAAATGGAGCGGGCTTGTGGGGCCACAAAACACCAGCCAGAATGCAGGCATTTAAAAACAAATTTCTTTGTTGGTTGCTGCTATCCCGAAAGCGACCTCAAGCTTTATATACCACAGTGAATTGGGTATGAGCTATTAGAAGACAAAGTTAAAATGGCCCCCTCTTACTCTGGGTCAAAATATGGTCTACCCCACTAGCAGGTTCTTCAAGGGACATATTAGGCGATTGCCTGGATTTCGATAATAAATGCTCTATCCCGTGGTGGCATATGTAAAGAAAAGCCTTAATAACATGGGCATGATTAACCCTTTTGATTCTCCAAACTGCATTGGGCCTCAAACTAAGGCCATAGTAACGAAAACATTTACTCTGATAAATGAAGACATTAGATCCGCCAGGGAAAGACGTTTAACTTCAGTTCTTAACTATCTGTCTATTTTAACAATACATGAGACAGAGCAGTTAACCTGGGTAGAAAAACCAGAATACAGATTTTATCTTACAAGGCTCAGATTAAATACAATTCATTTTTTGGTTGCTTTTCCTAAACCTGGCTCCTGATTTGAATTTCTTCCGGTTTGCCCATGTAATAACTCCTCATCACAGACAACAACGCACTTTATAATTTTTTGCATTTTAGCACTTTATACAGCAGCTTGAGAAAACGTTCCTTACGACCACTTTTAAAGCATAAGCACTCTACTTCACACCAAGAGGGATTGATTCTTTTAAAATGTTTAGAAACCCCTATCATTTGTTTCTCTGTCCTTAACTACATTTGATCTACTATGAGGAGAAGGTATGCTTTATAAGGGTACTTATTTTAGCTCTGATGAAAATGCTAATAGTTTTAATGAACATTAATCACTAGGGGTGCCAAATATATAATATTATATATATTTTTTTAAAGTTTATATAATTGGGCAAATGTCATATTTAATTAGGTTTAAACCTGCTTTAGTCTAATGTACATAGCTCTTTAATAATCCATGAATCTGAAAAACTAAATAATGTATAATGTACTTTAATTTTGTGTTTTTATGGCCATTGTTATGGCCGAATAAAGACTTTTGAAATTAAATGATATCAAAGATAGATTTGTAGCTTCGGGAAATTACTTTTATACTGGCAGTGGAACCACATATCCCCCAACAATAAAGTTTTGCATAAGCCATGACAAAAGTGTGCTGTGTAATTGGGTATGTGGCAAGGTGAAGTAATAAGGTGTCCTTTTTTGTGTGTTTTTGGAGAACCTGCAGATTCACCAAAAAAGTATGTTTTTGTTTATTTACTGTTGAACACATCTCACAGATGCACACACCCGCCATACACCCGCACACACCCGCCAACTGATTTAGAACAATAGTTCTGCATTCTATGTAGGACAGAGTTTTAGAAGGAAGCTTTTAGACGGTCAGCAGAGATGGCGTCTCTGTGGATGACTGTTGCCCAGGTCCTAACTCGGGTTATGGCGGACAGCTCTGAGGCAGGATCACAGACTGGAACAGCAGATACTGAGACCGCATCTGAGGGAGAGGAAAATGGAGCAGAATCTAGAAGTGATTTTTCAGTCAGGGGGAGTTTCATTAAATGACTCATCTTCCAGCGATTCTAAGGGACATGATGATGGCAGTCCTGCTGTCTCTATGCAAGCACAGTCTGGGCAGCGGAGCGACCGTAAGAGGTCAAATCAACCCAGAGAGCAGACACGTGTGGTGGCAAGCATAGACAGAGTGCTTTTTTGGCAGCCCTCCAATTTAGTTCTTCCCAAAATTACGCCTTTCACTGGCGATGCTGGATGTAAAGTTTTGCCAATTAACTACGTCCATCTCTTTTTGGATGTTGACTTCCTTGAGCAAATTGTGCAGTAAACAAATTTGTGTGCCACACAATTTTGGAGGGAGCACTGAGGCACTCTAGGGCACTCCAATGGACTCCCACTTCACTTGAGGAGCTGAAGATAGTTTTGAGCCTTATGATCAAAATGGGGTTAGTGCAGAAACTAAGCTTGAAGTCCTACTGGTCTACTCGCACGGTTTGGGTAACCCCCATCTTTGCACCGTACATGAACAGATATCGTTATTTGCTATTGCAGCGTATGCTGCATTTCAATGTTCATTCCGCTGCATTACCCCGGGACGATCCAGACCATGACAGGTTTTTCAAGATTTGGTCTGTTGTGGAACATTTGTCTGCCAGGTTTCTAAAAATGTATTCTCCTGGAAAGAATATAGCAATGGATGATTTCTTGATTCTGTACAAAGGGTGGCTGCTGTTCAGGCACTATATTGCGAGCAAAAGAGTTTGCTATGGCATCAAGTTGTACATGCTGTGTGAGAGCTCTACTGGCTATGTCTACAGCTTGAGAGTAAATACAGGGAAGGACTCGACTCTAAACCCTGTAGGCTACGCTAGGAGTCACAGGAAAGATTGTATGGGAGCTTGTCCAGCCGCTCCTTCACACAGCTTATAACCTTTATACGGACAAAATCTATATAGGAATAGAGCTGGTACAGTTTGTTGTTGCTGCAAAGAATTCCAGCAGGGGCATGTTTGTAAGAAGCTCCAGAAATGCCAGAGCACTGTGTTACGTTCCAATGAACTGCTCGCAGTCAAGTTCTTTGATAGGCGTGATGTGTGCATGCTCACTACAATTCCTTATGAGAGAACTTCCCCATCATGGTTTGGGGACAGATGGTGGAATTAACAAGCCCACCCGTATACTTGATTACAACAAGTACATGGGCGGAGTGGATAAGAACGACCAGGTTCTTCAGCCATACAATGCGAGTAGGAAAACTCACACCTGGTATAAGAAACTGTTTACCCACCAGATCCAGATGACAACATAAAATGTGTACGTTGTTTATCATCAGATCACCACAGGAAGACTCATGTCTTTCCTTGACTTTCAGTTGATCTTCATTAAAAGTCTTACTACTACAGGAGAAGCAGCCTCCACTTCATAAACTCCAGAGGACATGGCAAGGCTGCAGGATCGACACTTTGCTGATCGCATCCCAGAAACAGCTAATAAGACTCAACCATGTTGTCATTATAGAGTCTGCTCTAAACACGGAAAGAGTCAGGAGAGTTGTTCTTAATGTCCCTATCTCAGTCAGTCCTGTGTTTTCATACTTCCTTCATGTTGTACCATTCAAATGTGAAATATTAGGAAATTGACTGAGGTGGAGCTGCTGTAAGGTAAACCTTTCAATGGCTGTGCAGGGATACCTACCTTCCTTGGGCCACTACTTCACTAGTCAAGCACCCGTAGAACTTTTGTTTCTCTACTTGAGTAAATCATGGACTTGTTTATGGCCTGCTTGACACCTTTATCCTCTGTCAGAAGGTGATAGGTGTTCTGTTCGTTGATTGACAAGTGCACATTGTCACGGAATACCCTGTGTGGCAAAATTGTAAAGTCTTCACTAGATTTTGAAGTGCTTTTTAGGGAACTTATGTATACAATACAAGGACCACCCTGATTGCCCACGAGAACCAGAGTAAGTGTAATGTGTCAAACATATCTCCTGTGGGACTCATTCATCAACACGTCTACTTGCTTTGAAAGTGTGAAACCTCAATTAGTAACTTGCATCATGATCAATGTTATTGAAAAAGGATGCAGGACTCAATTTCTTGCATGATGATGATTTTCCATTTTTTTGTATTTGGACAAAATACATTTCAGTCTGTATCAAAATTACTGCAGACATTGCGGTGCTCAGACCGTAAACTAATATGTATACAAAACACAGAACAAGACAGTGGACAGATTCCAAGGTTGTGTATGATTTTATATCAAACAAACATAAGCGAGGTCCTGTCTGTTCATATATGATATCTCCTGGAGAATCATAACATGCATAACATAACAGCAACTTATGGAGGGGATGTCGACTGTTCGACCTGTAGTTAGTCTTCGGGTCTCATCATGACAAGTCATCTGATTAAAGTTCCCTAGGACCAGTGGAGTGTTAGGACCTTCAATAAGGCATCCTGTAAGCAATACATGCAAGAATACCTCAAGACTGATCTACAATGTATACTGGGCCCCTAGGTTAGTTGGACAGTTCCGGTGGGGAAAACAATTATTCAGGAGAAGTACACCTCTGTATTGTATGAAGAAAGTAGTCACACTTACACATACAGGAGTACTCCTAGACAAACCAACAATGCAAAATCAACCTCTCAGGTCCTGAGACGGTCCTGCAGAGGTAAATGGATTACTCAGGAAAAGCTCACCTTTGCATAGTGTCATAAAATCAACATGACTGCAGATAAAAAGCAAAGACTGCCAAAGGGCTGATCTTACTAAACATAACCCTACAAAAATAGATCTGCACATAAATGCCCCAACAGGTCATGATTTGAGTCAGAACAGTAAATTAGAGCAGTTCCAAACTGTCCATCTGGATGTAAGAATTATAAACTGGGCAAGACTTTTCATAGGGAGATATTTGTACATGCTCAGTCTAGGTTTCTGCTAAAGTTAATTTTGCCCTCCAAGCTTTAACATAGAACCCTTCATTAAAGCTATGTGATGAAACTTCAGAACACTGTAGAACCCAGAACCAAAATACTGCAGTATTAAGCATAAGTTCCAGTTAACGTGGCAGATAATTCTTCTAAGACAAAATCCTGTCCATTATTGTTAGTAGACAGGGTTTTGTGCCAAAAACCATGGGTGGCTGCATGGGAACATCCATATACCACCTACGAATGCCGCCTTGATGCAGAGTAATGGAAAGCAGCATTTAGCACTGGTTTGCATTACTTTTTGTTACAGACCAACGAACATACCAATTTGCATTAGTTTGTAAATCCTGAAAAGGATTTTGCATCGAATCCGCATTATTAAACTAAGGCAAAACCTATGTAAAACCTTTGTAAATCTGGTCCCTTATCTTTTGTACAACTATTTGCCACTTCTACACATTGTACCTACACAAAACACGGAAAAACCTTGTTAATTTTATACGTTTAGAATTTCGTCAGTCCTGCGTGAATATTGAGAGGGGAGGACAAATGTAAAACATTAAGCAAACTCTTTCTCCTTAAGAACAATACTTTTTCTTCATTTCAGCTGCCCAGAAAAACAGAGGAGTTCCCTGACCTGCCCAGCGATAAAATGACTTTCCCACAGAACACAGTGACATCACACAATTCCCTCTGGCTGATGACATATTATGATTCTAACAACTTCTATCAGCCAGATGGGAGCACAACCTAAAAAGAATTACAAGCACACCAATATGAATTTCATAACCCAGTATAGCATTGACATTACAATTCGGTGCCACCTTTAAAAACTCTGTATTTATCCTGATTTATGCAGAAAAACTGAAAAATATATATCCTTCAAGGAAAAACCTGTCTATTCAAACCAAAATAGAGTATGAAAGCAGATAAGCAAAAATGCTGAACAGCTAACAACTCTATTAGGGATTTTGTGAAATTATTTTCTTAGCCAACAAACTTCATATCAGAGGCAGGAGAAAACGCAGATGTTAAAAAATACATTTCCACAGCATCATTATTAATCAAAGAGATGAATCACCCAGTCCCTTGACAGTTCGTTGAAAAAAGATGAAAAAAGATCTTCAGTATCTAACAGTGGGGGACATTCTCAAGAACGTGTGATAATTATCGCCAAATTAGCTTAACGCAACTTTGCACATCGCAGTCTATCACGGAAAAATAACGCTGTGTCAACGTTGTATTCTCAACACGGCGGTACCATGCGATAGTCTCACGCTAACGCGTCAAATGACCGCGATAAAATTACCGTGACGGCAAAAAAACGCGAAACACGAACGCGAAAAAGTTGCGTTGTGGCCAACCGCAATAAAAAAAATCAGCAATAACCAGCGACAGGCCTGCAATTCCCATGCGTCATGCGGGAAAATGCACTATAAAAGCCCCGAAAAACAAAAACAAAATAATTCAAAATGCGAAGAACCATGGAGGAAGCCGGAGCAAGTACAGAGGACGACCAGAACCCCACAAGCCCCCAGGAGGACCAGCCTGGAAGGGCAAGGAGAAGAAGACGAGGAAGACGAGGTTCAGTCCGCAGGAAAACAGGATCATCATCACGGAGGTGATAGAACACCACCAACAACTGTTCGTCACCTCCAACGTGTCATTGGCAAATGAAAATGCAATATGGCAGTCCATCCTGGACAAGGTGAATGCAGTCGGAGTGAGGAGGAGGACAATTGGAGAGGTCAAGAGGCGCTGGAATGATGCGAAGCGCAAAACCAAGAAGAAACTCCCTGACAACCATCAGGCAGCAATGCAGACTGGAGGTGGCAGTCCAGCGGAGCACCAGGAGCTGGATGAGATGGAGGAAATGGTGGCCACAGTCATCAGTGGGGATACGGTGGCAGGAGTTGGGGGTCCGGACACTGCTCGACATGACCTGACACAACAGCACCAGGGTGGGTACCGAACAGGAACTGGGGCGACGGGGGGAGATGGGCACAATGGCACACATGCACAATTAAGAAGAGCACACTGCACACCCACAATGACTCTGGATCATGTCCCTGATCCCCTTGGCACACTGCAGCACACATACAAACAGCAAGTAGACCCCCATCCACTATGGGCACAAAGGGGTCCCTCCCCACACAGCACCAATCTCACAACCAACCCATGCACACGTGTCAAAACCAGCAAAGCTGCGTGTCTGTGAGCCACCATGACAATGCAAGTGACACTGCATGACGAATAGTATGGCTGCAGTCCAATTATCATGACATGGTGCACGCCACGACACTGGGGTGGCCGAGTGTGGAACACATTCGGAAAGGAGCAGGTCACACTCTGACACATCCACGTGCACAAACAACCCCTGACGTCAACAACACATCTGCAGATAAACCATGCACAAGAGTCCAAAATACGAACAAGAGCCAAAATTAGCCAAGTCTGCAACATCTCAGCACTGTAGAAGCACAGAAGTCAAAGGCACACCGCCTCAAAGGGATAAGGGGCAGCAAAATCACAGCTGCAGGGGCGACTCTCCCACAATGCAGCACACACACATAGCAATAACAGCACATCAACATTGACGACAATGTGGTACAAAGTGCAACACTTTCACTACAGAACAGAGGACACAACTGGTTCCGCTTGTGCGTAGAAACTGGCCAATCATATCTGGCATAGCAGGAAACTGTGAGATGAAAAGGTACATCTGTGATTGTAGTTACAATGTCCACTGTCCCGCATCAAATAGTCAGCTCCTCCCAAACAGTCCCAATGTACATTGTCATGCAGTCTGTATGTAAACTAGAACAATGCGTCAACATACATGTCAACACAATGTTAACATGCATCTCCCCTTCACATTGCAGAGGGACAATCAACACCTCCTGCAGAGCAGACCAGACAACAGATCAGTGATGATGAAGAGGACCTCCACACCTTCGACACCGACGCCCTACAACAGCTCATGGACATCTTAGGCAACCCACCCCCAGGAGCAGGGCAGCCCAGCTGCATCGAGGAGACCCCACCCCCTGCCCAGACCACACAGCAGGAAGCACCCACCACCACGGCTGGCTTCCAGCACCACACCGAAGCACACATCGCATTCGAAGGCCAGGTGTTAGACTGCCAGAAGGAGGTGGCTGAACAGGTGCGGGTGGGTTTCGACCTCATGGCAGCCGAACTAGATTACATACGTGGGTGTCTAATTCCCATCAGGGACTACTTACACTCCCCAACGGACACCCACACTGCGACAGAGACACACGCATTTGCACATTTCCAGTACTGAACCACGCCCAGAGCCCCGGGATAATCATTCACACCCCTACGCTGTACTTGCGTACGCCGGCCCAGTCCACTCCTCTTACGTATAAAGGGGGGACAACAAAGCTACTTGTCCAAGGTCTTACCCACTGCCTGAGGTGACATGGTTGCGTCCGCTGTCCACAGCACAATGTAATGTGGTAGGGCCCTGGCCCGTCATGCATACATAATGACCACATGGACACACTTAGTTAGATAGTTGAACTGGCTACAGGCACGTGTGCCCGGCCACCTTTTATTACCAGGGTCACATGTCCAGTGACGCCTGGCTGGATGGGTGTGGGGTGGGTGTAAGCCAGCCCTCAGGGAGTGGTTGGTGCTGGCAACAACTTGAACAGTGATCACTATTAAAGCGGAAACAGAAAACACCAACATGACACAAATAACTGCGAAGCATCATGGTGGTAGCCAGAGCAAGTACAGAGGTCACCCAATATTCAATCAGAAGGGTCCGTGAGTTGCAGTGCACTGAGGTAGGGGCACCAGAGCTGATCGTGCACATGTGAAGAAATTGTCTAGGATTGTGTCCCTTTGGGATATCCTGCTGCAGCTGCAGTGGGGTGTGTTACACCTGCCTCATCTTCCTCATCATCGTCCCAGGTCTTCCCCACTGCCTGAGGTGATTGTTGCATGAGCTGTCCACAGCACAAAAATCAATCAGAAAGGGTCCATGTGTTGTGGTGCACTGAGTTAGTGGCACCTGAAGAGCTGAGCAGGGTATCATGCTGATGATGGCATCCAAGACAGGTGTGAGCAACTCCGATAGTCTGGCTGTAAGACTCTTTCGACTCTGGCAGTCGTTGTTTGGAGGTGGTCCTGGCGGTGGTGGCGTGTGCAGCCAGTGGTGATGCGTCGTCCGGGCAGGTCAGGGCTCGATTTGATGTGTGAGCCCTGGTGGACCGCAGTTGAGGCCAGAGGCAGCGGTCAGCGCAGGGCCACAGACACATGGCGTTGATGACCCCCAGGCCATCGACTCAAAGGCCATCCAATATTAAATCAGACAGGGTCCATGACTTGAGCTGCACAGAGTTAGTGGCCCCGGATGCACTGTGGCCGGCACAGGCACACCGCCACGGGACGGTGACTTGCGGTGCACTGACGTAGGGCCACGAGAGCTGAGCGGGTCCTCGTCGATGTCGAAGGTGAATGTCGTGGAGTGTTTTGGGGGACAGTGGAAGGTGTTCTTCCAGGGCATGATGCAGAGGGCAGAACCCAAGCAGAAACAGGCAATATGGAGGAGATGAATGCTACAGACTCATTTTTAACACCAAGTCAGTATCAGCTACATGATGATGAAGACAACCCCCAGGCCATAGACTCAGACGCCACCAAAGTTCAACCAGAGAGTGTCCATGAATTTCGGGGCACATAGTTAGTGGCACCAGAGCTGAAAGGGGATGCAGTCTGCGATGAGGCCTGTACTATGGTATGAACTCTGCGATGAAAAAAGCAAGACTCAGTTCCAAATGTGTGACCTACTTGACCGCAGTGTAGGCCGAAGGCAGTAGTCAGAAAGGGCCCACAGACACGTGTCATTGGCTTGCGATGCACAGAGTTGGTGGCACCAGATCGAAGGGAGTACAGTGATATAAATGCTGCCATTAACATATGAACTCGGCCATCATGAAATCAAGACTCAGTTCCAAATGTGTGACCTACTGGACCGCAGTGTAGGCCGGAGGCAGCGGTGGAATACGTCAACGAGAAAAGAGTGCTGGGGGCCTGTGTCGTGGAGGCCGTGATGGTCTGAGGAGGCTGCCAAGGTCGTGGGCCTCGGGCTTGGAGCTTGCACCGGCACGCGGTGGGCCCTCTTTGACACACGCCGGTGTCGGCAGGTGAGCAGTGAGGCCTGGTTGCGCAGGGGCGGCCAAGACGGGTCTGGGGACCAGCGGCCTGGGGTGCAGCAGGTGCACAGGATCGCAGGCACCACTGCTCACGGCGTCGGCCTTGCTGCGCGCTGAGAGGTGCCGCCCTGGCAGACACATTGGCCATTCCGGAAGTGAACCACGCCCAGAGCAACTGGCTGTTTATTCACACCCCTACGCTGGCTTGGCGAACACCGGGCCAGCCCACTCCGCTCACGCTTACAGGGGGGGACGTAACAAGCTACATTTCCGCGATCTTCCCCACTGCCTGGGGTGACATGGTTGCGTCCACTGTCCACTACACTCCAAACACCAGCAGTATATGTCGACATGGACATGTCTGTGGTCTGCATACTGCAGTCTGGCCAGCACATCCATGCCATACTTGGCATTGTGTACATTCTCATTCATGGGTCACTTGCCTCCTTCGCACATGCCTGGTTCCCACCTCTCCCCACATTCTGCTATTGTGTGGCGGAGGTGCCATGCCGTTGATGGCTTGTGTACATGGCTAGCCCAGGTTACCACAGTAAGTTGTGCTGTCGTGTCTGGTAGGTGGGCATGTTGTTTGGCATGTTGTATGTGAGTTTGTAACGTGTGCATTCCCAGAGTCGTGAGTTGCATGACTGTGGAGTTGAGGTGTGTGGTGTGTTCATTTGGTACTTACGAACGAGCAATGCATTCCCATAGGTGCTAGCCTCAAAGCGCTGGTTGATGATGGACTGTCGGAAGATATAGGAATCATGCACACTGCCTGGGTAGTTGGCGACGACATTGGTGAAGAGTCCTAGGTGGTCCACTATTGCCTGCACATTGATGGAATGCATGTGCTTCCTGTTGCGGTAATTGTGTGCAGTGGCGGCAGGGGGCACGAGGAGTACATGTGTGCAGTCGATTGCCCCAACACGTGCGGGAAACCAGCTATGGTGTAGAAGCCATGCTTGGTCTCCAGCTGTTCCTGCGCAGTGTGGGGGAAGTGAAGGTACTGGGGTATCAAGCTGATGATGGCATCCAAGACAGGTGTGAGGAACTTGGATAGGGCTGGCTGTGAGACTCCTCTGACTCTGGCAGTTGTTGGTTGGAAGGTACCAGAGGCCAACAGGTGCAGCACAGCCAGCAGCTTTGTCTGCGGATGGATGTTGGTTGTCCGCTGTGTTGGTACCGTCAGCCTGTGGGCAATGATGGTCAGGATGCGGAGGATGGTTGTCCTTTTGAGCCTGTAGTGGGAAATGACATCCTCTGGCGTTAAGTCTGTGAGGCTGGTGCGTTTTCTAAAGGTCCGCTGTCTTTGTCTGCGCTGCCTCTGTGGTAGTCCGGGGGGGCAGGGGGATTCCGAGGGGGGTGGCGGGCTGGTTGTGGTGGCGGTGGGTGTTGTGGCCCTCTTGGGGCTCCGAGCTGCATGATCAGTGGCTCCATGGCATCTGTTGTTCTTCAGGTGTGGCTCTGGTCTGGGCTCCCTTTTGTGGTGCAGGTTGTCGTCCGACTTAACACCAGGTAAGAGCAGGTGTTAGATACCTGCTGCTAACGCGCCTTATCGCCTGTTTTGGGATCTTATAGCCGAAACTGGCTGGTCGTTGAGAATATTGCGAAGTGGTGTTGTCGCGGCTTTTTGCACAGGAACGCCTACTCTGCATCTCATTAGCGTTAGTTGCCGATGTCATCCATAGGGATGTTTTTTGCGGCTGCTATCGCAGGAAAACTGGCGATATCGGCTGTTAGCACCTGCTTGTGAATAGGGCGATAAATCTATCGCCACTTTGGCTGCGATAAAGTGCCGCTAACTCGGCGATGAGTCCTTGAGAATATGCCCCATAGACTTTAAAAGAGGGCAATCGCAAGGAAGTTTAATTCTAACAAGAGGAGCTAATGCCACGTTTATACAAATATTTGGCCCAGCCTTATATGAAGTGTACGGTGCACTCAAAGCTGTCCAAATCTGTCTCTGCTCTGCGCCGCTAGTATTACAGTGAGCGTTTTGCGGCCTTTTCACTTATATTGAATGGTGTTTCACTGGTGGCTCACTAAAGATGGGAAGTACCATCGTTACAAGGGAAGAGGGGTCTCCGTGTAAATTAGGGCATTCTTTGTTGAATGGACTCATTTAATTTTGCGGAATATGCAGCGGATGAAGCGACCTTGCTCTCAACAAGCACTGTATAATCGTCATAATGTTAGTTCTACAACATACCATTGACGCAGCTTTGGGAAGGTACCATAGACACCCTGGCACACAATGCTTTGACCTTCAGGCCTGATATCTTGAGATCTTCTGCAAAAGGCAACCATAGTTGACCATACAGGCTGAGCATCCGGGACAGTATCAACTGAATCTACTTTAATCTACCCCTATTCCCTTACCTTCTGGAGGGGTCTTAACCCCTTAATGGCCGAGGTTTTTTCACACTAATGCTGAGCCCTTTTTGGCCATTTGGAGTGCTTCACACTTAGGCCTCCAGAACTTGTTTTCCATATATGGTATCCATGCCAAATTTTTGCCCTTTTTTCCAGCATCCTGGGGATTCTAAATGTACTGAGGGTTTGTGGATTTGCCTTGAGGGGACCAAGAAAGTAGCCAAAATATTGCTAACTTTTGAGTTTTGGGGGAAAGATAGTAAAGAAGTGCTTCGCAAAAAGTGTCAGTTTTTCCCCCTTAAAAATGGCATTAATGAAACGTTTGTTGTGCCAAGTCACCATTTTCCCAGCATTCAGAAACATGCAAAGCTAAATAAAAAAAACTATTTTTTACAGCAGTTTTGGCATTTTTCTAGCCCATTTTTCTAAATGTTTGTGCTTTCTGCCTACTTTCAGTGTGTGGGGGAAACTAGTGGGAAACCACTAGGTGACCCCAGAAAGCTATTCATTTCTGGGATATGCACTCCAGCAATGATGCAGTGGAAGTAAAATGATCGAATGGGCTCTTTTTGCTTTCACTTTAGTAGTATTAATGTCGGCATGCCCTGCACTCATCATCATTACCAACCCAAAAAAAAGCAGCCTCAGGCTGCTCGTGAAGCTCTTCCTAGGAAGCCTGAACTAAAAGTTAAAAAATGAGTCCCTCTGGTGCAAGCACCAGAGGGTCCTTTATACCCCACCCAGAGTCGGCCAATGGATGTCTGGGTCTCTCTGGAGCATGCACTTAAAAGGTTAAAGAAGGATGCAGTGCCTGAACCAACCCACCCAAGGGAGTATGGGCTCCCCTAAAAGACCAGCGTTGCTCTGGTACACACTAGCAAGAGGGCAGTTGACTGGGTGCCAACATGCTCCATTCACAGATACGGGTAGACATGCATAAGAGTTGTGTGCATCTGACTTCTTAACCAAGTTGCTCAAAATCTAATAGGACACAGGACTTATCATTGCACCAAACCCCCGTGTTTGCTTTGCAACATATCTAATATATGGGCCAGAGCACAATATATAACATTGATCTTGAAACTCTTCTTGAAGCAAAGAATAGATCTATTTAATGTTAGCAGTGCTATATTTTCTTGCATTTCGATAAAACGTGCATCTTGCCTCCTCACTGTAATTTTTTTTTTTTTTTGCTATGAACTCTGAGCAGCAGAGCTTGGGTAAACCATGCGTCATAATTAATATCCTTTTTACAGTTTCATTGCCAAAGGCTAGATTGCAGACACGGACATTAAATTGTTTTACTGGTCAGTATGTACTAAGTGCAAATTAATGTGGTGTGCTTTACCTGGATTAGAAAACTGTTCTCCTTATGTCTTGCAAGTCAGACTTTCTAAAAAATGTTAAACCGGCCCTATTGTCATCATTCTAGAATATAAAGAACACATAGGTCTTGATTATGAATCAGGTGGAGCGGAATTACTGTATGGGATTCAGCTGCGACTGAGTCAGAATGGCTCAGTGTTTCCGCACACAGGGGCAGATTTACAAGCCCCTTGCCCCACTTTTGCGTCACTTTTAACATGGGAAAAGTGACGCAAAAGTGGCGCAAGGGGCTTGTAAATCTGGCCCCCAGTTTTCTGGGGCGTGGAAATGCCGTAATTTTGCCCCTAAAAATTGCATGAGCTTCTTTTCCTGCAGCAGCAGCCAATCCTCATTCAACGTTTTTTTTTATCTGGCATCGAGAAGCATACAATGCACCCCCATATTTTCATTTCCGCCAATACTCCCCACTCTCATCTCTCCCTCACCCACACCCTGACGCAGAAGCATCCTTTTACCGTCTGCTCAAAGTAGGGAGGTAAATGCTTGTGATAAACCCCATGGAATTGGGAATTTTCTGCGATTTTATTACCAGAAAATCTGGTCCCACACAGTAATTCCCCATTCCATGGGGCATATCTTGTAATTGCACGGAACTGGTGGGGATTAGCAGTAAATTTACATGCTAATTTACTGCCCACCAACACCATACAATTTAGAATCAGTTTCCTAGGAAACAGTGGTCATGTTTGTTGTAGATTGATTACTGCTAGGGATTATAATATTTTTGCAGACTTTCTTATGAATCTATGATATATGGGCATTCAATGTCCAAATTCTTTTGATTAAAAAAATTATGTTGTTCACTTGAAAATAAATAACTTGCTTTGCCTAGTGTTTTATTCTGCATGTGTGTGCAACATAAATCGGAGGTGGTACTATCACCGAAAGTGAATAACACCTAATTGCTGATGCCGGAGCGAGGGAAGGCTGAGTCAGCCTTGCCAGGATTTCAACTCATGATTTGCAGTTCACTGTAGATATTAGCAATGAGAATTTAGTCCACTGAGCAAGTCTGTCTGGGAGCAGATTTGTTTTTAAAAATAGCAAAAATACCAAAAGGCTAATAGCCTTTTAAGAACATTAACAGAACACTTTTATGTACAAAGACCACATATGTAGTTCATCTGGCTGAGAGGCAAAATACTTTAGTATTTGTTGCAGCAAACCTCTTAGAAAAGTCAGACTGGGAGGGTCCAGGGAGGCAAACAAACAGACTCCCATAGATATTCCTTGACTCAACTTTAGGTAGTTGGTAGAGCACAAATTTACCGTAAGCAATGGTGCAAGGAAACAACTACTCAGATACTCTGGGGGCATATTTAAAGGTAGGCTGGGAGCCTGTCAGCATGATACTCTGGGGCTCATTTATAGGCAGGCTGGGAGCCTGTCAGCATGTCAGGCCAGCAGAGACACTGGACTCCACTCCTTCAGGCAGTTGTAGCTTGGTTCCAATGGTGCAGTGAGCATGGGACACACATCTGGGCATACCCTTGGCCATTACATTAAAAACATAAAAGGTGATGAGGATGCTTGCAATAAGTCTAACCATTGGCAATCGCTTGTGGGTAGAATTCTAGTACATAGTTCTTTTGCCCAACATGCCAGCTCACATTGGATCCAGACATATGCAAATCAATCTTGACCCTGCTCCAGCAGGAACAGTCCAGCCGGAATTGCCCGGTTGGGTCGTCCGTGAGCTGAAACAGGCAACCCAAGACCGATTTCACCAGGACAGGGCTGTTCAGTTGGGTGTAGCTTGGTTCCAGTAGCTTTGCCTTTCTCTTTTTTTCATAATATGTTTCTCTTGTTTTCAGTGTTGTGAAAGCACAATACGTTTGCAAAGCATGTGCTGGCATAGATGTTTTACAATGTTATATGAACATCAGTAAACTGAGAATAGAAGCACTATTTAATGATGTAGGTAACAATTCATTTAGTAAAACAGATTAATAATGCAGAAAATAGTCTCTTGAGGGGTGATAACCCCATAACACGTTTGGTCACAAAAGGTGAGCTGTTACACAAATAAGGGACGCTCTGCTGATCGAGGCCGCTGGGGGACCACAACGCCCAGAAGTCCTTGGTCATTGTGCACTCCCAGGTGGGAGGTGCTCTGCCTGCCTAAAGCGCTCAAAAGCGCCTGTCTCCATCGCGGCGCGGGACGCTCTGCTGATCGAGGCCACTGGGGGACCACAACGCCCAGAAGTCCTTGCTCCTTGTGCACTCCCAGGTGGGAGGTGCTCTGCCTGCCTAAAGCGCTCAAAAGCGCATGTCTCCATCGCGGCGCGGGACGCTCTGCAGATCGAGGCCGCTGGGGGACCACAACGCCCAGAAGTCCTTGCTCCTTGTGCACTCCCAGGTGGGAGGTGCTCTGCCTGCCTAAAGCGCTCAAAAGCGCCTGTCTCCATCGCGGCGCGGGACGCTCTGTTGATCAAGGCCGCTGGGGGACCACAACGCCCAGAAGTCCTTGCTCCTTGTGCACTCCCAGGTGGGAGGTGCTCTGCCTGCCTAAAGCGCTCAAATGCGCCTGTCTCCATCGCGGTGCGGGACGCTCTGCTGATCGAGGCCGCTGGGGGACCACAACGCCCAGAAGTCCTTGCTCCTTGTGCACTCCCAGGTGGGAGGTACTCTGCCTGCCTAAAGCGCTCAAAAGCGCCTGTCTCCATCGCGGCGCGGGACGCTCTGCTGATCGAGGCCGCTGGGGGACCACAACGCCCAGAAGTCCTTGCTCCTTGTGCACTCCCAGGTGGGAGGTGCTCTGCCTGCCTAAAGCGCTCAAAAGCGCCTGTCTCCATCGCGGCGCGGGACGCGCGCGGGCTGCGCCCGGGCAAAGCCCGGGCCAAGGGTGGGCCCGTCCTTGCCCGTCATCGCCAGGAAGAGGCAGGGCAGGGCCACCCCCCTAACGCTGATTCTAGACCTGTGCGGAGAATAAGGTATTGACTCTATTGTCGGTCACTTGTGCAAGCCACCGCTGCGTTCCTTGCGGACAATTGTGTGTTATTAACTATAAAGCTCAGAGACTGATTAAGTTCTGTCGAGCCTGTCCTGCAGGGTATATTGTGTATAACCAAAGATTGCGGTTTTGTTTGGCTAAGGATAGAATTATTCTTAGGTGTGCTCAAACCGTTTGTTTTCAAATTATTACTAATTATTTGTTAATTTATTACCCACTTAAAACCTGGTATGGGTAAAAGGAAGGTGATGGAGGCCATAGGGGGAGGGAGAGTGGGCAAGTGTAAGAAAGTTAAAAGGTCGGATAAACACATAGAGTTTACGAAAAACAATTGTGTTATGACACGTATTGACAATATCATCAGCGATTGCGAGGAGATTCTCGCTGCTCCTGTAGGTACCAAGTGTGGACTACTAGGAGTTCACTCGGTTGTGCCCCCCGACTACCCCCAGCCAGTTAAATCCATCCCAGAAATGTTTAAGAAGCACACACATAAAAAAACCCTATCCCATACCCAGGTACAGGAAGCTCAGACTGAGCAGATAGCTATGCCACAATTGTTAATGCCATTAAATGATCTTAACTCTGCTGATTACTATGGGGGTTTTGAGATTGAGTGTAACAATCGATTTGCCCCACTGACGGATATTGACGAGCCCGTTGGCCCCAATGAACCCGCAGTACAGATAGATCCGACAGGTGCAAGTAAGGTTTCCAACATGGAGGCCTTAAATAAAGGATGTAGTTGCTTGCATTCTAGCCAACAATTAGATAGCTTAAGGGTGCATATCGGCTCGCTCACGGAACTTGTTAGCTCCCTGAAAACCCTGGTTGTGAAGTTAACAGATATACTCCAAACAACAGGGCTTAACGTAGATCTTGGAAGCCATAGACCAGCATTATTGGGTAGATCTATTGATAGCGTTCCACCCTCTACTCTCTTGGGAGGTACGGGCTCAATGAATGCTCCTTCGGCAGGTATAGAATCCATCACATCTATAACGACTCAGACAAATACAGATAGAGTACTCATTGGAAATCGTCAGGAACCAAGGTCCTCTGGCCCTAGCCGTGTTAGTTTCCGGCAGCACCCTACTACCCATAATGCACTAAGGAACCCAAGTACACCGTCGCTTAAGGGTCTGAATCCTTTAACTTTACATTCGAGCAGTTCTCTAAAAGCTAAAGTTTTCCTAATTAATGTTCCTAAAATAACATCTGAGCACTTATATGAAAATGAGCAGGATTTGATAAATAAATGTATCCATTGGTTGCGACATGTGAGGAATTTGTCGATCAGTTATAAGAGAAGACATATATTCTGCGAAAAGATACACGAACCATGGTTTTAGTACTGATTATGTATGTCTTTGGCTAACTACTACTGTTCTTGTAGATAACTTAGTATCCTTTGACCTCAGAACTTCGTACATGGCTCTATCTAATATAAGAATAAAATATAGTCCCCCTGCATCTCAAAGCAGGATTGTTACTCAGGTTCAAGTCCCCATAACCAAAGAGGGCTCTGTCTTGGATAAGGTTGATTGATGCCTAAAGGGCGGGCCTATGACATTGCAGTATGAGGCAGTGCCAGCCACGAGGGGGGAACCCATTGATTACCAAACTGTGCAGATCCCTACCACAGCGGTTGATAGCATTACCACCGATCCCAGTCCAATTAACCGGTCGCTATTATTAGCTTCTTGGAACATAGCGGGATTAAATTCAAAGACAGTGTCAGCCGACTGGTCATCTTTTATTGGGGACCAGGATATATGGGCCTTTCAGGAAACCTGGTCAATAAGTCCAATTTTCCGTCCTGGGTATTTAAACTTTTTTAAACCTGCTATTGCCGGCAAAAAGGGAAGGCCCTCAGGTGGGCTCACCACATGGGTTAGGGAACATCCAGGCTATAGGGTCGAGGAGATCTATATTGACAGCCCTGATATCCTGGCCATTATCATTCAACCAAGCCAAGGATCTGGTATATTAGTTATTAATATCTATGCCAGAGGAATGGTTGGAGGAAAACTTTCTAGTACAGTTTCCCTGTTAGAGATCTTTATAGAAGAACAGAGAGGGAACTATAACCTGGTGATAGCGGGAGATTTTAACTGCACATTTGAGCCCCTTCTCCATGATGAGAATGGCTATGGTAATGAAGAGGATGTACAGTGGGGTATTCCATCATTAAATCTGCCGCCTATAACGAAGTGGACTGAGGCAGTTCTCCAATTGAATAGTCTGTGTCTGGAGAGGGGCATTAGGGCAGTAAATGGGAGGACATTATCGGATTGTAAGGGATCCCATACATACTCCAATGGGATAAGTAGCAGTCGGATTGACTACTTTCTTATCAACATGGAGATGTGGTCATGTGTCACTGACATGAAGGTCCAAGAAAGAAGTGAGAGTGATCACAATCCACTCCTTTTAAATTTACAGGTATCGGGGATTGCCCCACAGCCTCAGATAATTGAAAATGCAACAGCAGATGTTTTTCTTGAGAATGATATGAGAAGGGTGAAGTGGGCAACCGTTTTAGGGAATGATAAATCACTAAAGAATATGAAAATCTCAGTAGAACGCACCCTCAAGATCCTTTTGGATCTAGAAACCCAGGATGATATTAATGCAGTGATCTTGCAGGTACATGAAGACTTGTTCACAGAGCTTAAGAGTTTCTTTATTAAGGTACACAAACCAAGGAACTCAGCTATTATAAAATCTGCTAATTGGTATAATAAGGACTGTAGAGTGGCATATCGAAAACTAACACAAGCTATAAAATCAAAATCTATGGAAAATGTAAAGCTTGCTAGAGCTAATTATAAGAAAATTCAACTCAAAGCCAAGCAAGAGTCAGATGAAAAACGTTGGGAGGAACTTCTGTTGGCGAGTAGAGAAAAAAGGATGCAGAATTTTTGGCAGTTGGTGAAGTGGGGCAGTGGGGAGCACAGACAAGTCCCTGTTAACTACGTAGCACCAGATCAGTGGATTTCCCACTATCAAGCCCAATTTGCCGCTACAATTGATAGCACTACTCAAAGTTTAATTTTAAGGTCAGACAAAACTGTAAACTTTGGTCTAGAAGAGGTTGGTAGAGCTTTGGATGCGATACCCAAAGGACGAGCGCCAGGCCTGGATTGTATTCCGGCCGACCTGTTTAGGCATGATAGAGAAAACTGGCTAAAATATATTCATATAATCGCGAATGCGATAGCGAGTAGGGCTCCAATCCCAGATTCCTGGCGCGGTGCGGAAATTATACCAATTTATAAAAAGGGGGATCGCACGTGTCCGAGCAATTACAGGCCAATTAGCCTGATCGACTCACTGCAGAAGATAATGGCTAGGCTTGTGTTGAGTAGGATCCAATCTTGGATTGGTGAAAAAGATGTTTTGTCTCCCCTCCAGGCTGGCTTTCGCCAAAAAGTGAGCACTATAGACCAAGTCTTCAGGTTCATGATGATCTATTGGCGCTGGGTAGTGTTAGCGGAGGGTACCCTTTACGCGGCCTTTATAGATCTCAAATCGGCGTTTGATTTGGTGCCGCGTAATAAGTTATGGGAGGTATTAAAAGATCTTGGGATGCCAGTTGAACTCCTTGCATTGATTGTTAGGCTACACGAGTCCAACTTTGCGCAGGTACGATGGGGGTCGCAGGGCAAGGTTACTGATAGGTTTAAAGTATCAAAAGGAGTCCGGCAAGGGTGCGTCTTGGCCCCTACACTTTTTTCTTTGTTTATTGATAGGGTTGTATATTATTTTTCGTCACAACCAACCGATGCCCCCTCTCTTGCGAGTGTAAAGATTCCGCTCCTTATGTTTGCGGATGACACTCTCATCCTATCTAAGACGCAATCAGGGCTGCAGTGTGCATTGAATAGATTTGAGACCTTTTGCAGTGACCACGAGCTGGTAGTCAACGTGGACAAAACTAAATATATGATTTTCCATAAATTCAAAATGGTCCAAGGAAAAGTATTCATGAATAAGGTTCAGTTGGAACAATCTGATGTGTTTACATACCTGGGAGTGACATTGGGCAAGAAGCTGAATTGGAAACCCCAGATAGATCTGATGACTTTAAAGCATGTCCAGTTAGCAGGCGCCCTACTAAAAGAACACAGATTGTCCAAAACTAAACCGGTAAGTCCAGCTCTAACAATCTATAATGCTAAGGTCAGGGCCTCTATTCTTTATGGCGCGGAGCTCTGGGGCTTCAAAAATATCTCCTCTCTAACTGTAGCCCAGAATAAGTTTTTGAGAACCTTAACAGGCCTCCCCCAATCCACTCCCCTTAAACCCCTTTATCTTGATTTAGGTTGTAGTACTCTTGAGGACTTGGCTCGATTTAGGCCAGTAGCATACTGGAGAAGGATTTGGACTATCCCAGAGTTGGCCCATTATGCCGATGCTCTGAAAGATGTAAAACGGGCTGACACATCGAGTAGCATTTTATGGTTACAAAAAATAAAGTACACTTTAGTGGAAATGGGGTATAGACATTTGTGGGAGAATCCAGAAAGCAATCTATTTCCATCTAAAAAATTATTTAAGGAAGCTTACTGGGCCATGGTGAAATCTAAATCCTTGTTATGCACTATTAATACTTCTCTTTCTGGTGTTTTTATGGAACACAAACAAGACACCAGATTTGAGTCTTATTGGGATCTTATACTAAAGCCTCTAGATAGAAAATTGTACCATCAATTTAGGGTTGGTACACTTCCGACAAAATCTTTTATGCAAAACTGGCAAAGCCCACCGACTATTAGATGCGAATCCTGCAATATGCATGATGAAACAGTTCTTCACATCCTGTTTGTGTGTCCAGCTTACAAGCGCCCTAGGGACAAATGGCTTAGGCCAATTTGTTCCAATATGGGCACAAGATTAAGCAGCGATGCATATCGTATATTGAAAACCAATACACATGTACCTATAGTTGTGGCAACAGCCAAATTTCTGAGCTGGATGTGGGGAATTCGAGCTAAGTGTCTGAAGTAGCAAGGAACCTCAAGGGGCCTTGTACATGATGAACGAGAGGTCAAGCATACACATGGACTGCCTATTGGTTTTATTATTCTCTACCATATGCAGATAGGCATAATAGTAAATAGTGTATGGTTAAGTAGTGACTTTATACCTAGGAATCTACGAGATTGTTTGACCTTGAGCTGTGAAATCGATTGTTGTAATATAATAGTTTTATCGTTCTTAGTAATATAACTCATTTATAGATTTTTAAGGTATTTTTAGGTGTTTTAGCTTTTACATAACTGTCGTATATCCGTATGAATTTTTCCAAGCTATTTAAAAGTCTCTCCATGTTTTGCACTACAAAATGATTAATTATTACTTGTTTTTAACTTGATATTAGGATGATTAAGTGTATATTTATTACTGAATCTCCTTATTACCTATACTCATTTTAATGGCTATGTCATCTCTGTTCCATGTTGCTTTTATGACTTTTTTGTCGAAATAAAGCTTGTGATTGATTGGGTACTCTAATCATTACGTAGAATAGAGGTTGGTGACATAATTTGCTGAAAAGCAAACTGCAGAACATAGTCTTTTATGAAAAATCACAATAATCCATTCCATGGTTGGAATAGGAAGAGGAGCAGATTCTGTGCCCAAAATAGGAAAAAGATGTGTGTGGGTTGTTTACAAGTCACTGAGCTGCAAAATGTGGTGCAGGGATGCATGGACTACTAACAGTTCTTCTGTTTGGTTACTGTCGGACATTCAGAATGGCCTTAAAGAAGGAATTCACTTCCGTTTTTCACAAACTAAAAACCCCTTCATAAAACAGAGTCCCTCTGAAACTTAAATTTCATCATCCCTTACTAAATAGTTCAGTTTGTGAGGATAGAAATCTTCGGGACAAAAATTATTTGTTTCATTCAAAGTAACAACTGGAGGGCCTCCGCAGCATATATTTGTTTGCACAGGCTAGTGTGACTGGATTGTCTGTTGTTTGAGTCTCTTAGTCAAAAACATATACATAAGCAAGTAGGGATCAGGTGAATCGATTACTATGATGTAAGTGCTTGGTGATTTTTGGACCTGTGCGATTCTTAACACAATGCCTGCGAAGTGACCAAGGTCTCTTTTACTTGAGATGTGCCACTACCAATGGCAGCTAGCTTCAATAAAAAATGGTGGGGTAAAGGTGCTACTCACCACAAATGAGAAGCTTGAGCACGACCACTGCGGCACTTATCCTTTCCACGTGCAGGTAAAGGAAAGACTTCCTTCCTGCTTCTATAAACGTAACTCCAACCAATCCTGGAGCTGCTTTCATGCTGTGAAAGCAGCTCCAGGATTGGTGGGAGCAGGCTCACCCAGCACTCATTGTGAGGCTGGGGGCCTGCGCCAGCAATCCCCAGGCTGTTTCACTGCCTTTGGATTGATGGGTGTACAGTGCGCATGTCAGGCCAATCCAACATGCGCACTGTAGACCAGTGCTAACATCCTGCATTTGCAGGATTCAGCCCCGCCCTCACCCTCGCGCTGTATGCGGCGCAAGCCGGTGTGGTGGCAAATAAATAGAGTGGCATTGAAATGCCATTTTATTTATTTCTGTTTGCCTGCTGCGGTCGCAGCAGGTGGGGCGACGCTCCTCCGCTCCTGAGAAGGAGCCGCCCCTGGCCACTACCAGTGGCAAGCATAGAAAATAGCACATACTTCATATTAGTGAGCAACTATCAGTCTGAGGAGTATTGTGAAAATATCCACTGGGTGAGAAAAGTTATTTTCTGTTTTCGAAAAGTGATTATTTCATGAATATGCAACCAGCTTTCTAGGCTATGGACAATGCGTACAAAAGGAGCTTGCCTGAGATATGGTTGAATATGTGCTTAGGCTTTTTATCACATATTAGCTCAAAATTGTGGTTTTCATTGTGCTGAATGTATCCTGATGATTTCAAAGATTGTAGAGAATGCAATGTATTCAATGAGCTTAGGGTGCTCACAAAGTTCTGTGGGACTTTCTGGGGTAGAACCACTTTCATCCCTTCAGAACGGAAGATCACCTTGCTCAACGATCAGTACATTTGAGAGCCTGTCAGGAATGTCAATAAACAAGTCCCACAAAACTAAAAAGGCCTAAAAATAAGAAATTGTCACAGTGCTGTTTTTAAAGAACCAAATGAGGAGAGAAAATACCACAAAGTAGTAGAGTGCCTCTGACTTTTAAATTCCGCCTCACTGAATCTTTAAAAACTTTCCGTAAGAGAAACACAATAACCAAACAAATATTTGAGGGAAAACCGACATTTGTGAGAATGAGATCACCTGATAAAAACAGACTTAAAACAATCATCAGTGTCTCCATCTGCTCCTCATATTCCGAATTGTTCTTCATTCTTTGAAGGGAAAGTGAATATGATAGAACTGTCCCTCAGTCACCTGCCTGAACAGACCTGCTGCGACTCATTCCAGAAAGGTTTGTGCACTCTGGCTTCTTCCCGTGAAATTACTCAAACTGAAATATGCAGCACTATTGCATAGCTAGGACCAGACACTCATTGTGCAGATCGCACACCTCCATTCAACAGTACCACCCTAATCACGTACTGGACACGCTTCCTAGATGCCTTTCTGATGCAAGAATTACTCCTGTATTGTCTAAAGGAAGGTTGGATCACTCATTTCCAGAAAAACTCTGTTACATCCTGAAGACCTGAATAACCTCTGTCTAGTGTCAAACTTACACTTCCTTGTTAAAGTCATAGAAAGATGTGTGGCAACTCATAACAAGCAATTTGTAGTCTAAAGTAACCTTCTAGAAGGCTTCAAGTCAAGCCAATCAAACAATTCAACTTTATTCGGGTACAAAAAGTATCCACACAAGTTCAGACATACGCAATAAAAACACATAAAAAGTATGCAATAAAAATGATAAATAATTAAAACAGTTCTTAAAATATGTATTTAATTACCATGTCATATCAACAATACAAGAAGTAAACGCGGAACTGATACTGTTGGATCTCTCGGCGGTGTTTGATACTGTCAGTCACGACATTCTGCTAAAGCGCCTTTTTGAGATTGGCATTAGGGACAAAAGCCCTCTCCCTATTAACATCATTCTTAGCAGATAAAGAACAATACCTTACCCTAGAAAATTTCTCATCCACCTCTTGGAGTTTTCCCTGCAGAGTCCCTAAAGGGGCATCACTGAGCCCATCTTTATTTAATCTTTATATTGCCCCTTTGGTAAAACTCATTAAGAGCTTTGGTTTCTCTGTTGTCTCCTACGCAGACGACACGCAAATCGTCATATCAGTCACAGGAAATCCTGCACACACAGCCGCACAATTCCACCTCTGTATGGAAAAAATCGGAATTTGGATGGCAGAAAACTGCCTGAGGTTCACCCTAGCAAGACCGAGATATTACTGTTCAGAAAAAAAATCTGATTTCTGGTCCCCAGCATGGTGGCCACCAGATATGGGCCCTATTCCATCTCCAGTCGAAAAGGTTAAGAATCTGGGTGTCCTCTTTGATAAAAAAATGTACTTTTGAAAAACAGATCAACCAAACTGCATCTTCAGTTCTCTTTCTTTTAAAAACTCTGTGAAAATCCTACCCGATATTCCCTCTAATTTAAAAAAAAATCAGTCATGTCTGCTTTAATTCTGACCAAACTAGAATATTGTATTGGACTATATATTGGCCTACAACAAAAAATGTTATTCAATCTCCAGACCCTACAAAATGCAGCAGCCTGCCTCGTCCTCAATCTCCCCAAATTTCGATCTGCATCCACAGCACTGATAAACTTACACTGGCTGCCTGTGAAAAAAAGGATTACATTCAAGGCCTTATGCATTGCCTTTAAGGCACTTCACAATACTGGCCCAATGGCTCTCAGACAGTATTTCTGATGGTACACACCTTCTAGACCTTGTGCTCTTCTGGAGCAATGAATGTCGAAGAGCCCAAGTTCAAACTTGCTCGATGGGTTGGCAAACGTTTTGTAATCTGTACAACTAGACTGTGGAAATTCCCAGTCCATCTTACAATTTAGGAAAGCACTGAAAACATGGCCCTTCTAACATCTAGGGCCACACTTGTACCTAGCCTGCCTTCCTGATCCTCCCTTTCAGTGCCAAGCCACCTTTGGGTACACAAGTGCTATAAAAAAAAAAACCCTAATATAATAATACTGCATGATTATATATTCAGATTTATACTCTATTCATCAAAATACGGGCTTGGACAGCAATTCTCAAAAAAGCACCTGTATGAGCGATTGACTCATCATCATTGAATTGAAGCAGCATACTAAATGCTGCCCTAAAGTCTGTAATATTGTGCCTCTTTATCAGGGGGAGCAGAAAGAGCTTTATGTACATAGAATAAAAACCACAAAAAAATTGAAAGTCCAATGCGGATGGACCTGAACTCCCATTACATGGGCAGGGCAAGTCTAATTGTAGGTAGGATGCAATAGAAAGACTGCTCTGCTACAAATTGTTGACAAGGCTTTCCACACTTTAGGCAACAGTGACTCCTCCATTTTCATTCTCTATGACGTGTTATCTATTTTTGATATGATACTATCCACATTCTTAAAAATACTTAGGGCCTCATTACGATGAGACTCGGCTTTCCGGGTCTCATCGCGGGTTTCTCTTTCGACCGCCGCAGTATGACGCAGGCGAAAGTTAAACAGGCCAGTCGGAGGCCTGAGCGTAATCACTATGGATGGCGTTTCCACCTTAGGGATTATGTTGTCGGTTTCCGATAGGCTTTCCATGTCGGGTTTTCCAACTTGAAAAGCCTGTCAGAAAGAGACATTGGGGGCCTCTCGCAGGGCCCCCTTAATCCTGCGGCCTCCGGTTTATCCCTACGGTGTAGGGATAAACAGATTTTCCCATTTCTCTTGGGAGCTTGACCTACGGCCGGTTTACAGCCACAGCACAAGCTCCCATAGAGAAATGGCAGTATGCGACCACACCATGTGCGGTCGGATTGTAGTGCTGCGGTCGGGACCGCCGACTGGAGGTGAGTCGGTCCTGATTCCGCAATGGTGTTGGGCGGACGTGAGTCCGCCCAACATCGTAATAGGGCCCTAAGGGTTAAAATGAATAGCGGTATTCTTTATTTTTTTTCAAAGCTAGATAATCAATGTTGAAGTAGAAAAATGTAAAGTTCTCTCTGAAATATCTCTCCCTTTTCCAACTAAATGTCCAACCCTCTCAGTCACACTTTTCAGTCTGTAAATAGGAAACCTGGACTCTATTCTCAAATACACCAATACCTCATACCACTTTTACACTGATGACAATCAGCTGTAAAGGAAAATCTCTTCAGCCGAAGACATCTTTTTGGCTCAGATTCCTGAAGACATTCAACCTTGCATAACACATCATCGTCTCAAGCTTAATCCTCTTAAAACTATTTTCCTGCTGATTTTCCCCCAAGTGCTCCACTCCCGTGTAATCGTTACTAAATACACTTAACATGCTAGATTAGTCTGTCCATTATTGAACGGTTTTATGTGCTAGACTGTAGAATAAGAATTCCTTGGATAAGAATATCCACACTAATGGCTTAGTAACCTCGGTTCATTATGAACTTAAACTCCCTCAAAGAGTAGAGACTCTCGTCCCTGAAAATTACTTATGTCTAAAGAATGATGCTTTCATTGTCTCAAACTGGACTGAACAAATGAAAGAAATACTGTAAATGTATACATATTCATTGTTGTTTAATCTTTGTCTGCAATTACTTCCATTGTGCATGCATTACAATAGCTGGTCATCTAATGTTTTTTTCTCCAATTTCTACACATACTTTTGCTGATCATGGAACTTGGTCTCTATAAAGCGCTCTGTTACTAACAAATTTGCTCTTTGCTATTAAAAAATGCAAGGAAATACTCAAGATGTGAGTTTTCAGCTGTCTGTGGGTCAAGGTTTCCAAGAGAACATTGGCAAATTCACAACAGGCCACATATCATGATAAGTGGTAAATTAAATTAGAGGTCATGAGTCTTTTGTTGTTAAATTGAAAACACCCTTAAAAAAAAACAGTAGAAGAGATAGTTGCATGCAACTTTGGAGAGTATTCCTGAAAGTCAAAACAGAGTGATAACAACCGGGAAAGCAAAGACATCCTTTTAAAAGTGAGCATTCCCTGTGGGATTTACTAACAGACACTGGGCCAGATGTACGATGTAAAATTGCATGCGCAAACGGGTTTGCGACCCGTTTGCGCATGCAATTTTAGTCTGGGCCATGTACTTAAACCATTTTGAGAGTCGCAAATAATTTGCGACTCGCAATATAGTGTATTGTGACTCGCTATTAGGAAGGGGCGTTCCCTTCCTAATAGTGACCGCAGAGCCATGTATGATTGTTTTGCGACCGCAATTGCGGTCGCAAAACACTCGCAAATTACCGCCCACTTCAAGAGGGTGGTAATGAAGTCGCAAATGTGAAGGGGTCCCCAGGGGACCCCTTCCCCTGGAACCCACGCGTCCACTTAACATATGTTTGAGGCATTGAGAGCTCTTACCTTTGTACTTTGAAGAACGTGCGTACTTCTACTGCGGCATTTGAAAAAAGGGCCGCGTGGTCTTGGGTGTGCTACGCTCATAGCAATCTATGCATTGCTGGAGGAGTTGCATGGCGTTTACTTTTAAAAGGGGAAGTCTCACCTTCATTCTACATGCGCTGAATTGTTTCTTCCTCGAGGAGCTGGAGCGTTTGGGAGGCTGTTGACGCGTTAGTGGAATACAGCTGCGTGGTATCCATGGTGACGGCACTACGAGTGACGCAGTCGATTTCCTGGACAACGCCGTGCCGTGCTTGGCATAGGTCAAGATTCATTTCACTTCCACCGTGTCTACACTGGCTTGCTTTGCCCCGAACTGCAACTACTAATTTCTCAGATCTGTCCCTAATGTGCGGGGAATCATCGTTGAGAGACGCCCTTGGTGCAAGAACAAGAAAACAAAAAACTTGAGGTTCATGGGATGTTTTAACATGGGTAACATAGGGAGTGGACCTTATTAACTCTTTTCCTTCCCAATAGGTGGATACTCGGGTACAAGGTTCGTGTACCGGTGATAGTACCTCCTTATTTACTCAGCATGGCTGATTAATTGCAATAACTACCTTTGCTGCATTTGCATATTAGAATGTTCAGAATATATTACATTCCACACATACTTGTGTATGTTTTGCGCTAGTTTTGCTACTTGCCTATATGTGTTTTTGCCATGCTTAATTTGTTCCTGCATATATTCAAAAGCAATTTTTGTCATGATAATATTTTGCATTTATTGGCTTGGCTGTGATTACTTACATACCTGCTTGCTTATTTTGGCCAATATTTTTATTGATGCTGCTTTTGCGCTGTCACCCACTCTTTACGTACTTTTGTACTCCTAATCCTAAATTATTCACATTGTTGCTGGTGATGGAGTCATTGCTCATTTGTTATCTTGCTTGATTAATTGCACTGCTAATTTTTATCTACATCTGCAAATGGTAATATTTTGATCGTGAGGAATACAATATGTTAGCAACACTATTTTGTTAATCTGAATTTTTTATGTGCATTTATGTATGTTTGTGCTGGTTTTGCTGCCTACTTGAGTTGGGTGTGATTCATGTGTTACATACTTTTTTATAGTGCTGAGATTTGAGTTTATTGCGTGTATTTGTCTGGTGGTGAGCAAGTTACTGAGCTCAAACCTTACTAATGGTACATCTTTTGAATGTTGAAATTTTCTGGTGATGGGCAATTATTGTGCTCAAATCGTTTTTATATTTACTTTTACTAGTGCTAGGATTGCTGGTTGCTTGCATCCTAAACTATTGTTGTGCTGAAACTATACTTGAATTGACTGGTGGTGAGTGTGATTTTTAAGCTCATACTACTTATTAGGAGCATGTTGCGTTCTCAACTTCTCAACACTTCTATGTGTTTTCCGGTGGTGGACATAATTGCTACGTTCAAACCACATTTACGGGGCACTTTCGCTCCATATTTTGCATTTACTAGTGTCAGGTGGTGGCCTTAATTTCTACGTCCAAACCTTTTCTGTGAGGTGGTGGGTTCTTCTGTGGATGGATTCTCAAACCACTGTTACGGGGCATCTTCGCTCCACTTTTGCATTTACTGTTGTCTGGTGGTGGACATTTGCTGTTTTCAAATTTCTTCTGTGTGGTGATGGGTACTTGTGATACTGTTACTCAAACCATATTAAGTGAGCACCTTCGCTCCGTGTTTGCTTTTATTGTTGTGCAAAATGCATTTTGTTGTTCCGGGTGTTGGGACGCTTCTTAGGGCTCAAACCCCTTGCTTTTACATTTATTGTGTTGCTTTCTTTATTGCACACATATCTGTACTGTTGAAAGAGGGTGTGTGTTTTGTGTTTTTCGACCTGTTTTTCCTTTCTCTTCACTTATTTGTTCTCACTTCCATACCTCTTGCCTTTTTATTTGTCATTGTCTCCGTTAGGGAGGGAGGTGTGTGGTATCCTGCTCTCTTTTCTGTCTAGGCCTTTCTCTGTGTTCTGTACTCTGCTGCTCGGCCAGTGTAAGTGATGTCACAGAATGTTCCCTGTGTGTATGTTTGAGTGGAATTGTCAGTTGCTGTATGTGGGCTGAGCAGCAGGGATGCTGCTCCAAGTGGGGCTGATTTTCCTGATACTACTTTCAATACTACTACAACCAACTTATCCTCAATTGTTCTTGTCCTGACTGAACTAAAGAATAAATCTACCATTTGGATAAAACTACATCTCAGTCTACCTCCTTTCTTGAATTCCACACCCTGTCATTCCCAATGGGCTCGCAAATTGCGAGAGGCTCATTAATATTCATGAGCCTCACAATTTGCGACCCCATTGGGAATCGAAACAGTGTTAAACACACTGTTGTACATGCAAAATAGCGCCTCACAAATTGCGAGTCGCAAAAGACTCGCAATTTGCGAGGCGCTATTTTGCGCATCGTAAATCTATCCCACTGAAGGCAAGTGGATGGTGCAGTATACCAGCTTCCTGTAGGGTGCTGTATACCAGCACAGCCATGCCAAAATATACTAAATGTAAGTTTCCTTGGAGTAGTGAATGAAAAGAATTGCCTTTATGGCCAGTACTAGCCAGTGCAGCTTTAGATGTTTCTAGCTGACTTTCAGACAATTTTAATTTACTAAAAATCATGAGGACAACTGGTGCTATGAATAAAACCAAGTAGATAATTGTCAACTAAGCGATACAAAAGGGGATGATGGACGGAACGTTGAGCCAATCAAACACTCACCCCCAGTCAACTGATCTGGGTTTAATCCATCATCATTCTTTAGCTCACTCCACCACCCCAGTTCAGACATGGCCATATGCAAATCAGTCTGACCCTGTGCCTCATGGGAACAGTCCAGCACGAACTGCCATGCCAGCCATGTCTTCCCTGGACCGGAAACAAGCATCCTAGGACCGGTTTCTGGCATTCCAGCCGTCATCAGCCAGGCTTGCTTGAATCCAGTGGCAAAGTGAGCAAGGGACCCACGTCTGGGCATACCCCCGCCAACTTAGAGCGAACAAAGCGATATCAAAAGGGGATGATGGACGGAACGTTTGAGCCAATCAAACACTCACCCCCAGTCAACTGATCTGGGTTTAATCCATCATCATTCTTTAGCTCACTCCACCACCCCAGTTCAGACATGGCCATATGCAAATCAGTCTGACCCTGTGCCTCATGGGAACAGTCCAGCACGAACTGCCAAGCCATGTCTTCCCTGGACCGGAAACAAGCATCCTAGGACCGGTTTCTGGCATTCCAGCCGTCATCAGCCAGGCTTGCTTGAATCCAGTGGCAAAGTGAGCAAGGGACCCACGTCTGGGCATACCCCCGCCAACTTAGAGCGAACAAAGCGATACAAAGGGGATGATGGACGGAACGTTTGAGCCAATCAAACACTCACCCCCAGTCAACTGATCTGGGTTTAATCCATCATCATTCTTTAGCTCACTCCACCACCCCAGTTCAGACATGGCCATATGCAAATCAGTCTGACCCTGTGCCTCATGGGAACAGTCCAGCACGAACTGCCAAGCCATGTCTTCCCTGGACCGGAAACAAGCATCCTAGGACCGGTTTCTGGCATTCCAGCCGTCATCAGCCAGGCTTGCTTGAATCCAGTGGCAAAGTGAGCAAGGGACCCACGTCTGGGCATACCCCCGCCAACTTAGAGCGAACAAAGCGATACAAAAGGGGATGATGGACGGAACGCTTGAGCCAATCAAACACTCACCCCCAGTCAACTGATCTGGGTTTAATCCATCATCATTCTTTAGCTCACTCCACCACCCCAGTTCAGACATGGCCATATGCAAATCAGTCTGACCCTGTGCCTCATGGGAACAGTCCAGCACGAACTGCCAAGCCATGTCTTCCCTGGACCGGAAACAAGCATCCTAGGACCGGTTTCTGGCATTCCAGCCGTCATCAGCCAGGCTTGCTTGAATCCAGTGGCAAAGTGAGCAAGGGACCCACGTCTGGGCATACCCCCGCCAACTTAGAGCGAACAAAGCGATACAAGGGGATGATGGACGGAACGTTTGAGCCAATCAAACACTCACCCCCAGTCAACTGATCTGGGTTTAATCCATCATCATTCTTTAGCTCACTCCACCACCCCAGTTCAGACATGGCCATATGCAAATCAGTCTGACCCTGTGCCTCATGGGAACAGTCCAGCACGAACTGCCAAGCCATGTCTTCCCTGGACCGGAAACAAGCATCCTAGGACCGGTTTCTGGCATTCCAGCCGTCATCAGCCAGGCTTGCTTGAATCCAGTGGCAAAGTGGGCAAGGGACCCACGTCTGGGCATACCCCCGCCAACTTAGAGCGAACAAAGCGATACAAAAGGGGATGATGGACGGAGCGTTTGAGCCAATCAAACACTCACCCCCAGTCAACTGATCTGGGTTTAATCCATCATCATTCTTTAGCTCACTCCACCACCCCAGTTCAGACATGGCCATATGCAAATCAGTCTGACCCTGTGCCTCATGGGAACAGTCCAGCACGAACTGCCAAGCCATGTCTTCCCTGGACCGGAAACAAGCATCCTAGGACCGGTTTCTGGCATTCCAGCCGTCATCAGCCAGGCTTGCTTGAATCCAGTGGCAAAGTGAGCAAGGGACCCACGTCTGGGCATACCCCGCCAACTTAGAGCCGAACAAAGCGATACAAAAGGGGATGATGGACGGAGCGTTTGAGCCAATCAAACACTCACCCCCAGTCAACTGATCTGGGTTTAATCCATCATCATTCTTTAGCTCACTCCACCACCCCAGTTCAGACATGGCCATATGCAAATCAGTCTGACCCTGTGCCTCATGGGAACAGTCCAGCACGAACTGCCAAGCCATGTCTTCCCTGGACCGGAAACAAGCATCCTAGGACCGGTTTCTGGCATTCCAGCCGTCATCAGCCAGGCTTGCTTGAATCCAGTGGCAAAGTGAGCAAGGGACCCACGTCTGGGCATACCCCCGCCAACTTAGAGCGAACAAAGCGATACAAAAGGGGATGATGGACGGAACGTTTGAGCCAATCAAACACTCACCCCCAGTCAACTGATCTGGGTTTAATCCATCATCATTCTTTAGCTCACTCCACCACCCCCAGTTCAGACATGGCCATATGCAAATCAGTCTGACCCTGTGCCTCATGGGAACAGTCCAGCACGAACTGCCAAGCCATGTCTTCCCTGGACCGGAAACAAGCATCCTAGGACCGGTTTCTGGCATTCCAGCCGTCATCAGCCAGGCTTGCTTGAATCCAGTGGCAAAGTGAGCAAGGGACCCACGTCTGGGCATACCCCGCCAACTTAGGAGCGAACAAAGCGATACAAAGGGGATGATGGACGGAACGTTTGAGCCAATCAAACACTCACCCCCAGTCAACTGATCTGGGTTTAATCCATCATCATTCTTTAGCTCACTCCACCACCCCAGTTCAGACATGGCCATATGCAAATCAGTCTGACCCTGTGCCTCATGGGAACAGTCCAGCACGAACTGCCAAGCCATGTCTTCCCTGGACCGGAAACAAGCATCCTAGGACCGGTTTCTGGCATTCCAGCCGTCATCAGCCAGGCTTGCTTGAATCCAGTGGCAAAGTGAGCAAGGGACCCACGTCTGGGCATACCCCCGCCAACTTAGAGCGAACAAAGCGATACAAAAGGGGATGATGGACGGAACGTTTGAGCCAATCAAACACTCACCCCCAGTCAACTGATCTGGGTTTAATCCATCATCATTCTTTAGCTCACTCCACCACCCCAGTTCAGACATGGCCATATGCAAATCAGTCTGACCCTGTGCCTCATAGGAACAGTCCAGCACGAACTGCCAAGCCATGTCTTCCCTGGACCGGGAAACAAGCATCCTAGGACCGGTTTCTGGCATTCCAGCCGTCATCAGCCAGGCTTGCTTGAATCCAGTGGCAAAGTGAGCAAGGGACCCATGTCTGGGCATACCCCCGCCAACTTAGAGCGAACAAAGCGATACAAAGGGGATGATGGACGGAACGTTTGAGCCAATCAAACACTCACCCCCAGTCAACTGATCTGGGTTTAATCCATCATCATTCTTTAGCTCACTCCACCACCCCAGTTCAGACATGGCCATATGCAAATCAGTCTGACCCTGTGCCTCATGGGAACAGTCCAGCACGAACTGCCAAGCCATGTCTTCCCTGGACCGGAAACAAGCATCCTAGGACCGGTTTCTGGCATTCCAGCCGTCATCAGCCAGGCTTGCTTGAATCCAGTGGCAAAGTGAGCAAGGGACCCACGTCTGGGCATACCCCCGCCAACTTAGAGCGAACAAAGCGATACAAAAGGGGATGATGGACGGAACGTTTGAGCCAATCAAACACTCACCCCCAGTCAAGTTTCCTTGGATAAGTGAATGAAAAGAATTGCCTTTATGGCCAGTACTAGCCAGTGCAGCTTTAGATGTTTCTAGCTGACTTTCAGACAATTTTAATTTACTAAAAATCATGAGGACAACTGGTGCTATGAATAAAACCAAGTAAATAATTGTCAACTAGCAATATTGAGAAGTTGTCTTTAACCAATATAAACAAGATTTAAAACCGAAATGGTTACAACCTCTCATTGAATGTATACAACTGTTGATCAGGAGATAAGCAGCAGCGGTGCACCAGGAAAGTTTTTGGATAAAGACAGGAATAAATAGATTGGCTTCCAAAATATCCCTCATTCGACTGGCTTAATTGTTATCTTATCAATAATATGTTGTTCTCCAATTTGTGTCACTTACCACTTACGAGGGGCAGATATGGATGAAATCTGTTAGTGACAACAGGCCAGGGAAATATAAACATTTGTTAAAATATTGCCTATGCTGTAGAAATATTGAGTTAGCCATTTGTCAAGTTAGGCCCTAATTGGTAAAAGTGCTGGTGCCCAAAGTATTTCTCAAAAAATTGCCGCTGGACCTGCCCGGTGTTGAGATTGCCAAATACCAAGTGTTATAATCTTGTGCGTCAGTGCTCATGGGTGGATTGTGGAATGTGAGGCACTGGGCACTGGGCAGAGAGAATTGGAATGTCTTGGGAGTTGGATGAGAGCAGCGACAGTTGCAGCTGATCTGGGGGAGTCACTTCAATAAACACATCAATCATACAATGTGTTTCCGTGCATAATGTGAGGACTTACTACATGAATTGTCGATGAGCTGGATTTCCCCAGAATCCACGTGTGAGGGAGCTGTAATCCTGGACAGCTAAAGTGCCTTGTTTTAATTAAGCATGAAGCCCAATTTGGCTGTTCCAGCGTCAAGTTTGGTCAGTCCTGGTGATCCTCCAGTTCCATGGGAAGAATAGATTGATGGCTTCAAGATTTATATGTTGGCTGCAGGTAATGAAAGGATGGCAGATGAAAGAAAACAAGCTATATTGTTGCACATGTTGGGGAAAGAAGGTTTGATGATATACCTTATGCTACCAGATATTCCTGTGGTGGAGGAAGGAGATAACTTGTCGTTATATGCAAAGGCCATGAAGCAGCTTCATTTGTATTTTGGGAACAGAACTAATGTTATCCTTGAAATCTACAAGTTATTTTCTCATGTGCAGACAGTTGGGAATCCATTGATGCATTTGTGACTAGCTTGAGAGCACTCTTAGTGAATTATGCTTTCACAGGAAACCAATATGAATATATTTGTGATCAGTTAATGATGCATACGTCAAATGTCGCAATTCAAAAAAAGTTATAGAGTGCTCGCAATCCCACTTTGTTGGAAGCTTTAGATATTGCCTGTGAGGAAGAGTTAACTAACAAGTGTGTCAAAGCTGTGAATGAAGATAAGGTGAAGGATGATAATGGTCGTGATGAGGCAAGAGTTAGCATGGTGAAAGGCAGTGTTAAGAATGAAAAATCTGAGAAAACTTGTAGTGAAAAGCTGAGTGGTGAGAGAGTTGAGAAAGGTGGCAAATGAAGCGTGTCAGTGCACAAAGGAATGCGTGTATAAGGTGTGGTAGCTGGAACCATTGGGCTAATGACAAATCGTGTTTTGTGAGGAATGTTACCTGTTTACGGTGCAAAAAATTGGGTCATTATGCACTTGTGTGTAAAGGGTCAGGGTCAAAGTATGTAGGAGTAGTTTATCACAGTAGTGAAGACACGAGGGATGAGGAGTTATACATGGATCACATTTTATGTGTTATAGGTGAAGATGTTGGATTGGATTCCTGTGAATGTGGTGAGCAGGTAGTGTCTTCCACCATGGTGAATTTGGACAAGGAATGGAGTTTGAGTGTGAGGGACCACAAGTGTGTGGTTGATATTGATGGCAATCCTTTTTCAATGTTGGTTGATTCTAGAGCCAGATATACCATTATATCTGAAGATGATTGCCATAAGTTTGACAACTTTGTGAACAAACAATTGCTTAAGCCGTATGTCAAATTAAAATCATATAATGGGGAATGTGTAGATTTGCTTGGGTTTTTCAATGCTGTAATTGCATACAAGAACAAGAAATTTTTGGGAAGGTTTATGAGGCTAAAAAAGGTGCACCTTTATTTGGTCTTATTCACCAATCTGCCATGGGTATTCAGTTACATCCCGGTGCTCATGAGCAGGTGGTTATGGTTGGTGCCATGACCCAAGGAAAGGAAATTGTACAGGCATTTCCTGAAGTATTCACAGAGAAGCTGGGATAACTGAAAGGTTTCAAGCACCAGATTGTATCACATAGGGGGTGTCAACCTAGAGTCCACAAAGTCCGGAATTTACCGTTAGCAGGGAGAGAGGATGTTAAGGCTGAAATTGAGAAGTTGTTGAATGCTGACATCATTAGGGGCATTGAATCATCAGAATGGTTGGCGCCTATTGTTGTTGTACGGAAGCCAGATAAATCTGTTAGGACGCTTATTGATCTTCATGATCTAAATAATGTCAATTGGATAAAAGGCATCCTTTGTCCAACATAAATGAGATGATTGCCACGATTGTGCCTGTGAGCAAGGAGCAGAAGAGCTCCAAAACGCGTAAGGCACATCTCAATTTCCGAGTGCAGAGGAGCCGCACTGCCTTCACTGAGGCTGATTTGGAGTGCTTCTTCGAATCGATGGAGTCTTGTTTCAAAAATGTTACAGCGGCGGCCCAGGCCGCGAAGATTGCACCACCTTAAGTTGATGAGGGGCCAGGGAGACATAGAACTGTGCGGAGTCTCCCGCTGGTCAAATCAGTCAGCCATAATTCACGGCGAATCGAGCTCCTTGGAGGCCCACTGGAGGGCTAAAGACTTGAATAAAATATCATGTGGGATCGCAAAACCCACTGTGGTAACAATCTTTAAAAGGGACACCGTAAACCTACTAAGGAAATCTACTATAGAAAATTAATTACTACAAAGACCAGCATGCAGCATTGGCTGAACGCACCTGTGGCCCAATAGAGGGCGGAATAAATACATGCTGGGTAAAGTGTCTCTTTTAATTATTTGCGCTCTTGCATGCATGCCTGTGAGCAAGGAGCAGAAGAGCTCCGAAACGCGTAAGGCACATCTCAATTTCCGAGTGCAGAGGAGCCGCACTGCCTTCACTGAGGCTGATTTGGAGTGCTTCTTCGAATCGATGGAGTCTTGTTTCAAATATATATATATATATTACCTACTGGCGGTCGCCAGTAGGTAGTTATAGTTAGGACCTAGTTTCCATAGGAAAAGCGTTTTTTGTTTTCCCAATAACTTTGACGCCGGTTAACGAATCTTCGCGAAATTTTCAAAACTGGTGGCCCGCTCCGGTCAGCTCCTGTCTTGAAACTTTCGGGGTGATTCGTCAAGCGGGGGCCGAGAAAAAAGGGGGGTCCCAAAACACGTTTTCCCCATGTTATTTTCCATGTAAAAAGGGGCGTGGCCTCGGACCACCTCTCTGCAACGCAGCCCTGTGGCGCTTACTGGAGGTTCCTGGTGGGCTAGTTGGCCCCCAGGGACCCTCAGGATTCAAGGGGACTTAATCCCCCAACTTAAAACGCGCCACGGGGCGCGTTTGCACAGTGGTGAAGGGAGGGGCGGGGCCTGATGTGACATGTGTGCAAACACGTCCTGTGGCGTGTTTTAAGTTGGGGAATTAAGTCTCCTTGAATCCTGAGGGTCCCTTGGCTCCAACTAGCCCACCAGTTACCTCCAGTAAGCGCCCATGAGCTGCGTTGCAGAGAGGTGTAAAAAGGGGCATGGCCTTGGACCACCTCTCTGCAAAGCAGCTCTGTTCCGCTTCCTGGAGGTACCTGGTGGGCTAGTTGGCCCCCGAGGACCCTCAGGATTCAAGGGGACTTAATCCCCCAACGTACAACGTGCTAGGGGGCACGTTTGCACAGTGGTGCAGGGAGGGGGCGGGGCCTGATCTAAGAAGTTAGCAATCCTGCTGTGTATGAATTACTGGTGGTAATAAAAGGGATAGTTGGCCCCCAAGGTTGACGTTGGGGGCTAACTCCTCCTCCTGTTGCCTCCAGTAAATCCCACACAGTGGGATTGCTAAGAGGTGTTTCGGAGGCCACGCTCACCTTTCTCCACCACTCTGGAAACGCGACTGGTATGTTATAGCTAGAAATTAGCATTTAAAAAACCTTTGAAATTCACTGAAAAAACCATAGATTTCAGGGACATTATAGTTAGAAATTAGCATTTAAATAACCTTTGAAATTCACTGAAAAACCATAGGTTTCAGGCACGTCATAGTTAGAAATTAGCATTTACAAAACCATAGAAATTCACTGAAAAAAACATAGGTTTCAGGGATGTTATAGTTAGTTGGACATTTCTCTCGTAAAAAACCATAGAAATTCCCCCGTTATAGTTAGTTCAGCTAACTATAACTCGTGCACCCGCAATGCACTGCTGATGACGTCACATATTACATCAATCATGACATGGTCAGTGACATCACTGATGACATCACTGATGACATCTCAAATGACATCACTGATGACATCACTGGTGACATCATCCACGTGAACATCTGATGCACCTCCTCACACTCTAATATAACCTTTGATACACCCACTGTAAAATACAGACTACCATTTTCGAAACCATAGACACACCAATACCAGTTACTACATACGCACTCACTGATTCCTAGCTCTACACACACATCCACTCATTCACCCATACAGTCACTCATACATGCAGTCACTCATCAATACAGCACTATCATATGCACTCATACACCTATACAGACACTCACACACCACCACTCATCCAGAGTTACTCACACATGTAGTCAGTCATGCAAAGAATCAATCACACTCCCATTTACTCAACTATACAGTTATACACACACCACATCACTTATTCAAACAGAAACAAACGCATACTTACTCTCTTATAGAATCACTGATACAGATACACACTCATCCATACAGCCAATCTCACAATAACTGACTCTCACGTATAGTTATTTATATACTTCAACTCTCACATGCACTGCCTTTTACATATGAAGTTACTTGGACATGTACCATTGAGACATCCATTCACTCACCAACACACCCATACACACACTCACCCACCCATACAGCTGTTTCCACATACACTCTTGAACCCATACACACAGTGAATCAACCACTCAAACATCTATGCACAGAGTCACACACCTCCCACCCACCCACACACACACTCAGGCACCCATACAAATACTCAGACAACCTATTGATAACCCATATAGACACTCATGTAGCTACTGACCAACCCTTGCAGCAGCTTATACAACAACAGACAGACTGATACAGACATTCACACAGTTTAGTCACTAATCCATGCATTCAGTAAGACACATGTAATCACTCACTTAAACAGTCAGTCAAGCACGTACTAAATCCTCCATCCAGACACTTATACACCCACTCATTCTTCAATACACCTTGGCATATATATAATACATATTTAAACTTTAAAGAAAAACACAGTCACTGGATGATGTCATCAGTGATGTAATTTGAGATGTCATCAGTGATGTCATCAGTGATGTCACTGACCATGTCATGATTGATGTAATATGTGACGTCATCAGCAGTGCATTGCGGGTGCGCAAGTTATACTTAGCTGAACTAACTATAATGGGGGAATTTCTATGGTTTTTTACAAGAGAAATGTCCAACTAACTATAACGTCCCTGAAACCTTTGGTTTTTTCAGTGAATTTCTAAGGTTTTTTAAATGCTAATATCTAACTATAACGTGCCTGAAACCTATGGTTTTTCAGTGAATATATATATATATTACCTACTGGCGGTCGCCAGTAGGTAGTTATAGTTAGGACCTCGTTTCTATTCAAAAAGCGTTTTTTCTTTTGCCAATATCTTTGGCGACGTTTGATGAATCTTCACGAAATTTCAAAATTGGTGAGGCGCTCCGGTCAGCTCCTGTCTTGAAAGTTTTGGGGAGATTCGTCAAGCGGAGCTGAGAGAAAAGGGGGGTCCCAAAACACGTTTTCCCCATGTTAATTTCCATAGGAAACTTTAGACAAAGCTACAGCCCGAACTGCTGAACGTAATTACACCAAATTTGGCAGAAAGGTAGGTCTTGATTCAGAAAGAGCCCTTTTTTCAAATGGTGTAAATCTGTTCAGTAGTTCCTGAGAAATTAGAAAAAGAAAAATATCGATATCTGAGCCCCAAGGAGGAGTCGCGACTCCTCCCGGGCACTGAAGCTTCACTTCTGATTGGCTGCCAACACTCCAAACCAGGAAGTGTTGGCAGCCATCTTGCTGACTCGGTAGAACCGAGTCACAAGAAAACAGTGAAAAAGAGGTTAAAAAACAAGAAAAGGGGGCAGGGTAGAAACACCCTGACTCCCTAGGCCTGCTGATGGGGTCCCAGAGGGACCCCAGGGCAAAAAGCATATTGATTTTGTAAAAATCGGCCGAATTGCGCTGGGGTCGCGAATCCAGCTGAGAGAATTAAAAAAAAAAACGAAGCGTGGGCTCCCGCACTTCATTTTGAAAGCCCCAGGGTGGGCCAGGTCCCGGGGGCACTCATCAATTATGTTGTGGGGCCCCCTGGGACCCCACAGCCCCGGGGACCGCCACCTTCCCGGGGCTTATTAGAATGAATGCGGGGGCACGTAGCCCCCCCGCAGCCCCGGAGACCGCCACCTCCCGGGGCTTCTTTAATAAATGCGTGGGGGGTCCCAACCCCCACGCTGCCCTGGGACCTCCCCAGGGCATTCATGAAAATGGGCGGGGGGCCCCACACTGCCCGGGGACCACCACCTCCCCAGGGCACTTAATATTAAAATTCGGGGGTCTGTTACGGACCCCCGGGGACCACCACCTCCCGGGGCTTTAAAAAGTTGGGAGGGGTGCTGCGCGGCCCCCATCCTAGAGCCCTCGATGGCCCTGGGGACCGCCACCCCCCAGGGCCGGCTCCTGCAATGTCCTGGGGTGCCCACCCCGGGACATTGATGTTTGCTATGGCAGGGCGGGAGCACGCCTCCCGCCCTGCCATAGCAAACCCTGCTTGCTTCATTGAAGCGAGAGCAGGAAACCTGCTCTCGCTTCAACGAAGCAAAGCAGGTAATTGCTTGAGCAAGGGGAGCTGCATGTCAGCAGCTCCCTTGCTCAAGCAATGCCGGCTCCCACAGGAGGCGGGGAGCCGACGGGACCGTGGGGGCATTGGGGCTCCCCACAGTCCCCAACACAAAGGGCCAGCCCCAGGGGATGGGGTCCCTGGGGCCAGAAGTAGCTCGGGATGGGGGCCATGCAGCCCCCTCCCCTTTATTTAAAAAAATATATATATCCCGGCCCCGGGGATGGGGTCCCCGGGGCCAATAGTGGCCTGAGGAAGGGGGCCACGTGGCCCCCTCTATAATTAAAAATGAAGGGTGGCCAGGGCCTGGGGATGGGGTCCCCGGGGCCAGAAATGGCCCAGAGGAGGGGGGCCATGCGGCCCCCGCCCTTCAAATATATTTAAAAAAATAAAGAAACCAGGCCAGGCCCCGGGGGATGGGGTCCCCAGGGCCAATAGTGGCCCAGGGAAGGGGGGCCACACAGCCCCCCTCCCATAAAATAATAATTAAAAAAAAAGAAAAAAGAAACCAGCAAATCGCCGGAGACCTCACCCCCTTACTGCACCACTCTGCAAACGCGCCCCCAGGCGTGTTTTAAGTTGGGGGATTACGTCCCCTTGAATACTGAGGGTCCCTGGGGGCCAACTAGCCCACCAGGTACCTTCAGTAAGCGCCACAGAGCTGCGTTGCAGAGAGATGGTCTGTGGCCATGCCCCTTTTACACCTCTCTGCAACGCAGCTCTGTGACGCTTACTGGAGGTACCTGGTGGGCTAGTTGGCCTCAGGGACCCTCAAGATTCAAGGGGACTTAATCTCCCAATTTATAATGCACCAGGGAGCACGTTTGCACAGTGGTGCAGGGAGGGGCGGGCCTGACATAAGTGTGCAAACGAGCCTCCTGGCGCGTTGTAAATTGGAGATTAAGTCCCTTCAATCCTGAGGGTCCCTGGGGCCAACTAGCCACCAGGTACCTCCAGTAAGCACCACAGAGCTGCGTTGCAGATAGGTGGTCCGAGGCCACGCCCGTTTTTACACCACTCTGCAAACGCGGCTTCTGGTGCACTGCTGGTGGGGCGATGAGGTCCTCTTGTGTCCTGAGGACCTCAGGACACAAGTGGACTTGATCCTCCGAACAGCAGAGCGCCAGAAGCCGCGTTTGCAGGGTGGTGTAAAAGGGCATGGCCTCGGAACACCTCTCTGCAACGCAGCTCTGTAGCACTTCCTGGAGGTACCTGGTGGGCTAGTTGGCCAACAGGGACCCTCAGGATTCAAGGGACTTAATCCCCACAACGTACAACGCGCTAGGGGGCACGTTTGCACAGTGGTGCAGGGAGGGCGGGGCCTGATCTAACAAGTTAGCAATCCTGCTGTGTGGGACTCACTGGAGTTAATAAAGGGATAGTTGGCCCCCAAGGTTGATGTTGGGGGCTAACTCCTCCTCCTGTTGCCTCCAGTAAATCCCACACAGTGGGATTGCTAAGAAGTGTTTGGAGGCCACGCTCACCTTTCTCCACCACTCTGAAAACGCGACTGCTATGTTATAGCTAGAAATTAGCATTTAAAAACCTTTGAAATTCACTGAAAAAACCATAGGTTTCAGGGACGTTATAGTTAGAAATTAGCATTTAAATAGCCTTTGAAATTCACTGAAAAACCATAGGTTTCAGGCATGTTATAGTTAGAAATTAGCATTTACAAAACCTTAGAAATTCACTGAAAAAACCATAGGTTTCAGGGACGTTATAGTTAGTTGGACATTTCTCTCGTAAAAAACCATAGAAATTCCCCCGTTATAGTTAGTTCAGCTAACTATAACTCGCGCCCCCGCAATGCACTGCTGATGACGTCACATATTACATCATTCATGACATGGTCAGTGACATCACTGATGACATCACTGATGATATCTCAAATGACATCACTGATGACATCATCCACGTGAAAATCTGATGCACCTCCTCACACTCTAATATAACCTTTGATACACCCACTGTAAAATACAGACTACCATTTTCGAAACCATAGACACACCAATACCAGTTACTACATACGCACTCACTGATTCCTAGGTCTACACACACATCCACTCATTCACCCATACAGTCACTCATACATGCAGTCACTCATCAATACAACACTATCATATGCACTCATACACCTATACAGACACTCACACCGCCACTCATCCAGAGTTACTCACACACCTAGTCACTCATGCAAAGAATCAATCACACTTCCATTTACTCACCTATACAGTTATACACACACTACCTCACTTATTCATACAGATACTAACGCATACTTACTCTCTTATACAATAACTGATACAAGTACACACTCATCCATACAGCCACTCTCACAATCACTGACTCTCACGTATAGTCATTTATATACTCCAACTATCACATACACTGCCTTTTACATATGTAGTTACTTGGACATGTACCACTGAGACATCCATTCACTCACCAACACACCCATACACACACTCACCCACCCATACAGCTGTTTCCACATGCACTCTTGAACCCATACACCCAGTGAATCAACCACTCAAACATCTATGCACAGAGTCACACACCACCCACCCACCCACACACACACTCAGGCACCCATACAAATACTCAGGCAACCAATCAATAACCCATATAGACACTCATGTAGCTACTCACCAACCCATGCAGCAGCTTACACAACAACAGACAGACTGATACAGACATTCACACAGTTTAGTCACTAACCCATGCATTCAGTAAGACACATTTAATCACTCACTTATACAGTCAGTCACACCTACTAAATCCTCCATCCAGACACTTATACACCCACTCATTCTTCAATACACCTTGGCATATATATAAAACATATTTAAACTTTATAGAAACACACAGTCACTGGATGATGTCATCAGTGATGTCATCAGTGATGTCATTTGAGATGTCATCAGTGATGTCATCAGTGATGTCACTGACCTTGTCATGAATGATGTAATATGTGACGTCATCAGCAGTGCATTGCAGGGTGCGTAGTTATAGTTAGCTGAACTAACTATAACGGCAGAATTTCTCTGGTTTTGTATGAGTGAAATGTCCAACTAACTATAAAGTACCTGAAACCTGTGTTTTTTTCAGTGAATATATAAATATATACATAGTACAACAAATAAACTGACAAAAAATGTAACATATTTCCAATTTAATTTTACATAAAAAGTAAACAATATATAACAATACGTTTTACTAATCATATCTTAAAAATTGCATCAATTTATATACACGAAAAATATCAAATTAAATAAACAAACACACAATAATCTATTTTTAAGTAATAGTTTAAAAAAATTAAACTCTATAAATAATAAATATGCCACTTCAGTGTATACACAGTAGAGAAAGCATTAAACTCAGGCGGTGTAAAATGTACTATTCCCACTCCAGTCAGTGCAACAGTAGGGAAAGCGTTGGACTTAGGAGGGATAAAATTTACTATTCCCACTCCAGTCAGAGCAACAGTAAGGAAAACGTTGGATTGCAGAGGGGTAATATTACTATTGCCACTTCAGTCTGTGCAACAGTAGGGAAAGCGTTAGACTCAGGAGGGGTAACATTTACTATTCCCTCTCTAGTCAGTGCAACATAAGAGAGCCAGTAGTTCACTTGAAACAAATAACATATTTTAAAAACTGTATTAAATAACAAAAAATATAAATATTTAAATTTAAAAATTATATGTCTACATTTTAACAAAGATTAAACAAATTACTAAGGGGGTCATTACAAAGTGGGCGGATCGCCACCGCCCGTATGGCGGTGGCGATCCGCCCGCTATTTCCCTCCGCCCGCCACACATTTACCCTCCGCCATATTACTATGGCGGGGGGACCCCGGCAGACGGAAAAACCGTCCGCCGCTCTCCACCGGTCGACTCGTCGACCGGCGGAGAGGGGCATGATATGGTGGCGGTGTCTGCAAGACACCGCCATCCATATTACGATGCTGGCGGAGGTGTGCCTTTCCATGGCGGCGTTGCCGCCATGGAAAGGCATACGGTACTGAGTACAGTGGGGGCCCGTTGCGGGCCCCCAGGGTGTTGGGGGGGTGCACATGGGGGTAGCATTTGAATGCACAAGGTGGCAGGCACTGCGCGGTGCCTGTCACCCTGTGCATGCAAATGCACAACATGCATTTCCAGCATTGTGGCGGGCGGTGCTGTGCGCACCGCCCGCCACAATGCTGAGTATGGGGGATGCACCCGCCAGTGTGGCGGGCGCATCCTACTCGAATCACGGGACCGCCGCACATATGGCGGGCGGTCCCTTTCTCCGTTGCGATGGCGGGCGGACTTTGTCCGCCCGCCATCGTAATGGACCCCTAAATTATTACAATGTTTAATCATTATTATCGATTAAAACAAATAATATTAATGTAATTAAAATACCACAATATATTCTCACAGTCATAACAACCAACGAATAAAATATAATTGAAATTAAAAAGCATAGCTCAACATGTAACATAATAAATATTAAAATGTTTACCAAATGAATGAATAATTTAAAATGTATTAATACCTAAATAATGTCCCACCCTATATCTCTACAAACTAAACAACACACACCTAAAATATAACTTAACAAATATGACAATTTCACCTCTTTACATAATTATAAATTAAATAGTTGAGAACAAATTAATACTTAATCATCAATAAATTATTTCTTGATTAACTTCCCACCCTGTACCCCTAAAACCCAACAACCCACACCTAAAATATATCTAAAATAATTATATTATTTACACAATTTACATAATTAATTACCAATTAAACAATTAAAAATAATTAATTAACAATTAATTATACTTAATTAATTTACCACCCTCTAGCCCTACAAACCCAATGACCTGCACCTGATATAGAACTTAAAAAATATCTAAATTACACAATTTACATAATTAATTATCAATGAAACAATTAATAATGTATCTAATAATTCATTAATTATATTTATTAGCATCCCACCCTTTACCCTCCAAACCTAACAACCTTCACCTGATATGTAACTTAAACAATATCTATAATTACACAATTTACATAATTAATTACCAATTAAATAATTATTATTGAATAACATTAATTAGTAATTAATTATAATTAATCACCTTACCACCCTATACCCCTACAAACTCCACAACCCGCACCAAAAATATAAATTAAAAATCCAATTAATTACACAACATAAGTAAATAATAATAAAAATTAATTATTAAATAATTATAATTGAATTACTTCCCCTGTACTCCTATAAACTCACAATCGCACCTGAAACTTAACTTAAAAAATACATTTATTACACAATTTACATAATGAATTATCAATTAAATAATTATTAATAATTAAAAATAAATTGTTAAATAATTATAATTTATTTCTTCCCACCCTGCACGCCTACAAACCCCACAACCCACTATGACACTAACAATTACAATAAACAATTAAATAAAATTTAAAAACAACACAAACTATCTGAAAATAACATTAACAATAATTATACAAACTTTTAAGGACATAAACAATTGAACCATATACTAAAATACATAAAACAGTATTTTTGTTAACGATATTAACAACATAGATATTTTTAACATTGAGATTACCAACACAGATATGTTTGTAAACAATATTAACAACATAGATATTTTTGACATAGATATTACTTACCTTAGAAAATCTATATTCTTGTCAACAATATTCCTGCATCACGATATTTGTGTATAACGATATTAAAAACTCAATATTTCTGCATCTCAATATTTTTCTCTCGATATTTTTTCTGAATACCTTTGTAGCACCACCTTGAACGCATCCCATTCAAGGAGGCTATACCAAGTCATCCCTTCAATGTGTGTAAAGGACTCGGATTTAACCTTTATCACAGAGTCTCTAAACTGTGGATCCAGCAGCACGATGACATTCAGTTCACACGTTGCTATTGATGTGCTAGGCATACCCCATTTTCTCACCATCTTCAGGGGATTGCGATCAGACAGTGTGTGCCCCAGGTATTATATATTGAGAATGCAGATAGTCATTTGGGGATTGCTAAGAAATAGATTTAGCCTGATATGTAGGATGTGGACTGCACAGTAATAGGAATACTCCTGCTGGTGTGGATGTTTGAGCCTTCAAGTATCCAAGAGGTCCCATGCACGATCCATCTCGCAAAATGGGCAATAGCCCTGCTACTTGCTGTGCCCTGTACTGGTGAAATGGAGCCATCAAGTCTGGATCACAGTTGTAGTCACCCCCTCATATGTGAGGCGCAGATGCACTTTGAAGCAGAGTTGGGGTTAGAGTGTCGAGAAAGGCAGAATGGCTGGAGTTTGTGGCATAGATCGCAAACAAGGCTAAGGGTGACCAGTCTAGCAGTCCCTCTACGATGAAGTATCACCTCTCGCTATCTATTTGAATGCATTGAAAGACATGGGGAACATTTGGGGCAATCCACACCATGACCCCTCTGGCGTATGCTGAATATGTGGTTTCTACTTCCTCGCCTCTCCACCTCTTCAATAATCTCTGCTGTTCAACAAAATTCATGTGTCTGTCCTGAATGTAGGCTATATCAACTCCGTAAACGCAACTATTGGCGTGGTGTCCTTATCTTAGGAGCATCTGGGGGAGGTACCAGTTGCTTCTCTAGTGATTCTATTTGAATACTGCTGGTGTGTCTCCTACTAGACCTGGCAATTCCAAGAATTGGACGTAATATTTCATTTATCATCATAGGCCACCCTGTTCCCCCCCTGGTAAGATGATACTACAAGGGCTATCCCGAGGGAGTTCTTACACAGTTCGCTTAGATGCAGGCATGGGCCCTTTCCAGCCTCTATCACCTCAACTGCACTTAAGGTACAAGTACACTTAATATCATCCAGTTGGTGTGGCGATAACCTGCACTTTCACATGTGCACATGTGATGGGGGAAGGACAGCTGACCAACAAGTACACAAGTGAACAAACCCAACTCCCTCTCCCCCAGCAGGTTGTCAACTGACTTACATAATGCCATCAAGGGTGTAACAGCTGTGCCTCTCAGCACAACCAAGTCTGTTGGTGTGCGTGGAGGGTGTCTCTGCATGATTCCCCCTGTAAAGCTCCCCAAGTCCCCACCCCAGAGTGCAATACAGCAAACAGTTGACATGTCAGATCCCCCATTATCACCCACTTACATGTTTGTTTCCTCCCATGTCTTACTCAGTGCCCATGATTTAGGCTATAATGTCTGCAGTCCCAGATGTTAGTGCAGGACACCAGGGTAATTCTAAATCCATATCCCCATTTTCTGCACCCGCCGACTCCATTTCCCTCTCTCTGTCAGAGGGGCCAGTGTCTTAGTGTTTTTGACTCTGCAACAGCACCTCCTCCCGTACCTGGGCTCCGATCATGGACATCTGCTCTTTTGCGGGCATACTTCTTGGCCTTCTGGGCCTGCTGGACCTGCGCAGTCTGGGGCTCACCACGCCTTCAGTACTGTCTGGGAGATGGCCACCCCCCCTTGACAGAAGCCACTGCCACGACTCCTGCGCCGTGTTGAAAAACAATGTTCTGTCCTCGACCACAACCCTAAGTTTGGAGGGTATAGGAGGGCATACTTGTAGCCCATTGTTCTCAGCTGCTTCTTCACACCAGCATAAGAGTTATGGAGGTGGAAGACTCCAAACGTGAAGTCCAGAAAGATTTTAATCATGCTATTGTCCAGAAGCCAGGGGCCTTTCCTTCAGGAAAGCTGTAAGATGATGTCTCTGTCTTGGAAATTAAAGATACATGCCATCATGGCTGCGGTGGGGCCCCCTGCAATGGAGGTCTTCTCGTCACCCTATACGCCACCACCATGGAGAAGAAGGCTGGTGTTTTTCTGCCAGGACAATACCCAGGAGCCATTGTTCGATGAACAGCTCCATGTTTGGGATCCTAAAAATGAGGATATTATTTTGCCTTGAGCGGTCCTCCACATCCTCCGCTCAATGTCTCAGTGCTTGAACCTCCTTCGTGAGCTGGATTACCGGGGTTTGAAGTTCTCTGACAGTAGGGCGCACCACAGTTATGGACGACTCAGTGTCCTCAGTGCATCTGACCAGTTTCTTGTTGTCTGCGTGTAGTAGTCCCACTTCTAGTATCACTGCATCAAGCCTCAATTCTAGGACGGTTTATGAGTCTTTAATGGCTTGGAGCACTTGGTCATGTTTGCTGGAAAAGTCCTCAAGTCAGGGGTCTACACCCCCAAGTGCAAGGGTCCAGGCAGATGTGTCTCCCATCCCCTGCTGCTTACTTGGTTTAGGTTTTATCATGATGCTGCCACGGAGGTGGGCTGGGGCAAGGTCGACCACAGTTTTCCACCAGTGTAGGGCGGCCTGCCCTAGTATCACCAGGAGCATCTCAGGCCCCAACGGCTGGGACCTCAAGCTTCCGGTGTTAATGTAACCAGGTCTGAAAAATTGTGAGTCATGCTTTAAGCTCGCCAGGTGGTTGACTGCACGCTCCAGCACCCTCATTGCCTCCCTAGGACATGTGGGGGCTTACACCTAGGGCACCTGACCTCTGATGAGGGAAAATAGGGGGAAGATCCCCCAGTCCACAATGTCGCCCTCACTGTCCTCCAGCAGGACCCCTTCAATGTAGCAGCCTCCTCTCCTGCCCAAGTACTGGGCCTCTCAGATGGCAGACCTTGAGAATCCAGCCCAACACCTGAAGGTACAATGCAGGACCCAGTTCGCAGCAACTACACCTCTGTCCATCCGTCTGCAGTGCCTGGGTGGTCCCAAAACAATTCCGACTGGCCTACCTCTAAGTGAGGATCCAGAGGCTGCCGGCCCAACACTGTCACTCTGCAGCTCCTCTTGGGTCCCCCCACTCTCTCAGAGAGGAGAGGGAGGGGCCTGTGAAGGCCCCCGTTCATAAACGGTTGATGTGGTCTAGGCAGAGAACCACCGCTAAGTGGTGGTCGCCAGTAGGTAGTTATAGCTAGGACCTTCTTTCCATAGGATAGGAAAAGCGTTTTTTAACTTGCTTATAACTTTGGCACCCGTTGACGAATCTTCTTGAAACTTCCCCAAAATACTGCCCTACTGTTTCTAGTAGTACATGAAAAGTTTCGGGGTGGTCTGTCAAGCGGGGGCCAAGAAGAAGGGGGATTAATACAAGTGCGTTTCCCATGTTAAATCCCATGGAGATTTTAGACACGACTACAGCCTGAACCGCTGGACAGAATTACATCAAATTTGGCAGCAGGGTAGCCTTTGGTCCAGAAAGTGTGCTCTTTGTTATTTGGTGTAAAACTGTAATTTTTAAGATTTTAAAGGAAAACCAAATTTGTATATCTATGGACGCGGACCCTCTGCGAATCTTGCAGCCATCTGATTGGCTACCAACACTTTAACCAGGAAGTGTTGGCAGCCATTTTGGGACTCGGCTTAAACCATAAAAATAAAGAAAAGGGGGAAGGGTAGAAATACCTTGACCCCCCTGTGTTGGGGTCCCAAAGGGAAAGCATTTTCTTACAAATATTGCCACAAAATCACAAAGATTTGCTGCAAAAATAATACAAAAACAAGTGCGGGCTCCCACACTTGTTTAATGATTAGCCCCCGGGGCGGCAGGTCCCAGAGCAAGCATAAATAAGATAAAAGGGGAGGGGGATTAATGTGGCCCCCTTCCCCAAGGACCACCACCTCCCCTGGGTTTTATTTTATTAACATTATGGGAGGGTGGTCACGCAGCCCCCCATCCTTGCCTTTCTGAGGCCCTGGGGACCACCACCTCCCTGGGCATGTAAATATAAAAGGAGGGGGGCCACACAGACCACCCAATGTTTAAAAATGACCCTAGACCGCTACCTTCCCAGGGCACAGACATGAGCTAGGGGGAGGGGTACCACTCCAGGGCTGGCCCTGTGCAATTAAAAGGAGGTGGGCCACACCCCCCCTCCTGGAGCCATTAATGGCCCTGGGGACCGCCACCCCCCCCAAGGCTGGCTCCCTATCTCACGAGGTGTCCACCCTCGAGAAGTAGCAGTTTACTTTCACTTGGTGAGAGCTTTGACAGCTCCCACCAAGTGAGAGCAAAATGTAAGAGCGCTCTCAGCGAGCGGGAGCAGGAAAATGTCTCCTGCTAGCTGGGAGCAGACTTTTCATCTATTTTTTATCAGGTAAACAGTTAAAAGGATTGCTCCTGCATGCAGGGAGCAGTATTTTCCGCTGCTCCCTGCATGCAGGAGCAATGCCAGCTCACACTGGATAGCTGGCAGGGCAAACACAAGGAGATGATGGACGGAGTGCTGAAACTTTTCAGAATGTCCCCCCCAGTCACAGATCTGGGTTGAATCCATCATCGTTCTTTAGCTCACTTTGCCTTCCCAGTTCAGACACAGCTATATGCAAATCAGTCTTGGCCCTGTGCCTCATGGGAACAGTCCAGCCTGAACTGCCAAGCCATGTCTTCTGGCAGGGTAGCTGGCAGGGACCTAGGGGGCATTGAGGCTCCCACCGCGGTCCCCAATGTAGCACACTGGGTGCCCTGGGTGGACACCTGGGCACCCAACCTTAGAATGCCAAGCCCCAGAGAATGGGGGTCCCAAAGCCAAATCGTTCAAAGGAGGGGTGTACGCAGCCCCCTTCCCCCATTAATTCTTGACCAGACCATAGGGATGGTGTCCCCGGGGCCAAAACCAGCCCAAGGCGGAGGGGCCCTTCCACCTTTAAATTACTATGAGTAGGCAAATGTGCAAAATCACCTGGAAGCTCCACCCATTTGGCCCACCACATCCACCTTAAAAGTATGCAAAAGTCCTTCCACCTTTTGCCAGGATGATGGACGGCTTACCAAAAGGCCCACATGACGCTTCCAGATGATTTTGGTGAAGTGTTCCTGATGCAGAGGAATATGAGAACATCTCCACCAAACAAAGAAGCACTAGCTTTATATAGTTAAGAGAAAGTTCCCTTGTTTGGTGGAGATTCACCTCTTTGTAGTCTTATTATCTTCTCTATAGGAACATTCATGTTATCACAGATTTTTGGACGAAGGCGCACAAGGAACAATCTCATTGCCAAAATGCAAACAAGGTCATTGGAGACATCTCCTCGTTGTCCATTACGCAGCTGTAGTGTAGAATACGCACTAGACATTTACCCAATGAGATAGCACTTATTAATTAGCCAGTAAAAAGTACTCCAGTTGGGAAGACATTTTGTGCAAAACTGTGCAGATGAGGTTCCGTTCTGGCCTTGATGCTCATTTCACAGAAATTACACCTCAACTGGAAGCACTTACAAATATAAGCATAGCAGGTGCCCCAGTTAAAGCTCCACTTCTGTAACGGACATATGATCCTAACTTGGCAAAGGCAAAGCAAGTGTGTTTTTTCTGCATTGCCACATTGAAAAACTATCTGAAATTCTTGGTGAAGGTGAATGCATCGTTGCATCGTTGATCTATCAGAGCGCAATCTGTAGGGACTGTAATGAGTGGGTTCCTTCTTGGCCTCTCCTGGTGAATGCAGAGTTCATGTTTCTCCCTTTAAATGACTACATGAATGCAAAAGTGCAAAATCACCTGGAGGTATTGCCCGTTTGGCCCTGCCCTATCCACCTTAGTAGTATGCAATTCACAGACCCTTACAGCTACTCACTTACCCACAAACCCACTCACACACCCATACAGAACTCACACACCCAGTCACGGACCCATACAGCTACTCACACACCCACTCACAGACCCATACAGCCACTCACACACCCACTCATAGACCCATACAGCCACTCACAAATCCACTTACACACCCACAAAGCTACTCATGCACCTACTCGCAGACCCAAACAGCCACTCACAGCCACTCACAAACTCACAAATCCACTCACACTCACTGAAACACCCTCATAACTACTCACAACACCCACTTATACACCCATACAGACACACACCGACTCACAGGCCCATACAGCATTCACTCACGTAGCCACTGACATATATGGCCACTCGCACATCCACTCACCGACCTATACAGCCATTTACACACCCATTCGCAAAGGTTACAGGTCACAGTTAGGAAAACAAATTTAAAAATCCTTCGAAATTCAAAAAAAAACAACAAAGGTTACTGGGACGTTATAGTTAGGAAATAAGATTAAAAAAACATAAAAATTCACTGAATAAATCAAATGTCACAGGGACATTATAGTTAGGAAATAGAATTTTAAAAAACGTACATATTCACTGAAAGAACCAAAGGTTACAGGGTCATAATAGTTAGGTAGTTAGGCCCAGATTTCACTCGCACAAAAAAATTGAAATTCATAAGTAATAGTTACATGAGCTAACTATGCTTTATGCTACTGCAATGCACTTCTTATGACCTCACATATTACATCACTCATTACATGGTCAGTGACATCACTGATGACATCATTGATGATGTCTCAAATGACATCACTGATATATATATATATAGAACGATAGATAGATAGATAGATAGATAGATAGATAGATAGATATAGATTAGATATATAGATTAAAAAAAATTACAGCAATGATTGTGCCCTTTCGTACAGAAAGTTTAAAAAGGAAAGGAGAGTGGTACCATGTTTGGGCAAGAAGTTTTTTAATGTTAGTGTTAGGCACACCCATAAATAAATGCACTTTTTGCATCAGATAGTGCTTGCAGTTGTGTCCACTGTCTTTGTTCCAAAATGCGTGGGCATGTGATGTAATATACCAGGGTTTATCTATGCACTTTCCTGAGCGTATCAGGGCCCAGAGTTATCAAAATTTCTCAGAGCGCAGGACAGCAAAACAACTTGCTGCACTGTGTCAAAGAGAGAGGGCAGGAATGCAACATATTACTTATCAAGATATGTCACATTCCTGCTTGCTCCCTGCCTAGCGCCAATTCAGGCACCCTTGCACCATGGTGCAAGGATGTCACGTTACACGGCAACATGGATTGTTTTGTGCAGGAAGGGACACCACCTTGCACAAAACCAATCCTTAGAAGCAAGGGCAACACAAACCCTTGATAAGAGTAGTGGTGTATGGTGCCAGATTGACATGGCAGGTGTAGGAACATTGGAGTGGACGTCAAGTTACTGATACTGCCTGGATTCTCTTCCAGTGTGAGCAAACTAGGTGCTCACTTGGGCTGATTTAATGGATGTCAATACGTCACTCACTCTTAGAATAGTAGTAAATCAGGGTTGTTAGCATTCTTCACTGGGGCTTTATGTAGCTCATTACAGTCCCAAGCTCCCTGATCTGCCGTACATAAAGGGAGACTCAGTTAACCCATCAAAAGGGGGCACAGAAGCAAAGATAATTCTATGGAATGCATGAATAGTTTAAAATGTAGTTTAAGGTTAGGAAACTAGGAATAGGCCGTTTGATTTAAAAATACAATGCTTTGCCTGTCAAAATGTTTTTTTTGTAGAGAGTAACACCAATCATTGTTTTTTATCTTCTTTCTTTCATAAGTACCCAATGGCAAGAGAGCACGTGAGCAGGCAACTGTCACCACCACCAGAGCTGCGGTGGGTGGGAAGACCACGACCAGTGCCACGGCAATGGTTCTGCTGGCCCCAGTAAATCATGTTCATTATTTCCTACTTTCCATTCCCACTAGTAAAATTATGGCCTTGTGTATACTTACTATTTACTTTTTTTCAAATCCCATTCTAACTCTTGTTTTCACTTTATTTCCCTGTGTTTCCTATATTTCCTGTTTCTGCAGCTAACATTCTCCTTTCTGTAGCTTTCTTCTGCTCCCTTATCTAGTAAGCTTCCCTCGCCCCTCTTTTACATGGTGGACTGTTAAGAGGAGAACAGATTATTTATTTATTTATTTATTTATTTACAATTTTTGATAATGTAAAGAGAATCATAGCCAGGCCCAAGTATTCACCAAATATGTTGGTTCAGGAGCATTTCTTGATTAAATAGCCAGAAATTACAGGGACAGATGTAGAGTGGTCATAGTCATGGACCTCCATTGTTGTCTTATGTTAGCAGTTTCCATGGCAGTGCAGCATGACAGGAATGAGATAACATTACCAACCAATATCATATATCCTTTGCATTCCCTTCCACCCCTTTATTGTGTTTCACAATTATGCTTTCATAGACTTATGACCTTATGCCTCCATTAGGAGACAAGCCTTTTTGGTTGACTCATTGACTACCTGGTTTTTAAAATATTGTTAACCAAAAAACCAAAAAATGAATCTCCCAAAGTGATACTTTCGATAGAAGATACTGATAGATAGCTAATCTGAATGTAGTGAGGTATTGCTGCTAGACCTTGTGCAAAATAAATACGTAGGTGGCTAATCAGGTATCTAAAATACATTATGTTTTTCTCTAGGGGCATAGAACACCAGTGCCGCCACAACAAGCACCAGCCAGCCAGACTTTGGATGGGGCCCAATTGGTTGAGGGAGAAGGAGCAGTCCCAGTGGTGGCAAAGGGCAAGTGGTAAGTCACCCTGCTTTCTTACTGAATATACTGTATTTGTTAAGCGAGGCAGATATCCTGCAGAGTGGTTTAATTCAGTACTGCAGTGCAGGCAGTGAAATGTTCATCTGCTGCGGCATAACAAAGTCTGCAATACATACAAACCAAAGACAAGGTGTGTTTCCCAGTATCCACTCAGTCACCTACTAGTACTCACTTCATCAGTCTTTCTTTCTGTCCCACCCTACCCAAAAATGTAAATGCTATCTCGGCATGATCTACATTTTTTCACCTGAGTGACTTCTATTTCATGGCTTCCATTACAGATTTATGGTTCCAATTTTTTCCTTCCGTCAACCAATGTGACTAAGCAAAAGTGTAGTAAATGATCAGTGATGACACCCAACCATTCCATAGCTAAACCTGTACCTAGCCCAATCCCTATCACTTACCTCGCTGAAGACTAAAATTCCCCATTGCCAAGTGAAGGTATTTGTTGAATATAATTTGTGGTGGAGGCCAGGGTGTAATATGGGACTAAGTGACTGATTTAGACTTTGGCGTAAGGGATACTCTGTGACAAATGTGACAAATAAAATGTATATTCCACATGTATGATGGAGTATCCCATCTGCCAGACTCTATCAGCCCCTAATTTGGACTCAGTGTAGAATTGAAGAGGGAGTCAGAGAAGAGCTGGGCCATTGGAATAATAAGCTAATAACATAACATCCTATAGCTGCTTCAAAAACATGCTGCAGAGTAGCAGACCCGCCAACATGGCTCGGTTAACGTTGCATAGTCAAGTATTAATTGTGCAGCATATATATGCCTTACTCATTAATGGCAGCTAATTCATTTATTAACCCACATAAAGTGTTGATTCCGTTCCACTATGACATTTTTAAAACTAAAATCACTTTTTGATTATGTTGATGTTCTGACTTAATTTCTTGTACTCAGTGCCATTGCATTATGTGATGCATGTGCAGGAAAAACCTGGCCCCGTGACTAGTCATCACATTCAAATTAAATTTCAATGGTCCCAGTGGACCAGCAATGTTCTGCTACTGTGCCACTGTAGATAGTGTAAACGCTTCACAATTCGTATATTTGTTTTTACATTCTTGTTATAGATACCCCTGGTTCTGGAGTTGGCCAGTAACCATCCTGGTGGGAGATAGCCATGTGCAATGGCACCAAATGTTCATGGCCATGCAGCTGAATATCGGCAGCTGGTGGCCTTGGAGGAGGAAGAGTAGGAGTCATGGGCCTCTTGTTCCTTGAGACACCAGCCAGGCCTGCCTCCAACCCAATTCCAGTGCTGCAGTCACTTGAAGCCGGGATCAACTTCCACCCAGAAAACCACCAGCCCCTCATCTGTGTCATCATCCAACCATCTCCTCCACCACGCCCTACGTGAGCTTGTGCTGCTCAGGCTCGGGTGGCAGAACCTGGCCTGGGAGGTGGCTGACATTAAAAGTGAACTGAATGCCCTCGAAGCCCTTTTTTCTTGAACATTTGTTTTTGGTGGGAGGGCCTGTTGTGGGTGGAGAGGGTGGGAAGGGAAGTTGGGCAAAGGCTGAAAGGGGCATTTGGGTTTTTTTTGCTTGGGAAGAAGGTTGGCCTATTGTGTGTGGAGAGGGTGGAAAGGGATGTTAGGGAAATGGTGAAAGGGACTATTTTTGCTTGGGGTGGGTCTGTTGTTGTTTGGTGGGTGGGTTTCGAATGTAAATAAAATAAATTGGATTCAGTTTTTTCTTTGTCGCTATCTGTCTTTGCATTGCTAGATGGCATAGCATAGAATTGTGACTTTGTGACAAGAGCGAGACGAGAAACTATCCCCTGAAATTGTCATATATACGGCACATCGACTATTCTGCCTAGACATTCCCTACCTGAAGTCCCATGCCATGTTTTTCTTCTTCAGTTGGTTACTTACCTCCTCCTGCAGTCTAGTAATTATACCCCACCACCAGAGTGGCACTGGGAACAGAAAACTGGTTAATTCTGTTTCATTTTATTGCTTGATGAGATTTTGCAGCACCCAGCCACCCATCAATGATACTGTACACTAGTTAGTTTAATTACTGCCCTTGTTCTACCCTCTGTAACTATTGACTACTAATGGGTTCTGCCAACAACATAGACAAAAATCTCAATTGTATCTATATCTCCTTCCCAAGAACACCATCAGTACTCAGTTATTAACTAGTACTTCTTACCTGAATAGATTAAGCAATGTCTGCTAACTCTCTCAACCTTCCCAAACCTTATTGCTGGGTTTCTCAGAGGGCCTTCTTAATACTGGTTGTAGTAGTGGGCTAGTGCTAACAGGGAAGACATGACAAAGCGAGGTCCTGCTACCACTTATTCCAAATTAGGTAAACTCTAACTATAGGTTTATTCAGAAGGATTATCCATCACAGGCAACTAGACTGAAAAAAAAACCACAAAGTTGGTGGGTAATCCAAGACTGAGAGCAGGCTACCATGAAAAAAAAGTAATTGTACAAACAACAAATAGCATTGTTAACTTCTAAGCAATCTGGGGAGCTAGTAGCTAAGCAAACTGGAGAGCTAGCAACTATGACATCTATTAAAAAAATCTAAAGCTAAACTTACAAAAACCTCTTGTCAAGATTCAGAACTCAGGAGAAGCATAGGTTACTCTTGTAAGCAACACAAGGCCTGATTCACAAAGGCAAAGTAAGGGGCACTTTTGGTGTAGTTTTACTCTTGCAGTGTAAGCTTACGACTAGTAATGTTTCCATCAATAACTTTACAAGTATTAGCTTTGCAAGTAGTAAGTAGCACCTATTCCTTTAAGAGGAGTTTGTATTACTGCTAGTTAGTTACTACTTGTAAAGGTACTACGGTAGGACAAACACAACATTTATGAAGTCGATGAGCAGCACATCATCATCACATCTGTTGTTGGCGGTAATCAAGGAATGACACAGTTCAGTTACTAAATGCCTTTCAAACAGTCCTTCAGTCCTAGAGTCCCAAGTTATCTAACTGTTCTCTTACCTAGGTTTGAAAAATACAAAACAGGGAGGTCCCACTTAATTCTATAAATTACTATTGATAAAAAAAGAAAAAAGATCCTGTATATAAATGCCAAAATGGACATTGCATCTGCATTCTTCTTTTTGGAATGTCCTTCTTCGGTGCAGGCCTAAAGCACCTCGATACGCAGGAGTGTTATAGAGCTTTCGTGCACGAGAAGACAAGGCCTGTGGAATGCAAAAAAAGAAAATGTCAATATTGTAGAGTCAAGGAGAAGGTAAGCTTCATGGTTGATGAGGCCCAAGAAGGCAGCGCATAGGCTGGCACAGTTATGTGCGATTAACTGAGAAGTGAGAAAAATCTTTTACCGCCAATCCCAGACAAGTACCTGGCAGATCAATTTCACAAGTGTCAATTGTCATAACATTTAGCTGAGTGAATCCATCCTGTTACATGTGTCCAGTGAGAGTTCTTCCCAGACCACAACCACTTAATTAGAGAAGTTTGACATCTCCAGTCCACAGGAATATGTAAGCCTCTTTGAGTCATGTTGCTTCCTATTGAAATAGATAGGCATTGTTCATAACTTGCTTCTTCTGACTGTTGGGGTATTCCCATCCTGACTCCGAATGCCGACCCAAATAAGATTGAGAGAGATAGACCTGTAGTGTTGATGAACAAGAAGAGCAAAAGAATTTGAGCATTTTATGTAGTTTTGTCAACTAAACTGACAGGTCTCTGAAGAACCTGAAAAAACAGAAGTACAGGAATTGAGTGGACCATGTAGGTCATTATAGTGGAGTGTGAAATCAAGGCAATCATGCAAGCAGAATCATCCATCAGGTCCCAAACATTACAAATCACGTGTTAAACCTGGCAAAACTGGTGTGGTTTTCCTTGACTTTTTGCCTTCTGACCTCCTGTTTTGCTCAATTCATTTTTGCTGACCTTAGTAATCCGGGCACTTTACCACTGCTAGCCAGTGCTAAAGTGCATGTGCTCTTTCCCAAAACATGGTAACATTGGCATATCCACAATTGGCATATTTAATTTACTTATAAGTCCCTAGTAAAGTGGACTAGATGTACCAGGGCTTGTAAATTAAATGTCACTAGTGGGCCTACAGCACTGATTGTGCCATCCACTTCAGCAGCTCTTTAAACATGTCTCATGTAAGTCACCACTATGGCAGTCCCTATACAGCCCTAAGGGCAGGGTGCAGTGTATTCAAAAAGTTGGACAAGTACTTTTTAATTTTACAAGCACATGGAAGTGAAAAACTCTTAAATTCACTTTTCACTACTGCACTGCCTACCTCTCCCATAGGTTAATATTGGGATTACCTTATTGCATTTTATGAGTGTAATTTCCAATTGGGAAAACATGGACAATACACTGGAGTATCATTGTTTAATATGGAGAATTATATATTGGCTCAACGATTTGGGGATTTGGGGACAATCCCGTATTTCTAGCAGTGCGAAAGGGGTGGCGCGCAAAGCACGTGCCTTTTGGCTCACTTTTAGAAAGCTGGCATTTCCTTACTTTAACCATTCTGTGCCACGTCTGGGGTAGGTGACAGCTGGGCTTTGTGGATTCCCTATAGACAGCCACACACAAAGAGAGCTTAGGTGTGCCTGATGGGCCATTTACATCCTGATTCCCCATTTCAGGCTGATGGGCCATCCTGGGCATGATGGGAGGGAGGAGCTGACACTTGTACCGAAATAGGGCTGTGCCTGTCCCCACACAAAGAGCTGCTTATCACCTATAGTGAGTCTGGAGCTAGGGTAGGGAAAGGCAGGAACCTTGTGCACTTCAAAGGCCTCTCTTTGAAGCCCCCCCCACTTCAAAGGCAAACCTGGGAATAAGTACTGGACCCCTAACACCACCAACTCAATACACTTCTGGACCCAAGGACACTCTGTCAATAAGAAGGACTGCTGTGCTCCTGAAAGGACTGTCACTTTGCTGGACTCTGCTGGACTCCTGCCATGCTGTGCCTGCCCTGCTGCCTGCTGCTCTTATTGCCTGGTATTGAGAAGGGCTGGACCTACATCCCAGAACAAGGCAACTCCAAGGGATTGCTGGCTTGCCTCCTGTTTTAAAGTTTAAGGGATATCAAAGACTTCATCCAACCTCTGGACTCTGCCATCTGTGAGTCCTGCCCTACCAAGTGGTGCCAATCCTGTTCTGGGCCCTTGGAAGTGAGTTTTCTGGCAGTCTCTACATCTACGCAGGGCTGACTTTGCTCCGTTCAGAAGTGACTCATTCCCATCGATGCTGACGCAATACTGCTCCGAGTTCATATTTTTGCCGGCTCAACGATGACGCATTGACTTCATCGTCAGGGATTCAACGACGATGCATCTCCCAACTATGCAAATCAAAACCGACGCATCAACTACAACCCTGCGGATCGAAACCAAGCCTCCGACTGCACCTTTCATCTTGCTCCTCAACATCGACGCTTTCTCCAAATAGGTATTGTTTTCAGTGGGCCCAGCATGGCTCCTGTACCCGCCCCGCGTTTCATCGCGGTCAGCCTGACTTTTCAGATTTGACCCATTCCAGCACGACCAGATAGCCCCAGTTCGCGCTTTATGTTTCTAAGCACAATTTTTTTAGATATTCTTTAAAAATTCATAAATCTAGTTCTATTTGTTGGATTTTTGTTGTTTTGGTCTTGTTTTGTTCATTAAATTAAGCCCCGTTTTTCTAACTTGATGTGGATTGTTTTTGTGTGGTGTTGTCACTGTTTTACTGTATTAAGTGTTGCACAAAGGGGCGTGGCCTGACCAGCGACTGTAATGGCCGTTTGGAGCTGAAGCTCAGTGGAACCCTCTGCGCATCGTGCATGAAAAGCGGCACTAAAACCATGCAAATGCCCGAAAATAGCTGCGGACTATGAGTCGGAACAATCGGAGCACCATATGATCCCGTCGGGGCCAGCAGAGTTGTTCTGAAGCCTGCATGATGACCGAAACGGCCGCTCCGGCCGTAGGCAACATGGCGACTGAGGTGCGGCAGGCTCTTCCGAGAGCATAACAACGATCGGACTGCCACATTCAGAGTCGGGCTGCCAGAGCAAGCAGAGGCCGGTAAGCTTGCAGACCCCCCCTCTTAGATTTTAAAGCTGCTGTGTCCCGGCAGATGAGAGGCCGCCCGCTGCACACAGAGGTGAAAGAGCCGAGGTGTGAGGGGAGCAACGCCCTTAGAATTGGAGGCCCCAACGAGTGAGCTGGGTTCGGAGCTGATCTGCGGCGCGACAGGGTGCACATTAACCATCCCCCACGCGTTATAAAGAAGATTGGTACTGGCACTGTCCCCACGATTGAGGCTTCTAGTACACACCTGGCCTGTCCCAACTCCACGCAGCCACCCACGCAAAGCAATAAGCACACTGCCGCACGTGCGCTGAGACCTGGCTGGAGGGAGCGACCTACACCCGGAGGGGATGACACATAGAGACCCTAAACAGTGGCAACTGAAATTTGATGCACTGAAGGCCCAAGATACCGCACAAGCTAGCGCGATGGCAGAAAGTGCATCCTCCGGCACACTTGGCAAGGGAAACCCCTCGGACATCAATGCTCTGCTGCTGGTGCTCAGGTCTGGCTTCAAGGCGCTAGACAATCAATTTGACGCCTTAGATAAATGACTTGACTGTCTGGGCGAGCTCATAGACCGCCACGAGGCCCGATTAGACGTGGCGGAGGGGCATGTATCGGACCTTGAGGACGGCGCAGCTCAGGAAACAAAATGGATGGAGCGGCTGGAAAGAGTCATGAAGACAGTTGCTACCAAAAATGAGGATTTGGAAGCCAGAAGTTGCACAAACAACGTGCGTATAATGGGGGTGCCTGAATCCACCAACACGGGAAGGCTCAATCAGTTCACCGAGAGGCTGCTGATGGAGTTATTTGGAGCCGAGCAATTTACATCTTTGTTTGTAGTAGAGCGAGCGCATAGAACACTGGGGCCGAGACCCAACCCTGGCTGCCACCGAGACCCATCATGGCTAGGCTCCTGAAATTCAAAGACTTGCCAGGGAAGCAGGGAATTTGTCTTGGCAAGGGTCAACTATTTCCATCTATCCAGACTTCACCACGCTCGAGCAGGAAGCCAGGCGCAAATTCACGGGAGTGAAAGCCAGACTATGCAACTTGGGCCTGCGGTACGGGATGTTATACCCTGCAATGCTCAAAGTAGACGTGAATGGGAAAACAAGGGTGTTCGACAATCCTACGGATGTTCAGAACTTTTGCAAGCAGTATTCCGGAGGGAATGTTTCGAATGGCAGAGCCTATCCTGGCAGAGCGTCACAGGGCGTCCAATCGGGCTCAAGCGCAGATCTCTTCTCAGCCAGCTGAAGTCCGATTTGATTGAACTGAGGCCCTACTCCAGAAATGTAGCCGTAAGCACTGAACTGTTCCGGAACTGTACATTGATATAAGGTCGAAATGTTGGACATTAACGTATAAGCTTAGATGAGGACACAGTTGGGCTAGATTTATAAAGAGAGCGGATGTGTGGGGGGACCACGTGGCGTTGCCACCCCCCCAGTGGTTTCACAATGACACTCGTTTGGGGTTGTTCGCCACGTTGGCGCAGTAAGAATGAGCAGTTTAATCTAAGAGGTAAAGGGAGTGAACCTAGCAGACAGCTACTATGTTTGGGTGGGGGTAGGGGGTAAAGTAGGAATCAGAATGTTGGACGTTATTGTTTTGTTTTGTATGTTCGCAACAGCACATTACGCCAAAGGCTCGCAGACACGACACTATTTACTAAAGCATCAACAATGGCACATCGGGTAGACACCCGTCGCTGCATGACAGTAACCCTGTTGACATGGAACATACGAGGTCTTAACAATCAGAAAAAGGGTAGGCAGGTGCTCCAATACATGCGACAGCACAAAGTTGACTTTGTTCACTTGCAGGAAACGTACCTATCAACAGCCCACCCGCCTAGATTTGCAACCTCCTGGGGGCCCCACCGCTTTTTCTCGAGTTACAGTTCTTACTCCCGCGGAGTGGCAATTTTGATAAATAAAACATTGCCCTTTGTACATATCTCCACAGTTGCTGATACAGAGGGACGCTTTATCTTGGTAGTGGGAAGACTGGCGGGTCACGAGGTCCTACTAGCTAACGTTTACTCCCCGAACACAGATGGTCCGGCCTTACACATGCTTACAGTCTCAGATAGACGCCATAGATGCCGACTATACCTTCCTGGGAAGAGACCTAAATATCCTACTGGACCTCAAACTTGACAGCACTGCTATGTCCCCAGTTAATAAGCCCCGGTCACTCATGTTGCAAAAAGAAATGTAGAATCCACCCACACAAGATAGGCGAAAAACGGAAAAAGGTCTGGGGTTGGATGGTGGGAAGCACGTTGTGTTCTTTAAATACCCCTCACACACCAAAAGGGCCCTTGGTGTCATGCTTCATCATAGGGGTCTTCGCGCCCCTCTACGGAACGCGGCGTGCTACTAACCGGCGGGTACGCGGGAGCACTGATGTAATCACTATGTGTAGTGTGAGAGGATTGTGAGTGGTAGGGTCAGGAGTGGATGGTGAGTGAGTTATTAAAAAATACCTGGCAAGTGAGGAGTAAAAAGATTTTTAATATACCTCCATGCTGGTATTGTTAAAAATGGTGAGGTGGAGGTTTGTTGTATTTAATGTACATAACCTCCTGCGTGCGTCGACATGTTTCGAAGCCACAAGCTTCTTCTTCAGGACGGGTGCACAGATCCCTACCCTACTCACATGTGACAGTCTAATACCGTCTATACATAAGGAATATTATGTGTAGAATTGATGTACAAATGTAGCCAACTGTGCGGAGCCGCGGAAGGGACGTACGTAGGAGGTAGTACCGCTAAACATAGTGCAATTAAGCACGGGGTCCCCTCCGTTTTTGAAGGCTCATGATGCCATTGGCTTCTATATAGCAAATCAACATTTAAGGTATTACCTTGTTCCAGTCCATTTGACCATAGTAGGCACATTTGGCTACATTTGTACATCAATTCTACACATAATATTCCTTATGTATAGACGGTATTAGACTGTCACATGTGAGTAGGGTAGGGATCTGTGCACCCGACCTGAAGAAGAAGCTTGTGCCTTCGAAACATGTCGACGCACGCAGGAGGTTATGTACATTAAATACACCAAACCTCCACCTCACCATTTTTAACAATACCAGCATGGAGGTATATTAAAAATCTTTTTACTCCTCACTTGCCAGGTATTTTTAATAACTCACTCACCATCCACTCCTGACCCTACCACTCACAACCCTCTCACACTACACATAGTGATTACATCAGTGCTCCCGCGTACCCGCCGGTTAGTAGCACGCCGCGTTCCGTAGAGGCGCGAAGACCCCTATGATGAAGCATGACACCAAGGGCCCTTGGTGTGTGAGGTATTTAAAGAACACAACGTGCTTCCCACCATTGTAGGAAACACATCCAACCCCAGACCTTTTTCCGTTTTTCGCCTATCTTGTGTGGGTGGATTCTACTTGTTTATAAATTACAGTTGGGGAGATAGAATCCACTCCCTGTGTCCGCATGGACACGTTTCCTCTCACTCCCTCCTTTGATATGTATGGCAAAAAGAAATGTGTCATACCTATGCACTGACGGACGCCTGGAGGCACCTAAACCCCCGAGGTACAGATTACACACATTATGTGCAGCAATACAATATGTGGACGAGATTGGACTATTGGCTGCTATCAATTCAGCTATACCATGGGACCAATCGGCCGCACATTTACCCCGTACCCTATCCGACCATTCTCCAGTGCTCCTAACAATAGAAGTCCTGGGAGAGGAAGGTTTTGAAAGACAGTGGTGATTCCCCACCATGGCGCTGCGAGACACAGTCTTCAAGGCTGAACTACACACCGCGATAGTGGAATACTTTGTCCATAACACAGGATCAGTCCCATCACAGGCAGTCCTGTGGGACGCCTTTAAGGCGTGCATCAGAGGAGTCTGCATTTCTACCCACACTAGAGTCCTGAGAGATCTGCGACGCAGCCTCGCAAAATTAGAAGGCGAGCTTACTAAGCTAGACAGGGAAAATATGGTGGGAGGGAATAGAGACGGCCCTGCATACTTGAGCCGCAAAGCAGACTTGCTTGCAGAACATGCTGAAGCTGCAGAGCGGGAAGCCCACTACTTAGGGAAATACGCAAAAACCAGATGGTATGGTGAGGGAGAATGCCCTGGGCACACACTCGCGTGACTACTCCGGCCACACCGCAGCCAGAGCTGCATCACCAAGCTGCAGAGACAAGATGGCACGGCGGCCACTGGTACGTCAGCCATAGGGAAGCACTGCTGCAATACTGCACTGACCTTTACACTACGAGATCAGTCAACAGAGTGGGGGAAATTAAGGCATACCTAAATGAGATAGCTATGGTCTGGCTACCTGACGCCCACCAACAATTCCTAAGCGAACCATTCTCCACTGATGAGATAGAGCAGGCCATAGACGACATGGATGGTTCCAAAGCCCCGGGCCTTGACGGATTTCCCGGAGCCTTTTACAAAGCCTATAAAACTATCTTGACCCCCTGCCTCCTGGCGGTATATGCGGAGGCGCTAGACGAGGGAACTCTGCCCCCCTCGTTCAGAGAGACGGTAATTATCCTTATACCGAAATCCGGAAAGGATCCGGAAAAATGTGGCTCATACCGCCCGCTCTCATTGCTAAGCTTCTATTACAAAATATTAGCTAAGATTCTGGCCACCCGGCTGGCCCTACTCATGGAGCAGATTATAGCACCAGCTCAGACCGGATTTATAAAACATAGGTCCACAGCTCTGAACTTGAAGACCTTCTTCTCCGTGGTCAACAGAATAGACCCAAAAGTCCCGGCGGCTGCAGCCTTTTTAGATGCTGAAAAAGCATTTGATTCTGTGGAGTGGCCTTTTTTGCACGCAGTACTGGAAAAAATGGGCATGCCGAAGGGCTTCATTGCATTGATCAAATTGCTGTATGTTGCACCTGCAGCCCGTATCCAGTATAACAGCACGATCAAGGAGCCTTTCCCTATATCCCCTGGCACAATACAGGGGTGTCCACTATCCCCATTATTATTCATAATCTCAATGGACCCTTTGATCCGTTAATTACAAAAGGACCATATGCATAGAGGACTTCAGTTTAAGCACGGCCCGCTGCTGGTAACCTTGTATGCTGATGACGTAGTGCTGTATGATAGATTGCCAGCCACTAATCTCCCACCAATACTGGCGGAAATTGAAAGGTTCGGGACCTTGTCTGGACTCCATATCAATTGGGAGAAGTCCGAGATTTTCCCACTTATGGAAGTTCATGACAGGGCATGTGGAGAATTCCCAATCCAGTGGTGCGAGACAGAGATCATTTAGGCATACACTTCCACAGGGACAAAGAGCAGATACTGAGATTGAACTATGGCCCAGTGATGGACAAACTGCAAACACAAGTGGAGCGTTGGATCCAACTGCCACTATCCATGGCGGGGCGCCTAGCCATTATCAAGATGGTGGTTCTACCTCGTCTGCTCTACCTTTTCCAAAGCATCCCCATTCCACTTACGAATGAATTCTTCAAACAGATATGTACGTTATTAATAAAACTGGTGTGGGGTGGAAAACAACCCAGAGTAAGCTGGAACACACTGACTTTGCCATATGAAAGGGGGGGATTCGGTGTGCCTGATGTACAACTGTATTACTTGGTAGCGCAGTGTGGTTACTCCTGGCTCTGGTATCACCCTGACGCACGTATGCCATATGCGAATCCAGAGAGAGACTTGGCCAACCCTACCCATTTAAACTCACTGTTGCCAACTGGAATGTCACGAGACCCCCACGACATTACAACACTGTACACTACGTGCTGGGCATGGACGCAACTGCTTAGAAAAATAGGAGAGACGTCACTGTACTCCCCAGCGCTATCAATAATTGCCAACCCACGGCTCCCCCCTACATTAGACACGCTAACTAGACACACCCTTCAGCGCTTGGGTATAAGTACCATTGGTGACCTGTTCCCTAATGGACATGCATTCTCCCGCACAGAAGACCCTTGTTTTTCAACACCTTTGTTCATGGACCACTTTAAACTGTCCCATATACAGGGAGCGCTTAGAGATGCTATACCCACTTATCCTATCGAACCTAAAGCATTCACACCACTTACACTAGTAATTACAGACTGCAGCAGAGAGCACATCACGTCCTGATTATACAAAGCCTGTCTGGCACTCATGCCACAGCATGACACCAAGGTAAGGAAGGGACGCCTGGGCAGTCGATCTAGGGCAACCACGTACTGACAAAATTTGGAAAAGCTGCTGCAAACAAACAAAGCTAGTCTCTTGCAGCCATAGACATAAACTTCTTCATTTCAGGATCCTAAGAAGGGCCTATGTTACGCCACAGCAGATGGTCCGCATAGACAGCACTAGATTTGACACTGTCTCAAGTGCAACTTACACGCGGCCTCATTCGTACACATGACATGGATGTGCACCAAAATAGCTTCATACTGGCAAGACATATTCAGGGAGGTGCAACAGAGGACTGAGCTACAACTGGCCCGCTCCCCATTAATAGCCTTACTAGGTTATGTAGATGAGATCCCCAAGAGTATATGCAGATTTGTAGCAATGGCGATGCTACTGGCTAAGCGTGAAATAGTCATACGATGGGGCAGCAAACAGAAACCCACGGTCAAAAGCTGGGTTAAGAGCATGATGCACTGTGACACCACAAGTGAGCTGTTCACAGAGCTACAGCCCCCGACATTGCGCCCAAAAGATATATGGCAACCATTGAGGGAATACCTACGGCAACAGGACGCCCACGCCACACAAGCAAGTTAGGGGCAAAAAGCTGCACTACACGGCGCATAAAGGTGCACAGTCACCACATGTAATGTGTTATTGCACTGAACAACTTGATATGGTTGGGGTTTAGACATGCTACAGAGGGTGGGGAATGCAAAAGGAATGTCAAAAGTGCAGCATGTGTAGGATATGCACTGATGCCGTTATGATGTGCATGCTGTTGAGCCAAAAAAGGCAAATGGTTACAAAGGTGAGAAATACTGTGCAGTTGTGACTTAAATGTTTTGAAAATGACAATAAACAAATTTTAAAAAAAAGAAGAAAGATTTGCACAGATACTTTACACATTGCCTCTTAAGTTAAGTCTGACTCCTCTGTGCCAAGCTACCAGAGGGTGAGCACAGGTTAATTTAGTGTATGTATCTGACTTACCCTGACTAGGATTGTGGTTCCTACTTGGACAGGGTGAAAACCTCTGCCAACTAGAGACCTAATTTCTAGCATTGATGCTCAGCGGTGAGGATAGGACTACTGTGAGGCCTTCTCCTCTCATAGGCTAGCAATGTGAATTCCTTAAGCTGTAATTCCTGATCAGAGAGGAGTGGCTTTTTCATGTTACATATTTTTGGAATAGTCTTGTTCAGTCCTCTTTACTGGTGAAGTTGGGTTTAACATTACTGTTTTAGAAATGCCACTTTTAGAAAATGGACATTTCTCTGCTGTTAGCTCTTTTGTGCCTTACAGCCTGTCTCCAATACACATCTGGGTTGGGTGACAGCTACACTTTGTGCATTCCCTCCAGACAGCCACAAACACAGGAAGGTGAGGCTCCTCTGCATTCTGGGCATTCATCTGCATTCATCTGCATTCTGATGGGTCTTCCTAGGTAGTGTCCTGTTCAAACATAAAACACTGATTTACCCCCCACAGATAGCCTGGCAAACAGGACTGGGTTGAAAGGGATCTTTGTGCACTTCAGAGAGCTCCTTTGAAGTTACTCCCTACATCAAAGGCACTTTTGGGGCATAGGTACTTGGGCTCTGACCCTACCAAATTAGCACACTACTGGACCTGTGAAGAACTCTGCTGGAGTAAAGACTGCTGTGGTGTATGGAATGACACTTTGTTTTGACTGACTTTTCTGAAGAGCTGCTTCTCTGCTTTGCTGAGATGCCCTGCTGCCTGCTGATCTCCACCCTGCTGAGGACAAGGACTGGACCCATCTCACTTGAACCCAGAGTGACTCCACAGGCTTGCTGGCTTGCCTCCTGTTTTCTGAAGTCTCAGGGGCACAAAAGACTCCTGCAATCCTGATGGTGCTGCTGGACTCTGTCACTTGTGAGTCCTACCCTTGGCTGAGATGCCCCCTCCAGTCCTGGGCCTCAGAAGTGGGTTCTGCAGCTGATTTCCGCAGAATCGCCCTGACTGCATGAGAAATACCGTGGCATCGCCCTTCAACGTTGATGCAGAGACTGCTCGATGACAGCAGATCCACAGTCTGCATGACTCAACAATGATGCTCTGTGCGGCTCAACCACAACGCATTGCATTCGCTTCAACGGAGCTCGATGATGATGTGGGACCCCCTTTGCACGACTCAATGACGACGCAGTAGGCTCTCGACGTCGACACTTGCTCCAGTCAAGGTATTTCTTCAGCAGGACCTGTCTGGGTCCTGTTGCCAGCCTACCGGCCATCGCGGTCGGTATAAGCTTTGGATTTGTACCGGTCCCTCGCGACCTCAAGTCACCTTGGGACTGCTAGTGATTTCTAAGCACTATTTTTTTCTTTTATTGCTTAAAAATTGATATCTTAACTTCTACTGATTGGAAATTTGTGGTTTTGGTTTTGCTTTACTCAGATAAATATTCTCTATTTTTCGAAACCAGTGTGCAGTCTTTTTGTGGTGTTTCCATTGTGTTAGTGTGTGTGTGTGTGTGTTGCACAAATACTTTACATTTTGCCTCTTAAGTTAAGCCTGACTGCTCTGTGCAAAGCTACCAGAGGGTGACCACAGGTTAACTTAGGGTGTTTATCTAACTTACCCTGACTAGGATTGTGGTCCCTACTTGGACAGGGTACATGCCTCTGCCAAGTAGAGACCCAAATTCTAACATGAAGTTTACAAATTAGTTGAGCAACACACTCTCAGCCACCACACAAATCTTCACTCACTAAATATGTCACTCATTGGTGCAATGGTTACCTGTTTCAAGTGTGGTGCACATGTGTCTATTGTATGTTCTCTTTTCCCATGGAAGAAACAAACAATGGCAGTCTTGTATAATTAATGACCTTTACTGGCAGCCAGCCAGGGAATGAGAAAAAGGAGGATAGGGAATGGAGGCATGTTCTTCATGTCTTTTAAGTAAATGGGGAGACTTCTTCTGTGCACACTAGTCCAGCTCTACTTCATACATATGTAAATATGCTGGGGCTGCATGAGTCAGACACCAAATATATAAATGTTGTTCTATATCCCTTTTTTCTTTTTTTTTTTGCAAAGCTGCTCGATGATAATGTATGAAGGTTTTGTTGTGGCCTATGTAGTCGGAGAAGTAGTGTTTGTCCTCAAACTCAGGGAGTTCACCCAGAAGTTGATCAGCTAACATACTTGAGTCTGACCAATCGCCCTCATCCTCATCTTGTGCTGTTTTAGGAATGCTGTAATTTTGTGGTATGAAGTGCTGGTTCATTTTTATCATGGTCAATCTCTCCATGTTTTGAGGCGAGAGACTTGTCCTTCTGACTGTGACAACTGCGCCAGCTGCACTGAACTTCGCACAGAAGACATACTGGATACCAGACAAGCCAGATACTTTATTGCCAGTCTGCTGAGCTCTGACCCTTGTCACATCTTCCATTACAAATAGATCAATGTGTTTTGATCCAGGAAGATCTCTTCTGGGTCATCCAGATAGTCTTGGGCCTTCCTCTGAATTATCATTGGTGCTGCCTCTCTTGCTCACCCTCTGTTGCCTTCGTCTCTGCACTTTACTTAAGCCCTTCCACTTGAAACCAAGCCATTGCAGAGGTTGGATTTGATTCTTCTGTTGCTGGTTTTGGTGGTGTTGCTGGTGATGATGGTGATGACTTTTAGACAACAGCACTGCCCTCTCTGGAGGTTGAAGGCTGGACGCCAGAACGTCTGCCAAGGCCTCCAACTTCAATCTGTTTTTCTTCCAGGCCTCTCAATTGATCAACAACCCAAGTCATGTAAAGTGACTCATCCCCTTTTGAAAAAGGAATGAAAGTGGTCAGAATTTTTTTGTACCATGAATCAAGTATTGTGGCACATAAGAACTCTTTGGAGGACACAATCTCTCTTTGCAGCCTTGGATTAACAGCCAAGGGAAGGATTAAGCTCTGAACCAACTCATATGCTTCTTCGTTCACACCGGCAAACCTTTGCAACCCTTTTTTTAACTGGTCCTGTAGCAGATGCAACAATGGGATTGCTTGGCTCATCATACTGTTCTCCTTGCTGACTTTCCATGTGAAAACCTCAAAAGGAAGTAGCATTTGTGTCAGGCATTTCACGAGCCCCCATTTCACCATTGTCATGCTTTTTCAAGTTCCATTCCCTCCTCTTTGAAGGACATAGTTGGTGAACAGTCTGTACTTCTCAAATAGATGTTGCAACATATAGTAGATTGAGTTCCAACCTGTTGGCACCTCCTGTATGACGGCTTTAACCAGTACTTTGTTAGCATGCTAAATGAGTGTAGATTTTTGGTACGTGGCCAGTATTTTGCTGACTATGTCTTCTTTTTTTAGAAAGTCCTGAACAATCAGGTTGATGCAATGCGTCAAACAGAGGACCCTGAAATATTCACCATGTGCCATGGCCATGACTATATTACTGAGACTGTCCGTGGCAACAAATCCAACTCAGAGACTTCTGGGTTGAAGCCATTCAAACACATTGCTGTTAAACTCTTCCAAGATGTTTGCAGCTGTATTGAACTTCTCCATGGCAAACATCGCTACTGTTGCATCCCGCCGAACACTCTAAAACTTTCTTCAGTGCTGAGACCTGCAGATAGCTGTTGCCTCACGACCCACAAAATAGATCCAGTGTGCAGTGAAACACGTAATCAGTTGCTTGACAACTGGTCCACATGTCTGTCATCAGGTGGATAGTGGGAACAGCACTTTGCTACATAGCTTGGCCAACCAAATGCAGCACATCATGATAGAACGCTGGAACAGCACTCTGGAAAGATGGGCCTGGCTGGGAACCTTTCATTTCCGGCAGATGGCCTCCACAAATCCTAAAAAACCCCACTCCTTCCACAAAAGAAAAAGGGAGAAGGTCCAGCGCTAACATTTTAGCCAGTTCTCATTGTCCAAATGTGCCGTTGGATGGTTGCGTTCGTAGGGCCCCTCCTGCCTCAACACGCCTGTAATAGTAGCTTGAATTGTTTTCTTTTGTGGTGTCACTGACACAGGCGACTTCTGGAGAGAGCCTTGAGGTTGTAGACTCAATGTGCATCTTAGGGGAATCACTGTATATGGCAGAGGTGTCTGCATTTGAGTCTTGTACCATTTGGAGGATGCTGATGCACGTGATGCTGACACACTACAGGGCTGTTTTGTGTAATCATGCCGTCAGCCTCTTAATCCTCATGACCACCTTCTTCTTTTATCACTGTGCACTCAGCTGCTTCCCCTCTCTCATCACCACCACCACCTATCTTTTTGAGGTGCTCCTCCCACCAGATTGTGTGATGTTTACTCAGATGGGACACTTGGCCTCCAGTACTGTAGTGCAAACCTGACTTACCTCGGCGAATACTTGCTTGGCAAATGGAGTATATTGCAATGTTATCCTCCTGCTTGCTAATTGTAAAAAAGTCCCAAACTGGGGAGAATAACGTTTTTAGTGTGCCACTGACAATGCCTGAAGAACTGGAGGTAGGTGACTGTGTCATTTTTCTCTCTGTAGGGCATACTTCGACTGTGGTTGTGGTAGATGCAGGTCTCAATGGGGGTCTTACAAATATGGAAGCTGGCGGTAGAGGTGGTGGAACCATATCCCTCTGAGCAGGCTGAATAGGAGGGGTCTGAGCCGCCCTCCATACTGACAATCACTGGATCATCATCATCACTGTCACTTTCCATAATTCTAAGGCTTTCAGGAACTTTACTTTCCCCCTGTCTTTTGGAGCAGGTCTTGGACTCAGCAGGGGTCTAAACCATGTCCAGATCATCAGAAGGGAGGCTTGGCGAAGATGATGGAATACCACTTCTTTGTCTTGCTGGAGATTGTGAAGCCAATGATTGAAGAGCAACATCTTGCTCAGCAGGAAGCTCAACCTCCTGTTCTGCTCCTACTTCAGGAAGAACTGTTGGTGACTGTGGCTCCTGTTGTCCACTTTCCAACGATGATTGGGTACTAGTTTGCAGCTGAGACAAATCCAGTTCAGGCTCACTGCTCGTCACCATGAATGCCAAGGCTACATCGCTGAGAGACATGGGCTTGGGCATAGGCTTAGGTTGGGTGGTATCATTGATGATGCAGGAGTGCTGCTTCCAGCCTTTTGCTGCAAAGAGGAGGATGCGGCTGGTACACTACATTTCCTGAAAAAGGTGGAGGGTGGCATGCTAGATGTGGCAATATCCTTCTTTTTATCCCCCTACTGGCTACTTTTTTGGCAGGAATACGCTCCTTTGAGGCCATCTTCAAGTTCTTTCCTAGCTCTGGCAGTTGCCACTTAGCCGCAGAGGAGGACTCAACTGGTGTGTGGCATTGCTGGCCTTCTGTCTGGCTGTACTCTGGGATGATGTCCCCTGTGCACATAAAAGCAAACAAACATGAAAAAATTCAGTGAAACAAGGCATTTTGAATTTATAGACAATATAATTTAGTAAGGTCACATCAGGAATAATTAACAATAGTGTATCAATTCCAAACCATACCATGATATTTCAATAATACACAGATTGAAAAATGTAATGTATGTGCCTCTAATGCCTATGAAACACCTGAGGCAGGCATGGTGGATACAGGAGGAAAATTTAATTATCCTTAAAAATGTTTTTGCTGGTGTGTGCCTATGGCAGGTGGCGGATGAAGGTGGAAAATTGAATAACCCTTAAAAAATGATTGCCGGTGTGCACTTAAGACAGGCATGGGGTGGAGGGGGAAAATGGAATAATACTTTAAAAAATGATTGCTGGTGTGCGAATATGGCCTTAGGCAGGCAGCAAGTGCAGGGGGGAAATAGAATAATACTTGAAAAAATGATTGCTGGTGTGCACCTATGGCAGACAGTGGGTGCAGGGAAGAATCAAGTAATTGAAAAACAAACATTGCCGGTGTCTCCCTAGGGACTATGAGAAATCCTATGGGAGTCAAGGAGGCGCAGGGGAAAATGGAAAAATGCCTATAAAACACTTTACATACATAGTACAATCATCTTCAAGTGCATTTAAGTCACATCAGGGGAAAAAGAAAAATATGAGCAAAAAACAAAAAGGCATAGGCCTTTTCTATCAATGTCCCTAGAAAATGGCTTTGAAAAGTAGAAGAAAAAGAACACACTGGCTACACAAAATGGCTACCCTGCCACATAGCCACCAATGTTGAAGGCATGGACAACAAAGAAGGGAAGCAGGCCTATGGCTAAAGTAAAGCACAATGACTACACAAAACAAAATGGCCACCCAGCCTCATGGCATGGAGAAGAATGAAAAATAGTGGCATATGGCAAACACACACACAGTGGCAACACAAAAAATGGTCACCTGGCTAGCAGTGAAATAGGCATGGTAAACAGCACTAGCATTAATTCAACAATGCGAAAAACAAAACTTATCTGTGAACTTTAAAAATTCACCAACCACAAACATCCCAAGGCATCAAAAATTACCCCACCAAAATACTTTAACACTTTGCAGAAAAACGTAAAATACAAAAAAACACATTTTGCATTTCATTCAATGCCAGCCCTAAATCAATAGAAGTTTTTAAAAAAAAGCTGACTGGCCATGGCCTATGGGCAGACTAGGCCCCACAATAAAATGAGCAAAATTCCCAAAGAGCACACAAGACAATAGAAAGAAAGTACTTTACACGTTTTAAAACCAGGCCCTCAGCCCTCCCAAACCTGAGCAAACCTTTTCTCTTAAAAAAACACTAAAAAAGGCATTGAAAAATAGGCCCCTATTGCAACTTCAGGCTACAGACAATCACATTTACATATGGAAGAAAAAACAAAAAAGGTAAAAAAAAATACTGGTGCATGCCCTACATTAAACAACAAACTTAACCAAAAGTTCTTTAACTTGCTTGATTCCTCAAAAAACAATCCTTAAAAATCCAATGGCATATGCAGCAGGAATTGCAGACAAAGAAGAGAGTGATCCTTTCTCCTCAAAATCCAAATGAAAAGTGAAGCAGACACTCCATCCATGGATTCTTATTCCCTGCGTGTGAACACTTATGTTTAAAAGCAACCTATGCCCTTAAATAGAAAGGGGATGCTTTAAAAGAAAATGTTGATGTGCGGGGAAGACGTGGGACAGCTTCCCATTTTAAAATAAGTAAACCACCTTCAACTTGAGAGTTGGTAACCAATTACTGGTTTGTGACGCCAATTGCGGTTGCAAAGCATTGATACATTTCAGCAGTTGCGCCCGGCTTGACTCGTGGGTGGGGGTGTGGGGGGGTCGCGTGGGGAGGGGGTTGTGCAGGGGTGTTAATTTAAAATAAAAATAAAAAGTTAACTTACCTTCGCCGGCCCGGTCCGGTCCCGTGCCGTCTCTGCTTCTCTGCTCCTCACAGGAAGCAGGCAGCCTCCCTCCCCTCCCCTAAGCCAATCACAACGCTGCAATGTTGTGATTGGTTGGGACGCCGACCACACAGGCTTCTATGGGGAGGCCATTTTCTCCATGTAGGATGCATGCAGCCTACATGGAGAAAAGTCAGAGTGCGTATGACTGGTTTGGTTGGCCAGTTAGTGCCCTCAGAGCCACTCCTCCCCTGCCCTAGAGCAGGACCGCATATAATACTATTTTATGTTTCTGCTTCTCGCACTGCGAGAACGCAGTGGGGCAACGCTCCTCCGCCCACATGGAGGAGCCACCCCTGCATTTCATTGCGACTTGCGATCAGGAAGTGGTTACCCTTTCACATCCCCTCCTAATTGAGATTTTTAATGAGCCGCAGAACCTTTTTTATAAATGAGAAAGATTTTTCTTTCGCACCAAAGGGGTTAAATCCATGAAAACCGCTGTTTTGCAGACACAGCCCTGTGATTGTGTGAACTGCAGGATTTGCAACTCCAAACGTGTTGTGTACAGTCCATATTTCAATAAATAGTTTGTCACCCCTTAATTAATTGGATATTTTGATGAGATATATTTATTGATTACTGGCCCAATTTATGTCCACTATATTAACTGTGATTTTGCTTCTGGTGTCTACATAGTTTGACTGATTATTGAGCTGCTATATCTCCATTTGTATAACACTTTCACTGGTACAGATAAATTTGGCTGCCAGTCTAACTAGGTAGTGAAGCTGATCTTCAACAACATTAGGTGACTTGTAAATGCCCTCACCCTTCAGAGCACACAATGTCAGGGGCCATATTATAGGTAGGGGGCACTGTCCCTTGTTGCGCTGCAATGCACCTTTAACAAGGTGCAGGGGGGACAAAAAGGAAAGTGTGCCCTATTACATATAATACTGCACCTACCAGAGGGATGTCTGAGTGTCCATGAGAACCTCTATGTGGCTCACTGACAGTGCGCTTCCTGAAGACCTCTTTGCCTCCACACACACTTCAATGAAACTCCACAGGCACGGAGCCAAAGTGTTTCCCTCATTTTCATGTGGCCATAAACTGGTGCTTTATGCTCACCAAAGTGATCTGTGTTTACAGAAGGGGCTGCACAAACATCTGTGGCCTCTTCTTTGATACCAAATTTCCTCGGCGGCATAGAAAGTGGGCTCACACATCCTTTACGTCCTGTGCCACTTTGTGTAATATAGCCCCAGTTCGCCAATGACAGAAGATCTGCAGCCAATATTTATGCTACACAATGTTTTTATATATAATATTGTGACATGCAACCCTTAGATTAGGACGTTACATGTATATCAGACCTTTATTGATTTTTGCAGCCATTTAGCCTGGTATCGCAGAGCAGGACCGGCTTTGGGGCGGTGCGACCGGTGCGGCTGCACTGGGTGCTGACGTGGAAGGGGGCATTGACCTTAGGCGGGGCGCTGTGTTTAGCAAGAGCTTATGATTAAAAAGCACCTGCTGCAGAGTTCCTTGTACGTCAAGTTTTCAGGCAGCAGTAAAAATGTCAAGATAACTCTTGTGATTAATGTTCCTGCTAGAGAGAGAGAAAAATGAAATATTTGTGAGAGAAGGGCTATGGAGCGAGGTGGTACTGAGGGAATCTGAGGAGGTCTGAGGGGGGATGCCCAAAAAAATGTGTTGCACCGAATACCACCAGTGCTAAAGCGGCCCCTGCCGCTGAGCTGCATCCTCGCCCCTTGGTATGGTGCATTGCTCAGTCAGATTGTCTAATTGTTGTAACCTAGAACTGGTTATAATGTAGCACAGCAATCAAGTGCTTCAGTTACTTGTTAATTTATGCATGGCCCTATAAATGGAATCCAGAATGGGGGCATTTCCTGAATAACATCAGGGATGAGGTTCCCCTGTGTGAAGGCCGGATGAGTCAATTGATGACCAGATATGGACAGATCAGTGGTCTGCCTCAGAAGAACAATTGCCACAGAAGCTTCTATTTTTTCCATTTTGGAATCAGGTGTAAACTGTGAACTTGACACGTCCCCACAAAGTACTGAGAACATTAGGTGCATCCTTATTTCAGTCCACGTTTTTTTTTTAAGTTTCTCATATCAATAGCTCCCTTTCTGGAAGTATAAATTACCATGTGAATTTGTGTTTATAGGAACTTGGTGAAATATATTACCCCATTTTTGGCCGCATTTGCCAAAAGGAGAAGATGAGAAATTATTATTATTGGTTGATTTGGGTGGGCTCTTTGGTACAGCAGTACATAAGAAAAGAACAGTATAATACACATCCACTTAGACCGTTTCAATTTTATCTGTGATTCTCTCTTCAGATTTGTTTTTTATTTTACTATCATGCTCTGTATATTCGATTTATTTTCCTTTTTTACCTTACTTGAAGAACCCCTGTTCAGATTGCTGTACTTTCATATATAATGGGAACATTGGGCCTGGCTCACAAGAACAATATCAAACTCGACTGACTTGCGCCTCTAAAACCGGTTGCAAAATATGGCATGCTACGCTAAATGAAATTCAAAGTTCTCACTTCAAAAAATATACGATTATCTAGAACTTACTCATTTGTGTGCACAATAAGCAATGGTAAATCTATAACATTTAAAAAAAATAGATCCTGACACTTTATATCATGGAGAGACAATAATCCACAAATCATAAAGAACAAGCCGGCTGACAACTATGAACTTGTGGAAGACTTCTCAACTCAAATACAGGAAAATGACATTGCAGCATGTTTTTCCAACAATAACGTGGTTGTATATGTTAGAAGGCCTCAGACTCTGGCTGGTAGCACAACAACCAATGCATATTATTCACAAACAATATATGTGCCTTACAGGATCACTTTTTGATCTTTTATAACTGAAGAACCATTTCTGTTTTTTTTTTTACTTCATTTCATTTTGTATAAAGGAGCTTTTTCAGTATTGTACCATCATGTTCGCACAATTATAGAATGAGTCATCGTGCACACAGTTTCATATTTTAGAGCATTCTGAGTGCATAATTATATCTGAACTGGATAATCTCCAAGAGGAGGCGCGATGTAATGCAATGTTGAGACATCTCCATCTTCAAAAATGCAGTTAGTACATATATCTGTTATAAAGAATGTTCTCTGCGTGAGATTTTACAGTTTGCGAACACTATTCATTTGTTTTATTACAATTTAGGGGCACATGCATCAAGCTTTTTTGCGATTGCAACAGTGCGAATCGCACAAATCGTCCGTTTGCAAAATATCCAGAAGCAATGCATCAACCAAATTCGCAGACTCACCCTTGTATTCGCAAAAAATAGCGATTACCTATTTACCGAATGACAAATAGCAAATCTGTATTAGCGAATCGCTAATTGGTAATCGCAAACCCATGCATGAAAAAATCACAAATTGCGAATGAGCCGGGAATCGCAATTTGCACTTGCAAAATAGCACCAAATGAAATCAGGTGATAACCAGGTGAAAACCTACTACTCAGGTGGTAACCATTGGCAAAGTATTTAAACAGGCCCAGAAGGCCCCAGAATGTTCCACAATGGCAGCGCTCAACGGCATGGCAAGGAGAATGAGGCTCCGAACAGCAGCACAGAGAAGAAGGAGGATACAGGAGCGCATTTTTAGAGTGCGCGTTACATTGTTGGGGCAGACAGAGGAAGAGATATACGACAAATATAGGTTGAATGCAGACATGATCTATGATCTCATAACTGAATTGGATCCCCAATTGCAGCGTCAGACTCGCAGGACACATGCCATCCCCACTCATGTGCAGGTCCTATGTTTACTGCACCTCCTAGCGTCACGTAGCTTCCAGGGAGTAATAGCTGCAGCAGGAGGTGTTTCACAAAGTGCCCTATCGCGCTTTTTCCACTCATTCCTTGACGCCATGTAGCAGAGGATACACCACCACATAAGGTTTCCCACAACACCACAGGAATTGCAGCAAACCAAATTTGATTTCTATCAGGTAGCCCATGCTCCTTCATGCTGTCCCTTATCTCTGCTATGTTTGTGGCCAATGAACCTAGTTGTGCCTGCATTAAACGCATGTTTTTGCATTGCCGGCGCTGCACCTTCAACATTTGTCTCTCCAGCCCATCCCAGACAACAGAACCATCATCTTCAGCAGCTCCCATGTGAGCCTTTGCCCTGCGCCTCCGGTTATGGACGTTGCTGCGCCGCATCTGTACTTGGGGTCTTGGTGTGCGGGTATGCCCAGCCTGTGATGTCTGAGGGTCAGGTTGGCTCTCCTCTTCTGTTTCAAAGGCAGATAGTGGTGCCACTGTGATCCTTCGTCTTGTGGGTGCAGGTATTGGGGTTGCTGGGGCCACTTGTGTTTCCTCTCCTGACTGGGCCTGAGTCTTCAGGGTGTCATGGCCTGCACCTTCGTCAGACTCCTGCGCAGCTGCATCTGTGATGTTAAACAGTGCAAGTTCAGTATTTTTGTTTGACATGTATGTCACATTGCGCATGGCATTGTTTAATAAAGTTATTTAGTTACACACAGTGTCTAGATTTTTCACTTGCTTGTTGTACTTTAAAGCACAAATGCTGTTTTGATCCTTCCTTGCCTTTCCTATTGGAGTTGCTGTCTGCTAATCCCATAATGCATTTGGGTGTAGCAAGTAAAATGTGGACTGGAGTCGGATTTGCTACACTAAGCCTGATCTAATTTGAGGGGCGATATTTTAGATTTAGCATTGAATGGTAATCTGCATACATCTTACCTTGTGATGTATTGGTCGGTGCCGAGGTGTCTATCTGGGTGACTCCAACTACAGCTTCAGGCTGAAGTGTTGACTCCACCAGGTCCTCCAGGGGTGTATTTGCAGTTGGGGTCGATGATTCCCCTCCAGTCTTCTTGGCATCTGCAAGCCTGGCGGCAACATTTTCCTTGGCACGGCTCCGCAGGTCATACCAGCGCTTGTGCAGGTCTGCTATGGAGCGCTGTGTGACCCCCACAGCATTAATTCTGGATTGGATTCCAAGCCAGATTTTGCCTTTCTCCGACTCAGGGACCTGGAGTGACTGCTTCCCAAAGAGTTTGTCATGGCTCTGTACAACTTCGTCAATGAGGACTTCAAGCTCCTTCTCGCTGAACTTCAGCTTCCTCTTGCGCTCTGCTGCATTCTTCTCACTTGTTCCAGAAGCCATGCTGATATCCTTGCACAGGTTCTGGTCTCCAAAATGCTTCCTTCTGCTGTACTCCTGCAGTTTGCCTCCTCCTATGTCTCTCACAGTACACAGGTGTCAGCATGTCCTGCATCACTTCCTGGTTGTGATGTCATCATGCTGCATCGAAAATACAAAATCGCTATTAGCGATTCGGTAATTGCGGATTTGCTTTTTGCGATTCGGTATTTCGCAATCGCTAATAGCTATTGCGATTTTTATCGAATCGCAAAATATTTGCGAATTTTTTGATGCATGGCCATTTGCGATTACCAAATAGCGATTCCTTAAAAATCGCTATTTGGTAATCGCTAAATGGGACTTTGATGCTTGTGCCCCTTAGTGCTGTAGTTGAAACTCAATAAATACTTTAAGCACTTTCTGAATGTGGGTGCTACATAGGAAAGATGATTCATTGGCTTCTTGCTCTTTAAGCATAACCAGAATTCTAGCAAAAGACTTTGTAATGTTTTTCCTACACCTGTTAAACCAGTAGACCACAAAATATATGCAGGGACCAGGCAAAGCCGAAATACAAAATAAGTTGTCAGATTGAATGGCACGACAGGAAGACCAGGCCCTGGAGGGATCCTGACATAAGTAGTTTAAACATTTTTTTTTATTTTCATCTTCTCCCCTACAACCCACAAACTGATTTCAGGCTTGGAGGTGTTATCGACAGCACATGCTAGTAAAATCAAACACAGTAATATCCACTGTGCATATGTAAATTGCATCTAGGTTCATTGTATCGTATTGTAATAGCATTTATGTAGCACTTAGTACACCTGACGAGGCATTAAAGCGCTTTTTGGTGAGTAGCACGCTACTCCGGAACCCATAAAGGATTAGTGGAGAATTAGTATATTGAAAGATGAAAGTAATTTGAGTGGTGGATATGTTAGTCAGTTATTTGGATTCAGAAGGATAGTGGAGGATAGAGGACGGAAAAGGTTTGCATTTATATAAGGCTTGCTACTCCTGATGGAGTGTTGAAGCACTTTTTCGGCAAGTAGCATGCTACTCCGAAACCCATAAAGGATTAGTGGTGAATTAATATAGGGAAATATGAAAGTAATTTGAGTGGTGGATATGTCAGTCAGTTATTTGGATTGAGAAGGATAGCGGAGGGATAGAAAAGGGGAAAAGGTTTGAATTTATATAGCGCTTGCTACCCCTGATGAGGTGTTGAAGCTCTTTTTTGGTCAGTAGCACGCTACTCCGGAACCCATAAGGGATTAGTGGTGAATTATTAGAGTGAAATATAAAAATGTATTTGAGAGGTGGACATGTTAATCTGTTATTTGGATTGAAAAGGATAGTGGAAGGATGGAAGAGGGAAGTATTTAGACATTTTTTTTGTTTTCATTGTTTTGGAGGTCATAGCAGTAGGAGGAGGCTTGGTATGAGTAAACGGGGTGTGGAGGGGGACGAGTCAGAGGGAAGGGTTTAGAAAGGCTTGTTTTAGGGGATCTGAATAGTAAAAGAGGTATGAGATGATGCAAGGAGGGGTAGAGCAGGGAAGAGTTTAGAAAGGGTTATATTGGGGCTCATAGTAGTGGTATGGGGTTTGGGATGAATGAGCGAGTGGAGGTAAACAATATATTGATAGAGGTATAGGGTGAGAAATAGGGTAGTGCATTGGAAAGAGTAGTAGAAAGAGGTTTGAGATGAGTCAGGGAGTTGAGGTAGAGGATATATTGAGAGCGGTAGAGGGTGAGAAATAGGTTAGTGCATTGGATATGCTGAATTCGAAGGAAAGTAATAAATATATAGATCCATAAGTACATGGATGGAATATAGATGCATAAAGGAAGTAAGTATATATAGATTTAAGATGCATTAAATAAACTCCGGCTTCCAAGTGTTGTTGTACTTTAAAATAATGTTATTTATTTGTTTATATATCATTTTTTTATTTTATTTAATAGTGAAGCAATTGTAGATGAAAAGTTATGTTAAAAGATTTACTTATTTATACAGTCACTTAAATACATGTTAAAAGCATAGAATAATGTAACTATCCGTAATATGTACATTTGTTTTGCAGAACTAATGAATATCTATATATATATTTTTTTAACAAAATTATTCTACACATTTATACAAAGCAATCCACATATATAGGTACATATCTACTGTACAAATAAATGGTTTTATACAGAGGGATATGCTGTGTATTTTCTGTTTGCATATGGTGCTTATGTGGGGAAGAGCCAATTCTTGAGTAGTTTTCTGAAGATAAGGTGGTTATCGGTGGATCTTATGTTGGGGGTGAAGAGTTCCATAGTTTGGATGCTTCAATGGAAAAGGATGTGCCACCCATGTTTTTTTTATTGTATCTTGGGATTTTGAGGCGAGGTGGCACTCTAGAGCAGAGGTTCCTTTGTTGAATGAGTTTGGTGATTTTATTCCTGATGAAGAGCGGTCCCGTTCCATGTATTACTTTGTGGGTAATACAAAGCAGCTTGAACGTGGATCTTCTGGCAACCGGTAACCAGTGCAGGGCTCTCAAGGCAGGGGAGATGTGTTCTTGCGCTTTTATATGTAAGAGTAGTCTGACAGCCGAGTTCTGAATCCATTGTAGTCTTTTCATGGTTGTTAAAGGTGATCCATGGTAGAGGCTATTGGCTTAATCGAGTTTGGACAGAACAAGGGAGATGGTAGCTTGGACCTTGTGTGGGAATCCCAAATGGGGGAAGATTTGTTGCAGAGTTTTTATAGTAACAAAGCTTGATCTTACTAGTTTGTCCACTTGGGCATTCATTGATAGTGATGGAGCAAGGACTCACAAATGAGACTTGCTCGAATGCAATCTCCTCACAGTATTAATTTATTAAACTTGTATTGTTCGTACTAATCCTTGCATACACTACATGAATAGTAAGGCTGCTTGCCTATGTGTTTAACTAATGAATAACGCTTGTCTTTTTCTAAAATGGCCGCTAAAGCGCGGGAACTTCACTGCGCATGTCTCAACCATATCATGTGTTGTGACGTCTTTCTTTGCTCAGTGGGAAACTTCTGCTTCTGCGCAGTGTGTATTATAATGGCTGCTTGATGTTTTCACATTCTTCAGCTTGCTCTTGTGTTATTATTAAATTGTCGTTTTCTCAACGCTACTAATGCGGGATAGATTTATAAGTAAATGGGGATAGAGTAGAAAGAGTGGGTATACAGTGAAACATTTTATTTGTGAATTTAATGTTTTCTTCTTTGACTTTTATTAGTTCGTAAACTTGGGCCCTGGGGTTGGTGATCTGAAACTCGAGAGACAATGATTCTGCGCATGTGCCCTACTTGGCTGCCAAAGAATAAGGATGAAGTCAACCTGGACGTCGTCCAAGGCCATGACCTGATGGCCGGGGCTGCTGTGCTTTTGCCTTTTCCTGTGGAAAATTGAAACTTTGTATATGAAGAATATATAACATTTGTCGTGAGACGGGTGGGAAATAAAGCAAATGTATTAAATTGGATGGGCGGTAGTTTAAAGACAATGGGCTTTAGAATTCGAACCAAATCAATATGGTGTGAGGATCAACCCCCTGTCCCTGTCCAATCAGAAGTAGTGGTCCCATATTTTAGCAACATTAATGGGAGGTACATGGGCGTAGAAGGGTATAATAGATATAGAATTAGTTAATTAGTTAGCTGAGACTGCAGAGTGCGCACAGGAGACTAGAGCTTACTCACAGAACGCACAGAAGAGCTCCAGACCGCCAAGCTGATCGATTGCAGACTGAATCCCTGTCCAGAAGAGGTCCTGAGGAGGGGGCGGCGGAGTCCATTAGAAGGAAGGCACGGGAGAATCGAGGAGAAGTCGAGTATCAGAGAGGGGAACGACGCAGGCGTCGTTGTAGAGAGGTCACCGGTCCTGTCCTGATCCTGGAGGAGGTCTTTGCTCTTCATCCTTCCTGGGTCCTATTCTTTTCCAACTCCTTGGCCAAGGGGTTTGGTTCTCGCACTTAGGTAAATATAAATGCAACCTCTAGTTGCGCTGCTGTCTCTATCTTCTCCTTTCTGAGGGACCGTCATTAATCAATAATTATTATTCTATGCTTCATCCTTGATATGCAATTAAGTACCATGTGGTTCTGTAATTTACTCTGCTAAATCTTTAGATAAACATTTTAAAAACTTCCTGACTCAGTGGTTATTTCAGGATTATGTATTATAATGAATGTCACTCATTTTAAACTTCCCAATTAGCAAAGGATTCATTGGTAAGTCATTACTCTTCAATCGGAAGGTAATTGGTAGCAGGGATTTTGATAAAGAGTAACAACTGACAACCCCAGTGTAAGTATTAGCGTAGTATGAATGTATGGGCCCAAATGAGTATCTAGTGTATGAATGCTGTTTGCTAATAACGCGCTGGATCAATAGCTTTGAGTATATTGTCATTCAGAGATTTCTTACTTCCTTCAATACTTTAGGTGGTGTTCCCAGATCATCAGGCCAGGCGGCAAGCAGGTTATAATGTTTCCAATTGCCACACATGAGTATTTCCGTTTTGGAATCATTCAATTTGAGGTGGCTCCACTTCATCCATTGATCCATGGCTCTGAGACAACTGAAAATCGTTGAGTTTCCAATGTCTTTGGGGCATTCTAGTTGCAGGAGTATATGTGTGTCATCTGCACAGTTATAGCACTTGAGGTGAAATTGATTGATCAGTGCTGGTAATTACTTCATGTAGATGTTGAAAAGCATGGGCGAGATGGCAAAGGCTTGAGGGACCCCTGCTTTTGTGGAGTATGGTTTGGACGAGAAAGGTGTGGTATGGATGACATTAGTTCTGTTGTGAAGGTAGGATGTGATCCAGTCTAGAGCAGTCCCCTCTATGCCGGCTTCGTAGAGTCTTTGTGTTAGGGTGTCATGGTCAACCGTGTCAAAGGCAGCCGAGAGGTCCAAGAGTAGTAGCGCAGCAACCACATTGCGGTCAACTGTGTTCTTCAGATCATCCTAGATGGCAAGGAGTGCAGATTCTGTGCCTCTTCCTGGACAGAATCCTGTTTGGACATCTGAAAGTATGGCATTCTCTTCAATGAATTGTGAAATCTGGGCGAACACTGCTCTTTCTATCAGTTTGCCGAGGAAAGATCCATTTGTAATCAGTCTGTAGTTGTCAGGGATCAGCAGCTCCAAGTTTGTTTTCTTCAGTAATGGGCATATGTATGACTTTTTGAGTTCTTCTGGATATTCCGGCAGTTAAGGAGCTGTTGATGATTCTTCTTACTGGAGTGGCAGCAGAGGGTGTTGGTAGAATTGTCATGAAGGTTTGCGGTGGACACAGGTCAGAAGGGCTGCCGGCAGGCCTGCTTGCTTTGACCAGGTCCATAAATTCATCATGTGAAACGTGTCAGAAAGAACGGAGAGGCTAGGTTAGAGTATTCTTGGATTGTTGTTTTGTTAAAGGATCAGTGCTGGTGCTTTGTCTTTGTTTTAAGTATGAGTCCAACGTGTCTGCTTTGGCCATGTAATGATTTGCCAGTTTGTCTGTGAAATCTTGAATAACGGTATGAGCTCCTTCTAGGCAATTTGGTTTACGAAATTCATTGAGTATTTTATAGAACTCTTCATTTGCACATTTAGCATTTTGAATTCTGTCTGAATAGTATCTTTTCTTAGCTTTTTTGATAGCTGACTTGTATAATCTCTTAATTTTCTGTAGGCAAAGTTTGTCTTGATTGGCCTTTGTTTTGAGCCAGGCTTGTTGCAGCTTTCTAATTTGTTGTTTTATGTCCTTTATCTCTGTCTTCCTCCAAGGTGCTTGTTTTCTTTTGTTCTGTTGTGTGGTTTTTAGTGGTATCAGGATATCAAAAGCTTCCTGTAGCCACTCATATAGTTTTTGAACATAATTTATTGTTTCTAGATCTGTATTGCATGTTAGTTCTGTTTCTAAGTGTTCCAAATTGAGTTTGTTCCACGGTCGATAGGTGGATGCATGTAAGGTGGTTTTAGGTGCGTTGCTTAGTGATGTTTTATGTTGGAAAGCAAGCAAATGGTGGTCTGACTGTGTGACCGGAGTTATAGTTTGAAAAGTATTAGCAAAATTGGCATCTAGGATGTATCCAGCGTTGTGTTTGGGTTTGTGGATGATCTGATGCAGATTCAGTGCGTCTAAGCCAACAATGATTGTTTTTGGATGGGGCGTATTGGGTTTGTCAAACCAAATGTTGAGGTCACCCAGAACACATAGGTTGGAGTGTAGTGTTATCAGGTTTGAAACCGTTTCTAGAAGGGTGTCTGGGAATATGGCATTGCTAAGTGAAGGTTTGTAAAGGAGCAGGAAGTTACAGGAGGAAGACAGTGTAGGATTGCATCTGGTGAAAAGAGCCTCATCATTTTTTATGGAGACAGGGTCAACTTTAGTGATATGTAATGTTTGCCTGAACACGACAGCTAGGCCACCTCCTTTTTTGCCTATATGATTTTGGGTGCTCATTTGATAGCCTAGAGGAACGGCTTCATACAGGACTGGAGCCATATCATCTCCCAACCATGCTTCAGTTATGAATAGTATATCTGGTTTTGCATCAGTGAGAAGGTCGTAGATGTGATGTTTGTTTTTAGAGAGCGATCGAGCATTTATTAGTAGACAGTTTAGAGAATGTGCTTTGGCGATAGTGTGACTTTGTTTTATAGAAGAGTGAGCAGAATTTTGTTGGCTTACAGCAGGTGTGTCCTTAGTGCTGGTATTAGCTGTATGAGGTTAGCAATAGTGTAGCTGTTCTGTATCATGTTCCTCATCCAGCACGCTAAGAAGGCATTTTGATGGGCAGTGTGTGTAGGTGGTGGAGAGGGTGTTTGAGAGTGAATTGGTGTGTTTTTGTGATGTAACCTTGTTGTGCAGTAGACATGGAGAAGCGAAGTTGTGAGGTGTGGCAGGTTGCTTATATTGTTTGTGTGTGTTTAGGAAGGATGGTGTATGTTGTGTGTAAGAAGTGATGAAGTAGAGTTGAGTGTTTGTCTTAGACTTGTTTGCTGCAAGAGGTAATATGTGTGGAATAGTGGAGTGTAAGTGTTGTGCGGTTGTGTTATTGTGGAAGAAAGAAGAGGAGGGTGTTTGTTGGAGACATGATGGAAGACTGAGTATAGACTTGTTAGTGACAGAAATGGGTCTGCTATGAGTAATTAGAGTGGGGAGTGTGTGTCTGAATGGGATATAGTTAAGTATGGTGTGGATTTGGGTTGTGTTAGTGATTAGTGGATTGGTTAGTGGTATAAGATAGAGTTGTGTACTATTCGTAGCTGATGGTAGAAATGTGCTATAGCTGGGATAGAAGGTTGTATAGGTGTGGTTTGTGTGGTTTAGTAGTGGGTGCTGAGACATTGAATTGTGCATGGGGTTAGTTTGTAATAAATGACTAGAGTACATTTGGTGTGAGCGTGTTAATCTGGTTGTGGATGGGGTAGGGTGGGTGCTGGTGAATGGGAAAATGGGCAGCATTTCTGGCCCTGGTCCCGACCAGTCTCGAACTGGCTCAAACAGGCACTTGCCCTTGTCCTCTCTGCCCTTAACCTCGACGCCCGGGCTGAGACGCCCTGAACCCTGGCCTTAAATAGCCCTAGTAATCAGGTGACCCTTTCGGCCAATGGGGACCCTAGCCATAACCCTAACCAATCGGAACACTAGCCCTAAGCCCAAAGAGCAATAGGAGACCAAGTCCTTACAACCATTCACAGCCCTAGTCCAAGCACCCAATCAGGCACAAAACCCTAAGCCCTACATCCAATAGAAAGCCTAACCCCAACCCTAGTCCCAGCAGCCAATCATAAAAGAAACCCTAAGCCCTACGTCCAATAGAAAACCTAGCCCCAGGCCTAGTCTCTGCCCTCACCGCAGCCCTAGTCCCAGCAGCCAATCACACAGAAAACCCTAAACCCTACATCCAACTGAAAGCCCAGCCCCAGGAACCAGTCCAAAACCCTAAACCTATCCATCAATCAGATCACTAGCCCTAAGCCCTACATCAATAGAATCACTGACCTAGAAACTAGTCAGTACCCTCAAATACCCAACCAAGGAGAAAACCAACCCGAATCCAATAGAAACACCAGATGCAACCACCAATCAGTTCACACATGTAGCATCCAATAGCACACTATATAAGGTCCCTTCACCCTCAGGCAATGTTTGCTGGCCAGGGAGTTGGAAGCTGCTCCTCAATTCGGAATCTCCTAGGAGACAGACAGGCTCAATCCACACTTTGGAGTTCTGCAGGTAAGGGATTAACAGACTTTGCCCTCGAACAATACTGTTTGTACAAAACTTTACTCACTCTCCTAGCCAAAAAACGAGTGTACAATCCCTAAAAATCACAGCTTAACCAGCTAACAGCAGATTACTACTGCCTCAGAGCACCCTCTGTTCACTCTCTGATGTATAATATCTCTGTTGCTAAGGGGGAAATGGGGGGAATCTGCTTTCACTCACTTCCTAACACAATTTGGGGGCTGGGGGTGGATTGCTTAATACACGGGTTTGAGTATGGAGCAAGGGAGAAATTCGGAGGGCAAAACAGGTAGTCACGGGCAATGTAAAAAAACAACAGATTTTGGACTGCAAATCCCACAATTAAACAGGTAAAATGAAACAGGCACGGGCAAGTAAAAACCACAAATTTCTAAGAAACACATGTGACAAATGATGCAATTGCGGGCAGGAAAATAGCTTCCATTTTTAAACTGTAACAACCACAAACAAAACAGGTGTAAATGATGCGATCACAGGTAGGGAAAATCGCTTTTTGAATTTCAGGAAAGAGACAGCACAAGTCTGCCTTCTTACCACCTCCTATTCCTTGGCTCACAGCAATTTTGGGCACAGGGAAACTGCAGCTCACAAAGTGGAGGTGAATGGTATGGGGTTTACCCAACAAACCCTTAAGGGGCCTGGGGAGGTGTGAGAGGAGGGCTCAGGGTTGCTTGGGAGCTGGGGAGCCAATCGGCAAGCACAGCCTGCTGCCCAGAGAGGCTGAAAAGCTGCTCCTCAATTCAGAATCTCCAAGGAGACAGACAGGCTCAATCCACACTTTGGAGTCCTGCAGGTAAGGGCTTAAAAACTTTGCCCTCTAACAATACTGTTTGTACAAAACTTTAATCACTCACCTAACCAAAAAACGAGTGTACAATTCTTAAAAAACACAGCTTAAACAGCTAACAGCAAATTACTGCTGTCTCAGAGCCCCCTCTGTTCACTCTCTGAAGTATAATATCTCTGTTGCTAAGGTGGAAGGGGGGGGGGATCTGCTTTCACTCACTTGCTAACACAAAATGGGAGCTGGGAGTGGAGTGCTTAACACACAGGTTTGAGCACAATGCAAGGAAGAAATTAGGAGGGAAAAACAGGTAGTCACGGGCAATGTGAAAGAACAACAGATTTTGGACTGCAAATCCCACATTTCAACAGGCAAAATGAAACAGGCATGGGCAAGTAAAAACCACAAATTTCTAAGCAAAACAGGTGACAAATGATGCAATCATGGGCAGGTAAAAAACGTCACTTTTTAAACTAGAACATCCACAAGCAAAACAGGTGTAAATGATGCAGTCATGGGTAGGGAAAATCACTTTGTCAATTTCAGGAAAGAGACAGCACTAGTCTACCTTCTTACCACTTCCTGTTCCTTGGCTCAGAGCAAGCTTGGGCACAGGGAAACTGCAGCTCACAAAATGGAGGTGAATGTTTTGGGGTTCACCCAACAAACCCTTAAGGGGCCTGGGCAGGTTATGATGATGACATTTTTTTACACTGTTTTAGTGCTGGCAATACCAGGAAACTGAAAAAGTGCAAGCACTAGCCTAATGCCGCACAGTTATGGTGAAAAACAATATGCATTAATACAAAATGATTATGAGTTACAGGAACAATCAAGCAATGGATCAATTTACTCCAAATATTTTCCTACCTTCTAAAGTAGATGGTAAATACTTTGCAATCAGTGACAACTGACACTGACCCCGGAGGCTCTGTACAAGCAAGTAAAGCAGCACAATATTTTTTTACCCACGAACCCTGAATGTACTGAAGACCAAATTCCCTGCTGTGGGTTTACCTAATGTGGCAGAAGCAACTGACTTCACTCACATGTTGCTATCCACCACCCCCTCATAGTAATGCAGCACACCTACCAGAAACACAACATGCAGTATTGTGCAAGTGATGATGCAAAGAGATTTAGCAACAGCCTGGTATTTTTCTTTCGACATGTTGACGAACCACTGCTGGACATCAGTCCTGCCTGTCGGGCTTCCATAACCTGTGGTGTTCCGGACAAACCAGGCGGGTAATGCAGTAGATGAGGCTGACATAATCTGGGCCAGATTTTATTGCTATTCTTTCAGATTAAGAAAATTCTGCCATTGTGATGTCATTAAAACTTTAATATTGACCTGTTGGTGAGTTTCTGGTGCATACTGGCCATGCCTGTAGGTCTAACCAGGACCTGTGGCAATGCTGACAGGCCTGGGGAAAGAATTAAATGAAGTTTCAGGAATATAGTCCTGGCTTTGTTGCTGCCATGTCAGTTTCAGTCGCTCTGTTGCTCTAACATGGTCTTTAGAAACTCTACTACTGACATGTTAATGAGCCACTGCTAGATTTTGAAGGACTTACCGCAACCTGCAGTTTTGAGGACAAAGTTAAGGGGAGTGTGTGGACATGGATCCCAAAATCCAAATTAGGATTTGCACTGCCATTTCAATTTCATGCTGTCAGAGCTCAAGTGAAGTGCACTAAGTATGTTGCTGCTCTGGCCTTTAGCAGGCCATGTGCAGGAAAGGGACTAAACAGTCCTATTATAACTGTCGAAACTATTTAAAAAAATTCCCACTTGGAAGATCTGACTGTCAGAGTGGGCAGAGACCGCTGTAATAAAATAGTGCCTCGAAACACAAAAGTTTAAATATTTGATGAACATCTTTATCTTTAGGATAAAGCCTGTGCATGTTTGTTCTAGGTCTTCAGGCTTCACACCTTTCTTCACTATAAAAGTGGATAAAAGTGGACATTGCTCTAGATTTGACCATAAATGGTTATAAACCCAAAAGTTGTGCTATTGTTGGTTGGTAGTCTGTGAAAAGAACTGGGCAGGCAATAAGGTGCACTTTTTCCCCAGGTGCTTTAAATAAATATACCTTCTGTGCAATCCCTGAGTATATATTTTGAGCGTCAACTGTCTGGGAAGGAATATATCATTTTCTCCTTACAGAATTGATCTGACCCACAAATGCTACCTGTGAATGAGTTGGAGGGCAAGGAGGTTGCCAAATCTATGGACAAATAGAAGTAATAGAGGGCATTCCTATGTACCTGTCCAGAAATAGTTGCATGCTGATTAAATGTCTAGAGTCAGTTTGAATGAGTGACGTTCAAAACAAGTGATTACATTTCACTTTATATAGCTCAATCAGTGATAGTCTTGAGATTGTTCTGGGAAAAAAGAAATGTATTTAATGGCAATACATTGACTAGAGGTGAATTCAAGTGCCAAATACCATGGATGCGCTGAATATTCTGTGTATTTAAACCACCCAATGTTCAGTTATAGGGGTAAGCCAATGGCTAGTGAGGCAGTAGGGGGATTGCATTCCATGTTATTGACTAAGGATAAGCTTCCTTTACTTTTTGCTATTAGTAACCACCATATATAATAGCTTTAAAAAAAACTATAGCGGTTCCCCTTTGTTTTAAAATTGTTCCACAAGGAAGTGTACATTTTGATTAAAGTGCAGGAGGCGGGTACTCTTACCCCACCCTCAAATGATGCCCATAGCACTAAAACACAAAACAGAAAGAATAGCAAACCTTGTCTGTCTTGTTCTAATGAGGACAACCATAAAGTTACACAGTAGTGAAGACTCCGGGAAAGAAGAAAGCAGGAATAAAATCCAGTTTATTTCTCCTCAGGGCATACTGAAGGTGTTGAGTGAGTAGCACAGTGCCAGGATGAATGCTGCAGTTTATATATTGTTCATAATGTTGCTTCTTTCTTCCTTCAGGTCAAGTATGATCGCCCATTGGCATTCAGAAAACTTGGAACCATTGACACTATCACTCATGCAAGGGTATTTCATGTACAGAGTTTTGAAAATACTTCAATCATTAGAGAAACAACTCCCCTCAGTATTTGTCACCAAGTTTTACCTGGTTGGATTGGACTGGTGCCCAGTGATTGACAGCCCAGCAAGATCATGCAGCATGTGCCGCAGTTTGAAGTGGCAGAGAGGCTTGCAAGGCTCTGAACCCACCATCCCAGGACAGACCATGCATTCCGAGACTGGGACATCTTAAGGATTTTGGGAGCCCTGAGCCAAACGAATTTTGGGGGCACCTTTTCGGAACAGCATTCAATTTATGATCCAGTTTCAGCTCTTTCATGCACTCTTTGGCCAGATCACTGACAGCGCACAGGCACACTGGTCCAAATTCTAAATGTGTTTACATCTAATATTCAGGGACCACGTGTGTTTTCAATTTTGTAATACAGCGTGGCTCACTAATATCACTGCAAATAATCTGTGACCACTCCCATTTCTCATATGTGAGGTCCTGTTTTGATCTAAAAGAACTTTTTTATGGATGATGCATGAATCAAAAAAAGCATTTATCTGCAAAATGTCTGTAATAGACTCTCACACTTCGCCCACATTAAAAATAAATTGGTAAAACTGTATTTAAAACAATATGTTTAAAAATTATTAAAGGCCATCGGGGCAAGACTCTCTGCAGAGCAGAGCTGGCTCTATCAGGGGTACCCGTGAAAGGCTGGGGCCCCGGGCCAGAGCCCACTTTGCCCATGCCTTAAAACGTCTCTGTCCCCGGTGGATCATAGAAGTAAAACTCACGTTTCCCAAAGGCAGGCTTAAATACCTCATGGAGATATGTTTTTAACTCTGCAGTCTGATACTTGTGTTACAGTTTTATCTATTACAAATCATTGAATGCAAATCACTAAATGCACAGGGAAACCCGAACTGGAAGAGCTGCTCACACATGACATGGAGCAACCTGAGAACTTTAATCACAGGCAAAAGCCAGCAGGGCACATGGAGAAATCAAGAACAGATCTGTGAGGGTGTCACCCAGTAATGGAACAAAGAGATGCCGATGACCTCTACATGTACAGAAGAGGAACTGTATATACTAACTGCTGTTTGGAGGCCAGTAGGGGTTTTAGGGCTCTTAGCAGAACTATCAAGCTGTTCCACGTGAGGCGTCATTAGCTTGTTTAGTTCTAGTTTCATGGTATATATTCTGGCACCTGTAAATGTTGCTCTGATCACACATCACCATGCTTTTTCCATTCCTCCACTTAGTCGCTGCTGGGAGCAACAAAGACTCCTACCATATTTTCTTTTAAAACTTGTACCCTAAATCTACTGGGGTATTAAATTAGTGACCCTGGGAGAAATTAAGGACTTAACTGCTTCTGAAGCTTAGCTTTTCGTATGCTTGGGGAGTGCTTGGGACCCAATGAGTTCTGGAAGGTTGTTAGGCAACCTAGTTTAATGGTAGAAATATGGACTTTCACTGAAATGTTCTCTATTTGAAGTGTTTCATATTGAAAGTGTGCAGAAGCCAACAGGAAAGTCTGTTTTATAAAAAACAAAATATAGGCATTTATGTGAAACATCTGCAATAATTATTCCCAGTGAAATGTCAATGTGTTTATATTTAAGTAAGTTACAGAACACCCTCTGATAAAGCCAGTAGGCCTGACTTTTCATAATGTTTTCTGTGTTCAATTTTTTAGGCCTATATGGTGGTACTCTGGTTTTAAGGGTTAGGGTCTCTTGGCAGACAAGCAGCTAAAGGTGCCTTAGCTGATTGGATCAAGTCTTCATTTAGGAGTTGATTTAAATAGTGTGAGCTTTCTTCAGGGCACTCCCCATTTAGTTTGCAAAACCCTTAAGAGGTGCTCTGTTACATTCTTATCTCACCCGGGCTCTGCCTTCCTGTGTCACACATGGAATGTATAGTGCGTGTTTGCTCTCCCTGCCATTCTGTGTTCTTAGTTCTCTTTGCGGCAGTTATCTGCTACCTGTTGTCTTGGTCAGACGTGCTGTGCTGCTTCATAATAAATCTTAATTTAAAACCTCTTACCTCAGGAAAGTACCACCTTCACACCACAGAGGGTGTCCCGAAGACGCTCGCCATTTAACTTTTGCCCGATGCCATGCCTCTTATAACAAATCGTTACTCTGCAGCAGTTCACTACTTTTGATGTAACTTTTATTTTTACAGTGCTATATTGCGCAAGACCAGAAGCGCTTTGCGTGAGCACTAGTTACTTAATTTTGGTAGGCACGGGAGCGTACAAATATTATCCAATGGGCATAATGGTTTGAGGCCCGCCCCTCCATATTGTGACAGCGCCTGCAGAAACGCTACAGCTAGCGAGCCGTTTTGCATCATGGGTATTGTATTTCACAGTTGAAGCTCCAGTATAATGTGTTGTTGCTTGTGGACCACAAGTCACACAATTCTCTTGGAAGGCAGCTTAGAGTCTAGAGGAGAGGAATAGAAATCGATCTTCGGATCTCCAGACAGCCGTTGCTGCTGTATTTAATTTGCTGCGGAGCTCGTCTGGTAACGGGATCTAAGGGCAGACTCCCTGAAAAGCATCATGTCCGTGAACGTATGTTCTAAAGAAAGCCTCTGCAAAAGGTGAATTTTGTAGTGAAAGCAGCATGGATAAATAAAGAAAGCCGCCCGGCCATGTTGTGTCATAAAGCGTGGGCAGACTGCACTGTATGTTAAACCAGCCATGTGTGCGAGCAGCACTGCACTGCAGAGCTACGGTCGGACCGAGCACCAATAAATAAGTGATTGTACTGCGATTCTGGGCAAATCGCTAATTCTCCTTGACTATTAAACAATGAATGTGTCCTTAACTGGTGACCTTCAGGTCGGTTGGCACTATATAAAACTACAAAACAGATTGGAGGAGGGAAGAGAGGCCATCACACGCTGTACTGTGTGATGGCCGACCAAAATGCTCTCTGAGTGAAATCGCCAGAAAGAGAGCTAAACACACAAAGAAGGGACTTTAACAGAAATGCACCAATAAGAAACCAGCATTTCTGAATGCTGCAGCTAACAGCCAATAGCAATGGGTGGATTTGCCAATGCCACACAGAGAGATACAACAGGTCATCGCTGATGCTCGACCTAAAAATGAAAGGGAACTATAATTGTAATTTCTAAAAAGCTCTTTTCAGTGCCACAGTTGGGTAGTTGTTTTTTTTTGTAAGTTGCCATCTTACATATCATTGTACTGGTCCAGTGCAATTATTAATCGACATAACTATGATGTCAACCAGCACAAAAAAAACACAAAATTGTCATTTACATTGTATCTGGACTGTGCCCATAACAGTATTATGTAGTCTTGCATGTGCAGAGGTATGTTTTGTTCGTGCCAGTAGAAATTGGCGAAATTCAGGTTTCCACCAGTGTTTCATTAAAAAGCAATAATCTTCCACCCAAAATTGGTAGACTAATTAATATTTGCATGGTTCATCAATCAACACTAATACTACTTCTACTACTAAAAATAATAATAATAATAATAATGTTGGGAAGAGTGTCCGCTGAAAATATGCAAAACCTAGTGTGCAAATTTGTGCTTTTACCAAGGCTCTAAACAAGTGCATCTGATTTGAATGTCAATAAGGCATTTGCCTAGAGCTGCTAGAGGAATTAGTCCTCCAACGATATGTACTTGTGCATGGCCTAAACTGGCAGAAATGCTGTGGATAGTGAATACAGGGTTACAAGGTTATTCAAGGTTGGACCATATTTCTCATTCGATAACAACTGTTCACACACTGCAGCACATTCTTCCTTAATGTCTTCCAGTAAAAACATGCTGACTGGTTTTATGGTACCTGTAAATAATTCACAATTTAAAAAAAGTGTCAAGGTTGTTCCTGCTGTCTATTTATCAAATTGCACCAACTGCTTAGTACAAGCCATTCTGCTGATATTAGATTTTATTTTATTGGGGAACTTTTGGTGGTTAGTCCTACAAAGGTCGGCACAGGACAAGCAAAATGACGAAAAGCCATCATTATGAGCAGCCCATTAAATTCTCGTATGTGTGATAACTGTTAAATTGTGCAGCTAACAATGCAACTCCACAATTTTCCCCAGGTAAAGTTCGACAAGTCATACTTACCAAAACTTAACAATGTAAAAATGCTCCAAAAATATTGGGAAATACAGATAATGGTGCGCCAACCACCTAAATCCGCCTTTTATTCCCCATTCTCAGGCATAAACTCTGAATAGGTGATTATTATTACAGATGTTACATTTCCATGCCCAGGGGTAACACATTTTAGCAGGTGCGATAATTATCACGTTCAGGGGCGGGTAACACATAACGATGGCCTTAGAGATTTATTCTACGTGGATAATGTTAGGCACTGCTTCCCAGATCAGGCATATACAACTTGAATGTTAAGGTTGGCAGCCAATTTAAGCAAAGTCATGTTGGTGTCCACTTCATTCCTACAACAGAGTATGTTCCCATATTGTTATCCTATTTCCACAGTAGCCGCAGCCGCCGTATAGTGTAGGTAATAGTTGTGTCTTAATCTTGTGTCTAGAACGAGTCAAAGTGGCCCTTCTTGCTGGTCAATAAGTCACACTATTGGTATCAGGCTAAAAGTTGATTATTGTTCTTTAATTGCCACTCCCAATTGAGTTATATAGTACTAATGCAATTGTCCAATTAAGTTGCAGCTTAGGCCCTGATTATGCAGGGCTGGAAAATTCAGACCCTGAGTAAACCCTTGACTGCATAGAGGTTGAAATTATGCATTGTCCAGAGTTTATTATGGCCAATAATTACTGAGTACAATAAAGGCCACACCCCCTCAATTTTCCCCAGATACACATCGGCAGGTGAAACCGGGAGGGAATGGCTTGAAAGTACCGGGACGTACTGCGTTTGGTGTGTATAGCACCAAAATCTACATGGTATCTCCTTGTTTGAATGGCTCAATTTTTAATATCTAATATTTATGTCACCCAGTAAATATTGAACTCTGGGGTATCAGATTATATTGTGTGTGATAAATAATCCATTCCCTAACATGACTTTTGTAATCAGTGCTTTGGACAAAAAAGCCTTATGAAGTTGTGCCTTAGACCCAAAACAGGTAAGGTAGGTTGTGGCATAGAAACGTCACAACCATTTAAATTTTGATCTAAAACAGCCATAGACATTTGAATTGGCACATCTAAATACATTTTGCCCTGGAATTTCGTAGTTAAGTTGTTCCAGAAATGCTTCAATGACACACAACTAGCATAGAGATAGGGTAAGTTGATGGTACACTATGAAGACAGCTAGAGAGCTAACTCCAGGAAGAATTACGCAAGTCAAAATAAAAGTGTATCAGTGCCCAGAGTTATCGGATCTGAAAACTCGGTCCCCGATCATTCCATTCCCGTTGACACTATAGCTGTGGGAATTGCTGCAGGGCAGGAGCTGAGTGCAGCATTGCCTGGCCCCTCAACCTGCCCACGGCAATAGTTCAAGGGAGCATACAATGCTTCCCTTGCATGGGCACAAGCGTTCCTTGGACCACTGCGCTCCACCTCAGCAGCCCCACATACACTTTGCACCTGCTGAAAACAGGTGGAAATGTGTGCGATTTTTTCACCAAAATGGAGAAAAACTACATGTTAGAACTACCCAATAAATGTGGGTGCTAGCAGTTATTCCCCATTATAGGAAAATACAGCTTGCAATGGATGGACTTTGCATCGGAGATATCAGCCTGTACATTTTATTCTGGCCCCTCGGTATCTCTGCTGCAAAGTCCAGACAACTCCTAAGAAGGGCCAATGTGTTTTGTAATGAAGGTATATGGTTTGAGTTTGACCAATGAAAAGTAAACTAATGAGAAACAGCTGTCTCTGAAAGTCTCTAATAACACATTTATGCTGGCTGAGACAGAGCCCAACAGTGAACACCACAAACAGCGAATCGAAATATCACATTAAACGAGAGGATCCCAGGAAACCTACCAAGCTTGATCTCAAATGGTACGAATTTCACTCAAACTTAGCTGCACGTTTCTTCTGAGAATCATTGAAGACCAGAGGCATTGCCAAGAGAAACTGCTCAAAAAGTCCACTTCGGCAATATTCGTGATAGCTCTCCGAGCCCATGTACTTTACTGTCCTCCACAATAACTGAATGCACATGCATTTCCATTAGACAAAGGGCTGATTTAGCTTTGGAGGATGGGCTTTAACTCCATCAGGGTGATGGAGTAAAGTAGTCTGTCACCCTGACGCACTCCCCGCTGGTCAAATTTTAAGATGTTCACCGGCCCAACAGACATCGCTAGCATTGGCAGGTTACAGTGGTTCCTGTCAATGTATTATACGTTTGACAGGTGGCTCTGTCAACATGACGGAGCTGCACGGTAAACTTACAGGGGCATATTAGCAAGACCGGCGATAATGGGCTTGCTAATATGCGTTATAGAATTCCAATAGAAGCCCAGGTTAGATGTCCTGCACATCTAACCTGGGCTTCTATTGGAATTCCATAACGCATATTAGCAAGCCCATTATCGCCGTTTTAGCGGCAGTTTCCTGCCGCTAAAACGGCGATAATTTTAACGTCGGTCTTGCTAATATGCCCCACAATCTTTTATTTCATTTTCCAAAACAATAACCCAAAGTGGGATTTTGTTTTGGATAATAAAAATTGAAATGACCCCCCTCACCTTGGAAGTTTTCTCCCATGGTGAAAGGGGCATTTTGCAATATTTACCTGGCGGTGACAAACTGGCCATGTGTTTACTGACTTGAAATTGGGTGGGCGAACAAATGGCCCAACCTGCAACAGCCCTTACTCCATCAGGCCATTTGAGGTTTATGTCAGCGGCTGAAATGGAGTAGTCTATGCCATCAACATAATGAAGGTATACCTGCTTCTAAATGAGGTAGGCGGACCTTCAGTTTGGCGGAACTAGTACTCTGTCATCGTTGCAATGGAGTACCCTCTCCTCCTAACTCAGTCAGTCAGTCAGTCAGAAAAACTTTATTCGGTTTGTTTTTGAACCATAAAAGTTACATCGACAAAAAACAGTTTAAATGAGAGTACATAGCTTAAAATGACAACAATACCACAGTTAAAATTGCACAAAATAGATTAAAAAGAATAGCCTGAGGAGACACTCTTTACACATCCATAAAACTCCTAGATTTAATAGTAGCTTTTAAAAACCCTACTATAAAAATATACAGTGACAACAATACCACAGTTAAAATTGCACAAATTAGGTTTAAAAAGAATAGCCTGAGGAGACACTCTTTACACATCCATATAACTCCTAGATTTAATAGTAGCTTTTAAAAACCTTACTATAAAAAATATACAGTCCTCTTCCAATAATTGCAGAAACACAAGTGCCGGGCGAATCTGTCTAAAATTAATTTTTTTTAAAATAGGAACCAGAAAGCGCTTACGAGGAATTTCATATAATTTACATAAAAACAGGAAGTGCAGCGTATCCTGCGGAGACTGTCCGTCGCAGCCGCAGGGCGCAAGCACTTGACCTCTATTAGAACCCTTAGGTCTAGCAAGCAGAAGGTGAAAAAGATTCAACCGGAACCTGGTTAACAAAAATTTTTCGTGTGTGGACAGAGACCCCATGAGATAAGGTTCCGTCATGGGGGTTGTCTTAAGCATTACATACGCCCGCACACTTGGTTTCAACACCTCCTGAGCTTCTCTTTCCATGTTCCTATGTAACAAAAAGGCTGATTTAATCAATTCCACATCTTTCTTTGTAACAACATCAGGGTTAGAAAATAAGTCTCCCCGCCCTAACCCATCAAAGCTTTTGTTAATATATCTTAACCATGGAATACGGGCCGAGTTGTCAAGAGACATACAATCTCTTAGGATCAGGTGGGATAGGGTTAGATCTTTATTCATCCAACATTTTAGCCAAAAGATCAGGGGTCGCAGAGCAAGAGCATCACTTAAATAGGGAACCCCCAGTTCCTCGTGCACCACTAAATTAGATGTGCCACGGGGAACACATAGTAAGCGTTTCAAAAAATCGTTTTCCGCTATCTGGAGGGTTTCTGCAGCAGTGTATCCCCAGATATCACTGCCATAAAAGCTATGGCCAGGCTTTTAGCCCGATATACTTGTAGCATAGCTCCTGTTGTTTTCTTCCCTATTTTGGATGCAAAATTAAAAATTGCTGAATTAACCCTGACCAGATCCCCTTTTTTTCTGTAATAGGGGCCCCATTTAAGCTGGTCATCAAAGAGGACCCCTAGGTAGGAAAATACATTCGTACAGGGGATCTTGGAACCACCTACACTAAAATGAAAACTCTTTTTCCTCGATTGTCCCACGTGCATGACATAAGACTTGGAGTTATTAATTGCCAAGTCCCGGTCAGTCATAAATCTGGAGAAAGTGGTTAATAGCGATTGCAAACCCAATTCAGTCCTAGATATGAGGACGGCGTCGTCCGCATATAACAGGACGGGAATCCCTCACCGTCCTACACGTGGGTAATCAGCTCCCGATGCCCTCAATGCGCTATCCAGTTCGTTAATATAAAAATTAAATAAAAATGGGGCCAATATACAGCCTTGCCGGACTCCCTTCTTAATATCAAAATTCCTTGTGACCTGCAGGTCCTGTGAGAACCTAACATTGGCTTTAGTTGACATATGCAGGTCCTCAAGAAAATTAACTATACTGTTCTCCACTCCCATTGCCCTCATGGACTGCCATAGCTTGTTCCTGTTAACACAGTCAAACGCAGATGACAAGTCCATGAAGGCAAGATGAATAGTCCCAGTGCGAGCAACAGTATATTTGCTCAGTATCATAAATAAATTAAGACACTGAGCAACAGTGGAACGTCCCGGGCAAAAACCATACTGGACTTCCGTCAAGATCTTGTTGTCCTCCGCCCAAGTCGATAATCTCTGTAAGAGGACCCGTCCCACCACTTTTACCACTGAATCAATAAGCGAAATTGGTCTATAGCAGTGGGTACTATTTCTGTCACCCTTTTTAAAAACAGGAACTATAGTAGAGATTGCCCAGGACTGGGGACAACCATTCCTTGCCGCAGCATTAAAAACTGCCTCCAGTATCGGCACCCAAAAAGTAGGGTCTGCCTTAAATAAATCTGGGGGGATCCCGTCAGGTCCTGGCGCTTTACCAGTAGATAGTCCAATGATACCTTCCAGGATCTCACCCTTCTCATATATTATTACTGGGTCCTTCCTGTCCTGGGACTTCCTATAATTATACTCAAACGGGCAGTCAAACATAAGGTTTAAAATGAAGTACCCACTCCTCCTCAGTGATATGTGCATCAAGGGAACCCCCCCCTTCATGATCAAACAAGGGCCTATTCATAACACTCCAGAACCTCGAGCTGTTTCTAAGGGTGCTGGAATCGATCAGCTCCTTCCAAGCATCTTCCTTCAATACTCCCTTCCGATTGGCAAGGGCTTCCTTGTATACCCTACGACAGACAGAGACTTCAGATTGAATTCTAGGTTCTGCTGACAATACCTCCCTCAGCCTCTTAGCTGCCTTGGAGCACTGAGAATCAAACCATCTAGGCCCAGATAAAGTTTGTCCTCTGGCTGGAACATGAAGCAATTCGGTCACTTTCTGAGAAATAGACTCGAATGCACCAAGGATCTCTTTTGGAGGGGACCACTCCATTGTACATAATGATAATTCATCAGCACAGGCTATTTTAACCTTATTATAGAATACTTCTGGGGAAACCTGAGACCATTTTAATCTACGCTTTCCATCTGTTGGTCTCAAAACACCCTTACATGGAGCATCCCCAAATTTTACTGACAATGGGCCTGTCATATGGAGTGTTAAGGGATTATGGTCACTAAAATCACTTTCTGCAATATTAAAATTATGGATAAAAAATTGTAGAGGGGACGAGATTAAAATAAAATCAATAAAAGATCCCCTCCCATGCCCTTTAAAAGTAGGCACCGAAAAATTGGTGTAAGGGTCAGTTAGGGACATTGTAGCCACCATATCTAGTTCATTTATCATAGCATTCAGCAGCTCCCCTTGAGCATGATGTTCAAAATGGAAACCCTCCATACGGGGGCAACCCAGCTCAGAAATGCACGATGTTGTTGGGTTACCGCAAGGATGTGTATTGAAGTCACCAGAGACCAAAAGGTTATGAAGACTTAGGCCCAGGGATTGTTTTATGATTACTCCCAGAGCAGTTATATTACTAACCTCCTGCGGGGAGATAAACGAGTTGTAGAAATTGACAATTCCCCAGCTGCTATCCCCCCTTTTGGCTGACAATGCCAGGATTCCTAGGTGTGTAGTTGGTATCATCTGCAACTTGCAATCAATAGCCACAGAAATATATGTGACTAGTCCTCCCTTTGGTCTTCCACTCACAGATGGTACTGCTGGGACAAAAAGGCCTTGTAGCCTTCCAGAAATAGGTCGCAATCCACCGACCACGTTTCCTGGAGGCTGATTACCATAAATTGCTTAACATAACACACCCACCGTGGATCCTGAAACTTAGTTGCCAGCCCTGCTATATTCCAGGATAGAAAATTATTCGATCTCAAAGCTGGGAGCCCTACAACTATTTCCCCTGGAGCCTGGGGAGATACGACCGTCTCGGACCCTGAGAATACAGGGCCCCGCAGTCAATCGCACTCCTCCATATCTGATAAGGCAGTAAATCTATTATTTGTCGCCACAATATTGCCGATACCAGATTGTCTATCTGGATCTAGCAATGATTGAGCCATGGGTATGGACTGATGTCTCAGAAGTGGTCTTGTTAGGCACCCACCTCGGTGGGATACCCCATGTCCTTCTGCAGACATATCCCCATAGGGGAATGGTCTGTAGAAATAGCCCAAAGGTAATGCCTTAATAACAGATCCCACTAAGGGGGTGAGACTACAATCCCTAGAAAGAATACGGCCTGCAGTAAAGGGGTTGTCAAAATTTATAATAACACAGTCACCTGTCCCTTGTTTGCGTGAGCACCCAATCCAATTAACCCTTCGTGCCATGAGTATGTTTTTAGATACATGAGCACCAAGGGTAGTATTATATGTGAACCAATGATTTATTTTATTTATCAACTGCCCATAATCTTCGCTCTTCCCGTAAGGGAGAGCGGGAACACTCCCCAAAATCACAACATATGGAGTGGATTCGGGTGGAAGATCAATGGTTGGAAGATTCATCACCTGGGGGGCTCTGCCCACTGGTCTCCTATCCTTCTGAGGCACAGGGGGCCCTGTACTAGAAGATAACTGCTGTATAGGAACCAGAATATCACCACTAGTGGGCTTCATATTATTAAAACTACTCTTAACTAATACCTCAGCATTTACTGTTGGCCTAACACTTGAGACTACCCCTGCTCCATTCTGTTCATCTCTTTCCCCTTCCGTTACAGTTTGAGCTTTGGGCGTGTTTAAACTTGCTATCTGAATATCTGGCAAAGTATGAACCATCACCTTTTCTAGTTTAAATAGCCTGTCTTCTACTAAGCTTATTTTTTTAAGTATGGGGTCTAACAAGGTATTCAGCATGGTCTCAAGCCTACCCCAGAAGTCCTCCTCCAGCATGTTATCGATTAGTAGCCCTGCCCTGGTCTGATACGAGGAGGTCAGATTTCCATCAGAGCCAACACTTGTGGACGGAACAACTAACTCTTTTCTCCCAAGTTTACCCTTTACAGATTTATTTGATTTCGATGTTCCCCGGCTCTTCCTTATTACAGTGGGGGATTCGTTGATACATTTTGATTTTATTTTTGCTTTCTGCCCTCTAGTTATCGTTTCCGATTTCACAGGGCTAGGTTCCTGCACCAAGGATGTGCAGGAAACAGAATTGGTCAGAGTTACTGGGGCATCATAAAGTGACTGACTCAGCCGTAAAGGAGATACATCCTGAGTTGGAACCAACAGAGCATCAGAGAAAACAGGAGTTAAGGAGAGCCTAGCTTGCAGAGGGTGCGGCTCAAGAGATAGCCTACGTTCTGTTGTTTTAATTTCATTAATGAGGACAGATTCGGCCGTTGTTAAAAAAGCATCTAAAGTTCCAGCCACACTTTTCCCCAGATTTAATTTCCGCTTATTCATGTTTGACACCTATGGGCGTACAGTGTTGTTTAATCAGGCCCCTTATAAAGTACAATTTTACTTGTGAAGATAAAGTGACTAATGCAAGGTGCAGTGTGCAAAATACAAAAAATGTTAAAACACAAACAGCTCAAATGACAGATTATAAAAACTCCTCAAGGCTTTAAAAAGGTGTTAACTACTTATGCAATAAATGATTATCATATTATCATATTAAAAAAACAATTAATCACAGTAGGAACGCTAAAATACAATCCATGTACAATACGGGATCCTGGCTCATAAGATAGAGGCTTAGCCAAATTTAGTATAAGTACTATGAGTACTCCTCGATCATCAGGCTATAATACTTTGAAAAGTGTCCGAATGGCACTACAATCCTTGGACTTGCAGCCGTCTGAGGAAAGGGAAGCAGTTCTAACCCAGACCAAACAGTACCTGTACGCGAACTCCAGAGCCTACACAAAAGGCCACAATTGCAGATGAAAGGGGGATGGCCCTGCCCTGCCTCTTCCTGCCGATGACGGGCACAGGACGGGCCCGCCCTTGGCCCGGGCTCTGCCCGGGCGCAGCCCGCGCTGCGGGGGGCCACCAGCGATTTTATCGCGCCTCCGGGCGCGGTTTGCAGCGTCACGGGCTTGCAACGCCGCAGGGCTGCAGGGATGTGTAGTTTTGAAAGAGCCGTTCCCCTCACGGCAAGAATCCAAGAAACTGTTGGGCCGTTCCCCTCACGGCGCTCGAAAGTGAAGCATGGCGTCCCGCGCTGCGGGGGGCCACCAGCGATTTTATCGCGCCTCCGGGCGTGGTTTGCAGCGTCACGGGCTTGCACCGCCGCAGGGCTGCAGGGATGTGTAGTTTTGAAAGAGCCGTTCCCCTCACGGCAGGAATCCAAGAAACTGTTGGGCCGTTCCCCTCACGGCGCTCGAAAGTGAAGCGTGGCGTCCCGCGCTGCGGGGGGCCACCAGGGTTTTATCGCGCCTCCGGGCGCGGTTTGCAGCGTCACAGGCTTGCACCGCCGCAGGGCTGCAGGGATGTGTAGTTTTGAAAGAGCCGTTCCCCTCACGGCAGGAATCCAAGAAACTGTTGGGCCGTTCCCCTCACGGCGCTCGAAAGTGAAGCGCCCTAAATTTCAAGACACATGGAAATTCACAGGTCCTCTTTTAACTTCAGTCTCATAGCTAGAAACTGAAATCACATCTCCCCAAGATTGCATGCCCTTCAGGGGTTTCAAATTAAATGATCTATTCAGTCAGATTATTTTCAATATCTAACAGAAATGCGGAATTTACTGATCTGGCTGAGATGGGTGATCTTCTTAGAAAATATCTGGCCCACAAAGCTACTCCAAGCAACCACTACACCAAAGACAACCCACGCTGTGTGCACATCTGTTAAGACTCGCTGCCATTTGCCAATGTAACTCACTAGCTCAAAAATACTCAGGCACTGAACGCTTGCTTGCATATTGAAAAATACAGACATTTTATCTGACTTCTAAAAAATAATCCAGACCCACATATATTTCACTATCAGTGTAGGGGCTCCATCTGTGTTTACAGCACCCGCCTTTATTATGTACTGACTGCATATGCATAACATGCCATATCGAAGATGTTGTGTACTCAGTCTACCTGTTACAGCTTTCATACCCTGTTGTACTGGTCCGAGAAACTAACAACACTACTTAGCGACAGTCCTATGTTAAAAAATAATCCAATACAAACTAACACATTCGTCCTTTGAGTTTTGCCTAGTATCTCATCCTATTTATCCTTTGATTTGGAATACGTTGATCTCCCAAAAAGATATATTGGGGAGACTTTTACATCTGTAGCCTTCATTGTGAGTCTGGTCTTAATACCGCTTTGACCCGAATCACATGATTCTCTCCAAATCAGTATTACGAGATCTGTAATATTACTGGGTGCCCTGATACCATATTGGTATCATGGAGCAAGTTCTCCAGGTCAGACCTGGAGGATTTGTCCCCAATGATGGCCTGGAATTACAGATTCACATGTGTAACTCAGTGGGTTGTCAATGATGTTAGCATGTTATGACCTGGTCCAAGGGTGAGTAGAAAAGATTAACATGCAGTCCTATTAATACCATGGCCTACTATTAACTAGACCCAATAGCTGTAAAACGATGGGTGTGATTTTACCATACCCAGAAATGCTAGATGCTTTGTAATACAGGCCTAAGTTGTGTTTACATTCTAACAAATGTACCTAGTGTTCAACTTTACTGCCTTTCTTTCTTTTTACCTCGTTCAGGTTTCATTATATTACAAATGTTGTTCTTCCTTATCTTTGTTGCTTGAAAATATTTGAGCTTAGTACAATTTACATTTATTTTCACATACTCAACTAATGCGGTGATTACTGCTGCATGCGACACAGCACTGATTGGAAATGATCAATTAAACAATTATGGAGTGTAAACTGTGACATTCTCAGCTTGTTAACTGCTTGGAAAAACATATTTACTCTGTGTTTTCTTCACACATCCAACATCTTTATTTGCTCATGTTCAAAAGAGGAGCTTGGGTTATGCCTTGACCTACATGTACTTGCACAACACATAACACATCAGCAGGTTCATTAAAGTCACTCTATAATCTGATTAATTGTAAACATTCTAGTGATAGTCTATTCCTACCATCCAGACAAGTTTTGAAAGATGTGGCAATTCCACATCAGATCCGGTAAAGTCTGTAGGCCCCATTCACAAAGGTAAAGTGAGACGAAAGTCAAACTTTACGACTTTCAGTATTCACAAAGGACATTTAGGAGTAGTAAATGCCCTTTATGAATACCGAAAGTCGTAAAGTTAGATTTTCGGCTCACTTTACCTTTGTGAATCTGGCCCTGTGACTTTTGATCAGACGCAAAAGGCTGGTGGTAACATTGTGTGCAAAAATGCAGCTAAAAGTGCAATAATGTTAATACTGCAGCTTATTCCTCATTCCTGTTAATTTAAATCCCAAATATAGGAGTAATATCAGGCAGTAACTTCATTACCTCACCCAGGTAGTACCCCAGGATTTGGTACATGATTTTAAGCGAGACTCTGTGTGCCTTACGTAAGTCAAGACAGCCTTATTTTCCCATTGGACTCTGAATTTCTACTCAGTCATAAGGAATTGGTTTGTATTTACCAATTACATTGAACATGTGTGTCATCAAATAATAAATTATGATAATGAGCAACATTTGAAATTAGTTTGCAAAAAAAGAATCTTTTCTTACATTTTTTGGCAAAAATATATGAACTTGATTTGATCTCTGCATTGTATATGTAGGAAATCTGTCTTTTCACCTTTCTCTGGATCCTATTTTTGCAGGATTTAGAACTCTGCACTTTACTCCTGCTAAACAGGAGTACAGTGCCTGTGCTCTTTCTTTAAACATGGTTAAATTGTCTTACCCCCGATTGACATATTTAACTTGCCTTTAATTCCCTAGTAAGATCAGAAGAGGAATGGACCTGCTGTGTGTGATTTAAGAGGAGCCCTGAAGAAATGGATCTGCACCCACAAAGGACAAATAAGTGGAGTCTAAGGGTCAGTTAGCTGACCTCCTGTGTGATTACAGGGAACCAACAAGCTGGAAGAGACCTTTTTCCTGAAGTGACCACTTCACCATTACCAACTAGACCTGGACTGAATCTTGCTGGTGGCCTCCGGTGGAGTGAGCCCTGGCACATACGTGCTGTACCTGAGGTCATGGGAACACAAGGAGATGATGGACGGAGCGCTAAAACTTTTCGACACTCACCCCCAGTCACAGATCTGGGTTGAATCCATGATCGTTCTTTAGCTCACTTCGCCACCCCAGTTCAGACACAGCTATATGCAAATCAGTCTTGACCCTGTGCCTCATGGGCACAGTCCAGCCCGAACTGCCAAGCCATGTCTTCCCTGACTGGAAACAAGCATCCTGGGACCGGTTTCGGGGTAACACCCCTCTTCAGCCAGGCTAGCTTGAATCCAGTGGCAAAGTGAGCAAGGGTCCCACTTCTGGGCATACTCTGCCAACTTAGGGCAAACAAAGCAAACACGAGGAGATGATGGACGGAGCGCTGAAACTTTTCAGACACTCACCCCCAGTCACAGATCTGGGTTGAATCCATCATCGTTCTTTAGCTCACTTCGCCACCCCAGTTCAGACACAGCTATATGCAAATCAGTCTTGACCCTGTGCCTCATGGGAACAGTCCAACCCGAACTGCCAAGGCTTGTCTTCCCTGGACCGGAAACAAGCATCCTGGGACCGGTTTTTGGGTAGCACCCCTCTTCAGCCAGGCTAGCTTGAATCCAGTGGCAAAGTGAGCAAGGGACCCACGTCTGGGCATACCCTGCCAACTTAGGGCAAACAAAGCAAACACAAGGAGATGATGGACGGAGCGCTGAAACTTTTGAAACACTCACCCCCAGTCACAGATCTGGGTTGAATCCATCATTGTTCCTCAGCTCACTTCGCCACCCCAGTTCTGACACAGCTATATGCAAATCAGTCTTGACCCTGTGCCTCATGGGAACAGTCCAGCCCGAACTGCCAAGCCATGTCTTCCCTGGACCAGAAACAAGCATCCTGGGACTGGTTTCGGGGTAACACCCCACTTCAGCCAGGCTAGTTTGAATCCAGTGGCAAAGTGAGCAAGGGACCCACGTCTGGGCATACCCTGCCAACTTAGGGCAAACAAAGCAGACACAAGGAGAACCCCGAAACCGGTCCTAGGATGTTTGTTTCCAGTCCAGGGAGGACCTGGCCTGGCAGTTCGGGCTGGACTGTTCCCATTGAGTGCAGGGTCAAGACTGATTTGCATATGGCTGTGTTCAAACTGGAATGGCATGGGAGGCAAAAAAACGATGGATTTAGGCCCAGATCTCTGTACTGGGGTGAATGTATGACATTGTTCTGCATTCTGTCCATCAATTGTTCTTTTTGCATTTGTCACCCCGAGTGGGACGGGTATGCCCAGATGTGGGTCCCGTGCTCTCCATGCCACTGGAGTCAAGCTATCCTGGCTGATGAGGGGTGAAACCCCGAAACCGGTCCTAGGATGTTTGTTTCCAGTCCAGGGAGGACCTGGCCTGGCAGTTCGGGCTGGACTGTTCCAATTGAGCGCAGGGTCAAGACTGATATGCATATGGCTGTGTTCAAACTGGAATGGCATGGGAGGCAAAAAAACAATGGATTTAGGCCCAGATCTCTGTACTGGGGTGAATGTATGACATTGTTGCATTCTGTCCATCAATTGTTCTTTTTGCCTGAGGTCATGGGAGCCTTGGAAGTGATACCAGAGGAGAAGTCCAAGAAAACCTGAACAATATGGGCTCCCAAGACCTCTGTAGCCATCAAGGGGACCATGGGGCAAAGATGACTGATTTCTATACAAGTTTCTCGGATACAGCTTCAGGCTTGTCCGCCAGAGGATGTTGAGCTCAATAAAAAAGCCAGAAGATAAAATATTTGACTGTAACAAATGTGCTTAGTGTATTCGACCTGCGCTTCATTACCGTTGGCCTGAGAGTTCACCTTGGTCCCGGTCTGCCACATCCATAGACTATCATTGGTGCGTATTACGTTTTTGTGCTAGTTTCACTCAGAAAAAATAAAATTCTTATTTCTGATTACTCTTATTGGATTTCTTCAATCTGTTCAATAAAATCACTCTATTTTTTCTAATTCTGTGTGGGTTTTTTAATTGTTTTGTGTTTTGATCTTATTAGGGTTGTGGTACTGCATAAATAGTTTCCACATTGCCCTACTGAGGTCAGGTTCATTTAGTGACTTTAGGGTTCTCTCTGTCAAGTCAGAGTTACTATTCCTTGAGATGAGCGACTACCACCCCAAGTAAAGTAATGTATTAATTTAGTGGGTTTTATGAAACTGTTTCCCACATCTAGTCTTACGGGAATATTTCAACGAGGCAACCTCGAAACTTAAAATGTCTACTTATATATTTTGCTAGCTTTACAGCGCTTGTTGTTGGGAAACATTTTAACCATGATGGAAGAATAAAAAGATGTGCATCTCTCAATCTGCATCGCTTCAAATGTATACCTCTATCATGCAAAAAAGTCCGTTTTAGACATATTCTTTAAACAATAAAAACGTATAGAAAAATTTGTCTCCTCACATAATGGAGCCGAACCAAGATGCAGTGTAGTTGTTATTATTAGCCTTTGCAAATCAGTGTAATGCAACACCGTGACTGCCAATGAGTTTCTATGCATTGACTGGACAAGATCTGGTGAGATGGTGACACTCGAATACATAGTCAATTGGATTCATTTATTTCCCACACTTTTGATTTAGTCAGAGTGAAATTTGTCCAGTTAAGTGTTGGTTTTGAGCTGTGATTGACTGCCCAAACCTTTGCCCTCCTACTATGAATAAAGGCATAAACAACCTCCCTACTCGGTTTTGCACTGAACGAGATATCCCTAATACGAATTTTCTGGATCGCGAGCTTGAGTTTTTGCAACAGTACAATTTACATGGGAAGCAGCGTTTGAGAAAGGGGTTGTCTCATGGTCGTTCCAAGTATCAGTGTGCCGACATCATGCATGGAAGTAGACAAAGCCTGGAATATGATGCACCAGTTCAACATAAAAAATCTGGCATAGGCCAACTTTAATTCATATGAGGTAATTTTTATTAAGCATATAGGGCCAGATGTATGAAGGAACATTTTTGCGAGTCCCTAATAGCGATTTTTAGAGAATCGCTATTAAGGACTCATAAAATGCTATGTAGGTAGGAATCGCAATAATAATTGCGATTCCTAAACATTCCTTAATTGCGTATTGCAAATTGCGATTCGCAATTAAGGAATCCCTTCCCATTCATTCCTATGGGCCAGGAGGCCCATAGGAATGAATGGAATTACATGCGCAATTTGCGAGTACCCAATAGGCACTCTCAAATTGCGCATGCAATTTCAAGGGTGCAAGGGTGTCAAAAGGACACCCTGTTGCACCCCTGAAATGTGCATGTGTGCTTATGTGGTGCACATACATGCCCTAAGGGCACGTCTGTGCGCCACATGGCACTTTGAAAAATGCCAAAATATGAATTTTTCAAAGAAATTGCAAATTACCACCAACTTGAAGTTGGTGGTAATTTGCGATTTCTTAAACCAGAAATCGCACAACTTGGGTGCTTCCTGCATTGCATTTAAGGCATCGCAATTTGCGATTCCTTAAATGCATTTGCAAAATAGGGAATCGCAAATTTTGCGATTCTTTATTTTGCGATTGGGATTTTTCTTCTCTACATTGCACAATGCTATTTTGCGAACGCAAACGATGAAATTCTGCGAATTTCAGCGTTTGCGATCGCAATTTAGCTTGCTACATCTGGCCCATAATTTATAGATTAGTTCGCCTCAGACTGTTAAATGAATGCAAAGAATTTGAAGCAAACTTTCATTTTAACAACCAAAATGTAAAGTTAATTACTTCTAAGTCGGAGTCACATTAAAAATCAAAAAACGAGTATAATGTCTGAGAGATTATATAACCCCTGTTATACCCTGCCAATTCATTTATTCTAGCATTTGGTTGTGTTTGTAATAGGAAAAATGTGTCTCGAGCGACCTGTAATCATTATAGCAGGTTACTAGTGATATTACTGACTCTGGGACTGGGGCTGCAAACGTGTGAATGGTGCTGTCAGAGGCTTGCAACAGCAAATATGCTTATGTCCAGGGGCGGCTCCTCCATGTGGGCGGAGGAGCTTCGCCCCACTGCTTTCTCGCAGTGTGAGAAGCAGAAACATGAAATGGTATTTTAAATACCATTTTATGTTTCTGCTTCTCGCAACTCGAGAAAGCAGAAAGGTATGCCTGGTTGGGGGCGGGTGGGTGGGTGGGCGGTCCTGCAGGAGTCCAGGGGAGGAGTGGCTTGCCCACTCTGAGTGCGCTGACTGTTTGGTCAGCCCCAGGGGCGACCAGACCAGTCATACGCACTCTGCATTTTCTCTATGTATGCTGCACGCAGCCTACATAGAGAAAATGGCCTTCCCATAGACATCTGTGGGGTCGGAGTCCCAGCCAATCACAACGCTGCCATTGCAGCATTGTGATTGGCTTAGGGGAGGGGAGGGAGGCTGCCTGTGACTGCTTCCTGTTTAGACTGACGACACAGGACGGGACGGCAACGCAAGGGTAAGTTAACTTAAGTGTTTTTTTTTTTTTTATGAACCCCCGCTCGACCCCCCTCCCTGCGCGCCCCCCTCCTCGCGCCCCACCCACGATTCAAACCGCCCGCGACTGCTTATGTCACACCGGACAGGGAGAAGATGACGCAGTACGACCTGTAGTCTGTTTTCCACAGCACACAGTGTCCGCTTAGCATTACATGACAATCAGAGAGCGAGAGCACTGGGTGACAGGCTAGGCATCACAGCTCACTCTTCCTCAGTCTCTCCACAGCCGGGTGTTACTGAAGGCCCACGAGCACAAGCTGCCACTGCTGCAACGCCTGTTACATCGTCATTCATACTTCCAAACCCTCCTGAAATGGGATGGCTCTGAGCAGCAGTTAGCAAGGCTTAGTCAGCAGATATCTTGACCTTGGACTGGTATTTCTTCTTCTTTGAAATGTGGATCCTCTGCTAGTCATTACTGCTGTCCCATCTTCTGGAAACCTCTGGGGCAATCTCATATGCGGTAATAGGTTTATGTGTACCCAATTTGTATTCTAGCATTTGAACACAATTACAAGCTCTTTGGTTTAAATCTTTGGGCCTCAAGTCTAATATCAGGAAAATTAATACATTTCAGAGGTCTTCAGTGGTCCAAGGGGCATGGATGAAGACTTTCTCGCCCTCACCCCCACAGGTAAAACTGTCTTAGGCCCTGATTAAGAGTGGGCCAGTGTTTTCTGACACCTACACAAACTCCTTTATGCTCAGGGGTAGGAATTACAAGTTGATGTTATTGAATGCACCCAGTAATCACTAGTTGAATTAAATATCTCACACTTCATTACATTTCGGCAGGTCAATCCTGCAAGAATTTAATAGGGCAAAGATATACAGTATTTACCATCCCATGCGAACTTTGGTGGGTAAGTACCAAAATCCTCATTTTAGTCACCAAAATCCTGTGATTGGTGTTTTTTATCGCACCTGATAAATAATTAACCCTGTGGTATCGTTATTTATGAATTTGATAAATAACACCTTTATTCCAACAAACTCGGAACCATGACCATTGTGGTACAGAGAACATGGGCTCGGAAGCCATACTGTAAGTTCTGATAAATAACAGCTACTTTTAAAAATGCAACCCAATGCCTTACATTTTGGGAAGGTGTTCCCTTAGCCTTAATAAGGGCCACATTACAATGTCGGTCGGAAAGCATTCCGACCGACTCGGTTTCGGAATGGTTTCCGACTGACTCGGGTTCGGGGAGTCTAACCGACCGATTACGATGTTTCCGAACACCGTTCGGTCGGACTCTCATTGACTTCAATGGGAGCCTGTATTCCGACCGACAACTCAGGCTCCGATTGAAGAGAGGGGTTGTTGCAGAAAACCTTGCACCCTGTGGCGGGCACCCCATGATGTCTGCCACACTATGCATGATTGGAAAGGGGAGTCCCTTGGGTACCCCGACGGCCCCAACCGGAGGCCTACGGGTGAAGGGGGCTTGCTACGGACCCCAAAGTCGAATTCCGAAAGCCGATCCGTGTCGGACAGGCCGATTTGGAAAGGCTGTCCGAATTCCACATCGTAATCGCTTGGTCGGAAACGCGGGCCGTAGAGACGTACGAGTCGGAGCCAACTGACTCAGAGTCTCCGAATGCTGTTCGGACGTGAGTCAGACAGTCCGAACGGTTTCCAACCATCGTAACCGGTCAGTCGGAAATGTGTCCGAGTCGGTCGGAAGCAAGTCTTTCGACATGGATTCGAACTAACCAAATGCCGTTCGGAGCCTTTCCGACCGACATCATAATCAGCCCCTTATTTGGGAAGTTACTCACTGAAAGGCATCTTTGTTGGCCTCTTTCTAATCCCCTCACCATGGCGAATCTAGTAATTGAAGGCAGACAATAAGATGTTGTAAGCCGATGGGGTGATAGATGCTGTGATTGTCTGGGTGAGGACATCTAAAAGCCCTCCAGTCGTTCCTGGTCATATTTGGGTAAGTTACTCAGATGTATTTACAAGGGGAAGGGAGTTTTGATGGGGCTTGGGGTAGTTGGATTGGTAGCATCTCTATGTCCATTTCACATTTTTCTTTCAGCCTTTTTAGTTAGTAGTCTTCCTACAAGTCTTTAAAAAGCTTCATCTGAGAGTCATGAGATTTTTAGAAGCTTCATTTTACCTATCAAGAAAACCATTTAATTGACCATTTGGGGCTCTGACTTTCTTGATTTTTAGAGCCTCCCTTCAATGCACTATTTTCTCCATGAAAAGGAACTGCTTGCAAGGGTCATCCTTTGTAAATAACATCATTTATCCATTTACAGGAGCTTTCACCATATTGCATATACATATATTAAACTGGGGTCTTTTGAATGGCATGGGAATGTCTTCTGATCCTCCACCCTTCATTTTTCAATCGACACTGCATGCTCGTTCAACAAAACTCACTTGGCGGGCTGCGAGGTGTGAAATGTTTAGGCTTTGGTGAAACTTAAAGTATTTTGTGAATTTTGCATTAAGCTTGTAATGCAAAATCCCCAAAATTATGCCATTATGCCACTATGCATAATTATATGACATCCAACGTAAGAATTTACTGCAAACACACAGGAACAACTGAATGAGAAAGGCTGTTTTTTGTGGTTCTATTTTTTTTTCACTATGTTTTAGTATCAAATACATTACAGCAGAGGTCTTCAAACTGTGGGGCGGGCCCACCTGGGGGGGCGTGGATGGGTTCCCAGGGGGGCGCGACTACCTCTGCAGATGCATGTAAATGAAGATGGCCTGGAAGTGCGGCGATCTTTCTTTGCCACATTTCCAGGCTGTCTTCATTTATTCCAGAGTACAGTGAGGGCAGGGGTCAGTAAATGTGCTGGCACGGTCAAGGAGGTTGCTTAAAAAGAAATCCGGTGAGCGCGAGTCACAGCGCACGCAGTGCGCGCCACTTATCAAGTCATCCCCGATGGCTCTGAGGCGCACAGATTTTATCGCGGGCCCGTGCGGTGGTTCAGTCAAAGGCCTCTGCCCTGGTAACACCGTAATGCATACCATTGTATGCATTGTATTTCCAGTTGAGGACCACATAGGAGTGACCTGTCTTGCAAGCTGATGGGACAGAATGTTGAGCTGTGTCAGTCAAGCTATGAATACAGAAATGTGATATACAGAAGCCCCTCGATACAGGGTTCAGGCACCACTCAAACAGCAAAACAGCTCAAATGGGGATTATCACTGGTGTCATTTGTATCCAGAGAAGAGCCACGTGCAAGCGGGCCGCTGCTGCCTGGGAGTTTCTGTCAGGTGTTCACATTTCATACACACGAGAACCGATGTAAGTAAGTGTTTTGTGTTTTCACAGTAAAGGTCTAGCATTTGTAAAAGTTAAAGCTATTGGCGTCTGTGACGAGGTGACTGCCCATGATCCACGGACTGGGGACGATTCGGACTTGTTCCCCCCTCATGTTTCCCCTCTCCTCTATTTCCAGTCTTCTGCTGCTGTCAATTACCGGGACCCGCACTGTGCCTTTAAGGATTGGGAGCTCCAACCTCCTGGGCCGACACATGTGACCTGCTCACATGCACCTATCAACGACTGGTGGCGTTCAGAGGAGGAAGTGAAAGGGACCGGCGTCAGCACAACGAGCGCGTCTCCCGAGTCGAGTGGTCTCCTGCCAGAACCTACAGAAGCAGAAACCGATGGCCTAGACGTCCGGGTGCGGAATCCCCCCCCCAGCGGAAAGAGGGAGCCGAACCCGATTCGGCACTGCGACCACGCCAGCCACGTTCCAGGAGGAGCGTGGCTACAAGAGGTACGTGATCGTGTCTCGGCCTTTTGGGTTAAGGATAGGGGAGGCGGGACGGTATCTGGCACCCAGAAGCCAAAGTAAAAGACGTGCTGGCTTAGCCCGGATTAAGGCGCGCGATTCACTGGTGGCGGTACTTGGGTCTTACGTCCCCCCCACTCCCTTCCCATTTGCAAAGTATAGCCTCCACGGGGCCCAGCCTTACTTTTCCTTCTCTTTTCTTTTTGACTCCAATCCCTGAATCACGGAGCGTGAAGATCCGAAGAGGACGCAACGACTCCTGGGCCCGAGCACTGATGAGCACCGAAGCGGACGCCTCATATCCCCCCCCCCTTTTTCCGACTACCTACCTGCTAACAAGAATAAACACCCTTGAAACGCTACCTCTCTCCATCCTTCTGTCTCCAAGCGCCACACATGGTGGAGAATGCAGGCACAGTAGCTCCATAGGACAGCCATGGAGAACCTCGTTCAGCAGCTGATAGCGGGACAACAGAAACTGGAATGGGCGCTGGAGAAACAGATGACGTCGGCCCAGGCCGACAGAGACTTGTTCAGGGACACTATAAGCCAGCAGGTTGACTGCATCCAGAGGGTGGCAACCGACCAGCCACAGCCGAACCCCGGGGTCCATCCCAGTGGCCCTAACATAGCGCTACAAAAGCTTCTTCCTGGCGAAGAACCGGATGCCTTCCTTACAAACTTTGAACGGGCTGCACGAGCCTGTGCTTGGCCAGAAGCCAAGTGGCCTTTCTTCTTGGCACCCCTCCTAAGTGGAGAAGCGCAGGCTGCATACCAAGTGGCCAACCCCACAGGGAACACGCCCTATGCAGTCATAAAATGTGTCATCCTAGATCATCTCAGAGTGGATCCAGAAGCGTATTGGATACGCTTCAGAAAAGAAAGAGGAGCACCAGGGGAAAACCCAAAAACCCTGTAGTTCAGGTTAAAAGCCGCTGAAGATAAGTGGCTCAAGCCCCTAGAACATACCAAAGAGGAAATAATGGGGCTAATTTACCTCGAGCACTATCTGGAAGCATTACCCTATCCCACGCAATGCTGGTTAAAGCAGCATCCACACCTGTCTGTCGAGGAGGCCGTGAACATGGCCACAACGTTCGCAAGAGCCCAACCCTGTGCTTTGCCGGGAGAAAACCCCCTAAACAGGACCACCATATCTCCGCATAAGTTCGAAAGAAAGCCAGTAAAACACCCATCCGAACCCCCTCGGGCTCGATTTCGGTCTGATCCTCTCCCCCACAAAGGCCCCCAGTGTTTCGATTGTGGAGAGTGGGGCCACATCGCCCGCTTCTGTCCCCACAAGAAACCACCATATGAACCCATGGACGTTAGCTGTATTCCATCTACTGTGTACTTTACTGAAGAGATGGGGCCTTGCTTCTACGTAAGTGTCAGAATAGAGGGGAGGGAGGTAAGAGCATTGCTGGATTCCGGTTGCCGGCAATCGGTTGTTCTTGAGTCCCTGATAAGCCCCTCTGCTCTCCTGACAGATGAACGGATACCCATACGGTGCGTTCATGGGGATGTCCGTACCTATCTAGTAGTGTACCTCCCCATCTCTCTCCCGAAAGGTAGGACTATTCAGGCCAGGCTAGGGGTGTTATCCAACTTGCCAGAACAGCTAATCCTGGGATTAGACAACCCTCTGTTTTTACACCTCCTGAGGGTGACCGTACAGCCTTCTAAACCCCATCCACAAGAACAGGCGTCTTTCCTAACCCAGGCCCCCTGGCTATCTGACCGCAGCTTTAAATACAACCAAGAGCACGATCCAACCCTCCAAGCTGCTTGGTCTCACGCCCGTCAGTCAGCCTTGTCACCCCAGCCAGTGTTTCCTCTTTTCCACATAGAAAAATATCTTTTATATAGGACAGGGAATCTCGGCGACTCACCCCAACTCCTGGTACCCCAAACGTTCAGGGAGCAGATCCTATTTTTTGCCCACACACACTTGCTTGTGGGACACAGAGGGGCACAAAAAACCAGAGATGGTCCTACAACACTTCTATTGGCCAGGCATTTACTCCAACATCGCAAAATACTGTCAGGAGTGTGAGGTCTGTCAACGTAAGAACCCCTACAGACCTCCTGCTGTTCCCCTTCAGCCTCTTCCGATTATCGGAAGGCCTTTTGAACGCGTAGGAATGTACCTTATAGGCCCCTTCCCTCGCACTAGAAAAGGCAATCAATATGCGCTGGTCATAGTTGACTATGCCACCCGTTACCCCGAGGCCTTCCCTTTGCGCGCCCCCACGACCACCAACATTAGTGACAGACTAATAGAATTGTTCTCACGTGTGGGGTTCCCTAAGGAAATTTTGACCGACCAAGGGACCCCTTTCGTGTCACGCTTAATGAGCCAAATCTGTAAATCGCTCAACATTTCTCATATCAGGACCTCAGTATATCACCCCAGACTGACGGTCTCTGCGAGCGCTACAATGCCACTCTGAAGCTTTCTCTTAAAAAGATGCTTAGCGTTGAGGGTCGCGAATGGGACGCGCTCCTTCGTCTGGCTCTTTTTGTGGTGCGAAGCCAGGTGCAATCTAGTTTAGGCTGTTCCCCATTCGAACTGCTTTATGGGAGACGACCTCGAGATTTGTTGGAAATCACCAAGGAGGCCTGGGAACAGGAAAAACAAGAGGAAACCCGGTCTTTTCTAGAATACACCATGGCTTTACGCACCCGCATACATAAACTGAGAGACTTCGCTGAGGCGAATCTAGAAAAAGCGCAAACTAAACAACAAATACTGTATAACAAAGGAAAAAAATGGCGGCAACTCGCCGTAGGTGATTGGGTACTGGTCCTCCTACCCTCCAGCCTGTCTAAAGTTCAATCCGAATGGAAGGGTCCTTTCCGCATTGTAAAAAAAATCGGGTTGACCACTTATGACATACAACTCACAAAAAAAAAGTCCCAGATGTATCATATCAACCTTTTAAAAAAATGGTTGGGTCCCATACCTCAGAATGTACAGATCACAATCCCCTCTGAAAAGAACAACTGCACCTTAGAACAGTTAATTGTAAACGACTCCTTATCTAGTACCCAAAAAGAAGCCTTACACACTGCCTTGTTACCGTTCGCTTCCTTGTTTTCCGATCTTCCTGGGAAAACAACATTAGTAGAACACACTATTTCCACTCTTCCCGGGAAGACCGTCAAACAAAGGCCCTATCGCATACCCGCCGCACGGAGAGAGGCCATTAAAAGTGAGGTTGAAAACATGCTGGAGATGGGAGTAATAAAACCTTCCCGGAGTGAATGGTCATCTCCGATAGTCCTGGTGCCAAAACTGGACGGTTCTGTCCGGTTTTGCATCGACTTTCGGGCCGTTAACAGCATCTCTAAGTTCGACTCCTACCCTTTACCCCGCGTTGACGAACTTATTGAGAAGCTCGGGGATGCCCAATACATAACCACCCTCGACCTCACAAAAGGATATTGGCAGGTGCCCCTCAAAGCCCAAGACCAAGAGAAAATGGCTTTCTCTACGCCCACGGGTCTCTACGAATTTACCGTTTTACCCTTTGGCCTCCATGGGGCACCTGCTACCTTCCAAAGACTCATGAATAAAGTGCTAGTTGACCATCAGGAGTATTCATCCGCTTACCTGGATGATATTGTCATCTATAGCCCCGGTTGGGACCTTCATGTACAGCATTGTCAACAGGTGTTCCGGGCATTGCAGCTGGCAGGGCTTCACATCAATGCCAAAAAGTCTAGAGTGGGCTTTCAAAAAGTAAAGTACCTGGGCTATCTCTTGGGTAATGGGGTTATTGAGCCACAAAGTGAAAAGGTCAGGGCAATAGTCAACACACCCTTCCCTTCCACTAAGAAAGAGGTCAGGGCCTTCCTTGGCTTACTGCGCTATTATAGGAGATTTGTCCCCAGGTATTCGGAGATCGCTAGCCCCTTGACTGACCTCCTTCGAAACCAGGTGAAGGCCCGAGACCTCCTGAACCCTTCCCCTTTGGCCGAACAAGCTTTTTTAGACCTGAAGGCCGCCATTACATCTGGTCCTATCCTAAGATCCCCAAACTTTTCTACAAGTTTCATTCTCCAGACAGATGCCTCTGACAACCGTCTGGGGGCTGTGTTGTCCCAGGAGTCCGACAATGGGGTTGAACATCCGGTGCTGTTTATCAGTCGTAAACTATTTCCTCGGGAACGCCGGTACCCAGTCATCGAGAAGGAGTGTCTTGCCATCAAGTGGGCCGTGGAGAAGCTCCGATACTATCTGGAGGGCTCTCATTTCCTTCTCTACACGGACCATGCTCCTTTGCTCTGGATGAGCCGTAACAAGGGGAATAACCCCAGGGTGTTACGGTGGTTCCTCTCTTTGCAGCCCTTTTCATTTGAGGTCCGTCACCGTCGGGGTGTCACTAACGGGAATGCGGACTTCCTCTCTTGGATTCCCCTGTCCCCCGATCGGGAACAGTCTGGGGTAGGGGTGTGTGACGAGGTGACTGCCCATGATCCACGGACTGGGGACGATTCGGACTTGTTCCCCCCTCATGTTTCCCCTCTCCTCTATTTCCAGTCTTCTGCTGCTGTCAATTACCGGGACCCGCACTGTGCCTTTAAGGATTGGGAGCTCCAACCTCCTGGGCCGACACATGTGACCTGCTCACATGCACCTATCAACGACTGGTGGCGTTCGGAGGAGGAAGTGAAAGGGACCGGCATCAGCACAACGAGCGCGTCTCCCGAGTCGAGTGGTCTCCTGCCAGAACCTACAGAAGCGGAAACCGATGGCCTAGACGTCCCGGTGCGGAATCCCCCCCCCCAGCGGAAAGAGGGAGCCGAACCCGATTCGGCACTGCGACCACGCCAGCCACGTTCCAGGAGGAGCGTGGCTACAAGAGGTACGTGATCGTGTCTCGGCCTTTTGGGTTAAGGATAGGGGAGGCGGGACGGTATCTGGCACCCAGAAGCCAAAGTAAAAGACGTGCTGGCTTAGCCCGGATTAATGCAAAAACAACAGTTGATGGACAGAATGCAGAACAATGTCATACATTCACCCCAGTACAGAGATCTGGGCCTAAATCCATCGTTTTTTTGCTCACCATGCCATTCCAGTTTGAACCCAGCCATATGCAAATCAGTCTTGACCCTGTGCCTCATGGGAACAGTCCAGCCCGAACTGCCAAGCCAGGTCCTCCCTGGACTGGAAACAAGCATCCTAGGACCGGTTTCGGGGTTTCACCCCTCTTCAGCCAGGATAGCTTGATTCCAGTGGCATGGAGAGCACGGGACCCACGTCTGGGCATACCCGTCCCACTCGGGGTGACAAATGCAAAAACAACAGTTGATGGACAGAATGCAGAACAATGTCATACATTCACCCCAGTACAGAGATCTGGGCCTAAATCCATCGTTTTTTTGTTCACCATGCCATTCCAGTTTGAACCCAGCCATATGCAAATCAGTCTTGACCCTGTGCCTCATGGGAACAGTCCAGCCCGAACTGCCAAGCCAGGTCCTCCCTGGACTGGAAACAAGCATCCTAGGACCGGTTTCGGGGTTTCACCCTCTTCAGCCAGGATAGCTTGATTCCAGTGGCATGGAGAGCACGGGACCCACGTCTGGGCATACCCGTCCCACTCGGGGTGACAAATGCAAAAACAACAGTTGATGGACAGAATGCAGAACAATGTCATACATTCACCCCAGTACAGAGATCTGGGCCTAAATCCATCGTTTTTTGCTCACCATGCCATTCCAGTTTGAACCCAGCCATATGCAAATCAGTCTTGACCCTGTGCCTCATGGGAACAGTCCAGCCCGAACTGCCAAGCCAGGTCCTCCCTGGACTGGAAACAAGCATCCTAGGACCGGTTTCGGGTTTCACCCCTCTTCAGCCAGGATAGCTTGATTCCAGTGGCATGGAGAGCACAGGACCCACGTCTGGGCATACCCGTCCCACTCGGGGTGACAAATGCAAAAACAACAGTTGATGGACAGAATGCAGAACAATGTCATACATTCACCCCAGTACAGAGATCTGGGCCTAAATCCATCGTTTTTTTGCTCAGCCCGGATTAAGGCGCGCGATTCACTGGTGGCGGTACTTGGGTCTTACGTCCCCCCCACTCCCTTCCCATTTGCAAAGTATAGCCTCCACGGGGCCCAGCCTTACTTTTCCTTCTCTTTTCTTTTTGACTCCAATCCCTGAATCCCGGAGCGTGAAGATCCGAAGAGGACGCAACGACTCCTGGGCCCGAGCACTGACGAGCACCGAAGCGGACACCTCATATCCCCCCCCCTTTTTCCGACTACCTACCTGCTAACAAGAATAAACACCCTTGAAACGCTACCTCTCTCCGTCCTTCTGTCTCCAAGCGCCACAACGTCATAAATTGTAATTTTTGTTATTTACTTTTTGGGTCTGTAGTGGAGTGATTGTTTAAGGAAAAAAGTGCACGTGATTCTATATTATTAGAATTGGTTGGGGCGTTAAGGAGTTGGAGAGTGGAGGGCTATGAAGACAGGAAGAGGAGGAAGGTGGACAGAGGTTTAGGTGGAAGAAGATGAGGCGTGAGGTAGAATAGTAAAATTAATTGAACATGCTATGGATGGAAAAGGCAAAGAGAAAATTGCAAGAGGTTATGGAAATCAAAAATGGTAGACGGTTGGTAGGTATGTCAGATGTACACTAGGAGAGCAACAGGGGAATAAATGAGCGAATGTGGGGAAAATGCAGATAGATTTCCATGCAGCATACTCCTGTACATGTGTGTTTCTCATAAGGAACAACTACAAGAAATCATCTTTAGTAGTCTACTGGCCTTTTAATGGCCCCACGTTGTTAGTTTCAATGTCCCCATGTTGTTAGTTTGCTTGTTAAAGTTGCAGACGTCAAAAGATGTTGTTTTCTTTTCCTTGTGGTTCTGTTTCAGTGGGGACACTTTACTCGTTTTTTATTATGTTCAGTGAATCGAGTGTTTCATGTGTCTGTTATTGTGCACTAAGGAAATTGATAAATTTTCTCAAAAACATATGGTGGATATATTCGTGACTCATTGTGGACAGCATTAATTGCATGTGGCGGCAAATTAGGTCTTTGAGTATTTGAATTTTTTCTGAATGGTACCTAGGAGTGCCATTGTTTTGTTAGAGTACCAGTACCTACTGAGGCTAAGTATTGTAAATATGGTTTATTTAGCTCTGTGATTGATTGTTTGCGGGGGGAGGGTGCCTGCCCCCTGAACATAGCCATGTCCCTCCCGCTCCCCCAATCTATACATAAAGTTTTGGAGGGGGGCCCGACCTCAAAACATTTTGCTTAAGGGGGGCTCAGAGCAAAAAAGTTTGAAGACCTCTGCATTAGAGTGTCAAAATTGCCACAAGGATGGAGACGTGGCCATGCTGGCAACCAAGATGTCCGTGTGGCTGTGAAGCTTTGACTTAACGGTCCCCAGAATTGCCAGCGGCCACTGGACCGACGAAAATAGGCACCCTCCAGTGAGTGGTCTGCGGTGCGGTGATTGGTGGGTGCCGGGACGCACGCTATGCACGGAACCTTGGCGGCTGGATTGCGGCTCGGCCCGTGCCTTGGAGGACACGGGTCGGCTTGGGCCACGGGTGAGCCTGAGGTTTGAGGCTATCGAGCCTCGCTGAGCTGCCGGTGCTGCTCCTTACAGTAGACAGTTCAGGATCCTCAAAATGGCAGGTGCAAGGGCTGGCAGCGGCAAGACACTGCATGGGGAGACCTGGAATAGGTGATCTGGCCCGTGTGGCCACATTTGAAGGCTGCACCCCTCTGCAGCAGCCCATATATGCACACGGCTTCTGACAATGCCATTTGTGTTCGAGCATCCGGTTCCTGACCGCACCATGTCTCATCCTTACACCGGCTAAGACTTACGTGAGGCAATTCTGATAGACCGGGCAGTGGGACAGATCTGTCCTGGTGACCTGCGCGCGGTTGGGTGCGGTGGGACTTGTGAGCCACATTGCGATTCACTTGGGGCAGCCGGGTGGTGCAGGTGTCCCCTCATCCCACCGATCCTCCTTGCTGTAACCTGCAGGGGTAACTAGTCACCCAGAGGCACCCATCTGGCTTCCCAGGGGCCCTCATGCATCACGATCTGCCTGAGGTGGGCCTGCCCCCTCCTACTACTTGCTCCGCTGCCCGGTTAGCTGCTGGATTGGCTACACATGGGCTGCATCTCCCCTGGTCCTGTGGTGGACCATAACTAACTGAGCATGCTCAGCGCGCTGTGCTACACTTCCCGGGAAGCAGAACTGAGATCGGGACCCTGCATTCTGAATGCCCCAACCGGTGCTAGCCAGTTCCTCACTCTGGACATCGCTCGGCCACAGGTGCCATGCAGGTCTCACTGACCATGGTTCAGGGAAACCCCAAACAGAGAAAACTCCCTTTTGAACTTCACAAGCAGGTGGGACAGCCAGACACTCCATCTGAAATAGAGGGGAGAGCCACTGGTTCTACAGAATCAGAACAACTGACCTGGACGGCTGCCATCATGGCAGAACTCCACATGGGTTTCCGCTACAAAGATGCCCAGTTCGACTCACTCACCAGCAGGATCAACCACATGGGGGAATAATTGGATCGGCAGAACATTCGACTGGACAATGCAGAGGAGTGTATAGCAGGCCTAGAAGATGGCGCCATGACCACAGCCAAGCAGTTGGAAAAATTGGAACGCCCCATCAAAAGCCGTGGCAGTCAAGAATGAAGATATGGAGGCAAGATCCCACAGCAATAATTGGTATTGTGGAATCCACTTATGTGGGCAGACAAGATCAGTTTGTGGAATGACTCCTCATGGAACTCTTTGACTGCCAAAACTTCACAACTACGTTCATCATAGAAAGGGAATATTGCTCCTTCAACCCGCAGCCTGGCACTCCACCACAACTTATTATCACTCACCTACTGAACGTTCGCGACCGGGACACGGTCTTCCACCTGGCGCATGAAAATGGCCTGATAAAAACCAGAGATCTGCTATATCATTTTTCCCTGATCACACCATGGCGGTACATGATACGAGACACAAATCTGCTGATGTCAAAGCCCAATTACAGAAACATGGCTTGAAATATGAAATGCTATACCCGGCGCACCTCCAAGTCTACATCAATGGGAAAGCCTGCGTTTTTTGACACCCCTGCCAATGCCACGGCCTGCTGAACGCAATATGGCAAGGAGCACTCTTCCTCTCATCGCAACACTCCGGAGCCCACACCGCCGGACCTCCAGGCATCAGCTAGGACAGACCTCTTTCAGAATGACTGACTTACATGCCATGCTGTGCACCCTGGAAACAGCATGCTTTGAGCACCAGCCTGTCCACTCCTAATCAACCTTAACCTATCCTCATTTGTAGGAACTAAATCATTATGCACCAACTTCATGCCCGATTCCTATGTTATCTCTCCTGTACTTCCTTTCACATTGTGGCCTGATAGTTGAAGCGTTGCCCACCTTCCAAGGTGTATACCGATTGCAAACTGTTGTGTTTTTTTTCTTTGTTGTTACTTGTGGAATTCACTGGGTAGTACAGTACCTAGTGTGGGTGGAGGGAGGGGGTTGGATAGTGTTGCGAGGTTTGTTTATATCCACTGATCTTGTTATGTTGAGGGGAGCTTGTGTCACAGATTTGCATGTACACCCACTATTAGATGACAGCATCACGATTGGGAAGGGACCTCATCGCAAAACTCACATTCTTATCCTAGAATGTAAGAGGCTTTAATAAACCTTGCAAAGGTAAGCAATTGCTGTCTTACCTGGCCAGACCCGACATAAAGATTGCATTCCTGTAGGAGACACACTTGAACCCAGGAGCTTCACCCACATTTGTATCCTCTTGGCCCTAACAGATACTTCTCCAGCTACAGTACTTATTCTTGTGGGGTCTGCACACTCATACACAAAAGCATTCCCTTCCAACACAATGCTAGAATTATAGATGAGGGCCGGAGATACATCATAGTAGCTGGTACCCTGACCGGCCATTGCGTGCTTCTGATTAACGTGTATGCCCCAAACGTAGACACCCCAGACTTCTTCAAAGATCTATCTTCTGCACTGGGCCATGCAGATACTGATGAAATACTCCTAGGGGGGACCATAATATGATACTGGATCCCCAGCTGGACTCCACAGGTATGGTGGCTGGTGGCAAGCTGCGCTCTCTGCAGGTCCTCTGGGATTTCACTGACGCCTATCTCCTGAAAGACGCTTGGCACCTGAAGCACACTACCACACCTGGATACACATTTTATTCCGCACCCCATGATTTCTGGACATGCATTGATTACTGGTTTATTTGGGCACAGGCCTCTCCAAGGCTGATGGAAGTGAAACATATTCCTTGCACACTGTCAGATCACTCACTAGTGCGCTTTATCCTAGAGGTACCATTCGGGGAGGGGATTTGGAACATCACTGGTGATTCCCAGACACCGCCTTGCACAATGAGGTGTTCTGTACTGAGCTTCAGATAGGTATAGTGGAGCACTTGAGTTAAATGTTGGCACAGTGACACACCAGGGTACGCTATGGTTTGCCTACAAGGCGTATTTATGAGGTGTCTGCATCTCCAAACACTCTGTGGTGCTGCGGGATATCTGTAATCATCTTGTCCACATTGAGTCTGACCTGCACAATATAGACCAGACAGACAGCACCTACATGGGCCTCAATTACATCGCTGTACGTCCCTACTGGGTGAATTTTAAGACCTTGCTGGGCGTGAAACAGCATATCAGGGGAAGTATGGGGAACAATACGTGGGCCTGTCAGTAGGGGAGGGTGAGCACCTGGGCTGGACACTGGCAAGACTACTGTGTCCACCCCACGGCGGTGGTTGCATACCGGAACTGCGACTACCAGATGGGGGCAGAGTGACGGACAATCATGATGTAACCGCTGAGCTTCTACGTTGCTACTCACAACTGTATACTTCGCGAGTAGGCTAAGATGACATTCAACAGCAGAATATCTACCAGAGGTGGCAATGGTCTGGATCACTGATGCCCAGAGACAGTTCCTCAGTGAACCTATCACTAGTGAAGAGATCATTCAAGCGATTGACTCCCTCGAAGGGTCTAAGGCCCTCACCCTGGATGGATTCACAGGGGTCTTTCACAAAGCCTATAAGCATGTCCTGGTGCCGTACCTTTTGGAAATGTATGCCGAAGACTTGAAATCCAGTACCCTTCCGCCCTCACTGAGGGAAGTGGTGATTATCCTACTACTGAAGCCATGTAAAGACCCACAACACTGCACATCTTACCGCCTTTTGTCATTACTCAATTTTGCAATAAAATCCTGGCTACACTTCTTGCAACTCGGTTGACATTACTGATGGACCAGATTATCAGCCCGGCACAATATGGCTTTGTTCCCTATCGCTCCACATCCTTGAATCTGCGCACGGTGTTCTCGGTACTGAACAGAATCTTGCTGAGTGTCCCTGAGACAATTGCCTTGTTGGACACCGAGAAGGCATTTGACTCTTTGGAGAGGCCCTTCCTCTATGCAATACTGCACAAACTGAGGCTACCAAAGGGATTCGTCGCACTCATTATGCTTTTATACTCAAACCCAGTTGCCAGGCTTTGTGTCAATTGCTCCCTTTCAGACACCTTAGCAATAACCAGGGGTACTAGCCAAGGGTGCCCCCTGTCGCCCCTCCTATTCAGCATAGCCATGGAGCCTCTGGTTTGTCACCTACAAGAGAAACACCTGCTTTGCGGCCTGCATTTTGCTTCTGGCCCCTTGCTCTTCTCTCTCTATGCAGATGGCATTTTGTTGTTCATATGACACCCGGCAGACAACTTAGCCCCTATTGTACCGGAGATTGTCTGCTTTGATGGGCACTCCAGCCTACAGATGAATTGGTCTAAGTCTGAGATGTTCCCCCTCACAGATACCACCACTCCAGTGGTTTGGGAATATCCTCTCACTTGGTGCGATGGACCAGTGAAGTATTTGGGCATTATCTTTGCACCACAATAAGGAACAGGTGATACTGCTGAACTATGGGCCAGCCATTGAGAAGTTCACCACACAAATTGACCACTGGCTTTGAGTCTGGCGGGCCGTATTCCTATCATCAAAATGGTAGTACTCCCTCAATTTCTGTACTCCTTCTTGAACATACCCATCCCCCTCACCAATAGCTTTTTTGACACCCTGCATAGCTTCTTATTGAGATTGGTTTAGGCCGACGCTAGGCCCTGAGTACAATGGTGTGCGCTGGTTCTTCCCTATGACAGAGGGGGGTTTGGAGTGCTTGATTTCCAGCTGTGTTTCCTCACTTCTCAGTGCCAATTTGCCCATCATTGGTACCACACTGGCGCACGTCTCCCCTACACCAGACCTGAGAGAGACCAGGTAGCACCACTCCCATTGAAATTCATCCTCCCGAAAGGCATTAAACTGGATGCCGCGGACATCCAAACCTTGTCCACCACCAGCTGGGCATGGAGAAAGCTCAGCCGAGTCCTCGGGGTGGCTTATTATATTCCCCTGTGCTACCACTCGCAAATAATCCATGGATCCCTTACACTCAGGAAAATCTGGTTCAGCGCATCCTTCTACGCTACAAATGACACATGCTTGGGGACCTTTTCCTTGATGGCCACATACTCTCCCATGCCGATAATGCCAGTTTCACAAATGCCCCCTTCATGGACCCCTTTGCCCTGCAACGTCTCCACAATGCGCTGCATGCCTCATTGCCCTGCTGCCCCTTAGCCCCAATGAGTTTCTCTCCTTAACCTTGGTGATAAATGAGGCTGATGGAGGGAAGTTGGTCTCCAGACTTTATCAGACCTGTGTTCCCATGCTACCAGCTAGAGACGGGAAGGTTAGAGAGCGATGGTAACAGGACCTGGGTTGCTCAGTACCCAACAAGATATGGTACCACTTTTGCCAACATACCAAACTGGTCTCCTCTAGCCACAGACACAAACTCTCAAATTTCAACACAGGGCATATTCCACACCAGTAGCGCCAGCTAAAATTAACCCGGCCAGATCATCTGCCTGCCCCAAATGCCAGGGTGATGGGGCGGACTTTGCATATTTAACATGGTCCTGCATTCATAGAGGGGAATACTGGTGGGACGTTTTTACCAGGTTGTCAATAATGGTAGAGACTGAATTTGCACTAGAACCCCTCATGGCACTGTTGTGATATGGTCAGAGTTGGAGGCCAGATAGGTCCTCGGATAGCCGGAGCTATTATTAATACAAAGGTAGTCTTAATCTAGGTATTATTAGTGAACGCAAAGCGCCAACAAAATTTGGAGAACAGAGTATGCAGGGACACAAGGTTGTTTGAATGATACCACATTTATTAACATCATAAATGAGTATCAATCACATTAGGAACTAGTCCTGGTGCTCACACAAAGGTGAAAAGTGCGTGAAGTGATAAGTGCTGGTGACTTAAAATTTACATCGCATTGACAACACTATACAAAACTCCATAATTAATAAAATATATTTAAAGAGTTTCGGTTGTGAAAGTCGACGGCGTTTCGATCTCCTTAGGTTGAGATCATCATCAGGACGAGAAAACGTGTGAGCAGATAGGATCTTGTAGCGAACGATATAATTAATAATCGTCAGCGGGTAACAATAGTCGGGTTCAACCGAATGTAGTAATGTTTAGTGAGAGGTCGTGCCACTCAGCGGGGTACGTGCTGGCCGAGAACCAGGGAGAAAAACAACCAACAGGAATCAATCGGGCAGGTTGGAATTGAAATTGAAGGAAGAGGGACAGGATCCTGCTACTTCCAGGGCAGCTACAATGAATGGTGCCGGCGTCTGGGGGTGAATCACTCAATCCCCAGACGCCGGCACCATTCATTGTAGCTGCCCTGAAGTAGCAGGATCCTGTCCCTCTTCCTTCAATTTCAATTCCAACCTGCCCGATTGATTCCTGTTGGTTGTTTTTCTCCCTGGTTCTCGGCCAGCACGTACCCCGCTGAGTGGCACGACCTCTCACTAAACATTACTACATTCGGTTGAACCCGACTATTGTTACCCGCTGACGATTATTAATTATATCGTTCCGCTACAAGATCCTATCTGCTCACACGTTTCTCGTCCTGATGATGATCTCAACCTGAGGAGATCGAAACGCCGTCGACTTTCACAACCGAAACTCTTTAAATATATTTTATTAATTATGGAGTTTTGTATAGTGTTGTCAATGCGATGTAAATTTTAAGTCACCAGCACTTATCACTTCACGCACTTTTCACCTTTGTGTGAGCACCAGGACTAGTTCCTAATGTGATTGATACTCATTTATGATGTTAATAAATGTGGTATCATTCAAACAACCTTGTGTCCCTGCATACTTTGTTCTCCAAATTTTGTTGGCGCTTTGCGTTCACTAATAATACCTAGATTAAGACTACCTTTGTATTAATAATAGCTCCGGCTATCCGAGGACCTATCTGGCCTCCAACTCTGACCGTTGTTCTTTACAAATATATATTACCCCTGGTCACACTATTGGGGTCCCCTTGTTCTTTATATATACTGTTGTGATATGTGCACGATGTCTAGAAAGGGGCCCGCAGATTCACTGTTATAGCATTACTGCTGGTGAAACATCAAATTGCACTACACTGGGGCAGTAAACGTAGCCCAAGTGTTCATGCATGGTTGAAAAGCCTCAAATATTGTAACACTACAAATGAAGTTTATGCTACGACACAACCTCCTACAGCGCCGCCAAAAGATATTTGGTGACCATTAAAACATTACATGCTATCCTTAGAGACTCTCGAACCAGATTGAACTGAGGGAATGTGCCCGCAGCGTGAAACATCGTTTACAACGCACGCGTTACAACGCATGTCATTACAACGAATGTTTTACAACGCGAAATCCATTACAACGCATGTCATTACATCGCATAATCCATTACAACGCATTCCCCAAAGTAACGCCCCGGCGGAGTTAGAATAGTAATTGCGTTGTAATGGATTATGCGTTGTAACGACATGCGTTGTAGCGACAAGCGTTGTAATGGATTTTGCGATGTAAAAAATGTGTTGTAATGACAGGCCTTGTAACGCGTGCGTTGTAAAGTGTCATATTTGCCCGCAGCACCTATTACAATGTACTGGATGCCTCCAGCTGTACGAATGATCCCCTATGTTGTGCCTTATAATGAGATAGCAATGGTCCCCCCTTTAGATTTTGAATCTGTGCCCTGGCTGCCTTTTTGTGATGCATGTTTACTGTTGCTCTCTTCTTGTATTCGATAAGATGTGTTTACCATAGCTTAGTCACTCCCTTTGTGGGCCATCACTGTGCATGTGTGTATGTGTGTACATGAGCACATTTCAAGCTAAAATATAGCGCTAAATGGCAGATTTGCATTTTGTGTAAGTTTGTGTAATTTTGCCGTGGTTTTGTGTGACTTAGAAAAAGCAAATTAGAAGAATTTTGCACACGCCTAATGTTTAATTTATCTTCAGAACTGTTCACCCACTAAAGAGAGCAGTGCAATAGGTATCAGTCTAGACTCGAGTTAGAGCCACAAAGTGGAAAGAAGAAATAAAGCATGATAAAGAAACACTAAAAAACACAATGCACCCCTCTTTTGAATCATGAGATTACACCGAGCCCCCTTGCTTTCAAAATGCCCAACTTGTGGGAGTCTTGAGACAACTGGACTGGTTTAAGTCTCAGATCTGGTCGATGTTTAAATTCTCAATTCATTTCTCACACACCCAAGACACACAAAGACACACAGGGGTTGATTTAGAGTTTTGCAGAAAGGGTACTCCGTTGTGGGGGCAACAGAGTACCCTCTCTGCCAAACTGAAGGTCTCTCCACCTGATTTACAGTTGGGTCGACCTTAATTATATCAGCAACAGAGACTACTTCTTCTCTGTTGCTAACATTCTCCTCTGAAGAGGGCCATTGAATGTTTGGCTATTCGACCGCCCGCCCAATTTAGAGTGGGCAGTTGAATGGCTAGTTTTTCTCTTGCTTAATGCTGTGAAAAACGTGGTGGTAAGGGTCAGTAACAATGAGAAACTCCCATGGTTTGAGAGTCATTAGTTTTTGTTTATTCAAAAATAAAATCCAGCTTGTGGATTTAATTTTTGAAAAAACAAAATCAATGTAAACGTTTGATGTGCAGTGCCTTTATTTTGACATACCCTCATTTTGACGGTGTGGTCTGCCAAACTTGAACTCATTAACAGGAACCTTCAATGATGGCGGTTCCTGTCAGTGACGAGGTGTCCACTAGGCCAGGGGACTTCTCTAAATTCGGAGTATGGGTACTCCATCAGAGTGATGGAGTATTTTACTCCATCACCTTGATAGGCTGACTCCTTTGTAATAAGCATTAAATGTCCCATACCTTTCCTGTAAGACCTGGTAAACCTGCCTCTTTACTGTTCACCTGATATCAGCTCAGACAGAGTGAAAGCAAAGCAAGGCAGCCTCCCTCCATTTAACGAAATAGAGATTTGAAATGTGGCATTGCCATTAAAAATACAGGACCAGCCTACAAAGTGTTTCACCAAACAGCAGAACTTGTTAGAAGGTGCATTTATTACAAGCAATTGCATTGAGGCCACTTGATCCATAGCAACGCGGTGTGCAATGTTGGCTGTCAAAACACAGATTTTATGATGTATGCATACAGAAACTTACAGTTCGTTATTTAGAACACAGTCAATGTATATACACACTAGTGGCAGAAAGTACAAGGTGAAACAGGTGTCCTATACCAGAGAAGAGCTGTCTCTGCATTTCTCACAGGCATAGTATTAATTTATTAGTAAACCAAATAGTGCCTGCCTTTCTTGAAATCGGTACATACGGTCAGACTGGATCTTCTTCAGAATATATGTCTTTCTCTTCTACTCTTTGCTTTCATTTGAATACGAACATTGGTGTATACCCGGGGTACTCATAGTACGCCCGCGGGCCGCCAGCGGCCCGGCAGGCCTTCATTGGCGGCCCACGGACCTTGCCTTGCAGTTTCCACGGCCGGCAGTAAACACAGAAGATGACCGCAGGAGCATACGTAGTGAATAGGTATTCACTACTATGCTCCTGCGGCCATCTTCTGTGTTTACTGCCGGCCTCTGTGACTTCAGGGCACCTTCGGAAAGCTTCCCAAAAGGCCCTTTAAAAGTCAGCTGTAAGCGCTTTCACAACTGACTTTTAAAAGGGCCTTTTGGGAAGCTTCCTGTTTGGACAGACACAGATAGAGGCAGAGACAGATAGAGGCAAAGAGACAGATAGAGACACGGAGACAGACAGAGATAGAGACAGAGATAGAGACAGGGACAGACAGAGACAGATAGAGACAGAGACAGATAAAGGCAGAGACAGAGAGATGCAGAGACAGAGAGAGGCAGAGACAGATAGAGACAGATAGAGACAGGGACAGACAGAGACAGGTAGAGGCAGAGACAGGTAGAGACAGAGATAGAGAAAGAGACAGATAGAGACAGAGACAGATAGAGACAGAGACAGATATAGATAGGCAGAGACAGATAGAGGCAGAGACAGATAGAGACAGACAGATAGAGGCAGAGACAGATAGAGGCAGAGACAGATAGAGACAGACAGAGACAGATAGAGGCAGAGATAGAGGCAGATAGAGATAGAGACAGATAGAGAAAGAGACAGATAGAGCTAGAGATAGAGACAGACAGAAAAAGATAGAGATAGAGACAGAGACAGGGACAGACAGACAGATAGAGGCAGAGACAGATAGAGGCAGAGACAGACAGAGAGAGATAGACAGAGACAGACAGAGAGACAGACAGAGAGAGACAGAGAGACAGACAGAGACAGAAAGAGAGACAGACAGAGATAGCGACAGCGACAGATAGAGGCAGAGACAGATGAATGAATGAATGATAGAGGCAGAGATAGATAGAGGCAGAGACAGATAGAGGCAGAGACAGACAGAGACAGATAGAGGCAGAGACAGACAGAGATAGAGACAGACAGACAGAGATAGAGAGAGAGAGAGAGAGATAGAGACAGGGACAGACCGAGGCAGATAGAGGCAGAGACAGGGACAGGGAAAGACAGATAGAGGCAGAGACAGATAGAGGCAGAGACAAACAGAGACAGACAGAGAGACAGACAGAGAGACAGACAGAAACAGAGACAGAGATAGAGACAGGGACAGATAGAGGCAGAGACAGATAGAGGCAGAGACAGACAGAGACAGATAGAGGCAGAGACAGACAGAGATAGAGACATACAGACAGAGATAGAGACAGACAGAGACAGGGACAGACAGAGACAGATAGAGGCAGAGACAGGGACAGGGAAAGACAGATAGAGGCAGAGACAGATAGAGACAGACAGAGAGACAGACAGAGAGACGGAGAGGGAGACGGAGGGAGACAGAGTGGGAGGGAGGGAGACGGAGGGAGAGAGACAGAGGTAGGGAGACAGAGGGAGGGAGACAGAGGGAGAGAGAGGGAGGGAGACAGAGGGAGGGACACAGAGGGAGGGACACAGAGGGAGGGACACAGAGGGAGAAAGACAGAGGGAGACAGACGGAGACAGACAGACGGAGGGAGACAGATGGAGGGAGACAGACAGAGGGAGACAGACGGAGGGAGACAGACAGAGGGAGGGAGACAGACAGAGGGAGGGAGACAGAGGGGACAGACAGAGGGAGACAGACAGAGGGAGACAGAGGGAGACAGAGGGAGAGAGAGGGAGACAGAGAGAGAGAGAGGGAGACAGAGGGAGAGAGAGAGGGAGGGAGACAGAGAGAGAGAGAGAGGGAGACAGACAGAGGGAGACAGAGGGAGACAGAGAGAGAGAGAGGGAGAGAGGGAGGGAGAGAGAGAGAGGGAGAGAGAGGGAGGGAGACGGAGAGAGGGAGAGGGAGACAGAGAGAGAGAGAGAGAGAGAGAGAGAGAGATATGTGTGTATGCCAGGTCTGGTGGCTCAGTGGATGAATGCGTCCGCTGCAGGGGCCTGTGTTCAACCTCATGGTCAAAGTTTTTTTTTTTTTTGCTCTAGCACCTCCCTCCTCCCCCACTGACCCTGCCCCCACCGGTGCGGCCCTCGGCCACAAACCACACTGTAAATTTGGCCCCCGAGAGAAAGTTTGTGAGTACCCATGGTGTATACTCTAATTTCAGGCCTAGCATATTTTCTCTACTTATGCATGAGTCAATATGTAAATCATAGTGCTCAGGGCCGGACTGGCCGTCGCGGGCACCGGGCGTTTCCCCGGTGGGCCGCCACGGTGGGGCTGTTTTTGGGCCCCTGGGGGGCCGTTTTTGATATGGGGCCGGCAATATCGGCCCCCTGTAACAAAGTCGGCCGAAACCGGCCCTAAGAAGCAGCTCGGCTGCACCCCCTCCTGCCCCTTCTGGGGGCCGGCCGAGCAATTTGCCAGGGCCGGTTTTGGTTCCCAGTCCGGCCCTGATAGTGCTTAATGTCATCAGTAGTGGGCACAAGGCTAGGGCAAAACAATTCTTTAATTTGAAATTAAAAACCACTGTCGGTTAAATATTCATTCTTTAGTGTAGATGTTTGGACATGGTGCCAGGTTGCCTGATTAAAATGAAATTGGCTGTAGGGTGGTGGACACATTTTGAATGAGTGATCTATCAACCAAATGGATGACTGTGTTAGGGTTAACATGTAGTTTGCTGTGGGAAATTAACAATTTGTTTTCCAAAAAGAAATTTTTCTTTAGTGTGGATGAGGAGGATGTATCTTATCATAAATATATCTTAAGGGTTCAGTTTGATTGCATTTCTGTTCGGATTTTGTGACGCATAGTGTGCTTCGAGCGTGAAGCAGATAAAAGTTGTCACATGACTCAGATTGTTACTCTGTAAGCACAATCATTTAGGATGCTTCCACTCGGAGCTATGGTCCTTGTGAAGGACTCTTTTAAGTTTTAGATAATGTTATAAACGTAAATCTCTGCTGCATTATATTGGGGATTATGTTCGCTAATGTTTTCAACTTCATTGGTGTGCCCTCCTATTACATTTATTAGAATAATACTTTGCACATTTTCACAGAGTGTGTTATCTAATTGTGTTTTCTTTGCTGTCGATGGACCCTAAATACATTAAAAGGTGATGTCATCATTGATATCACTGACAATGTCATGAGTGATGTAATATGTTAGGTCACAAACAGTGCATTGCTGGGGCGTAAGTTATAGTTAGCTCAGGTATTTGGAAAGTTTAGGGGTGATCCATGCAGTGGGAACCGAGAATTTGGGGTGCAAAATAAGGTTGCGTTTGTAATGTTAATTCCCATGGGAACCTTTAGCCACACCTACAGCCCGAACGGGTGAACGGACTTACAACAAATTTGGCAGACAGGTAGATGTTGGTTCAAGGAAGTGCCTTTTGCTTATATGGTGTAAATCTATTCAGTAGTTTGAGAAATTTAAGTTTAAATTTATAGCGATATCTCTGGCTGCAGATATTTCGTGGTGATGTTGCGATGAATTGCGAATGCATGCACCAACTGGAATGCTCTGATTGACTGGACACAACCTGAACAGAAAGTTGTGGCTGTCATTTAATCTATAAGGAACGTTCCCGGGGCTGAACATTTCTGAAAAAGCTAACATAAGGGGTCAGAGTAGAGGTAGACCCCTTGATTGAGAAATGGGGGTGTTAGTGACACAAGTTATATGTGTAAAAAATGAAGTTTTTTAAATTGTGCACGACATTCGCGGCAACGCCGCGACCGCCAGTGCAGCCCCCCCATGTACCATCGTGGGGACATCGCGACTATCAACGTCAACACAAATATTGGTGAAAATATAAAAAAATATATCAGTGAATCATTAATGCACATTGTTATGGAGATATTGAGGTTTTGATAAATGTTTTATAGAGTTATATATATAGTGAGTTATCTACTGTGATGGTTAGAATGAATTATACAGTTATAATTTTTGGATGTGTTGTTGGCCATTGAATGTCTGCTTTTGTTTTCTGTGTTCGGGGTGATCGGGATTACCAACTTCATCACGGTGTGTGGAGTCACCACGAAAACGGAAAATAGGTTTTAGAGATGGTTGTTCTAAAAATACACTCGAAAAACATGAGCTTGAAGTGTACACTAATAAACCCCTAATCTGTAAAATACTGTAATATGTGTGCATATATGTGTTTTCACTTTATGAAAAAGGCATGATAGTCGCGGTTAACGATGTCATTGCGACGTTCCGAATAACCGCGAAAATGGAACATAGGTCTGAAAGATGGTTTTTAAAGAAACTTAGTACAAAAATATAAGTTTAAACATGCTTTGAAAGAAGTATGTATATAGTAATATGTGTAGGGCAATGTTTAGAATGTTTTTTTTACATATTATTTTTGGATGCGTTGGTGGTCATTGAATGTTTGCTTTTGTTTTCCACTTTCGTGACATGTCCTGGGGAATCGCGATTACCGACGTCATCGCGACCTCCGAAGTCACCACGAAAACATAAAATTTATAGAAGCTCTCTACAAAAGCATGACTTTAGAGAATACTGCATGAAACCCCTAGTGTGTAAAATACTGTAATATGTGCACATATATGTGTTTTCACTTTATGGAAAAGGTGTGATCGTCGCGATTAACGATGTCATCACGACGTCTCAAATAACTGCGAAAATGGAAAATATGTCTGAAAGATGGTTTTTAAAGAAACTTAGTACAAAAATATGAGCTTAAACATGCTTTGAAAGAAGTATGTATATAGCAATATGTGTAGGGCAATGTTCAGAATGGATTTTTTTACATATTATTTTTTAATATTTATTTATTATTATTAAATGTCTGATTTTGATATCTGTTTTCGCAACATATTCTCGAGGATTGCTACGTTGTTGCAAAGATCCCCAAAAACTAAAGAAAAAAAACCTTTAGAAAAAACTTCACAATATTTCGGGTACTAGGGTGGCTTTGTCAAGAACTGTTGTGTTGGTTGTGTGTATATGACAGCTACACATAAGACCGGATGCAAAGTATCAGGTTACTTAGAAACACCCTGTTGCCTTCATCTGTAAAGTGCATTCCATCATATCTATAAATTCCATGCATGTCAAAACGCAGCTAGTTGTTATAGATACAGCCCATGCGATGGTCTCTGAGGAATGCAGAAACAGTTTTATTAACATGTTTCCTGGCTTTGTCAATCTGTGGACAGAATTGATTTGACCACTCCCATTTCTGTCTTTGGCATATATTAGAGCACACCAAGACAGTGTGAGGCAAAAACTAAATCAGTTCTGCAAAGGTTTCTTTAATTAGGATGTCAAGGCCTACCCCAGTCAATGTGCCTAGGTCATTTCTACCTAGGCACATTAGGAGCTTGGGAATCCACAATGGATTTAACCAAAGCCAGCAACTGATGAAACTTTAACCCTCTCTGGCCAAACCAAGTAATCTGCACATTTGACAAACCCAAGTCTCTCTCAATACCTCTCTTTTTTGCAGCCTCTTTAGCCCAATAGATATAGCTGTGGCCCACAATCCATACTCTAAGCATTTTGAAGTGAAGGAGCAGTAGTAGTCAGGAGAAGGCTGGAGATAAATGAGGTAGTTTTCGAAAGGAAAAGCAGTTAAAATGGAGATGATTTAGAATATATATATATATATATATATATATATATATATATATATATATATATATATATATATATATATATATATATATATATATATATATATATATTTCATGGGATGCTGTCAGCATGAAAGTGAATAAAATTAGGTAGTTTGTTGGATGCCTCAGGAAGAAGTCTTATTATTGGCTGTTGTTTAAAAAAAGAAATGTAATACAGACATTGAAATGCTTTTGAATCTGTGGAGTAAACCACACCTGCTGTATCTCATTTGGAAGTAGCATGTTCCTTCTAGAATGTGCTGTGAACTTTTGACCTACTGGTTCCACTGGGTTGTTAGTTTCACTGAGCTAAGAGTGTATGGGGGGAAGGGTGTTAAAGAGACAGAACACTTTTTTTTTAAAGTTGAGGAATGATGACACGATTTAAGTAATGGCAAGCTTTATTTTCCAAATCAAGACTATGAAATAAACTGCTGTGTTGTATTTAAATATTTTAAAAATGAAGATATAGGGTTGACTCCTGTTTTTTCTAGATTTCTCCGCAATCATGGCGAATTCATCGCAAACATACATAGATAGCAATCTCTTTTTGAAAGAGAGGGAAAGGGTTAACAGATACTAACCATTCACAAGTGGAGATAGTGCAGCCTAAAACGAAAGACATGATTTCATTTGCTGCCTTTCTCATGATCACAGAGTTTAAAGTTGAAGAGGTTGCCATTTCATGGTTGCTTTGTATGTGAGTGGTGTACCATTCTTGTGCTTAGTTTTTACAAATCCTAACTGTGTCAAAACTATCCAGGAAGTGCTAAACAACAATATAATGTACAAACTGAACGCACTGCTGTGTAAATAACTTTTTAATTCTTTACAAAAATTACATTAGAAATGAAGATGTATATGGGAGTTTGATAAAAAAAAGAGTATCACAGTGATTGAAAAAATATATCAGATTAACTGTATCTATTAGAGGGTATGTGTTTAAGAGGTTAGTGGTGAATGTTTTGGGAAGTAAGAGGAAAATGAATTAGTGCCTCATTATTACATTGTGCACTTTATTGAAAAATAATATTTTAGTATTGTGGAAAGTTGCAATGAGGAACTAAGAATGTTTTAAATGTCTAAATATCATATGCAGAAGAGATACATCTGTCATTTGCATTCTGGGAGTTGTAGTACTTTTAGTAACATTATTAAACAGGAGTAGCATAGTCACAAATAAAAGATGAGAACATGTTGTCTGCCTGTAAATGAATTAGAAAGAAGTAATACTTGTTATATATTGGGAAGTGTTTGTCAATGTGGTTTATTAACTTATATGATCACTTAGCAGATGCTTAGATGGTGAGGTATGGTTCTTGTGGTTGCAGAAAGCTGTATATAAGGTGGGACTTTTGAGTTTAGTTAAAGATGCAGAGAGGTATATATTTTTGGAAAGATGGCTCAAAGGTGTACATCTATTAAGAAATCGCATATATGTTGACATGGTGATCTATGTTCAGTAAGACTGATGAACATTTCATGTATATGGTGAGGGTGGTGTTTTTAGATTAATAGTGCAGAATGCCTCGAGAGTTCTTCTGCTAGCTTCATTTGGATTGCAATTTTTGTTTGGGAAATGCTGAAGATATGTTTTAGAAGCAGAAGAAGTATTTGAGAAATGATGTAGCTGTACCATTCACAAAAGGTTTTGCGATTTGAAAATTTTGTAAATGTTGTTTTCCATTTTAGAAACCTACTGATGCATGTGCATACTCAGTAACAAAGCAATGTATACTCCTAGAGAGCCATGTATGCAATTATATACCAAGTGTGATATCTAGACTTCACTCACACATAGCTCAGTAGAAAAGCATATATACAGTAAAAAAGATAGTTTGATACTGACAGAAGGAGATAACCAATGAGTCAGATATATAGTCACAACTGTTATGTATCTAACAGTAATGAAGGTACTTTCACAGTCAGTCAGACAGTAATCAGTCACTCATGCAATCACCCAACCACTAGTGAGGCAGTCATCAAATCAGTGATTCAGTATCCATGGAGTTATTCAATTACCTAGACACTACACATGTAATCTACGAATCAGGCAGGCAGCAATTATGTAGTTATTGAACTATGGAGGCAATACCTATACATTCATCTAATCACCCAGACACTAACCATTTACTTATGCAATTGTTGTAACACTTGCACAGAAGCTATGCAGTCATCTAAACACACACATACAACCCATGCAGTCATTGAAATACTGAGGCACATGCATGAACTCATGCAAACACTCAGTTACAACTCATGCACTCATCTAATTACATAGAGAGTACCATTGTAGTAAACCTGTTATCCATCCAGTAGCTGTGCACTAATTTAATTACTGCGGGACTACTCTTGCACTAATACAATCATCCCAGCAGTGCAATAACTTTCATCCAATCTCTCAAGGTTTAACAATGGAGTCATGCAATCACTCAGACACTAGTCATGCAGTCATGTAATCAGCCAGGCACTACTAATGCACTTATTCAATTATCCAGGCACTGCCCATGTAGTTTTTTAAGTTATCTAAACACCCAGGCACTACCTGTTCACTGAACCAAAAACACATGGGCAGCAGCCATGTAGTCATGCAATCACTGAAACACTACTCATGCACTCATTCAATCTGCTAGGTGCTATGCACGTACTTAAACAATCATGTATGCACTATCCATGCACTCTATAAATCACCTGTATACTATCTATGCATTCCTACAATCATCCAGGGACTAAAGTTGCACTCATTTAATCATCCAACCACTATCTATGCATGTATTGAATTATTGAGCCATTAATCATGCACTTATCTAATCGTTCATGTACTACTCATGCACTCATCCAAACACCCAGATAGTAGTGATATACTTGTGCAAACGTGCAGGCAGTACCTATGCAGATATGGAAGGACCCATGGAGTTGTAATATACTCAGGGAATCATCTAGGCACTACCTGTATCCTCAAAGAATCACCTAGGTACTATCTATGCACCATTTCAATCATCCAGGAAGTATTCATGCATTCAATCACAAACACATCTTTTTACAAGTTTTACTGAGGAATATGTAATCTTTTAGAACCATCTGGTGAATTATATATGCAAGCTGTGACACACTCTTTGCATGTAGTTGGAAGAATTAGTGAGGTATATGCTTTGATAGAGATTAACGTGCAGTTTGTTATATGCGACATTTTCCAAAATGTAAATCTGATACATTTAAGTAGAACAGTACTGAGATAGTAAATAGACCACTAACACAGTGGTAGAGAGGCATACAATAGCTCTTATGTTGTGTTTTCATATTTATAGTGTTGAGACACTGTATGTACTTGTACCCTTGGGGCTAAATTTAGAAGAAAGTAATGCAGTGTGGAGCCGCAAACCATTTGGCTGCACCATGCTGCATTACTTTGAAAGCACAGCGATGCATCATATTTACAACAATGTGATGGATCCCTATGCTGTCTCCTGTGCTGGCGCACAAATGGCTGCCATGCGCCAACAGAAACACCCTTGCACCATGGTGCAAGGGTGCCTGTGTAGTGGGGAAGATTATTTTGGTGCAGGAAGGGACACCTTCCTGTAGAAAAAACAATTACAAGAGGTATTTTATTTTTTGTATGTGTGTGCTTCCGAATGCAGCACACATAGAAACAGGAAAAAAGGAGGAGAGAGAAAAGTATTTCTCCTTGTTGCATCTCCTTATACCTCCCCTGGGAGGTGTAGGATTCTGAAGCATTCTCAGGTTTATGAATTGTTGTAAATTTGGATATGTGGCAGAATCCATGGGTGTTGCATGGGAACACCCACAGCAACACCCATGGCATGCTTCTTTCACGCAAAGTGCGGCCTGAAAAGTGGCTGTATTTATAAGGGCATTAAAAGCTACACAGAGTGGCTTTACGTGGCTTTGAAAATATGGAGCACCACATTACGGCGCCAGTGTGTCATGTGACACTCCGGAAAGTGCATGAGGCTTGTAAATATGCCTCCTTGCCTTGATGTTCATTTTAAAATTTACTACAGAAGGGATAAACTGTTCTTTCGCCATGTATAAGTGAGAAGTGAGATATGCTGTAGCTGCGTTGTACAAGAGGGTGCTAAAATGTTAAAAGCTAACTAATAAATAAAGCTTTTTTTTGCTCTGGGTTTGTTATATTGAAGTAAGTGCATGTAGTAATATATCTAGGTTCATCTGTAGATTTAAAACTGCAACTGAACATGAAAACAGTTTTTCCATTATGTATAAGTTAGTAGAAAAGTAGTTGGTAGATTGGCTAGGGTAAAAATTAAAATATATATTTTTTTTACTGAACAATATATACATAACTACACACAGTTACAATGCCTACAAAAGCTCGGATGAAAAAGCAACAGAAGCAACTACAGTATGTTTGCAGAAATGAGTTACAAAAGGGCAAAATGCAGAAAAAGTTGTGAAAGAAAAAAGAGCGATGGTAGGAGAACTAGGTTATTTCTTAAAAATATATGTGGACATTTGCAAAGATTGCAAAATAAAGAAAATGAAATTATGACTATGAGAAACAATAAGAGTGGACAAAGTTTATATTGCAAGAACAGAAAAGATTGTAAAAGACATGGATGCACCTTAATCAGGAGACAGAAGCAGTTTAAGGAAATCAGAGCCAAAATGTTTTGTAGTAGAGAGGTTACAAATCTACACAGAACTGTGAAGAAGTATAGAAGAAGGAGAGGGGCACTGAAACAGAGAGAATGAGTTGAGAGAGTAGTTGATAAGGCCTTTGCTTTGAAGAGAAAGCTTTTCATTTTGATTCCAAATAGAATGAAGACTCTTGACAAAATAGCGTTGTACATGAGGAGACAAAACCAGAAGAAAAGATTTGTGAATAGAAGTAACTTTTGTACAGTTTTTAGTGGAGAATGGATACACACTTTTAGTACAGAGCCTTTCTTTAATGAAGAAAGCTATCTCTAAGATAACAGATTAGTTCATGCTATTGATGAAAGCAGACGATGTTATGAAATGAACAATGTCAGTCCTATAGCAAAAGAGGTGATGGTACCTAGAAATGTAGAAGAAGTTATGGCAGAAGAGGTACAGGGGAGGCGTAGTCCGGCCCCTGTATACAAATGGAATTATAGTAGTGTTTGTAGTATTAGACAGCAATCCATTGATATATTAGGGAAATTCATACGGATATTTCTTAGGAGAAGTCTAAAACACAAAATAAGAACTTTACATGGTTTGGATCCTTGCAAGCTGAGAAAGCATACACATTTGCAGGGACACTCACTAGCTTGTTTATCAAAGAAAGTGTGCCAAAGCACCTTTTATTATTTTAGGATGTTAGCTGAACACCACTCAACAATGTGAACTTTAGTTAGGAGGCTATACTATGTGAAAACTCCTGCTTTATGTTTAGGAGAAATGAATAGGGCACTTTTGCATGGTAGCGTGGCAGAGGTAGAAAACGTTTGTGCTGATGTGCAGTTTTGTTTCTTTGGTCCAGGACAGGACTGTAGGGAAATTGAAGAGTTGATAACAGGAGGAGTTGTAGAACAGGACACAGGTACTACAGTTGATAGTTATGAAGAAGAGATTACAAAATTTAAGACAGTGTGTGCCAAAAAACAGAGTTTTTTGTATATGCTGTTGGCACACTCACTGCAAGAATCAAACGCGGACTGCTGACTTATATTTGAAAAGTGGAATAGAGAATAATGATAACTGGCAAAAGTTTACACTGTACTTATTTGTAGAAGAAAGATTTGACTTGTCCACATGACAAGTTCTATGGAAGTACTGCTACAATAAATTAGAGGATAATAAAATGCCTGCTAGAGCTGTGCATTACAAGTTAGAACTGGTTCCCTTTCAGGAAGCACTTCAAGGTTTAAATATTTATGAGTCCATTCTTATCCAAACTATACATCCATTTCAGGCTATAGTATGTATGGAGCCAAAGACAGGCAAGTTACCCCCAACAGAGCTGCAAAAAGGTCTAAAAGGTAGAGTAGTGTATTTGCCATTAGATGTCAAGAAAAAAATTGAAATGGTAGAGGTAGATAGAGATTTAGAGGAAGGACTAGTAATTATTGTAAATGGTGTGCCTACCAAGAGCAAGAAGATATGGCAGGAGTTAGTAGATGTTACCAAAGTTTAAAAAAACAACTTTATATCTGGTACAAAACAATGTTTACCATAGAAATGTGGAAAGCCTGCAAGATATCACACATATGGAGGATCAGACATTTCCATCAACAGGTCAGATTGAGAAGGTGGATCAGTCAGAACAGAAGAAATGTATGAACATTATAGCATCCATCCTTTGCATTCTAAAGAGGTTATTGGTGATGCCATTGAGCTGTTTCGACTGAAGGAAGCAAAAGGAGCTCCATTAAGTGTGTGGGAAATAAGTTTAGAAGCTTGGGGTTTCCTATATCTTTTTCCTACTGGAGTAGGTGGCAGGCATCATGAGCGGCCTGTGCAAATACCTGCAGCTGAGTATAGATGTAGTAGACTTTATTCAGAAGATCCTAGATTTTATCAGTGCATTCCATATATATGTCACCTATTATTTGAGAGTGACTTGTCTGGCCTCTCATACACCGTGAATCATATTCTAAAAACAGGAGTTAATTTGCATAATATACCAGCAAGAGAACTTTTGGAGAAAGTTCAAGGAAAAGATGAGCCCTTGGATTACAATTTGATAAACCTAATAGCATGTCAGTGTGGGACTAATGAATATTGGTATCAGCGTCATGGTGAACTCAAGTGCATGTTGAGGAACCTTGGAGCACCTACTTGGTTCCTGACGCTGAGTTGTGCTGAATATGCATGCAATGACCTGCTAGAATTCTTGCAGGAAGAAAATTCAAATATAAAAGACATTCATCTGAAGACACCAGGAGAACTGTGCTCATTAGACCCTCAAATGTTTGCAGATATGTTAATCACAGATTTTAAGCAATGATTGCTTTCATCTTGAACAAAACTAAACCTCCTCTTGGTGAAGTGAGTGGTTTCTTTTGGCGTAAAGAGCACCAAGTCAGAGGTGCTCCCCATATTCACAAGCTGTTGTCGGTAAAAGAACCCCCAAAGTTTGGAACAGACAATGATGAGTCTGTGTTGTCTTTTATTGAGCAGTATGTAACTTGGTCCACCCCAAGGAGATTAGTGACAACATATTAAGAAAACAAGTTCTACGATTCCAAAATCATAGCTGTGAAAAATATTGTCAGCGAAAATAGAGAGCAAAAGGGAAATTTTATGCAAGATGCCGTTTCAGATTCCCACGACCTGTCATCTCACAAGGAAAAGTCAACAGCTTTTTGTCTGCAGTCAGACATACACTTACAAGGAAATTACCGAAAAATGCATACAACCTAAGAAGAACAGAGGCCTTCAAGTACATTACTGGCTACAACCCTGTGATTCTGAAGATGTGGAATGCAAACATGGATGTGCAGTTTGTTGCAGACAACTCAATTGCTGTTACTCTGTATGTTACATCTTATATAACAAAGTCAGAAAAAACTCAGATGAACGAGATGTGGGAGGAGATTTCAGCAGAAAGGAGTCTTACAAATAAATTGTACAGTTTTAGTTTGAAAATACTTTCTCACAGAGAGATAGGCTCCTATGAATGTGTAGACCAGTTAAACTCAGCTAGTTTGTTTTCTAAATCTAGAGGAGTTCTATGGGTGAGTTTAGGGCTTGCTAATACTCGTAACAGAGTACTGAAGTCTTTTCTTGAAATTCAGTATCTTGCAGAATTTGAGCCACACAGTAAAGAAATTCTGTAGAGTCACATGCTGGATACGTACTATCCATGAAGAAGTCATCATCTGGAAAGGATGTGTCTTTATGAAATACTTCAACATTGTACTTTCAGAAGTAATGGCAGTGAAAACATAAATGAAGGTAAATTTTCTGTGGCTGGATGTGAAGGATGTTTGGTGAGACATAACAAAGGAAATTTAATCAACCATCAAAAGCTAAGTTGCCAAACTCCAGACAAAAGAGAGTTTTTCTATTTAACCTTGATACAGTTATTTGAGCCATGGAGAACTAAAAGTGAGCTACTTGGAGAATTTGACTGTTATGAAGACTCTTTCAACTCTGTGAAAGACAGCATTGACTGCTGTGTGTTTCCAGTGTATCTTCCAATGTTGAGAGAAGAGATTGAACAAGAAGAACCAATTGCTGCTGAGATAGCAAGAGAGAGTTCTCAGAGCAGGCAAAGGTCAGCACCTGGAAGTCAAGATCCTGTTAGACAGCTAATCATCAAAAATGAAGCTTCAATAGCTATGAATGAAGTGGAGAATGCAACGCAGCAAGTAAGACGGGAAACTGTGGATCTAGAACTACTAATGCAGTAATTGAATGCAGATCAGAAAGACATTTTTGAAGAGGTAAACGGTAAAGTAGAACACGGGTTTCTCCATGAGAATAAAAAGTGTGCATGTTCTACATATAAACCAGTTCTATTGTACATAAATGTTCAACCTGGAACTGGAAAAAGCTTCTTGATTAAAGTACAGACAAGTTACCTACAGATGACAACAGATTCCACTTTGTCTTGTGTAGTCACTGCACCAACAGGCTTAGCTTCTCATAATGTTAAAGGAGTTACCCTTCATCGATTATTAATGCTGCCTGTTGAACATGACAACAAATTACAATACAACAAATTATCTGGGGATGCTTGTTATGAAGTGGCAAGAGTATTAAAGAAATTAAAGCTACTAAATATTGATGAAGTCAGCATGGTGTCTAACCTAATGCTAGCTTTTATACATTTAAGAATGCAGAAAATATTAAAAACTGACTACGATGTACTTTTTGGAGGAAAACACTTAATAGTCTTTGGAGACCTCCTCAACTAACTTCCGTAAAAGGACAACCTGTATTCAAGAAACTACTACATACTGAAAAAAGGAATTCACTAGAAAGTATTGGAAATGTAAACATTTGGCTAAACTTTCAATACAAAGAGTTAATCCAAAATATGCACCAAGCATCAGATATGTATTATGCAGATATACTAAAGGATATAAGAGTGGGAGTCTAAACAAAAGAGGGAAAGACAGTATTACAAACCTGTCTCATCAAAAATTTGTTTACAAGCAATGTTTCATCTGCTGAAGTAATGTACAATTTTGTTAAGGAAGAGAAGTCTATTGTTTGTTTGATGCCAACTCTTGAGGAGTGTAGTAAATTCAATGAACAATTATTGCAACTAGAAAAAGAAGAGATCGTTCAAATTAGAGCAAATGATAAAATATAACATCAAGGATTTACAGTGCAACTAACAGAAAAACTGCAATCGAAATTGGGCAGTTTAGAAAAGTCTGAGTCGAAAACTGCAGGATTAGAAAAACAGTTACGTATCTGTAAAAATTGTCGTGAAATCTTACGTCGTAATTTAAATGTTGAAAAAGGGCTAGTGAATGGTGCAATGGGTAAAGTTACGAAATTTGTTAATTATCCAAACAGAAATGATGTGGAATACTTAGCCATAAAATTTGATGATATTGCTGAAGTTAAGCAGATTGGCAGATGCGTTGTATGTTTCCTACTTGTGAAAGACTTGTATGTCCAGCAAAATCAGTCTCCAGTGTCTTTAGAGTATGCAGTAACTATTCACAAATTGCAAGGTTTAAGTGTAGATACAGGTGTTATTAATATTGGTAGTAGTATATTCAAAGAAGGAATGTCATATGTTGCTTTGTCTGGTTTATTTCTGATTGATTTTGATGAGAAGAAAATAAGTGCTGATGTGAGCTGTGTAACGGAGTATAATCGGTTAAGAGCTCAATATGATCCTCATTTAGGCCAGTATCCTGTGGTTGAACAGAAAGATTAACAAAAAGAAAATCAACAAGGAGGAAAGAAAAGAAAACTAGAGCACAATGAGGAAATACAAGGCTATCACTTTGATAATAAATCTGGAGTGAACTGTTGTGCACATGTAGTGTTAAATGCACTATATCATTTGCCTCATTTTACAAATTCTATTAAAGAAAAGGTAGATAAAAGAATGTCTTCACAACTGTGTATTTTACTTGAAGAATTAAGAAGTGATAGAAGTATTATACATTCTGCTACTGGAATAAGAAAACTCACTGATGACTGTACTGGATCAGTAGTGTTCTCTCAAAACCTTCAGCAGAATTCTCAATATTTTCTCATTTTAACGCTAGGAATATTTGAAGAAGATGTGAATATCAATGAATTATTTGGTTTGACTTATAAATGGACCCATAACTGTGAAGATTGTGAATTTACATCTAGCACTGAAATCAATTCAGAATGATTCCTCTACTTTCCAATACCAGATTGTAAAGCTGCACCATTTGAAGATTGAACTACAAACGCCCATCAAGATATGACCTGTCCAAACTGCAGATCAGAACTTAGGTCAACGTGGTTTCTACAAAAATGTGGAAAATATATCATAGTTATGCTACAACGATGCAGAGTGAGTGGTACAAAATTAGGAACTGAAATTACAAACTATAAAGCTGCACAAATTTCCATCTCAAAAAGAACTTTCACAATTATAGCAATCATATTTCATGAAGGAGTTAATATAACCTCTGGACACTACACAATATATTTAAGATGTCAAACAGGATGGACAGAGTGCAATGACATACAGGTTACATTCAAATCAAGACTACCCAAAAAGTTACCAAACTCAGATCTGCTATTTCTAGAACCGAAGTTCTAAGGAGAATCTAGGATAAGAAAATGTGGCATTGTGTTCTCATATATATGGATTATGTGTTTCTGAGACATTATTCGACCTATTGTGTACAGCAAGCTGTTAGAAATGAAGGACTCTTTTTAACTGCGGTAAAGTAATTTATAAAAATTTGAGGACTACATTGTGTTACTACAGATAAAAAGTAAATAGAGGTACTATAATACCAGTAGCCTTACGTTTCATGTGATAAGTCTCTTCACCACTAAAAAAAAGTCCCCTTTTGTTTCTGTTACAGCAACTTCAACGTAGTACTATGAGTTATGTTTTTCATACATGGACTAAGAACATTTTAGACTTCATTTGGCCTAACAGGGATGATGTTTACCAAAGGATATGCAAAAATGAAGACTGCTTCATAATTATTGAACATTTTGTACCAGATATAAAATTATCAGAAACAGTTTTAACATATAGTTGCTTTCATTAAGGTAGTAACCTATCAGCAAGCCTGTATTAAAAACTTGTAGTGAGTGCAGTGAACAATATGACATAGTTATAATGATCTACTGTGCACATGTGCTTTTTTTTTTACAGTCCATGGATCGCTTTTTCCCACTGTTCCATGATGAGTCTTCATACAAAGCACTGTTGAAAGTGAACAAGTATGAAAGCTGAAAACAGGAAAAAACAGTAAAATATTTGTCTATTTTGAATTAAAGTTTTGGTTAAAATATATTGTATGTTGTTTGGTTGCCTAATGTTCTAAATGAAATTCGAATACTTTTTTGTCTGTTTCTATTTTTTCACAGTGGTTGAAGGTCGAGATATATTAAGTGTTAAGTGTGTCAAATCACTAATCTAGGGATAGATTCATTGAGTTACTACTCATGTACTCATCCCATCTCCCAGGCACAATAGTTGTACTTGTTCAATTGTCCAGCCACTACCTAAGCAGTCATCCAATCATTCAGGTACTGCACTTGAATTCATCTAATCTCTGAGCAACTACTCAGGCACTATGCAATCACCCAGACACTATGTATGCACTCATCAATTCGCTGAGGCACTATGTATGCACTTATACATTCACTGAGGCACTACCCATTCACTCATCCACTCACCAAGGCACTACTCATGGACTCATCCAATCACCCAGGCAGTAACCATGCACTGATCCAATCACCCAGGCACTATCCATGCATTCACTCAATCATGCAGGCACTATCAATGCACTCATCCTATCACCAAGACACTACCCATGCACTAATCCAATGACCCAAGCACTACCCTTGCACTCATCCAATCACCAATGTGCTACTCTTGCACTCATCCAGTCACCTATGCGCTACCCACACACTCATACAATCAACCAGGTACTACACATGCACTTATCCAATCACCCAAGCAGTACCCATGCACTCATCCATTCACTAAGGCACTATCTATGCACTCTTCCAATCACCTAGGCACTATCCATGCACTCATCCAATCACCCAGGCACTACCCTTGAACTCATCCATTCACTGAGGCACTACCCATGCACTCATCCACTCACCCAGACATTACTCATGCACTCAGCAAATCGCCCAGGCAGTACCCATGCACTCATCCAATCACCCAGGCACTACTCATACATTCTTCCAATCACCCAGGCATTATCCATGCACTCACACAATAACCCAGGCAATACCCTTGCACTCATCCATTCACTCAGGCACTATGCATGCACTCATCCCTTCACTCAGGCATTATCCATACACTCATTCATTCAACCAGGCACTACCCATGCACACATCCAGTCATCCAGGCACTACTCTTGCACTCATCCATTCACTCAGGCACAATGCATGCACTCATCCATTCACTCGGGCACTACCCATATACTCATCCAATGACCCAGGCACTACGCTTGTACTCATCAATTCACTCATGCACTACCCATGCACTCATCCATTCACCCAGGCACTAATCATGCACATATCAAATCACTCAGGCACTACCCATGCACTCATCCATTTACACCCAGCCACTACCCATGCACTATACAATCACCCAGGCACTAACCATGCACACATCCAATCACTCAGGCACTACCCATGCACTCATACAATCACCCAGGCACTACTACTCTTGCACGCATCCATTCAGTCAGCCACTACCCATGCACTATGCAATCGCCCAGGCACTAACCATGCACATATCCAATCACTCAGACATGACCCATGCACTCCTTCATTCACACAGGCACTACCCATACACTCATCCAATGACCCAGGCACTACGCTTGTACTCATCAATTCACTCATGCACTACCCATGCACTCATCCATTCACCCAGGCACTAATCATGCACATATCAAATCACCCAGGCACTACTCTTGCACTCATCCATTTACACCCAGCCACTACCCATGCACTATACAATCACCCAGGCACTAACCATGCACACATCCAATCACTCAGGCACTACCCATGCACTCATACAATCACCCAGGCACTACTACTCTTGCATGCATCCATTCAGTCAGCCACTACCCATGCACTATGCAATCGCCCAGGCACTAACCATGCACATATCCAATCACTCAGACATGACCCATGCACTCCTTCATTCACACAGGCACTACCCATACACTCATCCATTCACTCAGGCACTACCCATGCACTCATCCATTCACCCAGGCACTATGCATGCACACATCCAATCACCCAGGCACTACCCTTCTACTCATACATTGACCCAGGCACTACCCATGCACTCATCTATTCACACATCCACTACCCATACACTCATTCATTCACCCAGCCATTATCCATGCACTGATCCATTCACTGAGGCACTACCCTTGCACTCATACATTCACTGAGGCACTAACCATGCACTCCTCCATTCACTCAGGCACTACCCATGCACTCATCCATTCACCCAGGCACTACCATTGCACTCATCCATTCACTCAGGCACTACGCATGTGCTCATCCATTCACTCAGACACTACCCATGCCCTCATCCAATGACTCAGCCACTACCCAAGCACTCATCCATTCACTGAGGCACCCCCATGCACTCATCCAATCACCCAGGCGCTATACATGCATGCACCCAATCACCCAGGCACTATGCATTCATTCAACCAATCACCCAGGCACTATCCATTCATTCACCCAATCACCCAGGCACTATCCATGCACTCACTCAATCACTCTGGTACTACCCTTGCACTCATGCAGTTACCCAGGTACTGCCTTGCACTCATCCAATCACTCAGGCATTACCCTTCCACTCATTCATTTACTCAGGCACTACCCTTGCACTGATCCATCAACTCATGTACTACCCATGCACTTGTCTATTCACCCAGGTACTAACCATGCACATATCCAATCACCCAGGCACCCCCTTTGCACTCATCCATTCACACAGCCACTACCCATGCACTCATCCATTCACACAAGCAGTTACCATGCACTCATCTAATTACCCAGGCACTATCCATGCACTCACCCAATCAGCCACGAACTATGCATGCACTCATCCAATCACCCAAGCACTATGCTTGCACTCATCCATTTAATGAGTCCCTACTTATGGACTCATCCAATCACTCAGGTGGTACTTCTGCACTCATGCAGTCACCCAAGCCCTTCCCATGCACTCATATAATCAACCAGGAACTACCCATGCACTAATCCATTCACCCAAGCACTACCCATATACTCTTCCATTTACTCAGGCACTACCCATGCAGTCATGCAATGAACCAGGCACTACCCATGCACTCATCCATTCAATCAGGTGCTATCCCTGCACTAATCCAATTACCCAGGCACTACTCTTCCACTCATCCAGTCACCTAAGCACTACCCATGCACTCATCCAATCGCTCAGGCACTACCCATACACTCATCCAATCACCCAGGCACTATCCATACACTCATGCAATCACCCAGGCACCACCCTTGAACTCATAGAATCACTCAGGCACTACCCATGCACTCATCCATTCATTCAGGCAATATCCATGCACTCATCCATTGAGCCAGGCACTACCCATGCACTCATCCATTCACCCAGGCACTACCATTGCACTCCTCCATTCACTCAGGCACTACCCATGCACTCATCCATTCACCCAGGCACTACCATTGCACTCATCCATTCACTCAGGCACTACGCATGTGCTCATCCATTCACTCAGACACTACCCATGCACTCATCCAATGACTCAGCCACTACCCAAGCACTCATCCATTCACTGAGGCACCCCCATGCACTCATCCAATCACCCAGGCGCTATACATGCATGCACCCAATCACCCAGGCACTATGCATTCATTCACCCAATCACCCAGGCACTATCCATTCATTCACCCAATCACCCAGGCACTATCCATGCACTCACTCAATCACTCTGGTACTACCCTTGCACTCATGCAGTTACCCAGGTACTACCTTGCACTCATCCAATCACTCAGGCATTACCCTTCCACTCATTCATTTACTCAGGCACTACCCTTGCACTGATCCATCAACTCATGTACTACCCATGCACTTGTCTATTCACCCAGGTACTAACCATGCACACATCCAATCACCCAGGCACCCCCTTTGCACTCATCCATTCACACAGCCACTACCCATGCACTCATCCATTCACACAAGCAGTTACCATGCACTCATCTAATTACCCAGGCACTATCCATGCACTCACCCAATCAGCCACGAACTATGCATGCACTCATCCAATCACCCAAGCACTATGCTTGCACTCATCCATTTAATGAGTCCCTACTTATGGACTCATCCAATCACTCAGGTGGTACTTCTGCACTCATGCAGTCACCCAAGCCCTTCCCATGCACTCATATAATCAACCAGGAACTACCCATGCACTAATCCATTCACCCAAGCACTACCCATATACTCTTCCATTTACTCAGGCACTACCCATGCAGTCATGCAATGAACCAGGCACTACCCATGCACTCATCCATTCAATCAGGTGCTATCCCTGCACTAATCCAATTACCCAGGCACTACTCTTCCACTCATCCAGTCACCTAAGCACTACCCATGCACTCATCCAATTGCTCAGGCACTACCCATGCACTCATCCAATCACCCAGGCACTATCCATACACTCATGCAATCACCCAGGCACCACCCTTGAACTCATAGAATCACTCAGGCACTACCCATGCACTCATCCATTCATTCAGGCAGTATCCATGCACTCATCCATTGAGCCAGGCACTACCCATGCGCTCATCCATTCACCCAGGCACTACCATTGCACTCATCCATTCACTCAGGCACTACGCATGTGCTCATCCATTCACTCAGACACTACCCATGCACTCAGCCAATGACTCAGCCACTACCCAAGCACTCATCCATTCACTGAGGCACCCCCATGCACTCATCCAATCACCCAGGCGCTATACATGCATGCACCCAATCACCCAGGCACTATGCATTCATTCACCCAAACACCCAGGCACTATCCATTCATTCACCCAATCACCCAGGCACTATCCATGCACTCACTCAATCACTCTGGTACTACCCTTGCACTCATGCAGTTACCCAGGTACTACCTTGCACTCATCCAATCACTCAGGCATTACCCTTCCACTCATTCATTTACTCAGGCACTACCCTTGCACTGATCCATCAACTCATGTACTACTCATGCACTTGTCTATTCACCCAGGTACTAACCATGCACATATCCAATCACCCAGGCACCCCCTTTGCACTCATCCATTCACACAGCCACTACCCATGCACTCATCCATTCACACAAGCAGTTACCATGCACTCATCTAATTACCCAGGCACTATCCATGCACTCACCCAATCAGCCACGAACTATGCATGCACTCATCCAATCACCCAAGCACTATGCTTGCACTCATCCATTTAATGAGTCCCTACTTATGGACTCATCCAATCACTCAGGTGGTACTTCTGCACTCATGCAGTCACCCAAGCCCTTCCCATGCACTCATATAATCAACCAGGAACTACCCATGCACTAATCCATTCACCCAAGCACTACCCATATACTCTTCCATTTACTCAGGCACTACCCATGCAGTCATGCAATGAACCAGGCACTACCCATGCACTCATCCATTCAATCAGGTGCTATCCCTGCACTAATCCAATTACCCAGGCACTACTCTTCCACTCATCCAGTCACCTAAGCACTACCCATGCACTCATCCAATCGCTCAGGCACTACCCATACACTCATCCAATCACCCAGGCACTATCCATACACTCATGCAATCACCCAGGCACCACCCTTGAACTCATAGAATCACTCAGGCACTACCCATGCACTCATCCATTCATTCAGGCAGTATCCATGCACTCATCCATTGAGCCAGGCACTACCCATGCACATATCCCATCACCCAGGGACTATCCTTGCACTCATCCATTCACTCAGGCACTATGCATGTGCTCATCCATGCACTCAGGCACTATCTATGCAGTCTCCCAATCACCTAGGCACTATCCATGCACTCATCCAATCATCCAGACACTATCCTTGCACTCATCCATGCACTCATCCACTCACCCGGGCAGTACCCATGCACTCATCCAATAACCCAGGTACTACTCATACATTCTTCCAATCACCCAGGCACTCTCCATGCACTCACACAATCACCCTGGCACTATACTTGCACTCATTCATTCACTCAGGCACTACCCATGTACTTATCCATTCACTCAGGTATTATCCATGCACTCATCCAATCACTCAGACACTACTTATGCACTCATAGATTCACTCAGGCACCACTACTGCACTCATTGTAACATCCATGCACCAGTTATGCACTCTTTCAATCATCCATACGCCAGTCATACATTCATTCCAACATATATACATACTTTATCTTTTTTAACTGTAAAAGGCAGTTCCAACAGAAACCTTTTTTTTAGACTTTTGTAAAGTATTAAACATATTTTCTTCTTTTTTATAATAACAAAATGGCAACTGGGACAGCAGGAATTGAAAAAACGTGCACTGAAAAATGTGCAAAACATATAAAAGGGGAAAAAATAGCATGTATGCTGTTTGACAGCATTGTAAATAGCTGTAAGACGCTGCTCACCAGCACTGATAACAACACTACAGTCCGTGCAGTATGTGGCCATTCTTGAAAACTCTGGAACCTATCATGTCATGTCATGAGTGATGTAATACATGAGGTCATAAGCAGTGCATTGCGGGGGCGTGAGATATAGGAAGCTCAGCTTACAATAACTGCTAAATTTCTCTGGTTTTGTACGAGTGAAATGTCAGTCTAACTATAATGTCCCTGTAACCTTTGTTTTTTTCAGTGAATTTATATATATATATATAGTCACTGAAAAAACAAAGGTTAAATGATGTTATAGTTGGTGAAAATCTAAGTTAAAAATTTGCATTTTAAATTAAAAAGACACTGAAATTCACCAGCTATAGTTAACTGAAGTAACTATAACTTGCACACTTGCCATTCACTGGTTATGACATCACATATGTTATAACTCATGACATGTTCTGTGAAATCTTTGACAACATCTCTGACCACATCTGAAAATGCATCATTAATGACATCACTGTACATGGCAAGTGTGCAAGTTATAATTATTTCAGTTATCTATAACTGGTTAATTTCAGTGTTTGTTTTACTGTAAAATGGTATTTTTAACCGGCATTTTCATCTAACTATAATGTCACTTTAGCCTTTGATTTTTTTAAGTTAATATGCATATATTCTGCAGGATTTCACTATTTGTATTTATAGATGCACACATGTACCTACAGAAAATGTGTACTGTATATGTGTGTGGGCCCTGTTCTACTTACTTTCTTTTCTCAAATGATCAAGTGGTTTACAGAGTATTTGAGGAGTAGTAGCTTGAATGATGTCTTCAGCGATGTCATCAATGATGTTATTTGAGTTGTCATCAGTATTGTCATCAACTATGTCATTTTATCATGTCATGTTACTTGAGAAAACTATAACTGTGAATTTCAGGTTTTTTTTTAGTAAAAAGGTTACATTTTAACTGAAGTTTTCATTTAACCATAATATCATGCTAACCTTTGTTTTTGAAGGGGTGGGCATGTTCCCATCTCAATGTGGTTACAAGAAGAAAATCTAATATGATGCACTCCATGGTATTTCATCCGTTTATTAATATATGGATGATTAGACATGGAAGGGTTTCAAAGAGAAAAACAAATCATGATTGATAGATTTGTAGAAAGAGAATATTCTAAGAAGGTGATCAAACAGGCATGCGATACAGTTAACAAGTGTATGAGAACTGAACATTTAACTTTCATGACTGAAAGTCAGGTAGAAGGGCATGCATTAAGGTTTATTATCTCTTTCCATGGTCAAGCTGGGGAAGTGAAGCGAAGTATTAAAAAGTTCTGGTAAGTCCTGAAAACTGATCTGGATTTAGTCAGTTATGTAGAGACTAATCCACAAGTCACCTTCAGGAAGGCTAGGCCCTTGAAAGATGCCTTAAGTCAGAGTTTGATAACATCTAATACTGAAACTAATACCATACAGGGGTTTTATACATGTGGAACATGTAAAGCCTGCAAACACAGTCACAATTGTAAAACCATCGAGTTATCTAAAGATCAAAAAAACGTTCAAGGTAACCAAACATTTAACTTGTAATTCAGATCATGTAGTTTATGCATTAGGCTGTCCATATAAGAAACATTACATTGGAAGCACTATACATAAAGTGAAGAAGAGAGTGCTTGAACACCTGAGGGAGATAAACAAAGATGATAAACAGTTTCCAATTGCAAGACACTTTAACCTACAACACAATCAGAATGCTAGTTTGTTATCATTTTGTGTAGTGGATAAGATTCCAATAAGAGAGAGAGGGGGTAGCAGAGTGGAAGAGTCAAGATGATTGGAATCCAAACTAATTATCAGATATAATACTTTGCATCCCTCAGGGATTAATGTGGATGAAGAATTAGCAGTACATTTGGGTTAAAAGAATGAAAAACAGAAATTAAGCAAATTAGAATGATGTTCCTGACAAAGATGCCTCTCTTGTGTAATAACTATAGGATATTTAAACTGGATTTACAAGAAAGTTGTGTTTTTTTAACTATTTTTGTTTCAGTTTTATTACAGATGTATCAGACACTACATGAAGATGATTGGATGCAAGAGAGCTAATTATATCAAGCCCAGGTGGGCTCACTTAATTTTTTGCCTGAACACGTGAGCTGGTTATAGTTTTTAGTAACGCTCATTAGTTGTGCTTATTCATTTTAACTGTGGAACACCTTAGAATGACAAATTCCACCATACCCACTGGGGCAAAATTGTATAGAGAACGCTATCAAAATGTATTTGAGGTACCAAAAGTGTCTATTTGGAATCAGCACTGTCCAAACATCTAAATGCTTATATCTATAGAAGATAAACAATGTACTTATGGTACCAATATGATTTTACTGGAAGAACAAATGTTAAAACCTCTAAATGTATGGATAGACATTGAAACTTGACAGTTTTTCAGTTAAAATGTAAGGAGGTGTAATAGTGATAAATAAAGGTGTAATACACAATTAATGTTAACCGTTTTTTCAGTTTGATATTTGGTACGTATATAAATTTTGTAAGCAGTATTTTTTGCTTGCTCTCGCATAATGGCGATTATTGAATACAACAACAGCGTAAAACAGAAAGACGATTCTGTAGTGGAGCCTCTGATAGTCTGTCTTTTATATTTGTTAAGCACTAGGAATCACGTGTGGTGTTAAAAGAAGGAGGAAGTTGAATGTGAATTGACCCATAATCAAGGAGCAGAGAGCCCCAAAACGCGTTGGGCAGTATTGTTGCACTAATCAAATAAACACGTTTGTGAAATATCAGAGCCATGGTGTGTTTCTCTTCGACTTTGGATCATAAACTCAAACAGAAGATTCTCACAGTGTTTAGATTTTTATATATATATATATGTGTGTGTGTATAAATGTGTATATATGTGTGTGTGTGTGTGCATATATATAAATATATATATATATGTATATATATATATTTTCACTGAAAAAAACACAGGTTTCAGGGACCTTATAGTTAGGAATTAGCATTTAAAAAACCTTTGAAATTCACAGAAAAAACCACAGGTTACAGGGACGTTATAGTTAGGCTGACATTCCACTTGTACAAAACCAGAGAAATTCAGCCAATATAGTTAGCTGAGCTAACTATAACTCGTGCCCCCACAATGCACTGATGATGACGCCACATATTGCATCACTCATGACATGGTCATTGACATCACTGATGACATAACCAATTTTTTTTTTAAATTAAAAGGGGAGGAGGGCTGAGCGGCCCCCCTCCTGGGCCATTGTCAGCCCCAGAGACCCCATCCCTGGGGCATGGCCAGCTGGTTGGGGATTCCGGGGGGAGCCTGAAGCCCCCACCAGTCCCGGCCGGCTCCCGACTCCTGCGGGAGCAGGCATGGCTTTTTACCCCCAGAGAGACGCTGACAAGCAGCTCCCTGGGGGTAAAAATCAAATCTTTCCCCTTCCTGTCCGTCCCCCCTCCCTCCCAGGTGAAAGGTTCAGTAGTCAAGAAGTAATGAGAACATTTTTATAGAGATGCAAGGCGTATGTACGTGTGTAGCATAACAATTTCCCCATTCATGAGTGAGTAGTTGTCCATAATGGCCCCCAGTCCAGTCATAGTCTATCTCGCACCTTTCTTCACATATAAAGCAGAGAAAAAAGAATAACATTTTGCTTATTCAGGAGTACCTTCCGAAGCAGGTGTGTCTCCCTGGGCACTCAACTCTGATATCATCTGTCTCCACGCTCTCAGGTCATCTTCAAGCTTTTCATCATGTCTGACCTGTTTCATTCGGCAGTTGCCCATTCCACCATATCCCGTAACCATTCCCCAAGACTTGGTGGGTGTGAGCTCAGCCATCTAATAGCTATGCAGCATTACACCAGTACCAATATCAGGTGCAGGAACCTACGACTACGTTTTTTATTAATTGGGGCTGTCAGAAGGCCAGTAATATCTCCCTTGGGTTACCATCAAATTCCCACCCTGTTGTTTGTTTAGGTATACCTCGTATCTCCTCCCAGTATGTCTTAATACTTGTGCAATTTCAGACTATATGTAGAAAATCAGCCTCTGGATTCCGGCAGCGTGTGCATTCATCTGATCTGGTGGGGTAGATATTATGTATTGTTTTAGGGGTGAGGTACAGGTGGTGAACGAAGTTAAATTGAATTAATTTGAATCGAACGTTCAAGCTGATTTTACATGTCCCCTCATACTTTCTGCTATTCTCGTTGGGTAATATCCTCTCCGAGTCCCTCCTCCCATCTTATGGCCCTATACAGACGGGTAAATGAGCTTTCGGCCCCCTATCATGTCTAGTAACCTGGTCAACATCTGGGAGGGAGTGGGCTCCTCCGGGAAGGTTGGCCAAATTTTGCATGCTGTAGCGAATATTTTGTTATATTGCAGGTATTGTCCTGTACCTAACGCAAAAGAGTCAATGGCATCTTCTCTAGTTATACATTGACCACCCAGGTAAAGGTCTCCCAGGACCTTGCAGCCTCCAGATTTCCATTTGGTCATGGACATAGTATTTTCAATGTCCTTCAAAGGTTTAAGTATCCATATAAGCATATCTCGTGCGTATGGGGCTTTGTGAAGAATTGTTGTGATCACCCTCTCCCAAGTGTGGCCCATTAATCTAAACAAGTTTGGGTACCTGTCAGGAATGCATGCTCCAAGCATAAGGAGTTCGGGTAAGCCTACTTGGTCATCCAGAGCTCCCAGAAACCTTTTTTCCCAATGTTTCCCCTTGTCGAACCAGGGGGCCGCATGTTGCAGATTCGCCGCCAGATAGTAAAATTCTAAATTGGGGAGTTCCACTCCTCCTCTATCCCATGTTTGTTGTAAAATCCTTAGGCTGATTCGTTTCCACTTAGTGGACCACAATAGATCGACTATGAGTCTGTCAAACTTGCAGGAATACCATCTGGGGATTTCGTATAACGAGTTCTGCGTGACATACAAACAGCGAGGGAGAATCACCATTTTAACCAGGGCTGACCTACCCATGATTGTCAGTGGGAGATCCTTCCAGGAATATATATATATATATATATTCACTGAAAAAACCATAGGTTTCAGGGACGTTATAGTTACAAATTATCATGTTAAAAACCTTTGAAATTCACTGAAAAAACCATAGGTTTCAGGGACGTTATAGTTACTTGCACATTTCACTCGTACAAAACCATAGAAATTCGGCCGTTATAGTTAGTTGAGTTAACTATAACTCACGCCCCCACAATGCACTGCTGATGACGTCACATATTACATCATTCATGACATGGTCAGTGACATCACTGATGACATCACTGATGACATCTCAAATGACATCACTGATGACATCATCCACGTGAAAATCTGATGCACCTCCTCATACCTTAATAAAACCTTTGATACACCCATTCTAAAATACAGACTACTATTTTCGAAACAAAACAGACACCAATACCAGTTACTACATACGCACGCACTGATTCCTAGGTCTACACACACATCCACTCATTCACCCATAAAGTCACTCATACATGCAGTGACTCATCAATACAACACTATTATAGGCACTCATACACCTATACAAACACTCACACACCGCCACTCATCCAGAGTTACTCACACATCTAGTCAGTCATGCAAAGAATCAATCACACTTCTATTTACTCAGCTATACAGTTATACACACACAACCTCACTTATTCATAGTGATATTAACATATAATTACTCTCTTATACAATCACTGATACAAGTACACACTCATCCATACAGCACTCACAATCACTGACTCTCACGTATAGTCATTTATATACTCCTACTCTCTCATGCACTACGTTTTACATATGTAGTTACTTGGACATGTAGCACTGAGATATCCACTCACTCACCAACATACCCATACACACACTCACCCAACCATACAGCTGTTTCCACATGCACTCTTGAACCCATACACCCAGTGAATAAAGAACTCACACATCTATGCACAAAGTCACACACCTCCCACCCACTCACACACACACTCAGGCACCAATACAAATACTCAGGCAACCAATCAATAACCCATATAGACACTCATGTAGCTACTCATCAACCAATGCAGCAGCTTACACAGCAATAGACAGACTGATACACACATTAACACAGTTTAGTCACTAACCCATGAATTCAGTAAGAGACATTTAATCACTCACTTATACAGTCAGTCACATACCTACTAAATCCTCCATCCACACACTTATACAGCCACTCATTCTACAATATACCTTGGCCAATATATTTATAAAACATATTTAAACTTTACAGAAACACACAGTCACTGGATGATGTCTAACCCTGGGCGGTGAACTACGTTACGCTCGCGGAATTTGCGAAGTTACGGTAACTTCGCGATTCGCGTAGAACACGAAGTTACCGTGCACTACGCAATTTGCGGCGTAGCGTAGCTGTTTTTCTTCTTCGCGCGCTCAATATACGTTCTCGCGCGCGCGGTAACGACCTACCGTGATTCTGCGTTCGCCGACGCAACTTCCTATCCGTTCGCGGGCGCCACGGGATTTGGAATCCGGCCGCACGATCCCGCGAGAGTGTGCGAACGCGAACATGTCATTCGGACGCGCAATCTGACTTCCGGCGGCAGTGTTGGTAAGATCGCGATCCCGAACACGAAGAAACTACAATCTGGCGAAGAATATATCTCGAGCATCATAAAACCTTCTCGAAAATGATGAATTAGTTCATTTTGCACAAAAAACTCCTCAGGTTGTCATTTAGAGATGTAGTTTGGTGAGCATGGAGTCCTTTTTCTTTTTTTCCAAGAGGAAGGAAGTGCCCCTGATTCTCAAACTTCCTGTTCCTGTCCAGCAGGCTCCTCCCAGTGTTTTGTCCATGTGCTGTTCACTTTCATTTGGATTTGGAGCTGGAAGGATCACTTTTTGTGTCTGTCTGCTGCATCATATCATTGGATTGGATTTGAGGACTCTTGGATTTGAGATTTTACAAGTAAGTTGGAGAATTGGTGTACTTGTTTGTTTGATTGGGGCTTGTTTGTACCTACATTTTTTGGGGGGATTTCCATAGTTTTTAAAATGTATTGTTGTGGCCTGTAGTTTCGGCAGGGGCCTAGTTGTTTTTCTTTGATTGGAATTTCAGCCAGTAGGCCCGGACTAGAGCCAGAGGTACCCATGGGTGCATGTTTCTGTGGTGTCTGTTGAATTTAAAGTTTAAACATCATGTAGGCCGGGCATCCATGGATGGCATTGGTTTGAATTGGTAAAAGTGGTTTTTGGGGTGTATTTCATTTTTTGGGTGTTTGTTAAATAAATAGGCCTTTTCAGCCAGTAGGTAACCCTGGGCGTTCAGCTCGCGGACTTTGGGCAAGTCCGCACTGCGCGACAACGCGGACTTACACTTTTTATCTTCTTCGCGCGCTCAATGTACGTTTTCGCGCGCGCGATAACGACTTTTTGTGACGATTGCGATGCCGAACACGCAGAATTTACAATCTGGCGAAGAATATCTCTCGAGCATCATAAAACCTTCTCGAAAATGTTGATTTAGTTCATTTTGCACAAAAAACTCCTCAGGTTGTCATTTAGATGTAGTTTGGTGAGCAAGGAGTCACTTTTTTTTGTTTTACAATTTTTTTCAAGAGGTAGCAAGTTGCCCAGAGTCTCCAACTGCCTGGTCCTGTCCTTTGTCTTCACTTTTTTGTTATTTTGGGTGGCCTGGCCATGTGGGTGGCGGCCATTTTGTAAAGCCAGGCATTGTGCTTTTGCCATAGGCCTGCATTGTCTGTCTTGTGTTCCTTTTCTTGTTGTTCTGGGTGGCCTGGCCATGTGTTGGCGGCCATTTTGTGTGAACAGCCACTGTGCTTTTGCCATAGGCCTCCAAGCTTGCGGCCTAGTGTGCCAGTAGGCCCGGAGGTAGTCATCCTCATGGGTGCATAAAAACTGTTTCTGTGTTGTCTGTTGAATTGTAACATAATTTAGGCCATGGATGGCATTGGATTGATTTGCAAAATGTGGGTTTTGGGGTGGTATTTTATTTTTTTGGGTGTTTGTTAAATAAATAGGCCTTTTCAGCCAGTAGGTAACCCTGGGCGTTCAGCTCGCGGACTTTGGGCAAGTCCGCACTGCGCGACAACGCGGACTTACACTTTTTATCTTCTTCGCGCGCTCAATGTACGTTTTCGCGCGCGCGATAACGACTTTTTGTGACGATCGCGATGCCGAACACGCAGAATTTACAATCTGGCGAAGAATATCTCTCGAGCATCATAAAACCTTCTCGAAAATGTTTATTTAGTTCATTTTGCACAAAAAACTCCTCAGGTTGTCATTTAGATGTAGTTTGGTGAGCAAGGAGTCACTTTTTTTTTGTTTTACAATTTTTTTCAAGAGGTAGCAAGTTGCCCAGAGTCTCCAACTGCCTGGTCCTGTCCTTTGTCTTCACTTTTTTGTTATTTTGGGTGGCCTGGCCATGTGGGTGGCGGCCATTTTGTAAAGCCAGCCACTGTGCTTTTGCCATAGGCCTCCAAGCTTGCGGCCCAGTATGCCAGTAGGCCCAGAGGTAGTCACCATGGGTGCATAAAACTGTTTCTGTGTAGTCTGTGGAATTTTGACATCATTTAGGCCATGGATGGCATTGAATTGATTGAATTGATTCAATTGAATTGCGAAATGTGGTTTTTTTTGGAGGGTCTGACTATTTCACTTTTTGGGTGTGTTAAATAAATGCCTTTTTTGCGTGTGTACTGTGTAATTATAATTGTGTTGTTGTAGTGGTTGTCTAACTTTCCAAAGTGTTTTTAGCCATGTGGATTTTAGTTTTTGAATTAAAGCTGTGTGTGTTTTATAAGGCATCGTTTGTCTGCCCATATATAGGCCTGCTTGAGTTCATTGTTTGCCGTGCCTTGTGCCTGTGAGTCACCATGTTTCTGGGAGCCATTTTGTTGTGGTAGTTATTAGTGTGCTGTTTTTGCCACATAGGTCTGCGTGTCTTTCCATTGTTCCTCTTGTCTTACTGCTTCCAAATCCATCCCCATTGCCAGCTGCAGCTCCCTGATGCTGCTATATAATACATCCCACGTGATGCACAAATTTAGGCCAAACATGCTCCAGTACATTTTAGTTTTTGTTCTTTACTATTCTTATTCTTCCAGAGTGTACACTAGCACTACACAGTAGCCAGGAAAGCCCTGGCCTTGTTGTCAACGTCTCATAAATGGCTAGACTGTGTGTTGTTGTTCACAGAGTTTCTGAAATTTAATAATTGAGGCCACCACACACTAAGTTCGATATTCTATTTGTTTGATTTGTGCTATGTTTGACTGATGTTCTGGCTTTTTTGCTTTTAGGTGCACAAAGACTGAGGAGGAGGTGTGTCTCTCATCATTGCCCGTTGCACTTCCAGACAGACATCCTGCTGCTGTACACACAACACAACGTGACGTGTGACCTGACCAGACATCTCTGCAACTGAGTGCTGCTGACATCTGAAGAAGATGGGCCCAAAGAAAGCAGGTACCAGGTCCTCCAGTACCAAGAAAGTTGCTATTGAGAAGAAGAAGGAACAGAAGAAGGAAGTGACACTGAAGTCTGGTGTGCCGGCCAATACCTTTTTTGGGGAAAAAAAATTGCGCCTGCAGCAGCGGTGTCCGGGGGCAAGCTGGGGGCAGCACCTCCGCATCAGTGGACCCAACCCACCAACCCAGGCCCAAGCACATGAGTGTGGAAGAGGTAGCCAGCCTAATGGTGGAAAGCAGTGATGCTGAGCCTGAGATAAACTTATCGCTATCTCAAAGTAGTACCCAATCAACGCAGGAGGAAACACAGCAGATAAGTGGTCAACAACAACAGCCGCAACCACCGCCCGCAATAGTAGTTGTTGTTCCTCCTGAAGTAGGGGCAGTTCAGGAAATTGAGCCTCATGCAGAGGTAGAAGAAGAAGCCACTCATTCAGAAGATCCATTGTCTTCCAAATCCCCAGCAAGGAAAAGGAGGTGTAGTCCATCAAGTTCTTCGCCAAGCCCCCTTCTGATGATCTAGATGCCACTTGGAAGCCACAAACTGAGTCTGAGAGGGAGCCACGTTCCAAGACCAAGCTAGGGAAAAGGAAGGTTCCGGAAAGCCTTACACTTATGGAGGTCGATGTAGAACAGCAAGATGATGATGATGACGACGAGCCAGTCATCACGAACATCACTCCCGGCCCCGAGGAGATGGAGACCAACATTCTTACCCTATCCAAAATCGCTGCGAGGGATGTAGCACGCATACCTCCACAGGTAACACCAACACGACCTACAGCTTCCATATTTGCATTAGCAAAGGCCCGGCAGCGACCTACATCCAGCACAACCACCACCTCTGTAGGAGTAGGTAGTGGTACAGCAGCACAGAGTCAAATTCAACACACACCCTACAGATCATCCGGCATTGGAAGTGGCACCTCCAGCAGGAGGCCAAAGTTAAGCTCCCCAGTTTGGGACTTCTTTACGGTTAGCGAAAAGGAGGAGAACATTGCTATATGCTCCATTTGTAATACCTCTGTTAGTCGTGGTAAGCTTGGTACAAACTATGGTACCGGAGGCCAAATGACCCATCTGAAAAAACACCACTTGATCAGCTGGGAGGACCACCTTCGCGGCAGAAAAAAAACTGCAACCATTGGTGTTGGTGGGGATAAAGGAGTAGAAGAAGAAGATCCGATCACGGTGGAAGAGGAAGGACAGGGAGACATTCTCTCTGGTAGTGGTACACAAGGTGTCCCTGACCCCAGCAGTGCAGTCTTAACGTTGCACACATCTTCAGCAACATCTCAGTGGCACAAGAGTAAGAGTCAGCCGGAGACACCAAGAAGTACCAGGTCCGCACTACCAAAAAGTGCGTTGAGCCTAAGAGAAAGGAAAACCATGCAGCCTACCATTATCAGCATGTTTGGGGGTGAGGGGCAGTACGAACGCAACCACCCAATAGCACGTTTGTACAATGCGAAGCTGGCTAAAATGTTAGCACTGGACCTTCTCCCTTTTTCTTTTGTTGAAGGGGTGGGTTTTGTGGAATTTGTGTCAACCATCTGCCCAAAATGGCATGTTCCCAGCCGCTACTATTTTGCCAGAGTTGCAGTTCCAGCACTACATCACGACGTGCTGGAATTGCTAGGAAAGGCCTTGAAGCAGAGTGCTGTTCACAGTATCCACCTGACTACAGACATGTGGACCAGTTGCCAAGCCACAGATTACATGTGCATCACTGCACACTGGATCTGTTTTGCGGGGGTTAGAGAACAGATATCTGCTGGTGTTGATACTGCAGAGATTTTTCATGCCACTCGCAAACATGCAACTGTAGCCATGTTTGCCATGGAGAAATCTCATACTGCTGCAAACATTTTGGAAGAGTTTAACACCAAGGTCTTTGAGTGGCTGCGCCCAAGAGGGCTTACGATTGGTTTTGTTGCCACGGACAACGGCAGTAATGTAGTTTTGGCCATGCGCAATGGTGGCTATTTCAGGGTCCCGTGTTTGGCACACTGCATTAACATTGTTGTTCAAGACTTTTTGAAAAATGAATCCAAAGTCAGCAACTTACTGGTCACCTGCAGAAGAATATGCACACATTTCAACCATTCTTTTAAAGCCCGGAAGCAGCTGAGGGTCATTCAACGTGAGCATAAAATGCCAGTCAAAGCGCTCATCCAGGAGGTGCCAACACGTTGGAACTCAACTTATTACATGCTTGATCGTCTGTTTGAACTGTACATACCACTCAATGCTTATGTCATGCAAAGATTAGGGGAACCTACTGTGAAAGGCATGACCGTTGAGATGGCTCAATGGGACCTCATTAAATGCCTGACTGAGATGCTACTTCCTTTTGAGATCTTCACACGTGAAGTCAGCAGGGAGGACTGTACTATGGGCCAAGCTATCCCATTGTTGCACATGCTAGAGCAACAGCTGAAGGATGTGTCTGAAACGTACGCAGGTGTGGATGACAAACAAGACGCATATCATTTGGCGGAGACCTTAGCCGCTCGCTTATCGGAAAATACAAGGATTAAAAATAAAATTTTGTCACAACCACATTACATTAGTGCCACAATTTTGGATCCACGGTACAAAGTATTTCTGAACAGCAAGGCAGTAATTCCTTTTTCGGAAGTGGATGTTGCCAACTACAAAACTTTGATAGCTAAGGAAGCCACTATTTTCGAAAGCGAACGGCTGTTAATTACAGGCCCCCCACCCCAGGCCATAACCAGTACTACAGGGCATCCAGAGTCAAGTTCTACTTCGGAGCCTGAGGGCAGTGCATTTGCCTCCCAGCAGTCACCTACACCAACAATAACATCAAGAACAGGATCATCCACAGCACAATGTGCAACTGATTGGTTTCTACAGCAGGGGTATGGTAAGTCCAGTGCTGATGCAAAGGCAAAACAGGCCGAGCACATCGGAGCACCCCTGAACATTGAGCGGATGGTCCAGGCCTATCTGGATGACCCAACAGAGGTCTTCATGGATCGAAACCCATTGGTGTATTGGTATGGGAAAAGAAGCCAATGGACAGTGCTCAGCAGGCTGGCGATAAAGTATCTGGCTTCCCCTGTCGCAAGTGTCTCTTCTGAGCGTGTTTTCAGTGCTGCTGGTGCCATTGTAACTTCGAAAAGGACCAGTCTCTCGGCCCAAAGCGTGGAGAGGTTAACCATGATCAAAATGAATCAGCACTTTATACCACCGGATTACAAAATACGTGAATCACAGCAGGAAGAGGAGAGCGACTTGGATGACGTAAATAGTGCGTTACAGGACCTACTTCTGTCCGAACCACCAGAGTTTGAGGACGAGCTCCTCTTCCCTGACAACTAGGCTTTCAAATTGTTACTTTCTTCCTTCCTTTATGTGTCTGTGTATCTGTCTTTCTGGTTCAAATCACAACAAATCCATCACCACCGTCTTCTCTTTTATTTCCCTATTGGAGTTGGATGTCTGTGCATTTAACTGTCCACTCTTCAGAGTCCTGCTTCATCTTCCTGTCTCGCACAAGTACATTTCCATCAAGCCAGACATTAGTACAAGAAATGTTGCCTTTACCAGTCCCGCCTCCATAAGAAGTGAAACGTGACTATAGCTATCCTCCGTTTTGTTTTCGAGCCGAAACTCATCAGTGTCCGAAGGCTACAGCCTCAGCAGGCATCCAAAGGTCCTCACTGTCAGGACAGAAGGTACTTGGCAGAGAAAGACAAGAGACTCTTCGAAGAAACTTGCTGACATTTGTGCAAACTCAAATGACCATCAATGAGCGCTACCCAGGCCGCGGCCCATCATCACAGTGCTGACCATGGGAAGCAACTTAAACTGTGACAAAGTGCCACAGAAGAATAAGACGAAAACCGAAACAGCGACTAACACTCAAAATGAATGTGGACTGGAGTAATGATGAGGCCACTGCCCCGTAAAAAAAAATAACAACTGTCAGAACTAGGCATCTGATGATCTGACAGCCAAAGAGAAGAGCAAGACAGGTAATGATGGAATGCATTGGATGCTTGCAGACTCTGAGCGATTGCTGTTGTTTGTTGTTGATGTTGTGCATGAAGTCGAACTCTACTCTACTAGTTAATCTACAAAGTGACTCAAGTCAGTGACAGTCAATGTTTCCCTTCTTGTTGTTTAATAACCAAATTGTACTCCTACTACTGCAGGTGCAGGCCAATATCTGTTGCAATTTTTTAATATGGAATATGGACTTAATCGGAGTCACTACAGACTGAGTTGTAGTTGGACAACACGTACCACACCATGATGATGACCATACTATCTTTGCACGCAGTCATTCAGTTGGATCGGAGATGATTCAAGGAATAACTGCATTTCATGAAGTGGCATAAGGTAAACATAAACACAACAATTCAACAAGAAAGTAAACACAGCAGACCTACATGTCCATGTAGTGGTGTGTAGTCGAGTGTAGTGATGACTCACAGCGGCGCATTGATTTTGTCACTTAATTAGGAAAATGCTAAGTTGCTGTGTATGCCTTTTGTCTGGCTATGTCAAAAATTAAGGTAAATGGAGGTTGGGTCACGGGCTGGTGCTGTGGTGGGCCTGTTCTGTCCTGTTGTTGTTGTAGCTTAATGCTGTAAACAGAATCTACACGATATATCCAAGCCGCCTCACTCTGAAAGTGTTCTCTCTTCTCTTCTTGGACTCCACCGTAATTGATGTTTTTTTTTATTCATTGATTTTTCAATACCCCTTTTGTTTTTCCATCTAGACGTTACAGGCCGGCCTTTACCCTGTGCTTGCTATACTGGGAGACACAACTCACATTTACCTTACCAATCGGCATCAGGAAGGCCACCAAGATTGATGTGCGGAGCGTCCATGGAAGATAGGACCAAGAGGAAGGACGAGATTCCACTCCACAATTTGAGCATGATAATACAGTAACTTTAGTATCATTCATCATTCATCTTTTAATTAATTTGAATCCTTTTTTCTCTTCAATCATTAGGACTGTGTGTTGTGTGTTGTTTGTTTGCTAATTGATCCCTACAACTGTGTTTTAATTGTCTTTGCTATCTTTACAAGTAAGCCCAGTACAACATGGAATTTGGGTCTCTGAGGGCATATTACAGGCAAGGCAAATTGCATAGAATATACTGCTGCCCTGTACTGTCTAATTGTCTAGTAGGAGTTATTAAGTACTACTCATTAACCATCAAGTTATCTTCATCATCATGCATGCATTTCCCTTTTCTCCCTTTATAGATTTTTTGTATAAGATCATGGTCGTCTGCCAAGATTGCGCTTTGCTTTTGTTGTCCATGCGTACTGTTTTTCATTCTCAAACCTTTCCCCAAACCCCCTTCCCATCCATTCATCAAACCCTAACCCTCTTCCCCCGGGCTGTGATTTATATTGAGGTGTGATGTGACTACATAAAATGTACACCAATTGATCACACGCTTGCTGGGGCAGATGTGGTGAAAGCAACACTAATTCAATTGCAAGGCAGGGCGAGGAGCTTCTTCTGCTTGCCCACCCATGCTCAGTCTATGTGCAAGCCGTCACCGGCTAATAGTAGTACATCATAATTAATTGCCGTCATTGATTGGATTAATCATCAAACTCCTACCACACAGCAGTAAAGGTTACGAATTACGATTGTGTTAAGTTAAGTGACTCAATCGACACAACTACAGTTTGTAACTTCTTGTACTAGGCTGTCCCCGCCACCATTATGTTTAATTTGACTTTAGCAGTTGCAACTGCAATATTGTTTGTTTGGCAGTCTTCTTCTGTACTGTATTTTACTTCGTTCTACTACTCCTCCCACAGTCGCTCTCAGGAAAGTGACTGTCTCTTTTTAAATTTTTTAGCAAATGCTACTGCCAGTGTCTACTCTACTACTACCACCACAACCATGGCATCTTCTACATTCTCTCTGGAAACCATGCAGCCATCGCTGTGCCGAACGTAATCATCAATCACAGGTAAGATAAGTTTGGTGGGAGGTATAAATGGACTAGGAGGAGAGACTGACAGTACTAGTAGGACAAATAACTCAGTGAGGGGTACCGCATCTATCTGTTTGTGTTACATCATCGTCGGCAGATTATTTAAATCAAACACTGGCTGCGGCCCTGCAGCAGCAAGGAAACCAATGTGACGTTAATTCGTAAAACAGTAACCCCCCACAAAACATTAACATTGTATGTTTAAGTATAAATATAATTTATTACCCTAACAAAAATAAACTATCCCACACCTGACCCACCCTTCTCCCTAACCCCAACAAATGTCCAAAACGAAAAAAGTCCAAAGAATGTCCCGAAACCCCAACGCCCAATTCCCACCCACCAAAACAAGGAATAAAAAGGGGCAAATCAACAGGGTCCTCGATGTTAAATTCGGCGGGCTTTGAGGTGTTTGTCCACCATGATTTTGACCCGCTCCTCCATTTGCTCCTCTAGACGTGCCATCCGGAGGAAGAATCTTCCTGCGAAATGCCCTGCAGTGGCATCCAGGGTGGGGGACAGCAGTGCTGGCTGCTAGCGAATTGCGGCGGCGGCGGGCGGCTACCAGACCGCGGCGCCGTACCGCTGGAGTTGTGGCCTGGCTGGGGCCCGGGGCATCGGACGAGGCTGCAGCTGCTGCTGCCGCCTCCTCCTCCTCCGCCTGAGCCACCAGCCGCCGGTACTCCTGGCATATGGCCTCCAGTTTCCGGCGCCGGGCCCTGGCTGCCAACTCCTTCCGCGATGGTTTGTCTTGGGAAGGAGTACCATCTATATCAAGAAAGAAAAAAAATATTGTTGTAACCAGTACTCTTAGCTAAACAGTAACACAAAATTAATTCAACACATAATGGCACAGTAGCACTAGCAAGAAGCACAGTACATAACATTTGTGGTAATAATCTATCTATCCTCCCACTTCCTCGGCCTCTAACATTTGTGGGAGTTTCAGGCATTATTCTAGCACTATGGACTCCAACCAGTACACAGTACACCAGTGTTCTTCTTTTCTCTAGTTTAGCGAAATGACATAACCTGGTTGTAGCCGGCATTGCCAGCTCGGTCATCTATGCTTGCACCCAAGACAAACATACGAGTCATGACGCAGACTCACGTTAGTTGGATTTACTACTGTTTGCAGGTGGGGAAGCTCGTATTTTTCTATTACGGGTGGCACTGGCCATACTCTCTCTGTTACATGGAGGGCAATTGCTCAATTTCACAGTGCCTTGGCTACTACAAAAAGGCAGATTATATATCTGATCCAATGATCGTTGCTTTTATATGGGACAACGACATAAGGTCAGTAGCGGTCGGTGGTGGGACTCGGGGAGTTCGGCCGGGCGGTGACGTGGGTAGGGGCAGGATGGGGGTAGTAAACTATGGATTACGGCCAATTACAGGTAAGTAAACATATAAATAAATGAAACTAATTTTGTTGCGCACACTGCATCGCATTTGGCGGTGCAGTGCGCACAATGAAATTCGCTTTATTTATTTGTATGTTTACAGTAAAGTTACCTGTATTTGCCCGCGTAATACATTGTTTACTACTACCCCCACCCTGCCCCTCCCCACATCGGCTTTGCTACTCTGGCGCGGTTTCTTTTACATTCCCTAAAACTGTGCATCCCGTGACAGTCTCCACCTATGCTGTCTATGATGAATACATACAGGCATCCATCCATTCTAAGTAAATGTCAATCATTCTTCTTAATCTCTCCACCAACCTTACTTTGTTTCACCAACAACAACGCATGCGTCCACTCACTCCGTTGCTTGCCTTGGCTTTGAGTTTCACCCAAACACCGCTGATGATTCTTGCTATCCACAGTATCCACCCATACTGTGTCGCCCACCCAGGCAGGCATCCATTCTTCTTTCACCTTCCACCCATCCTTCAACAACACATGCATCTGATTCCTATCAGCCACCTATCCATGCTTCCAACGTATCCTTCTCTGCCAGTCATCATATTAAATCTCGCCCGCCCTTCCTCCTTCAACCCTTCTTTCCCTTTTTGTTCAACACATCCATCAAGGTCATCTGATCTGACTTTTAGTCTCCTCCATAAAACTTTCACAGCTGAGTTGGAGTCAGATATAAGAGGCCATTGGTTAATCAAGTCACGCTGGTAATGCTATTGCTACTGCATTGCTCATGCTAAGTAAAGGGTGTCTTCTTTAACCGTTGTATAATGTTCACTACAACTTCATACCTAATAAGTCTCAACAACAGTACAGTGAGTGAAGTCCACACACCCTTCCAGCTAGTGCAATGTCAATAAGTCATGAATATAACTTACCACCGCCCGCCACCGCTGCTGGCTCCCCCCTGTAGCTCCTGCAGGTGCCGCATCTTCTCCTGCCCCCTCCGGAAGGCTCGAATCGCCGGTGGCCCCGCCGCCACTGGTGGTTGCTAGTCCGCCTAGATAAAAACATGACACATTTTTAGATGCCTGTACACCTCCCCCTATTTATTCTTTTTCATTAGCAAGATTGAAAAAAAAGTTAATACATACATATTATTATAAATCACATTCAATAGTCCAAATCGGGTACTAGAGTACAGTCAGTAGACACTAGTAGTGTTATGGTCCCTAGGGTCATTATTATACTATACTCTACTCTTTGCAAAGTTAGCCTGAGCCATGCAACCATTTTCCGCTTCATGTCTTTTGCGCATGTTACCTCGCAGCTTGTTGCGCAGTAACAGTAAGACGCCTTTTTGAGCCCACATGAGCACATACAGCTACTGTCTGAGCGTTGCGTACAAGAGGTCGAAAAACAAGCCACTTTGTTATGGAGTTCGGTTAGTCCGTATTGCTTAGCCATAGGTAACATGTTACACTTTTTGGGCAGGACTGAGAAATGCTTGCATTATACTATATAACACGCACCATTTTTCTCAGGCAGAGGATTCCCTTCTACGAACCAGAGATTTGCAGAGCTTATGAATGATGCATGTAACCAGTAATTCTACGTTCTACGGTGAGGAGTCGCCCAGAATTCGCACAGATCTTTTGTCTTATATATCATCAATGATCATGCACTTGTTGCAACACTGTTTATTGTTTTAATCTTATGCATTTTGCTGTTGGAGCTGGCTGGAGTACACTGAATTTTATAGAACAACATACATACAGAGCTTGTTAGTTGAAAATAAACCTTTTGAACTTACACATAGACTCTGTGGTATTTTGTGTGGTGGTGGTGGTGGACTTACACGAGTGAGTGAGCGAAAGGGTGTTATGTTCTGGGTTGTGTAATCATAATCATTGGGTATCTTCGGGTGGGGGTTTCGGGGACCTAATGAGACACTATAGCTAGTCGTTCAGGGGATTGTGGGTTCACTTCTGACTGAGGTGTGAGGAACGGCCAAGTTCCAAACTCGCATCACCAACATCCTATTTCATTGTGCATAGTTCTGCATGGGGCTGTGCAGAATCCAAGTAGTATGTACTATATCCTATCAAAAATAGTCAAATATCTGGTTGGGCATTTTGTTTGTGGTAATTGTCAAAGCCTCAAGATTAAGAAGCCTAGAAGAGGACAACCGAAAGGACTGGACTCAGTGGCTAGAGCTATTAGTATTGGTCAATCTGAGTTTTATTCAAAACCGTACAATAAAGAGTGGCAATGCAAACTGGGCAAGCTTAGCGACAGACTAATATTAGTAGTACAGAGTACAGACATTCATAGCAGAGGCAGTTAGAACTTAGAGGCAGGGATAACCAGAATTTAGAAACAGATAGTCAAGTCAAGATCAAAGAATCTTTTGTAAAAAATAGAATTAGGGAGTGGAGCCAGAATTAATAGTTCTGAAAAAATAAGGTGCAGTAAAAGTTAGGGCAATATAATTGTTAATATTAACCACTGGAGGACTTACTGGGACCAGCAGCAGGGCCCTCGGTAGAGGAGCGGTCCTCTGGTGGTTGTCCCGCCGAATCGGACCCCGTCTTCTTGCCCCTGGGTGCTGCACATCAGTGATCATGTAAGATATAATAAAGAAAAAGAAAGACACAAACATTAATGATTGCTGTGAAACAAATAAATTATCTAAAAAAAACGCTCAAAAAACGTTTTAGGAAACAAAAATTGCAATAAAATTGACCTATCTAATCCGATCGACTACTGCCTTGCGGGATTCACGGACAGTCTACTTATTTGGGAACACTAATTCAGTGTTCCATTCTGATTGATTCAAATAAAATCCAGAACACTAACTAAGCCTAAGTACCACCTGACCTAGCCCACCTATTCCAGGCGGGCCAATTGTTCATTAAGCCTGCATTTCCATTTTTTATTGACATCAAAAATGCATAGATGAGAAGGAGGACACATGCATAAAGTGCATAATGCATACACCAAATTGTTGGTTGGTTGCGTCTGATGTTCTGCAGCTGACTGACACTGCTAAGCTAAGCTTACCAGTACCACTCACTAAACAAACTACAAAAGGTTCTAAGGACTGGGGTAAGCAGCACTCAGTGACAGAGGATGCGTCACGCAGACCGCTCAAAAATTATCAACTAATAGTAACTAAACCTAGTATCAAATGCATCCACCACTATTTGACAGGAGGACAAAGGAAGGACTACAGTCTCTCTAGCAATAGCATTACCTAACTGAAGTTCTCTAAAGTAAACTCTTACATAATGACAAGCGAGCGCAAAGTTGCAAAAAAGTAAGAGTACCGCCCAGCACCTGTGTCCTACAATCACAGAAGATTTTGAAACGTAATTTACCTGCAATGTAAGCAGCAGTATTCTTGTTATTTGTAAAAAATGTATACACAAATCACAATACTTATACTACTATATATATATTGGCTACTCACCAAGCCCCACGACTTCGACACCTAGCAGGTCCAACAGGTCCTGCTCCCGGTCAAGGATGTCTGACCACCGGTGGGCCAGCTGGTTATGGGTGCGCCGGACCTCGGAGCAGCGAAACACTGCCCGACGCACCTTCGCCCACCGGCGGTGATGCTCCTGGGTCGGGTACCCGGAGCCTGGCCTGCCGCCTGCTGCCAAGGTCAAGGGGAGGTGGCGCTGAATAAAAAAAACAAGGGCGGCCACCTCCGCCTCATTAAACAGCTGGCGGGCTTGCACCCCTGCAGGGCGCAGTATGCCGCAAGGCAGGCGGCGATTGGGCGCACGCGCCTTGCCCTTTGAGCCGCTGCTGCTACCCTTCGCCATGGTTCTGGGGTGGGAGGAGGTGAAAAAGAAAAGTTAGAAGGGAAAAATAAAGTTAGGGGAAGAAGTAGGAGCTTAAAGAAGAAAGTTATATAAAACAGTCGAAAAGTAAAAAAAACACAGTAAAAAGTAGAAAAAAATGCAAAATATAGACTTAAGCAGAGAGTGAGATAGATAAGAAATAAAGAAAAATTGAAAAACAGTGTAAAAAACTAAGGATTGCAAAGATTGAGGGAGGATAGAAAAGCAGGCCCAGAACCATAGCATAGAGTGGTAAAACAAGATGGCCGCGCCCATCGCGACCGCGTGGGTAAGTTCGCGTGATATTTGTCCCCGAGCACGCAAAAAACGTCGCGAACACGTACAACGCGTTCCCGAACAAGGAATGCGCATCGCGAGCACGCTATACGCGACCCGGAACAGGAAATAAGGGATCGCGAACGGGCGGGACAAGTGAAAAACAAAATGGCCGCGCCCATAGGCGACCGCATGGGTAAGTTCGCGCCCCCGAGCACGCAAACAGCGTCCCGAACAACCACAACGCGTTCCCGAGCAAGAAAAACGCATCGCGAACGGGCGCGGCAAGCAGCTACGCACGCTCGCGAAGCTATGCGTAGCTCGCGTAGCGCCCCGACGTCTTCGCGTAGCTTCACGTAGCGCGACTACGCGAACTACGCCCAGGCTTAATGATGTCATCAGTGATGTCATCAGTGATGTCATTTGAGATGTCATCAGTGATGTCACTGACCATGTCATGAATGATGTAATATGTGACCTCATCAGCAGTGCATTGTGGGGGCGTGAGTTATAGTTAGCTCAACTAACTATAACGGCCGAATTTCTATGGTTTTGTACGAGTGAAATGTGCAAGTAACTATAACGTCCCTGAAACCTATGGTTTTTTCAGTGAATTTCAAAGGTTTTTAACATGATAATTTGTAACTATAACGTCCCTGAAACCTATGGTTTTTTCAGTGAATTTCAAAGGTTTTTTAAATGCTAATTTCTAATTATAATGTTCATTAAACCTATCTGCTGTGCGATCCAAAAACAAGCTGGTGTTTGTAGTGTTGTGGACAGTGGACGCAACCATGTTACCTCAGGTAGTGGGGAAGATCTCGGTCATGAACCTGTGTCGTCGCCCCCTGTAAGCGGAAGCGCAGTGGGCTGGTCCAACGTACGCCACTCCAGCATAGAAGTGTGAATAAATAGGCCGGGGTTCTGGGCGTGGTTCACTTGTGTGAAAGCCAACGCATCTCCCAGAGCGGCGACCCTCACCCTGCCACGTGGCTGCCGCCATGACCACGGGCCTCCTCGACACAAGCCCCCTGCGAACACAGCGGCACAGCACTACACAGTTATGTCTGTACAGACTACTGCCTTTGATCTACACTGCGGACAGCAGGGCTCACAATTCAGATTGAGTCGCGATTGCAGATGACGCAGTCCAGTAGGCAAGACACATTGCTCCCAGTGCGGCCCGCCCGGACAACGCATCATCGCATGCTGCGTACACGCTGCGCGCCAGAGGTACCACTAACTCAGTGCACCACAAGTAAACGCCACGTGGCCTTATTAAGGCAGAATTCGTTAAACAAAACACATTGCTACCAGTGCGGCCCACACGGACCACGCATCATCGCAGGATGCGCACACGCTGAGTGCTTCAGGTGCCACTAGCTCACTGCACCATAAGTCATCGCCACGTACCCTTAAACCTACATAATATCCTTTTAGTATCCTTGCTTCAAGAACTTTTTTGATATCAATTATAGCTTTAGTACAATGACCAAATTCATCTTGCAAGTCCAAAGGAACACTGAATGGCAATCTACACTGGGGATAGCAGAGCCCACAATTCGAATTCAGTTTTGATTTATTTATTGCAGAGTGAACTGTACTTTATGTCGTTGGATTTTCTCAAGAGGAAGTCACAAAAAGCATTCCTCGATGTCTGTGCTGACTACTGCCTTCGATCTACACTGCGGTCAGCAGAGCTCACCATTCAAATTCAGCCTTGATTTATTAATTGGACAGAGAATTGTACTCTATGTCGTTGAATTTTCTCAAGAGGAAGTGACAAAAAGCTTTCCTCGATGTCTGTGCTGACTACTGCCTTCGATCTACACTGCGGACAGCAGGGCTCACAATTCAGATGGAGTTGTGTTTGCAGATGACGCAGTCCAGTAGGCAACAGACATTGCTACCAGTGCGGCCCTCCCGGACCACGCATCATCGCTAGCTGTGCACACGTGGAATGCTTCTGATGCTCCTACCTCAGTCCACCACAACTGATGGACCCTTTATGACAGAATCTTTTGTGTATGATTTCAGATCTGGTGCCCCTAACTTAGTGTAGCACAAATCATGGACCCTTTATGATTGAATCTCTGTGTGTGATCTGATGATTACTGTTGTACTTGTTACCAGCACCAACCATTCCCAGAGGGCTGGCATACACTCACCCCACACGCATCCAGCACAGACGTCACTGGACATGTGACCCTGGTAATAAAAAGGAATCGAGTGCACGTGCTCGTACCCAGTTCCACTATCTATCTGTGTCCGTGTGTTCATTATGTATGCAACATGCTGCCCCTGGGCCCTACCACATTACATTGTGCTCTGGAGAGCGTATGCAACCAACTTACCTTTGACAGTGGGAGAAAACTTTGGTTATGTAACTTTGTCTCGGTCATTGTACAAGTACGTACGTAGAGACTGGATGATTAGAGTACTGCAAGGAGAGTGTATAGTGAATTTATAAGTGCGTGGGGATTGGCGGAGTGATTGTATAAGTACATATGTTGGCGCACCCTAACTCCGACAACGAGCTTGTCTCTAATTGGCTGCCCTCCATATCCCAAAAACTGAAATTTGGATTTTGCATGGCCCAGTATTGCTACAGCTGCAATACTCCACTGAATGTGCAATAAACATGCACACCCACACAGATGTGTCATGTCCACCATCTTTCTTGTGTGGAACTATGGATGAATGTAGGTTCAGTGATTCCCCGTACCTTCCATGTTGGCCATGTTCAGGGACTTGGCTCACAGAGTGACACATTGACGCTTGCGACCCGGGTGACGGCAGCACTACAACAAGAACACCCGCATCGCATCAGTTGATTCCTCATACAGCTCACGATGGAGCCACGCCCATAGCTCCGGAGTCATTCTTCACAGCCTCACGCAGGACTGGCATACGCCAGGCCAGCCCACTCTGCTTACGCTTACAGAGAAAGACAACAACGCTACATGGCCCAGATTTTCATTGCAGTGATCTGCTGGTCACACCCTAGTTGTCAGTACGCCACAGCCACTCCCTCACGGCTGGTATACACCCACACCACACCCATCCAGCACAGGCGTCACAGGACACGTGACCCTACCAATAAAAAAGACCGGGCACACGTGCTCTAAACCATTTTAGAGTTACTCCCACTGCATGCACTGTGATGGCCTGTCTCGGTGGTTCGGACACCTCATGTAGGCCTGAGCCACCGAACAGAGAGGCCTACCACCACATGCGTGGCCTCACTGTTCACTGAGTTAGTGGCACCGCAAGGACTGAGCGGGTGTGCAACCTACGATGATGATAGGTGCACTAGTATGTCCTCTGCCATGGCAAAATCAAGATGGAGCACCAAATGTGAGACCTGTTGGCCTGCGGAGCGGGACTGCATGATGCGGAGGGTACCCTGCCGTGAAAAGGTGAGCAGTGATGCCTGGGTGCGCAGGGGTGGGCAAATACGTCTGGGCAGCAGGAGTGGATACACAAAGGCGGCACAGCGATTTAGGCGTACGCAGTCGTATATACTCTCCCATTACTAATTCTGTACTATGTTTAGATGTGGGAGCTTGAGGACTCCACTAGGTCCCGGCACGTGGTTGGAGACACAGCACTCACTATCCCTCTTCATCTCTTCCTTTCTCTCCTTCACACTCTTTCTCTCTCTCTTCTTCTCACACTGTTTCTCTCTTTCTCTCTCTCTTCCTCTTTCTCACACTCTTTCTCTCTCTCTCTTCCTCTCTCTCTCTGTTTCTCTCTCTCTTCGTCTCTCTCACTCTTTCTCTCTTTCTCTTTGTCTTCCTCTCACTCTTTCTTTCTTTTTCTCTCTCTCTTCCTCTCACTCTCACTGTTTCTCTCTTTCTCTCTGTATTCCTCTGACTCTTTCTTTCTTTTTATCTCTGTCTTCCTCTCACTCTTTCTTTCTCTCTCTATCTCTCTTTCTCTCTCCTTTGATGGACGGATGACGCACAATCTTATCTTGCTTTTTGTCTTCCAGGCCTGCGATGAAGCGTGGCCATCCTGCAATCAACACTCAACCTGAATTGTGAGCTCCGCTCTCCGTGTGTACACAACGAGTGAGGAGGTTTCTTCGACACGTGGTGGACCCTCTTCGACACACGCCGGTGGTGTAAGGTGAGCAGAGAGGCTTGTTTGCGCAGCGGCGGGCAGTGACCTCTGGGCAGTGGGAGTGGATGGGGTGCAGCAGCAGCACGCAGTCACCTCCGGGCAGTGGGAGTGCATGGGGTGCAGCAGCCTGGGTGCGCAGCGGCTGTCATACACCTCTGGGCAGTGGGAGTGGATGGAGTGCAGCAGCCTGGGTGTACAGCAGTGGGTAGACACCTCTGGGCAGTGGAAGTGGATGGGGTACACTAGCCTGGATACACAAAGGCGGGACAGTGATTTAGGCATACGCAGTTGTATGTACTCATCCATTACTGATTCCATTTTTATGTTTCAGATGACTAAGCTTGAGGGCTGCCCTATATCCCGGCACGTGGTTGTAGACACACCGGTGACAGAAAGGTGAGCTGTGAGGATTTTCTCTACAGTGTCAACACTCACTCTCCCTCTCCATCTCTTCCTTTCTGTCACTCACACACTTTCTCTCTCTCTCTACTCTCTATCTCTTCCTTTCTCTCTCACACTCTTTCTCTCTTTCTCTGTCTCTTCCTCTCTCTCTCATTCTTTCTTTCTCTCTCTTCCTCTCTCACTCTTTCTCTCTCTCTTCCTCTCTCTCACACTGTTTCTCTCTCTCTTCCTCTCTCTCACACTGTTTCTCTCTTTCTCTCTTCCTTGTATCTCACTCTTTCTCTCTTTCTCTGTCTTCCTCTCTCTCACACTTTCTCTCTTCCTCACTCTCACTCTTTCTCTCTCTCTCTTCCTTTCTCTCACTCTTTCTCTCTCTCTCTTCCTCTCTCTCCCTCTTTCTCTCTCTCTTCCTCTCTCTCACTCTTTCTCTCTCTCACTGTCTCTCTCTCTCTTCATCTCTCTCACTCTTTCTCTCTGTCTTCCTCTCACTCTTTCTTTCTTTTTCTCTCTCTCTTCCTGTCACTCCCACTGTTTCTCTCTTTCTCTCTGTCTTCCTCTCACTCCTTCTTTCTTTTTCTCTCTGTCTTCCTCTCACTCTTTCTTTCTCTCTCTCTCTCTCTTTCTCTCTCCTTTGATGGACGAATGACGCACAATCCTATCTTGCTTTTTATCTAACAGGCTGTGATTCACGAATCGACGTTCCCCCCCCACACCACCACAGCTGAACGCATGTACAAACTGCGATGATGCGTGGCCATCCTGACAACGCCTGACAAAGTTGCTTCAGCACATGGTGCACCCTCTTACACACACGCCTGTGGCGGAAGGTGAGCAGAGATACTTCTTTCCGCAGCAGCGGGCAGTCACCTCTGGGCGGTGGGAGTGGATAGTGTGCAGCAGCCTGGGCGCACAAGAGCGCACAGACACCTCCGAGCAGTGGGAGTGGATGGGCTGCAGCAGCCTGAGTGCGCATTGCCGAAACAGATAATTAGGCGTGTGCAGTTGTATGTACTCTGCAATTACTAATTCTATACTATCTTTCAGATCACTAAAGGGTGCACTTTCTCTCTCTTCCTCTCTCTCACTCTTTCTCTCTCTCTTTCTCTCCTTCTCTCTACCTCATACTGTTTCTCTCCCTCTCTTTTCCTTGTATCTTACTCTTTCTCTCTCTCACTCTTTCTCTTTCTCCGTCTTTGTCTGTCTTCCTCTCTCTCACTCATTCTCTCCTCTCTCTCACTCTGCCTCTCTCTCTTCCTCTCTCTCACTCTTTCTCTCTCTCTTCCTCTCTCTCACTCTTTCTCTCTTCCTCTCTCACACTATTTCTCTCTTCTCTCTCTCTCACTCTTTCTCTATTTCTTTGTCTTCCTCTCTCTCTCACTCTTTCTTTGTTTCTCTCTTTCTCCCTCACTCTTTCTCTTTCTCCTTTGCTGGATGCATGATGCACCATCTTATCTTTCTTTTTGTCTTACAGGCTGTGATTCATAAATGGTCCAGCGATGACACGACATGGCTGTACATAGTTTTATTTGTTGTTGTTTTGTTTTAATAAAATGTTTTATATGTAAATCCATACATGACTAAGATTCTTATTTGTCCAACCTAACGTGACTGTCACATTTGTTTGTGGGGGTGGGGGTGAGGGGAGATGGCGGACAAGGAGCTCCTACTGGGGGATGTCGGAGCAGTGTTGGGTGTCCGACCTGCATGATCGTTGCCTCCATTACATCTGTTCTCAGAGACTTAAGAGCCGGCGGTCTGGCTCGTAGATGAAGAACTGCGAGCCGACTAGCAGGCTCATAGAGGAGAACCGCGGCCCGTCAGTTCGCAGAGGAAGAGCTGCGGGCCAGCTCGCAGAGGAACACCTGCGGGCCGACTAGTATAGGGAAAGGTGCGGCCATTGGCTTCCAAAGGGATAGCTGCGGAACACTGATGTGGGGAGAGGGAGCTTGAAGAGCGTATCTCGCAGAGAGACACCTCCGGTATATTTCCAGTATTGGCTTCACAGATACAACTGCGGGCCAGAGAACTCGCACCCGAAGAGCTGTGAGCCGACAAGTGGTTCGCAGAGGCAGACTTGCGGGCCCAAGTATGTTGTTGGAGGTATGCTGTTGATGGTGGAAAAGGGTGTGTTACCTGCTGATGTAGGGAGACGCAGCGTGAAAGCGGTATCTCGCACAGACAGAGCTCCGGTATATTAAATTGCCCCCGGGACCTTTCTTTTATATTTTCACTCGATGCGAGGCACAAGATGGCTGCTAACACTTCCTGTTTTGAATTGTTAGCAGCCAATCAGAGGCAAGCTCGTGCTCGGGAGTTAGGCACAGTCCAGATATATATATCTTTTTTTCCTTTAATATCTCAAAAACTACTGAACGGATTTACACCATTTCCACAAAACCGCGCTTTCTGCACCAAGACCTTTCTCCCTGCCAAATTTGGCGTAATTCCGTTCAGCAGTTTGACCTGCAGCCTTGTCTAAAGTTTCCTATGGAAAATGCATTGCGAAAACACTTTTTCGGACCCCCCTTTTTCTCAGCCCCCCTTCACCAATCACCCTGTAATATGTCTTCGCAGCTCAATACGCCCCTAAACTTTCAAGATATGAGCTGATCAAAAAAGAGAAACTTTCTGGAATATTTAGTAAAGATTCGTCAAACGACGCCAAAGTTATAAGCACATGGAGGTCTCCAGGAGGGGGGCCGCGCAACCCCCCTCCCAACATGAGTGAAGCCCCGGGTCTGCGGGGACCCCAGCGGGCCCCCGCAGCCCCACCGAGACCCTGCTATTATTTTTTAAGAAATGCCCCCGGGACCTAGCCCACCCCGGGGTCTCATTAAAATAAAACACGGGACCCCGCGACCCCAGCGCGAATTACGCCGATATTTGTTTGTTTTTTTTAAATGCTTTTTTTGGCCCTGGGGTCTTTCTGGGACCCCCTGAGCAGGCCTAGGGGGTCACGGTGTTTCTACCCTGCCCCCTTCTCTTGTTTTATACCTTTGTTTCTCTGTTTTCTAGTGACTCGCTTCTACCAAGCCACAAGATGGCTGCCAACACTTCCTGGTTTGGAGTGTTCGCAGCCAATCACAGTTAAGCTCGTGCACGGGACTTAGGCTCCGCCCAGATATCGAAACTTTTATTTTTCTAATTTCTCAGCAACTGCTGAACGGATTTACACAATTTAAAAAAAAGGTCGCTTTCTGATCCAAGCACTACCTTTTTGCCAAATTTGGGGTAATTCCGTTCAGTAGTTTCGGCTCTAGCCTTGCACAAAGTTTCCTATGGGAAATTGATTTTTTGACTCTTATTCTTTGAATTTCTCAAAAACTACTGAACGGATTTACACCATTTAAAAAAAAGGTCACTTTCTGAACCAAGCTCTACCTTTCTTCCAAATTTGAGGTAATTCCGTTCAGCAGTTCGGGCTGTAGCTCGTTGCAAAATTTCCTATGGAAATTAACATGGAGAAAACGTGTTTTGGGACCCCCCCTTTTTTCTCAGCCCCCGCTTGACAAATCACCCCCAAACTTTCAAGATAGGTGCTGACCTAAAAAGTGCAACTTTTTGGAAAATTTCATAAAGATTCGTCAAACGATGCCAAAGTTATTAGCAAATCAAAAACGCTTTTCCTATGGAAACTAGGTTGTAACTATAACTACCTACTGACGACCGCCAGTAGGTAATATATATATATATTGGCTGTAGAGGTTGTTGGTGAGCAATAAAGAACATCTTGCTGCATTATTCTGTGGTCCGTGCTCCGTTATTGGAAGGAAGATATCCAGTGTGTCAACGGAGTTTCCAGTAATATATATATATATATATATATATATATATATATATATATATATATATTATCTACTGGCGGTCGCCAGTAGATAGTTATAGTTAGGACCTATTATCCATAGGAAATCCGCGACATTCTATTTGCAATAACGTTGGCGCCGGTTGACGAATCTTCGCGAAAGCTTCCAACTTGTTGGGGCGCTCCGGTCCGCTCCTACCCTGAAAGTCTCGGGGTGATACGTCAAGCGGGGGCCGAGAAAAAGGGGGTCCCAAAACGCGTTTTCCCCATTCATTTTTCCATAGGAACCTTTAGTCGCAGCTACAGCTCGAACTGCTGAACGGAATTACCCCAAATTTGGCAAAGAGGTAGCCCTTGGTTCAGACTGGTGCCTTTTGCTAAAATGGTGTAAATCCGTTCAGTAGTTCCTGAGAAATTCACAATTAAAATCACATATATATCTATGGGCGCGTCGGATCCGCGTACCCTCCCGATCACGAGCTGCATAGCTAATTGGCTGTCAACACTCCAAATCAGGAAGTGTTGGCAGCCATTTTGTCCCTCGGTAGAACCGAGGGACAGAAACAAGTGCGCAAAGCGCAAAGGGGGCAGGGTAGAAACACCCTGACCCCCTAGGTCTGCTCAGGGGTCCCACAAGGACCCCCTGGGCAGAAAAAGCATTTTTTAAAAAAATCGGCGGGATGCGCTTAGGGTGCGCGGATCCGCCGAGAAAAAGAAACAAGTGCGCAAACGCACAAAGGGGGCAGGGTAGAAACACCCTAACCCCCTAGGCCTGCTCAGGGGTCCCACAAGGACCCCCTGGGCAATAAAAGCATTTTTTTTTTAAATCGGCAGGATGCGCTCAGGGAGCGCGGATCCTGCCGAGAAAAAATCGAAGCGCTGTCTGCCGCGCTTCGATAGTTAATTTGCCCCGGGTGGGCCAAGTCCCGGGGGCATGCTGGGGGTTTATTTTATGTATGGGGGGCCTCCAGGGTCCCCAAGCCCCGGGACCGCCACCCCCAGGGCTTTATCATTAATGGTGCGGGAGGGCTCTGAGCCCTCCCGCAGCCCCGGGGACCGCCACCTCCCCGGGGCTTTTTTTATTTATTTTTAAAACCTGTGTGGGGGCTCCAGCCCCCACACGCCCGGGACCACCACCTCCCGGGGCACTAAGAACATTGAAAATGGGGGTCCGTTTGGACCTCAAGCCCCGGGGACCACCACCTCCCCGGGGCTTTCAAAATGTAGGAGGGGCCGCGCGGCCCCCTCCTGGAGCCCTTGATGGCCCTGGGGACCGCCACCCCCAGGGCCGGCTCCTGCAGTGTCCCGGGGTGCCTACCCCGGGACACTGTAGTTTGCTATGACAGGACGGGAGCCTCGCGGCTCCCGTCCTGTCATAGCAAACCAATTGCTTTTCCACATGGGGAGCAGCATGTTAGCTGCTCCCCATGTGGAAAAGGAATGCCGGCTCCCGTAGGACACGGGGAGCCGGCGGGACTGTGGGGGTTTGGGGACCCCCACAGTCCCCAACCAGAGGCCAGGCCCCGGGGATGGGGTCCCCGGGGCCATAGTGGCCCGGGAGGGGGCCACGCAGCCCCCTCCCCAAATAAAAAAATAAAAAAAATAAGGGCAAGGCCGGCCCGGGGCCTTAAATGGCCTGAGGAGGGGGGCCACGCAGCCCCCCATATTTTTTATTTAAAAAGAGGGCATGCCCCGGGGATGGGGTCCCCGGGGCCAATAGAGGCCCAGGGAAGGGGGCCACGCGGCCCCCTTCCCGTTTTTTTTTTTTTAATAAAACAAAAAAATGCCCAGGCCCCGGGGGATGGGGTCCCCGGGGACAAAAGTGGCCGAGGGAAGGGGGCCACGCAGCGCCCCTCCCATTAAAAAAAAACGGCATCGTGCCGGAGGCCCCGCCCCCTCCCTGCAGTACTCTGCAAACGCGCCCCCTGGCGCGTTTTAAGAAGGGAAGTAATTCCCCTTGAATACTGGGGTACCTGGGGGCCAACTAGTCCACCAGGAACCTCCAGTATGCGCCAGGGGCTGCCTTGCAGAGAGGTGTACAGAGGCCACGCCCCTTTTACACCTCTCTGCAACGCAGCTCTGTGGCGCTTAATGGAGGTAGCTGGAGGGCTAGTTGCACCTCAGGGACCCTCAGGATTCAAGTGGAGTTAATCCCCAACTTAAAACGCGCCACGGGGCGCGTTTGCACAGTGGTGAAGGGAAGGGGCGGGGCCTGAGGTGACATGTGTGCAAACAGGCCCCATGGCGTGTTTTAAGCTAGGGAATTAAATCCCCTTCAACCCTGAGGGTCCCTGGGGGCCAACTAGCCCAACAGGTACATCCAGAAAGCGCCACAGAGCTGCGTTGCAGAGAGGTGTAAAGGGGTGTGGCCTCTCTACACGTCTCTGCAACGCAGCCCCTGGCGCATACTGGAGGTTCCTGGTGGGCTAGTTGGCCCCTAGGGACCCTCATGATTCAAGGGGACTTAATCCCCCAACTTAAAACGCGCCACAGGGCGCGTTTGCACAGATGTCACCTCAGGCCCCGCCCCCTCCCTTCACTACGAATTCTGATTTACTCACCTGTTATCAGGAGAGACCTCAGTGCTGCATCTTTCAGCCCAGTACTAATCCTGAAAAGTAATTTTAACCGTACTTACCAGTAACTTGAATTTCCTTCCATAGGATATCATTGCCTGCTTTTTGCTGAAAAAGTTTCTAAGTGTTGATTTTTGAAACATACAAATATTCCTCTAAAATCAGCCGAAATACGAATTCCGATTTACTCACCTGTTATCAGGAGAGACCTCAGTGCTGTATCTTTCAGCCCAGTACTGGTCCTGAAAAGTAATTTTAACCGTACTTACCAGTAACTTGAATTTCCTTCCATAGGCTAACATTGACTGGTTTCACTTGGAAATTCTTCTAAGTGTGGAGTTTTGGAACTTTAAAATATTCCTCTAAAATCAGCCGAAATACGAATTCCGATTTACTCACCTGTTATCAGGAGAGACCTCAGTGCTGCATCTTTCAGCCCAGTACTGATCCTCAAAAGTAATTTTAACCGTACTTACCAGTAACTTGAATTTCCTTCATAGTCTAACATTGACTGGTTTCACTTGGAAATTCTTCTAAGTGTGGAGTTTTGGAACTTTATAATATTCCTCTAAAATCAACCAAAGTACGAATTCCAATTTACTCACCTGTTATCAGGAGAGAACCCAGTGCTGCATCTTTAGCCCAGCACTGACCCTGAAAAGTAATTCTAACCGTACTTACCAGTAACTTGTATTTCCTTCCATAGGAATCCATTGTCTGGTTTTCAGCAGAAAAGTTTCAAAGTGTCGATTTTCACAAACTACAAATATTCCTTAAAAATCGCCTGTATGACTTAAACGCATTCTTTCAACTGTTTACAGGAGATGCACCAGTGCTGGATCCAGGATCCAACACTGAGTAAGAAAAAGTAACGATAACAGTTTTTACCTGCTAAGTGAATTTCCTTCCATAGGATAACATTAGTGATTCTATGAGAAAAAGTTTCTAAGTGTCAACTTTTAAAATACAATAATATTCCTTAAAAATCACTACTGTAACCAAAACGCTTTTACTCAACTGTTTACAGGAGATGTCCCAGGACTGAATCTAGGATCCAGTCCTGTGGTTAGAAAAGTAATCCATAAAGTAACTAATTGCATTTAACTAGAAATTCACATTGAGCTGAATGTTGCATTGTGTTTGAAAATGTGTTGCCCATTGCAACAACTGTAACTACTGTACTTAAAAGTCTATTGCCTATGTGCAAAGTATTTAAACTAAAGTAATTCATTCTGAGAAAGTATTTTTTGTAATGTATAATGTAATTACAATGTAATTTAAAAAATAAAATATGTAAAAAAAAATTGTTTCTAAAAATGTAGTAAATCAGTATGAAAAAAATAAATATAACAATTAATACATTTAAAAATTGTCATTTACAAAACCTTTGAAATTCACTGAAAAAACCGTAGGTTTCAGACATGTTATAGTTAGGAATTAGCATTTAAAAAACCTTTGAAATTCACTGAAAAAACCATAGGTTTCAGACACGTTATAGTTAGAAATTAGCATTTAAAAAACCTTTGAAATTCACTGAAAAAACCATAGGTTTCAGGCACGTTATAGTTAGAAATTAGCATTTAAAAAACCTTAGAAATTCACTGAAAAAACCATAAGGTTTTAGGGACAGTTATAGTTAGTTGGACATTGCACTCGTACAAAACCCGTGAAATTCCCCCGTTATAGTTAGTTCAGGTAACTATAACTCGCGCCCCACAATGCACTGCTGATGACGTCACATATTACATCACTCATGACATGGTCAGTGACATCACTGATGACATCACTGATGACATCTCAAATGACATCACTGATGACATCACTGATGACATCATCCATGTGAGAATTTAATGCATCTTCTCACACCCTAATATAAGTTTTGATACACCCACTCTACATTACAGACTGCCATTCTCAAAACCATACACACTCCAATACCAATAAGTACATACCCACTCACTGATTCTTAGGTCTACACACACACATCTACTCACTCACCCGTACAGTCACTCATACTTACAGTCACTCAGTACAGGACTATCATATGCACTCATACACCTATATAAACACTCACACAACGCAACTCATCCATAGAGGTACTCACACACCTAGTCAGTCATGCAAATAATTAATCACACTCCAATTTACTCACCTATACAGTTATACACACCAGCTCACTTACTCATAAAAATACTAGCACATTCTTACGCTCCTATGCAATCACTGATGCAAGTACACACTCATCCATATAGCCACTCTCACAATCACACACTCTCACTTATAGCCATTTATATACTCCAACACACATATATACTGCCTTTCACATATGTAGTTACTCACACATGTACCACTGAGATATACATTCAATCACTAACACACCCATACACACACTCACCCACCCATACAGTCCATCACAGACGCACTCTTGAAACCATGCACCCAGTGAATCACCCACTCACACATCTATGCACAGAGTCACACACACCCCACCCACACAAACACTGAGGCACCCATACAGATACTCAGAGAACCAATCCATAACCCATATAGACACTCATTTAGCTAGTCAGAAACCCATGCAGTTGCTTACACAACAACAGACAGACGGATACAGACATTCACACAGTTTAGTCACTCACCCATGCATCCAGTAAGATACGTTTAATCACTCACTTATAGACTCAGTCACGCACCTACTAAATCATCCATTCAGGCGCTTCTACACCCACTCATTCTTCAATAAGCCTTTCCCTATATATATTAAACATATTTAAACTTTACAGAAACACACAGTCACTGGATGATGTCATCAGTGATGTCATCAGTGATGTCATATGAGATGTCATCAGTGATGTCATCAGTGATGTCACTGACCATGTCATGAGTGATGTAATATGTGACGTCATCAGCAGTGCATTGCGGGGGCGCGAGTTATAGTTACCTGAACTAACTATAACGGGGGAATTTCACGGGTTTTGTACGAGTGCAATGTCCAACTAACTATAACTGTCCCTAAAACCTTATGGTTTTTTCAGTGAATATAGATATAGATATAGATATGCAAGGAACAACTCTTAGGATTGAGTGGTGAGCAGAGATCTTCTGCGCCCCACATTTCAAATTCCCACTTTCAGAGCCCATGCATCAGATCTTTTTAAAATGATGAATTATGGATTCACGGCCAACTAATCCTCCTCTTTTAGTGCATTTCATCCTGTTCTGCACTCTTACATCAAAAAGACTACAAATACAGAATGACTACATGTTTACCTTTTGTTAAAACCCTTTTATATTTTCTCTAGTTTGACAATTTGTGCAATGCTATGCAAAATAATATATCATTCAACAATTAGAGCTGGTTCTTTACAACGAGGTAAAACTCAACGGGAGCATTATTGAGATAGATTCAAGCGGAAAGTTGTAAATAGAACATCAAACATAACATCCAAAAAAAGCAAACATTATGCTAAAAAGGGTTGAGAAATAGCCTGCATATGTATGCATGCATATGCCACATCAAGTTAGTACCACACCAGAATGCAGAAAATGGTAGCCCAGAGGCAGTTCAATATTGATATATTTAATCAAAATAACAGCCTTCATACATAGAAGCATGCCCCTCCATATCCTATTAGCTTGGTAAACAGCCAGCACTTCATTATCCTATTTAAATGTCTTATAAAGTTGTTTGACACATTCTGAAAAAGAAATTAAAATCAGTAATTTCTAGTCATTTTCATTGAAAACAACATACGGAAAATGTATAATCTGCATTATGCTATCTACCATTCTGTCATTAGAGTACGCATCGTTATTCATTCCCAAATCTAAATTGCTTTTCTAGTCTATAGAAACTAAAAAAAAAAGCAGGGCTGTAACTGAAGCGCCATCTAATACTCGGAAGCTTTGTTCTGAGCACCAATCCATAAAACTTATCATAATGGCCTGTCAATTCAGACTGCGGTCTGCTTAGGTTAGAGCAATCTTTAAATCAGCATCTCATCGTTGTTGTGACAAACCAAGGGCACTGCGCAGCTGCCTTGTTCTGCTTAACAGCCACAGTTCCTTCCTGCGAAACTTTCTTTCTTTGGTAATTAATCAGATCTATATTCTGACGCTACAGGATTGATTTATTATTCCTCATATAGTACATGGGATTCTGCAAGCCCTGTAAAAAAACAAGGGGCATATTAGCAAGACCGGCGATAATGGGCTTGCTAATATGCGTTATAGAATTCCAATAGAAGCCCGATGCTAATATGCGTTATAGAATTCCAATAGAAGCCCGATAATTTTATCGCCGGACTTGCTAATATGCCCCTTGGGGGCATATTAGCAAGACCGGCGATAAAATTATCGCCGTTTTAGCGGCAGGAATCTGCCGCTAAAACGGCGATAATGGGCTTGCTAATATGCGTTATAGAATTCCAATAGAAGCCCAGGTTAGATGTGCAGGACATCTAACCTGGGCTTCTATTGGAATTCTATAACGCATATTAGCAAGCCCATTATCGCCGTTTTAGCGGCAGTTTCCTGCCGCTAAAACGGCGATAATTTTATCGCCGGTCTTGCTAATATGCCCCCAAGTCTCTAATTTCTTTACAGTCCGTGACTTGTGATACATTCAGTCTCCAATTACAAAAATATGGCATCAGATTCTCAACTGTAATAAATTATTACAGTTGAGTTCTGGTCACAGTGCCTAGCAAGCAGCAGATGGGAAGGCAGGTCAGGTCACTGAACAAAATTAAAGGAGCTGTTTAAGGAGCAAAATGATACTAACTTTCCTTTCTTATGCGTGTACAGCTGTTCAGTGAAAAGCAAAAAGGAGATATTTATGGCAACATTTTTATTTTTTGCACTCCTCAGGAAATTATAGAAGGTTAGACTCTTTCTGCAAGTTTCTAATGCACCTTTTAAAATAAATTAACTGCTTCTAACATCTTTGTGCAACAAATATCTAACAGCTTTTTTGATTTGTTCACAATTATTTCAAACATAGGTTATGGTCCTACCCATAACTTCACTAAAATCCTACATCCAGTATCAATTCTTTTCAGCGCTTGCATGGCCTTTGGCTCTGCACAATAGGGTTGGCTGCAGAGCGGGCCTTTGGCCAGGTCCAGTGACTAACATGCCCAGGTGCATCCAATCTTCACTAAGCATGACCTCTGATCAAGTTTTCTTGTTTTTTTTTGGGGGGTGTTGATTTTGTAGTTTTTTTTATTGATTTACTGTACTTTCTATTGACTGTGGAAACAAACACTTATTGAATGTTTTGTATATATTCATGATCAATTTCAGGGTTGTGTTCTCCGCACCATACACTGGTCATGCTTTCCATGCAGAACAATGCAAAGAATTTTAAATATGGACTCATCTACTTAACTTGCTTCAGCACTGTTATATTCCATATAGGTACCCCATATAGGCGCAGGTAACATCACAACCTTTCACCTATATTCTTCCCTACATTACATACATAACGGTTCTTAGGGACTGACCTTTTACCTAGATACAACACTGTATTCAGAACGCAGTTTTCCCCCTAGTTCGAATCTCATACATTATGCATGAGGCTTCTTGGAAGCACAGCAGGACTAACATCTCCTGTATAATATCTCTGTATAAAGTTCAGGCCCGACGTCATCCTTTAGGCCGACACAGTAACGCAGCAAGGTAGGACCCCTGGGGAGACCTATGGGTATATATACATCACATCTTGCTTAGAAAGACAGAGGAGACCGAGACTTCCCGGCTGACACACTGACCAGAGACGATGAGGTTCCTGCATGCAGACACTTCAGCTCGCAGTGGTCTAACATCCCTCACGGAGTGTCCAACTCGAGACCAGGACGGGATCCCATATTCTCTCATTCTCAGGTAATGGGGTTGACTAGATCGTAGAGGGATTCTTGGCATAACACCTACACAGATGCTAGGTACATTTAGGTACATCTAGTTAGGAAGGCATTGTAGGAGTACGCATTTTTTATCATGTGTTTTATGTACTTGTATATATTCATGATTACTGCAAGATGGTAGAACTTTACCATCCCTTTACTTTCGTAGTACTTCTAATCATATATCTCTGCTACTGTCTAATGGTTGTTGCAGCTCATCTATTCTACACTAGAATAACAACTGTTCAATAAATACTTATTGAAAACGCCCAGCCTGTTTATTCTGTGTACCTCTCTGAGACAAACTAAGTGAGCACGAGTGACTGAGCGAAAGGTAGTATATTGTTTCCACGATTCTGAGGGATCAGGGCTGTCATGTTCTGAGGTTGCCAGAATCTATTCTCTCCTTGGTAAGAGGGGACTATAGTGGCACTGCGAGCTAGCTGATACAGACAGGCTTACGTATCCGGTGGGGGTGCACGGAATCAGTCTGCCACCAATCCCACAGTTTATGTTATCCAAACGCGCAGATCCTGTATAGGTTATATAGGAAATACACAACAGCACCTCTACAGAAACATTTTATGGAGTTTCTATGTCCTCAGATTCAGGAGTTTTTCTTTCCCACTGGTAACTCAATACAGCTTTGACTGATTGTCTCATCCTCAAAGTCCCAAAAGAGTATTTTCCTTCTCTACACCCTGTTTAACTTTTCATCCCTAAGGGGTAGGTTTAGATTGTGGAATATGGCATTTAGGTTATGAGAACAATGGAGTGAAATACTGAGTCACCCGGATGGAGTGACCATACTCCGGATTTAGAGATGCTCGCTGTTCCAGTGGACATCACTTACATTGGCAGGAACCGCAATCACAGTGGTTCCTCTCAATGCTCTGAAAGTGAGCTGTGCAGCTCTGATAACATTATGGTGTGAAATGGCACACTTTCAATAACTTTTTTTATTTCCAAAAACAAAAAACCCCAAAGAAGGAGTTTCTTTTTGAAAATAAAAAAAAACAATGACCCCTCACTTTGGGAGATTTCTCCCATGGCGTGAGGATCATTAAAATATATTTACTTTAATTTACCACCACATTTTGGATGGTGGTGTGTTAAAGTAAAAACTAGCCATTTGTCTGCTCACTCTAAATCAGGCAGATGGACAAACCTTCGACGGCCCCTACTTAGTCGGACCATCAGACAAGTATGGCAGTGGCGAAGATGGAGTAGTCTCTGCTGCTGATATACTTAACTTCAACCCAGCTCTAAATGAGGTAGGTGGAGCTTCAGTATAATGGAGTACCCTCTCTGCCAAACTCAAGGTCAGACATAAAGTTTCCAGGTTACACTCCTTGCATTACGTTTCTTTTCCCCTGGGGAATGTCTGAAGAACTTCCATATGATGGAATCTTACATGTTCTGCACCCTCCTACAGGCTCCCCGGTGTTGGTTGCTTCTTCTTCAACTGATGCACACAATAGTCCTAGAAACATTTTTTGGCCTTTCTCAGCCGTGACTTGGATCTGGGAAACAGCAGTCACCCCAAATATCAACTGCTCAGGTTTCCTGCTATTCGCAAAATGATGTTTGTGCTTCATCTTGCTGTGAGATAGGCAGTTTTTTATGTGGTGGAAGGAACCATGAAGCATCGGCCAATGAAAACCGCAGAATTCCCTTTAAACTGTTAATAAGTATGTGGATTATGCATCAACTTTCACAGTTAATTAGAAAATAATTCATTCTTTGAATTTTAAATGGACTCTAAATGTGTTGAAAGTTTGTGGACTTTATTTCCAGCCTACAACCCAAAAAATCAAAAAAGGTGCCCGTAGTCCTGTAACTCAGTACAGAGTCCTCTGACTATAAAAGGAAATGTAACAAGGTTACAAGATTTTCATGGTTCACAAATTCTGTACTGAATTCACAGACTATGACAGAGTAAACAACATGGGTCCTTGAGATCCACAATTCACTGTCTATAACCAGAGTGCACAAACCATGGCAGGGGACCCCTTACGGGTATAAGAGTTCTGTAGTTTATGGCCTCTTTACTGAGTTCACAGACTGTGTCTCTCAGGGATCATGAAATCTGGCAGAAGTTTATAAACCTAACAACACAAATTTGTTTTTAAGTTTTACATTGAGAGGGCACATTTGGGGGTTCCCAGACCAAAGCTTTAGAGTCAGGGTGAGCCCAGCCTACCCTCTAATGTGTACTAAACCACAAAGAATACTCCACGACAATGTGAACGAGGTCCACGATCTAAACTAAGATGAGAGAGGAAAGCCACTAAGTGAAGACATGAATATGTACCCACTAGAGAGTGGGGAAGGAAAGGATTCCTTTTGTTTTAGTTACTCTCACACACCCTAGTGGTGTCATGCTTCATCATCGGGTCACCCTGACACCTAGAAGTCAGGGTGGGCTCGACCATATTCCAGGGAGCTCTTAGTGAGAATTGGCCAGGGGGAGTATAAAGATTAAAAACCCTCAGACAGATCCCGGTGTCCCTTTATTAGTGGACCTGTCAGGGATATTAAAAAGTGAATAAAATCGGTCAGTGGGAGTTTTATGGTCCTATGACCCTAATGCCAACATGTTTCAGTCCAGTGTAGGCCAGAAAGGTCCCGGACTTTCTTCAGGGCACAGAAACGAGTCCTCCCTGGAAAAAGCAGTAGATGGGGGGGTCCCTATCCTACTTTTATGTAAGGGCAGATAGCTGCTCCTTAGAGTCAAGTGAACAGATAATTTATCTGATATTACACTCTTATCTCCATCTGTAAAGACAAGAAAAAAGACACAACATAGTAATCATAGTGTATCATAATGTAAACAACGTTAAGCTTCCCAAGAGTGTTGTGCTAGCCAATGCACCTGTGTTGATGTGCGGTACACAACAGTCAACACACCTATTTGGTATGTGAACATAATACAATATAACATTACCACATCCGACTAGGTGGTGAATATAGTGTGGTGGCGACATGATTCGCATTCTGTCGCTATCCACGTACTTGTGCGTGCTCAGTCTCAGTGAAATATGCCCGTGTCACTCATATCAAACAGCAGAATGCTGCTACCAGTCGTTGTGGTTAAACATACACTCAATACATCCATCCATAGTATTACCCCTTACCCTTCTTTGGGAGAGAAAATGCGTCACTGGGGGCCTCAGGAGGTCATGGGGCAGCCCTTTAGTCACACACTGCATGGTTAACAGCAGAGGAGATGCCAAAATGGTAGAAAACAATTGCCCAATAGGAAGAGAAAAGAACATAAAAATGGCAAAATTATTGCCCAGCAGAATCATGAGCAGCTTCTACAACACGTACCTGTAGCAGTGTTTGTAATAGTCCCATTTACTTACTGCATCAAGGGTCCTGCCCCGCAGAGTAACCTAGTAGGTCTGGGTCCCCGGGCTTGCGCTCAGAATGACCGGGGACCTCAGTTTAAATGGACCGTAACCTCGCGGGAGAAGCCGGCTTAAGGCACGCTCACTTGGTGTGTCGAGGACTGGCGCCGGATTGACGCGTCACGCTTGATTGCTGGGAAATGTGGTCCCAACACCTAAAACATGAACGAAGAGCCCGTGTAGGTGAATATAAGTATTAAGAAACTGTAATGATGGGGTTCAAATCTATTTCGTGAGTACTCGAAAAAAGACAATCATATCACTCAAAACACTGCGCTCTTGATACCATAACGTGTCTCTAAGTTACAGAGACACGCACAATTCAAAACTCGCCAAATTTATTGTTACGAGCACTCAACAACTGGTGTTTGTTTGAGATGTGAAAACATAAAACATAGTGCCCGGGCTATAATAAAAGAGTGTGGCAGGAGTTAAAAAGGCAAGTACTACCGTGTATATACCAGATGGCGTTGTGTGCTAGATCATAGTACTACCCATATTATGCCATGTATTAAGACATATATGGGACTCAATGCAAGTTGTGTGAACTGATGGCAAGTGACGCTTGTTGTCAGAGTATGCCCTTAGAAATGGAGAGAGGCACATCTGGGCATGAAAACATATACGATTAATTGCCTCTAATAATTTGTGAAAAAATTACAAGGTGATGTACCAGGGGTTGGATAAACTAACTATGTTGTAGAGGAATCCCTGCTGTAATCATCATTTATTCAATTGATTCCAAGGTATGGAATCATTCAGTCCCGTTTCGTGGGTCCTTAAACGATAAACCCACCGTTGCTCGCGTTCTAGAAGCCTGTTGGTGAGGTTACCTGCTCCCTTCACTTTTTCAATGATTGTCCATCTGATGTCAGTATCATTGTGTCCTTTTTCGAGGTAGTGAGCCGTGAGTTTGGTTGCCGTAGCTGCCCGCTTTATAGTGCTACTGTGGTCACTTATGCGCACCTTTATCTTCCTGCTGGTCATGCCCACGTACAATAAGTCACATGGACATTTTATAAGATACACCACATTATCGGTGTTACAATTTGTAAGTGCCCTTTGTTCCCAAGGGTGTGTCATGCCAAGGTCGATTTGTTTGGTGTGTTCAGTGAGGGGGCATACCACACATGACCCGCAGGGATAATGGCCCATCACTGGTGGGTTATTCCACAGTGTGGATTGGTTCCTACCTTTAGGTTTTTGTGTGTTAGTGTATATCAACGTGTCCCTCAAGCTCTTGTTTCTCCTGAACGAGAACATGGGTTTCTCTAAAGTGAGTTTGTTGGAAGATAGGATAGACCATTTTTTATTTATGATCTTCTTTATACTGTTAGAAGAGGAGATGTATGTCGTCATGCACATCAACTTATCCGTTTGTGTTCTCTGGTGAGTTTCCGGCAACGCTTCCCTAGGGGTGTTACGTGACCTCTTTTTAGCCCTTTCTATGATTTTCTGGGGGTATGCTTTCTGTTGTAGTTTGGTGGTTAGTTTTTCTGCCTCTTTTTTGTAGTCTTTGAGGTCAGCGCAATTTCTGCGAACCCTAAGAAACTGGCTGACAGGCAACTTCTCTTTAAGGGAACGCGGATATGCACTGTCAAAATCAAATCAAATCAAAATACGCTTTATTCGATTTTTGATGCGATAAAAATCATAAAAGCACAGAAGTATAAAAGAGTAAAGCACAAATTACACCATGATACAGAATATTAAAAAACGGTACATATCTATCCTCATAACCACTTGCTATAAGATTAGTCTAAAAAAGCAGTTTACATTGTATTCCTAAACCTAATCACAGCTCTTAAAAAAGCAGAAACAGCTAAAATAGTTTGTTCATTTTCCAAAGATTGTAATCTTAAAAAAGCAATTCTGCATTGTCTTAAGCCCCATTTTCTTAAAATTGGTATTAAAAACTTTTTCCTCAATGAAACGTAATATTTACAAAACAGTGTACAATGCATAGTCGATTGTACAGAAATATCATCACAAGGGCATAGGGGCACATTTTTCGACCAATCGTTAATTTCTGGGAAAGTAGTCAACCTGAAAAAAGAACCACCTCGGAAGCGGGTTAAAAGCATACGGCAAAAACTACTCTGTACCTTTACCAAGTACGGTTGTATTCCTAGACAAATTGTCATCAGATGGTTCTCCATTACCGTTTGTTTCTCTCTTTCTATGCACCATCGTTTATCCGCTAGGTGGTTCAAATAACACATTTTTATAATTTTTCTAGATATCGTTTCCATACAAGTTGGGGAATCAAAATATTCTGGATGACCAATCTCATACGACATTTTTTTTATATAACTAATCCATGGTATACTAGCCACCTTATCTAGTTTAATACAGTCTAAAATTACGTCTCTGTTAAAACCTGTTTCCACAGATGCCCATACCTTATGCCACAATAGTAGGGGATTAATTTTGATTATGTCCGTGATATAAGTAAGACCAAGTTCCCGATGGCAATTATATGTGGCAGTAGAACTGGGGACCGCCAATAAATAGCGAATAAAAGCGTTTTCACAGAATTGAATATCTTGTGATTCTGCGATACCCCATATCCCTGCCCCATATGTCGCGGTCGTAATGCATTTAGATTTATAAATATCCAGTAGCTCAGGGACTGGTCTACAGCCTATTTTTTCGAGAAATTCATAACTGCTCCTATTGCTCTTGAAAAGGTGAGCTTTCTTGCCTTAATGGCCGGTTTCCATGACCCCTTCCTATCAAAATTGATTCCCAAGTAGGAAAATCTGTCTGTATTTTCAATTTTTTTATTATCGATAAAAATGTCACATTTTTACTTTTCTTAGTTCCACAGCTCATTGTGTATGTCTTTGTGATGTTAACTTTTAAGCCCCTTTCTTTCATATATAAAACAAAATTAGTCACAGTTCTTTGTAATCCTATCCGCGTCCGCGCCATAATAACTGCGTCGTCCGCATACAATAAAATGGGAACAGGGGTATTTTGAATAATGGGGTAATCTTGTCTATAATCAATCAAAAATTGTCCTAAGCTATTGATGTATAACGAAAAAAGAAAAGGGGCAAGTATGCACCCTTGTCTCACCCCTTTTTTAATACAAAACTTAGCTGAACACTCCCCCTGTCTCCCATATCGCACCCTCGCCCCTGCCCCCTATACAATTCCTTAATAAATACTAGCAGGGGTGGATCAACGTCCATTTCTTGAAGGATGGTCCACAACTTTTCATGTTTGACGCAGTCGAATGCGGAGCTTAAATCGACAAACGTTAAAAAGAGGTTACCCTCCTTTGCTAGAGTGTATTTCGCAATAATTAGTGATAGGTTTAGTCCCTGTTCTATCGTACCGAGACCTGTACGAAATCCATATTGATGAATCGATAGCACACCTTTTTCTTCTGCCCATAACTGTAATTTATTCAGGATGACCCTCCCTGCAATTTTCATAAATGCATCCAATAAAGAAATTGGGCGGTAGCAACTTGGGTCATTTCTATCTCCTTTTTAAAAATAGGGATCACTACTGCATCAGTCCAGGTAGAGATAAACTTATAGCGATTACAACTATTTAAAACATTCGTTAAAAGCGGGGCCCATAACGCTAGGTTAGATTTATAGACATCAACTGGGACGCCGTCCGGCCCTGGAGCTTTCCCTGAAGCACTATCAGTTATAGCCCTACTGACCTCCTCAAGGGAAATATCAATAACTATAGGAAATATTTTTGACTGCGCATCTTCTTCAGTCCCTATTTTGGCTGAGGCTATCTTATTAAAATCAACAGTCTCATCATTATAAAGAGACGAAAAAAATTCCACCCATTTCTGCTCAGTAATAGCTAAATCTATAATATCCGTCTCCCTGTTTGCATAGAAGGGTGCATTAACCGCTTTCCAAAAACCAATGGTATCTTTCTTTAGGCATGCTTGATGCAGGGCCTGCCAAGCTTCCATTTTTAATTGTGTCTTACGTTTTTTTTGGGCTAATCGATATACTGCTCGGGCCTGTCTTACTTCTTCTTTGCATCTATTCCTACTTTGGAGGACATTTTTCAAGTGAGAGTGGGCCTTGCTACAATCTCTGTCAAACCAACCCTGTCGTTTATTCGTTCCTAGCCGCTGTTCCTTTTTTAATAGATCTCGAGCCTCCTCAGTTATCTTAATAAAAGCATTCAAAATTTCCGCATCGTCACTCGTCTGAGATAGGCAAGTTTCAATGTCATCTAATGACCTTTTAACTAATTGATTAAGAAAGGCCGCGGGATCCACTTTTTCCCAATTCAATGTATATCCATTTATACTCGCTAAGTTAATATTGTAATTATAGTTACAAGTGATAACATTAGTCATAGTTGTTACTAAGCTTTTTATATTGAGATTCAATTCAATTGGGTAGTGGTCACTCATTAAAATGTCAAGAGTTTCACAGGATGAAATAGTACTCGAATATCTTTTTGACATTATGGCAAAATCAATTGTAGAATTGCAACCTCTCCCATTAAAAGTGGGCTCAAAAGGTATGGGCGGTCGACATAGTTCGTTTGCGTATCCCATGTCGAAGTGAAAAATTATATCGTTTAGCAGATCCCCTAGAACTGTATGTGAAAAATGTGTCGGAAGTTCATCCTTGTAGTTACCTAGGCCACAAATTCCCTGCTGGCTATGTTGGCATAAAAAACAATTAAAATCACCCACCCATAAAATAAGCATATCTCCAGACGTTTTTCCCTCTATATTTTTTAAGATTTGACAAAAATCCACAAGGACATTTTTCAACTGAGCTTTGGGAATATTATTATAAAAATTTATTAGCATTACAACCCCTTCTCCCCTTATGCCCATCATTAATATCTGATAGTAGTCAGATGTATTTACAAGTTTTATATTTGTGAAACCTGCTACATTAGAAATATAGGTACATAAACCCCCTTTATTTCGCCCCTGATTACTATTAATGGCTGGTGTATTAAAAGTTTGAAAACCATTTATATGGTGTTCTCCTGTTACCCAGGTTTCTTGAAGGCAGATTACAGAGAAATCATTAATAAAAGTTAACCACTCTTGATCTTTTACTTTGGTGGTTAATCCCGCAATATTCCATGTTAAAATTTTATAAGACATAATAGTATTTAGTTGCATCTGCCCTCCTCCTAATTCAGTGTGGGTCATATCTCTCATTTGGTTTTCCCCTTGCGTGATTAATGTTCTTATTTCACTAGCTCCCTTTCCACTATTATCTTGTACTGTGTCACAATTTCCATATCTTTCCCCTTCCTCTTCATTTGGGCAGAACGTGTATTCACTTTCTACCTCTAACGCAGTATCAGTAACGTAATCATGTACAGGCGGGTTCTCGCCCAATATAGGTATCAAATTCACCTTAATTTGACCATCCTCTCCCCCTTGCTTTACTATTGGTCAATCTAAATCTTCCATTGAGGTTAACAAGTCATAGCGATTATAAAGTGGAATACGCCTTGGCTTTGTTAAGTCAATACGAGAATCCCCTACATGGTTACCCGCAGAGGTCTTGGGGGAGAATGATTTGGGGGATAAAAAGCCCCTAGTGGTAGGACATTTATTTCATTATCTTTATAAGTTTCATTTCCTATCCTAGCAAGAATCGCATGCACTAGCATCGGGTCACTGAATGTTAAAACTATACAATCTCCATGTAGAGCTTTTCGACCCTTTCCCAGCCACCTAACTCTTCTTACCATTTTAAAATTTTTGAACAAAGCATCGTTAAAACCAAATTGTCTTCCTAACCAATGCAGAGACTTATTTCGGATCTCCTCCCAAGGTTCAGAATCTAAGCTATGTCTCGTTGGTACATTTGCCAAGATTACTACATAAGGTGTAGCAGCTGGTGGTAAATCAAGGCGATCACCCTCTATACTCTCTAGGTTTGACCTTGGCCTCGATACAAAGGCCCCTCTGTTAGTATTGGTATTTGTTCTAATCTTCTCTGATTCCACTCTATCTACACCCTCTATTAAGTGCAAATTATTCCTTGGGTGGATAGAACTTTCGGGTGGTAATCTAGTTACAACATGGGAAGTACCACTATTAACGGTAGATCTAACATTCATTTCAATGGGATTAATCGTGAGTCTCTCTGTAAGTATAAGATTAGGTGTATCACTGCCTTGTAAAGGCACCCCACCTATGATCGATTTATTCATTCCACTTAAATACCCCTCCAAATTTGCTACTCTATCTGTTAAATTTCCTAGGGCTCCAACCATATGACTGTACACTTCTTCTATTCTCTTAGATATTTTTTCCAATAACATTGTTTGGACATCAATTTGGCTGCTCAGGGAAGGTATACCGTTCCTGGCAGTATTTTTGCAATCAAGTTGTTTTGATGAATGCTGTTTCCCCTGTGGTTTTCTTTTCTTTAATGTTTGATTTTTGGCCGACTAATTAAACTAGCCGGAGTCTCTCTCGCCAATTTCCCACATGCATTCTCCTCCATCATATCTGGGTTCTTACTTCGCTTCAAGGGAGGTTGACAATCATCTCGTAAATCGCTCACATCTATGCGCTCAGAAAACTCTAGTCTACACCCATTTAGCGCACCCTGTGCAGTCTCACTCTCATTTGGGTTTATAACAGCTGTAATCAATGCACTATTCTCTTCCGTTAACCTGCCCTGCCTTCCTTTCGTCCCTTTTGTCAGTGTTTCTTCTACCGTGTTAATTTGTTCTTCAATTGCCCCCATAGCACCAGTCAAATATGTCAGCAATGATGTTTGGCCTGCCAATTTTAAATCGGAGTTCTCCCCTGAGCTATATGGCCCAGCTTTCTTTTGGTCATTTCCTTTGTTTTTTATAAAAGCCCCTCAAATAATAAAAAATAATACGTTAATCTATGAGTACTTGCGCATATAAATATCCATATGTCACTGTGTCCACTTTAGGGGGGTGGCCCAGCCCAGCCTCTGTCGGGCTCAGACGGGCTAAGACGGGCCCGTCTTGGCCCGGTCTTCGCCCGGGCACGTCCCGCGCGCGTCCCGCGCCGCGGAACCACGGGGCGGCTCTTTATCGCGTTGCAGCCCCTCCAGGGGCTGTGTGCAAATAGCAAAGTGTACCAGGGATCAGGGCAAGGGACAGCAGCAAAGACCTTCACGAGCGCGGTCTCCCGCTCACCGGGACCGCGGGGCGGCTCTTTATCGCGTTGCAGCCCCTCCAGGGGCTGTGTGCAAATAGCAAAGTGTACCAGGGATCAGGGCAAGGGACAGCAGCAAAGACCTTCACGAGCGCGGTCTCCCGCTCACCGGGACCGCGGGGCGGCTCTTTATCGCGTTGCAGCCCCTCCAGGGGCTGTGTGCAAATAGCAAAGTGTACCAGGGATCAGGGCAAGGGACAGCAGCAAAGACCTTCACGAGCGCGGTCTCCCGCTCACCGGGACCGCGGGGCGGCTCTTTATCGCGTTGCAGCCCCTCCAGGGGCTGTGTGCAAATAGCAAAGTGTACCAGGGATCAGGGCAAGGGACAGCAGCAAAGACCTTCACGAGCGCGGTCTCCCGCTCACCGGGACCGCGGGGCGGCTCTTTATCGCGTTGCAGCCCCTCCAGGGGCTGTGTGCAAATAGCAAAGTGTACCAGGGATCAGGGCAAGGGACAGCAGCAAAGACCTTCACGAGCGCGGTCTCCCGCTCACCGGGACCGCGGGGCGGCTCTTTATCGCGTTGCAGCCCCTCCAGGGGCTGTGTGCAAATAGCAAAGTGTACCAGGGATCAGGGCAAGGGACAGCAGCAAAGACCTTCACGAGCGCGGTCTCCCGCTCACCGGGACCGCGGGGCGGCTCTTTATCGCGTTGCAGCCCCTCCAGGGGCTGTGTGCAAATAGCAAAGTGTACCAGGGATCAGGGCAAGGGACAGCAGCAAAGACCTTCACGAGCACGGTCTCCCGCTCACCGGGACCGCGGGCGGCTCTTTATCGCGTTGCAGCCCCTCCAGGGGCTGTGTGCAAATAGCAAAGTGTACCAGGGATCAGGGCAAGGGACAGCAGCAAAGACCTTCACGAGCGCGGTCTCCCCTGTCAAAACATAACAAGCTATTTCGGTCCGTTGGCTTAGTGTAAAGTGTGCTGACCAATGTACCTCCCCTAGCCTTAGGAGTGATATCTAGAAAAGAAACTTCCGCGCTGTTCATGGTCATGGTGAAGCGGAGGTGTGGGTTAAGTTGATTAATCCAATTTGAGAAATTACTCAAGTTGGATTTGTCCCCCTTCCAAATGACCAGAATATTGTCAATGTATCTATACCACTCACACATGTTCTCAGTGTAAGGGTTAATGGGCCAGATGTGTTGGTCTTCAAAATGGCCCATGTAGAGGCACGCTATGCTTGGCGCGAAAGTGCTACCCATAGAAGTCCCATGGACTTGTAGATACATTTGTTCTTCAAAACTGAAAAAGTTCTCAGTTAAGGCTAGGCGCATGAGAGTGATTACCCAACTTGTTGGTGCCTCCCACTGCCAGTCTTCCTGTTCCAAAAGGTCTTCAATCACGTAGATGCTTTCTTCCTGTGGAATGCTGGTGTACAGCGCCTCCACGTCCAGACAAACCATGGTATTCTCTACTGGGTTGTATTCAATCCCTGCTAAGAGATTGAGAAGGTGTTTTGTGTCTTGCCCATATGATTTTATGCGCGTGACTAGGGGACGTAAGAACCAGTCGGCGTATTTTGACAAAGGTTCGAGGAGAGAACCTATCCCCGAGATGATCGGCCTACCAGGGGGTGGTATTTTGCCTTTGTGTATCTTTGGTATTGTGTAGAACAAGGGCACCCTAGGGTCGTCTGGATTGAGGAAGTCGTGTTCTTTTTTGGTAATACAGTTTTTGTCTAGCGCATCTGTTGTTAATGTTTGTATGTATTTCTTGATGCGTGATGTTGGATCTCTGTTGATTTTTTAATAATATTTTTCGTCCTCCAAGAGGTTCATGCATGCTGTTCTATAAGCACTGGTGCTCTGGATAACCGTAGCGCCACCTTTGTCGGCCGGTTTGATGACAATATCTGTTCTGGTGCTTAAGGTCTTCAGGGCCGCTCGTTCCTTGTTACTTAGGTTGTTAAAACTGCCTCTTTTTGGTTGGAGTAGTTCAACTTCTTTTAAAACTCCTTCTTCAAAGGCACTGACCTCTGGGGGCATAAGTGAAGTTGGCGGAAAACATGTTGATTTCAGTCGTAGGTTGGTGTAGCCGTTCTCATCCTCAGGTTTGTCTTTATCCATGAAAAAAGTTTTGATGCAAATTTTACGAAAAAATTCGCTAAGTTCGCACCGCAGTTGGAATTTGTCTAGAAATGCGGTGGGGACAAATCCCAATCCTTTATTCAGGATTTCGAGTTCCTCTGTGCTCAGTGTTATGTCAGTAAGGTTGACTACTAGTCCTTTGTTGCACTCGTGCTGGGTTGTTGACCTCTGGTTTGGCTCTGAGTATTCATTGATGTTCTGTCGTCCTCCCATTGGACTCTCCTGTTGCCCCTTTTCCCACTTCTTCCTCTTCTCCCGCCCTGTCCTAAAAAACATTGTTGGTTGAAATTGGGCTGGTAAAAGGGTGCTGTTTGCTACTGGGGGGGACCTTTGTAAGGAACTGGGCCAAATGGGCCTGGCCAGGGGTACATATGATGAGGTAAATACCCCTGGTTGAAACCTCCCCTACAGGGTCTTCTTGGTTTACCTTTCCAGCTTTTATTGGAGCCATCGCTTGACCACTCATCTTGTTCTGTGTCTGAGGAGCCAGAGTCCCCCACATAAGAAGATCCTGAGTCAGAGTTCTCTTGACCCTTATAATCATCTTTGATATATGGGTAGACTTTCTCGTGCGTAAATTTCTTCAGTCATGAGGGTGTCTTCGCTAGTTTTTATTTTTTATCAAGAGTGCCTCAGATAGTCGTTTGGCTGTATTTATAATGAGGATGAGCCAATCGCGTGTGCAGCGCCACGCAATCAGCGACCATTCTTTCTTGAACAAGGGATCATCTAGGAAGATTCTGGGGGCGTTGGTGACTAGTAGACCTGCGGGTGCCGCATTGCCCCACAGGTACTCAGTCATAATTGCTTCATGTAGCAAAATCTTCATCTGGGTTCGTTTCAGCTCTTTCAATTCGTCCCAATTCTGGGCCTGGTTAAGGCTTTGGTTTATGTTCGTATCCGGTAATAAAGAAGGGGCTGCTAAGATGGCAGACGCCATCTCGCCCGTGTACCCAATACCCAGTGCTTCAGCCATAATGGGTTGTATTGATAGGATGTGACTCTACTAATGGTGAGTGATGGCGACGATAGTGCACAGTGCTGTGAGTGAATAACAATAGGTGATCTCAAGTGACCTAACAGTGTCTGTCTTTAAAACATATGTTTTGGAAATTATCCAAGAAGAACCCCACAGCTGTGCTCTGCTCAAACTACGATAAAAACTATAGCTACAGGGAAAGGGTCCTCCCCTGTGCCGTAGGGGCTGAGAGGATTTTTCACGTGGGAGTACGTCCTCCCGTGTTTTACCACTAAACCACAAAGAATACTCCACGACAATGTGAACGAGGTCCATGATCTAAACTAAGATGAGAGAGGGAAGCCACTAAGTGAAGACATGAATCTGTACTCACTAGGGAGTGGGGAAGGAAAGGATTCCTTTTGTTTTAGTTACCCTCACACACCCTAGTGGTGTCATGCTTCATCATCGGGTCACCCTGATGCCTAGAAGTCAGGGTGGGCTCGACCATATTCCAGGGAGCTCTTAGTGAGAATTGGCCAGGGGGAGTATAAAGATTAAAAACCCTCAGACAGATCCCGGTGTCCCTTTATTAGTGGATCTGTCAGGGATATTAAAAAGTGAATAAAATGGGTCAGTGGGAGTTTTATGGTCCTATGACCCTAATGCCAACATGTTTCAGTCCAGTGTAGGCCCGAAAGGTCCCGGACTTTCTTCAGGGCACAGAAACGAGTCCTCCCTGGAAAAATCAGTAGATGGGGGGGTCCCTATCCTACTTTTATGTAAGGGCAGATAGCTGCTCCTTAGAGTCAAGTGAACAGATAATTTGTCTGATATTACACTCTTATCTCCATCTGTAAAGACAAGAAAAAAGACACAACATAGTAATCATAGGCACTGCAAAATGGCCGTCAGGATAGGAGCATCGGAGACGAGCTCCTGAGGGACTGGATCACCAAAAGGTGAATATCCTGATATTCCCACGGACATCCACACCACTTTCCCCCACAAACGGAACAAGGATTCTACACTGCCTCTGAGGATATCTGCAACTTCGCCATCACCCCTCCGTCTTCAAGCCGATCGGATGTCTGACTCACGCTGAGTCCATCAACGGGAGAGTCGGGTCATCGATGCTCCGCAGCGGAAACGCGATACACAACACAGCGTGGTATAGCTGGCTGTTGTATGCACCAAAGAGCCAAGGAATGTGGTGCATCACCGCGCTGACAAGGGACTGCAGCAACCTCGAGGCTTTCAGATGGTCGGACCTGTTGTCGACCCCCTCAGTGGTTCGGTGAGTGCTCTGTCTGTTACGGCATGACACACTGCTGCCTGCCGCCCCCGAGTGGATGCACTCGCCACCAGCTGTCCTTTCGTTTCCATAGGGACATCTGAAGAGTGTTCTTTTTTTCTTTTCTTTCCTTTTAAGCTAACAATTACTGCCGACAGGCTGCCCTCTCGTTTCCATACGGTCACCGGAGGAGTGTACTTGTACTTTTTCTTAAGCTGACAGGTACTGCAGACTGGAAACGGAATACAAGTTCACAGAGGCTGTAGAACTGGATTCACCCAGTGCCCCCGATCACTTGTGGAACCCAGGACCTCCATTTTGGATTCGCATGTCGTCCCCATCGTCTCGGGACCTGGCTAATTGCACATAGTCATGAAAATGTGACTATGGTCCCTGATTTCCCTTCAAATAGAAACAGAAAGAAGACTACCGGAATTCAAGCCCCTCTTACATCTACCGATTTGGTGGCCATCTTGGAATGAGCAGTCCTCAGTCCAAATATTACAGACGCAGCTGAAGTAAGTAGGCCCCCACCTATTAACACTAGTACTGGGGTACTTGTGCTGCTCTCACACTGGTTTTGAGCCCCGGAGGTCCGGCTCGCGCTGGATGCTTGGGCCCGGTGGAGGATCTCGGAAGTGGCCTGCCTGGTTTTGGTCCGCTTCCCGCTGTGAATCGATCTCGGAAGCGGCCTGGCTGGTTTCGGTCCACTTCTCGCAGTGAAAGCACAATGCAAAGGAGCGGAGTTACCAGACTTGATGCCTGCACGGGTGAGTCTGAGCCCCCTTCCCCCCGTGGACACGGAGCAGTACACTGGGGTGAGGTGAAAGGCGCAATTTGCAGGGCGTTGAAGTGAGATTGGCTCCCTGCTGTGGTCCGCCGGGTGCAGTCCGGTATGCCCGAATTATTTCGCGGCCCTCGGAGAGCCATTCCGGTCCCAGGAGGGCTTTGATACGTATGCTGTTGGTACGTGGGGAGTGCCCTGGAGGTCGGGCTCGCGCTTGCTGCTTGGACCCTGAGACTGCTCTCGATTTGTTTGTGACTGCCGCAGCCTGCTGTGAGGGCGCTACGCGAAGGAGGAGAGTTCCCGAGCTTGCTGCCCAGATGAGGTTTTGGGACTGATTTATTTTCAAACTATCAGCGCGATGCTCTGGAGCGGATGATATTTATCTACTTGTTATTTATCTGGTGTTGCAACCATTACACGGGAAGGAGCATACTCACTATACCGGGGGTCTTTTCACAGTGCCGCTGTTGGGGGCTATGTGGTGGGTCGCCACTTTTTATCTTTTGTGTTCACTTGGGAAACCGCTATGTAGGGGGGTTTAAAAGTGCTGACTTACCTTCTTATTCTCTCACACCTGCTCAGACCATAGAACCTGACAAGGGCTGACTGACTACACTCCCTGCTTATGGGGAATTTTACTGGAGTTGGCTTATGGACATTGTCTCCTCCCAATATGGCAGGCATTGAAAGGTGCTGTTACACCCCCTGCGTTTGGAGTGTCCTCCTGGATTGGGCCAAATGATGCTTACTGTAAAAGCATGGTTGATGAGGCCCTGAGCTTTTTTGAGTTTAGGGTATACACTGCTATAAATGTTTTATACTGCAGTTAATATGGCACTTTAGAGTTTATTGTATATACTGCATATAATTGTATGATAACTACGACCCCAGCCTACTGCTTGATTCCTGATTGCGACTCGGCATTTCTACCATTCAACCATGCGCCCGCCTAACCCCACCCGGAACTCTAATCTAGTGCGTTACGGACCCAACTCCTGGTCCATTAACTACCCAGACAAAATGACCAGTAATGCAAAAAAGAACTTCAAGCACAGTACTCTCAAACAACACCCGGAAACACTCATTGTAGATAACTACCACACAGCGACCAACGGCAACATGAAAACTAACTTCATTTTTTACACTAATCGCCCGACTAAATGGAAAAACACCTTCTCTCTTCACCTTCAAGTCGCCAAGTCAGTAATCATTCCCTATGGTGAAAAAATCTCCACTACCATCTCCCCGACCTTCAAAGGGGAACTCACCATTTCCATCTACAGAACTGGAACCATTCTCATACAGGCCACCGACCCGCACCTCACCACTTTTGACCGCCACTTCCCCACACTTCTCTCCTCGTTAACTAAACTGAGCCATCAAACCCTATCTCCCCTATCCCCCACCACCCTCACCAATAACGGGGAACTGATCCAATCTCCCTGCCCTGAAGAACCTCTCTTCAACTCTTGGACATCCACCATCACTCACTACAATCACACTACCCCTATCATTACTCTCCGTCGCCAAATGCCCACCATTATTATAAGGAAGACTCGGGCTGCTTACTACAGTGAGAGGATTGAAATAGCGGAGAACTCCTCAAAGGAACTCTTTACTATTTTCAAGGAGATCTTGTCTTTTGCTAGAACCACAGCCCCGACCACCAGCTCTATGGACTCTTGCAATCGGGTGGCCGACTTCTTTGCGGAGAAAGTAGGGAAGATTTACTCTACCTTCCCTGTTGCAGCACGTAATGGGTGCCAGGAGGATGAGGGGACGACCAACTTAGGGGAGGCAGAATGTCTTCGTAAATTTGTGGTTCCCCCTTGTGATTCTCTCACTGGCGTAGCCCTTAGCATCAAGTCTGGCTCACCCAGAGACCCCGCGACCCCTAAGGTGCTAAAAGGGAGTCTTGAGACACTTGAGCCTTATATCAGGCACCTCCTTGAGCTCTCCTTTACCACAGGAAAGGTCCCAACAAGATGGAAAGAGGCGATCATCCTCCCATTAAAAAAGAAGCTAGATGTTAGTATGAGCCAACTGGAGAACCTACGTCCGATTTCTCTGCTACCATATTTCGCTAAAATTGCAGAGAAGGTGGTTAATACCCAACTGACAGCTCACATTAGCAAACACAGCTTGCTTCACCCCTCTCAATCGGGGTTCCGAACATCTTATTCCACCGAATCGGCGCTGCTTCTCTCCACCGAAATCATCCGCAAATATGTAGATGCGGGACAAACGGTGGCTTTAGTCCTACTCGACCTTAGCGCCGCATTTGACACGGTGGCTCATCCAACCTTACTTCAACGCCTGAGGAAAGGAGGTTTGGTGGACCGAGCCATGGAATGGCTTGAGTCCTTCCTACCCAAGCGTAGTTTCCAGGTGTCGCAGGAACCTTACTACTCTAAAAGTATCAAGCTGAACCAAGGGGTCCCACAGGGCTCCACCCTAAGCCCCACCCTCTTTAATCTCTACATTGCCCCTCTGGCAGAGATTATTGAAAAATTTGGGGTTAGTGTTGTGTCCTACGCTGACGACACACAATTGGTGGTGTCCCTAACACAAGAACATGAGAAGGCAGCCATCAATTTCTCGATGTGTTTTCAAGAACTGGCGTCTTGGATGGCTGACAACTGCCTTAAGCTTAATGGTAACAAAACTGAAGTTCTTGTGATAGGTAAAGCTCCCACTGTCTGGTCGTCAGCGTGGTGGCCGCAGACACTGGGACCTACCCCGCCCCCCTATGATCAGGTAAAGAATCTTGGGGTGTGGCTGGACTCCAAGCTTTCCTTTGATAATCACATTAGGCGCGTGGCGGGGAAATGTTTTGGGGTTATGAGAGGTCTTTGGAAGACCTTGGATGTACTGCCAATTTCAGCAAGGAAAACTATGGTCCATGCTTTGGTGACGTCACGCATGGATTATGGGAACGTCCTGTATTTGGGAGCTAGCTCCAAGTGTGTGCAGAGACTCCAGCGCATTCAGAATGCTGCGGCTCGTCTTGTTTTAATGTTACCCAGGAGAGCCTCTTCCAACAAGGCCCTGGCTTCCCTTCACTGGCTCCCGGTAAGGGAACGAATCCTGTTCAAGGCTATGTGTGTGAGCCATCGCATTTTACAGAGGAAAGGCCCCACTTACCTGCATGACTTCCTCACCCCATACTCTCCGACCCGCTACTTGAGATCTAGCGGGACAGGGCAGGTCAGCATTCCGAACATCAGGAGAGAGAGGATGGGTGGTCGCTCCTTTTGTTTTCTGGCTGCCAAACATTGGAATAAACTCCCCCCGGGGCTCCGGCTGGAGTCTGTGGAGACACTCTTTCGTAAAAAACTCAAAACCTGGCTTTTTCCTTCTCTGAGTTCTCTGGTTTAACCGCTTGTTTCCTCTGCCCGCGATCTGAACTGTGCCGCAGCGCGGGGACACACTGGTTAGTGTAACCATGCGCTTTATAAGTTTGTTATTATTATTATTATTATTTCATCAACTGATCACTCCAGGAACAACAAACTCACAATTAACAAACACCACAAGGCCGATCTCGATCTTGACAGCTCGGACTCTAACCTCAGCCCCCCCGCGACTGAAATCCCCACAGGCACTCCCCTCTCGACCCCTGATAATCTGAACCCTCCCTCACTAACTACCCCTTCCTCCAACACTGACCCTTTTCCCCCGACCCTTACTTCCCCCTTGTCCAACGTCATCTCCAATCCAGCGGTCACTCTCCCCCCTACTACCACTGCACACTCCCCTTCCGCCGTCGCACACACACATACACAACCTGCCTCCACCGCTAATCTCATTGACATTCCCCGGAACTCTGACTTCCTACCTAGAACTTCTCTCCCTCCTCACTTGGACAGTAGACCCACTACTACTCCTCTGAACTCCCTGAATGGGAGCATTACTAAGCTGGCTCCCCGCGTCCAACCTCCCCCCTCTCCCAATCCCACTGATTCCGTCCAATCCCTGACCCCTGATCACTCTCCCTCCATAGACCCAAGTCATCCTCGGCCCCTGCCAAAAACCTTAGACTTTTTCAGCTCAATAACACAGCAACTGAACAGAATGGAGCGGAAAATTAACTCCCTTGCTGCCGATTTCCTATACTTGCAACAAGACCTTCTCAACAGGACCAAGCCACTGTGCTCCCTCTCCCCGGGTAGATTTGCTCCTACCCCACCCAATACCTCTCCCATGGCCCCACAGAGCACCCCTCGACCCTCCAGTCCATCAGCAAGTCAGGCACTTCGACCCAACCGGGATCGCCACCCCTTTCGGTACCGAAACCTGATGAGATCAACGACTCTTACCTCGCTTTGAGACAGAAGTCAGCCCCTCTCCCCATCCCTGTTATTGTTGGCACTAACAGAATCCCTAAAATTGTCCACTCGCCTAGACCTCCTGCTCAATACTCCTCTATCCACCTAGCTCCCCCCATCATCGAGGCTCCCCGCCCTCTCTCCTGCATGCTCCTAAACTGCAGATCAGCAGTACAACATGCCACAGACATTGCTGAAGCTCTACTCGCTGAAGAAATTGACATCGCTTTCCTCACAGAATCCTGGCTCAATGTCCACTCCACCCCCATTCTTGACATTCTCACCCCTCCAGGGTACAACATCATCAGACAAGATAGGCCGATCAAAACTTGGGGGGGGACTAACCATCATTCACAAAGCTGGAATACAGATTACCAAACTTAAACCTGCAGAATACCTTTCGTTTGAATACCTGGGTGTCGAACTCACTGCCAAGGGCACCTCACCCATCAAATTCCACACCATCTACCATCCTCCTGGCGAACGTACCCTTTTTCCCGAAGAACTAACATACCTAATAACACGTTTCTCCATGACAGACACAAAAGACGTGTTCCTGGGTGACCTCAATATCCACTGGAACGACCCAGAAGACTCCACTGTCCAGAACCTATCCAACCTACTTGAAATATACAACCTCAAACAACTCTGCAATAAACCAACTCACAGCAAAGGTGCAACACTGGATGCGATCATTACCAACAATGAACCGGTCTCTCTGAGAGCGATTTCTCCCATTGACTGGTCCAACCACCACCTCATTCTGTTCAAGATTGACGCACTTGTCAGCCACCAACCTATTTGTGATGACAAACCTAACCACTGGACCAGAAACATCAAAAAGTCCCTTTACCCGAACTTGAATCCAGGATTCATGCCCATCTACAACTCCAACCCTCCTCCTGGACGGCCGATGACCTCACTACACACTTTAACTCAAAAATGACAGAGGTTTTAGACCAAGTAGCCCCACTCAAACTCAAACAAATGAGGCGAACCAAATCTAAACCCTGGTTCAACGTGGATCTTAATAACGAAAGGCGTCAACTCAGACAAATGGAAAGGTCTTGGAGACTAAACCCCTCGACCTTGCACCTAGCGCAACTTAGATCTGCTCGGCTGGCATACAAAAAACAAATTTTTAGTGAAAAGGCGTCCTTCTTCCGCAGCCAACTAGATCTGGCGAAAAACAGACCGAGAGAACTCTTCAACATTGTCAAAAGCCAAACAAACTGCACTCCTTCTCACGAAATCAAAGCCACTAAAGAGCGATGTGAAGAAATTGCCACCTTCTTCACTAATAAAGTCTCTAAAATTGATCAATCCTTCATCCAAACCGCAAACCCTCCTTCCCTCTTAACCTGCCCCCCTTTAACTACCCTTGACCAATCAGAAAGAGTTCTTACCAAGGACAATCAGGTCTGCCTCCAGCTAAAAAACAATGCGCATTGGTCAGACTTTGAGCTAATGTCGGAAAACGAGGTCTTCAGTATAATTTCTAACCTAAAACCTTCTTCCCACACTATGGACCCCCTCCCATCCACAATTATAAAAGAACTCAACCACACCATTTCCCCTTTCTGGACAAAAATCATCAACGCCTCTCTCATCTCAGGCTGTGTCCCAGACTCCCTTCAACTTGGACAAATCACACCCATTCTCAAGAAACCAGGGGCCGACCCTAATGATCTTAACAACCTCAGACCTATCTCCAACCTCCCGTTCCTTGCAAAAACATTGGAGAAATGCGTTCTCCACCCACTCAACAAACACATTGATGAGTTCAACCTCCTCGACACCTTTCAATCAGGATTCAGGAAAGGCTGTAGCACTGAAACAGCTATGCTCAACATCTCTGACGATATTCACAAGGCTTTAGATGAAGGTGATGCCTGCCTACTCATCCTTATTGACCTATCTGGAGCATTCGACACAGTAAATCATCCAGCTCTTCTGGAGACCTTATCGAAGCGCTCCGGCATTAATGGCACAGTACTAAAATGGTTCACCTCCTTCCTTCAACACCGCTCGCAACAAATTAAAATCAACTCCTGTCTCTCGAAGCCAACAAAAGTCACACTTGGGGTCCCGCAGAGGCTCGATCCTCTCCCCGTCCCTCTTCAATCTCTTCATGGAGCCCCTCACAATCATCTTGAAAAAAGCTGGAGTGAATTACCACCTTTACGCCGATGACACCCAAATCTATTTCAAAATCAAGTCTCCCAGCGACATCAGTCACCTCAATGTCACTCTAACCGAGATCCAAACTTGGTTCAACGCTAACCACTTAAAACTCAACCCAGATAAAACGGAACTAATCCTATTCTCTCCAAAAAGCAACCACCGACCAATCCAAGAGTGGCTCAAGAATCTGGTTGCCCTAAACTGCCCCCTCGTCCTATCCGACTCAGTTAAGACTCTAGGCATCACCCTTGACAAGAACTTATCAATGGAGGCCCACATCAAAAACTCTACAAAAGGCGCTCTTTTCTCACTAAAACACCTCAAGAAATTGAAACCTTTTCTTCCCCACGATGACCTCAAGACAGTAGTTCAATCCCTAGTTCTCTCTAAAATCGACTACGGGAACGCCATCCTAACAGGGACTACAAAAGCTCACCTAGCCCCACTAAGGGCAGTGCTGAACATGGCCGCTCGACTCATATCTGGAGTAAAAAGATTTGAACGCATCACTCCAGCTCTCAACTCCCTCAACTGGCTTTCCATGGAAGGGAGGTGTATCTACAAGCTGGCCTGCATCACACACAAAACCCTTCACTCTCCGGCCCCCAACTACCTGAACAACAAACTGGTAAGAGCAGGTCAATCCAGAACTCTGAGAAGCTCCAACTCACTCCTTCTTATCCCTCCGAAACTGAAAAAGAAAACCACCCAGTACCGATCGTTCTCTGGCAACGCTCCCAGGAAGTGGAACGCTCTCCCTAGAGTCCTCAGATGCAACCCCTCCTTCTCCTGTTTCAAAAGGGACCTGAAACTAAATCTTCTTAACAAATACTTTCCTGACCAACGTCAACTAACCTAGACTTCAATATCTGAGTTGACTCCTATCTCTCTTGACATTCAAGGATAGTTGGTGACCGGACTGTATTAGCCACCTTCGTTTGTTTTCTCTCCCTCCCCTGCACTGTTTACCTATTTTTCATGTTGTATTTTTGTATTTCTGTTTTGCTTCCTTACTGCCTTCCTACTATGTAATGCAATTTCCTTCTGTTTTTACAGTGTGTATGTAAAGCGCTCTGATACCCACGGGTCAAGCTAGCGCTATATAAAACTTTTAAAATAAAAAAATAAAATAAAAATAGTGTATCATAATGTAAACAACGTTAAGCTTCCCAAGAGTGTTGTGCTAGCCAATGGACCTGTGTTGATGTGCGGTACACAACAGTCAACACACCTATTTGGTATGTGAACATAATACAATATAACATTACCACATCCGACTAGGTGGTGAATATAGTGTGGTGGCGACATGACTCGCATTCTGTCGCTATCCACGTACTTGTGCGTGCTCAGTCTCAGTGAAATATGCCTGTGTCACTCATATCAAACAGCAGAATGCTGCTACCAGTCGTCGTGGTTAAACATACACTCAATACATCCATCCATAGTATTACCCCTTACCCCTCTTTGGGAGAGAAAATGCGTCACTGGGGGCCTCAGGAGGTCATGGGGTAGCCCTTTAGTCACACACTGCATGGTTAACAGCAGAGGAGATGCCAAAATGGTAGAAAACAATTGCCCAATAGGAAGAGAAAAGAACATAAAAATGGCAAAATTATTGCCCAGCAGAATCATGAGCAGCTTCTACAACACGTACCTGTAGCGGTGTTTGTAATAGTCCCATTTACTTACTGCATCAAGGGTCCTGCACCGTATAGTAACCTAGTAGGTCTGGGTCCCCGGGCTTGCGCTCAGAATGACCGAGGACCTCAGTTTAAATGGACCGTAACCTCGCGGGAGAAGCCGGCTTAAGGCACGCCCACTTGGTGTGTCGAGGACTGGCGCCGGATTGATGCGTCACGCTTGCCTGCTGGGAAATGTGGTCCCAACACCTAAAACATGAATGGAGAGCCCGTGTAGGTGAATATAAGTATTAAGAAACTGTAATGATGAGGTTCAAATCTATTTAGTGAGTACTCGAAAAAAGACAATCATCACTCAAAACACTGCGCTCTTGATACTATAACGTGTCTCTAAGTTACAGAGACACGCACAATTCAAAACTCGCCAACTTTATTGTTACGAGCACTCAACAACTGGCGTCTGTTCGAGATGTGAAAACATAAAACACAGTGCCCGGGCTATAATAAAAGAGTGTGGCACGAGCTAAAAAGGCAGGTACTACCGTGTATATTCCAGATGGCGTCGGGTGCTAGATCATCGTACTACCCATATTATGCCATGTATTAAGACATATGTGGGACTCAATGCAAGTTGTGTGAACTGAGGGCATGTGACGCTTGTTGTCAGAGTATGCCCTTAGAAATGGAGAGAGGCACATCTGGGCATGAAAACATATACGATTAATTGCCTCTAATAATTTGTGAAAAAATTACAAGGTGATGTACCAGGGGTGGGATAAACTAACTATGTTGTAGAGGAATCCCTGCTGTAATCATTTCTTATTCAATTGATTCCAAGGTATGGAATCATTGAGTCCCGTTTCGTGGGTCCTTAAACGATTAACCCATCGTTGCTCGCGTTCTAGAAGCCTGTTGGTGAGGTTATCTGCTCCCTTCACTTTTTCAATGATAGTCCACCTGATGTCAGTATCATTGTGTCCTTTTTCGAGGTAGTGAGCCGTGTGTTTGGTTGCCGTAACTGCCTGCCTTATTGTGCTCCTGTGCTCACTTATGCGCACCTTTATCTTCCTGCTGGTCATGCCCACGTACAATAAGTCACATGGACATTTTATAAGATCACCACATTATCGGTGTTACAATTTGTAAGTGCCCTTTGTTCCCAAGGGTGTGTCATGCCAAGGTCGATTTGTTTGGTGTGTTCAGTGAGGGGGCATACCACACATGACCCGCAGGGATAATGGCCCATCACTGGTGGGTTATTCCACAGTGTGGATTGGTTCCTTTTGCTGGAAACTCACCAGAGAACACAAACGGATAACGTGACGACATACAACTCCTCTTCTAACAGTATCAAGAAGATCATAAATAAAAAATGGTCTATCCTATCTTCCAACAAACTCACTTTTGAGAAACCCATGTTCTCGTTCAGGAGAAACAAGAGCTTGAGGGACACGTTGATACACACTAACACACAAAAACCTAAACGTAGGCACCAATCCACACTGTGGAATAACCCACCAGTGATGGGCCATTATCCCTGCGAGTCATGTGTGGTATGCCCCCTCACTGAACACACCAAACAAATCGACCTTGGCATGACACACTCTTGGGAACAAAGGGCACTTACAAATTGTAACACCGATAAAGTGGTGTATCTTATAAAATGTCCATGTGACTTATTGTACGTGGGCATGACCAGCAGGAAGATAAACGTGCGCATAAGTGAGCACAGGAGCAAGATAAGGCGGGCAGTTACGGCAACCAAACTCACGGCTCACTACCTCGAAAAAGGACACAATGATGCTGACATCAGGTGGACTATCATTGAAAAAGTGAAGGGAGCAGGTAACCTCACCAACAGGCTTCTAGAACGCGAGCAACGGTGGGTTTATCGTTTAAGGACCCATGAAACGGGACTCAATGATTCCATACCTTGGAATCAATTGAATAAGAAATGATTACAGCAGGGATTCCTCTACAACATAGTTAGTTTATCCCACCCCTGGTACATCACCTTGTAATTTTTTCACAAATTATTAGAGGCAATTAATCGTATATGTTTTCATGCCCAGATGTGCCTCTCTCCATTTCTAAAGGCATACTCTGACAACAAGCGTCACATGCCCTCAGTTCACACAACTTGCATTGAGTCCCACATATGTCTTAATACATGGCATAATATGGGTAGTACTATGATCTAGCACACGACGCCATTTGGTATATACACAGTAGTGCTTGCCTTTTTAACTCGTGCCACACTCTTTTATTATAGCCCGGGCACTGTGTTTTATGTTTTCACATCTCGAACAAACACCAGTTGTTGAGTGCTCGTAACAATAAAGTTGGCGAGTTTTGAATTGTGCCTGTCTCTGTAACTTAGAGACACGTTATAGTATCAAGAGCGCAGTGTTTTGAGTGATACGATTGTCTTTTTTCGAGTACTCACTAAATAGATTTGAACCCCATCATTACAGTTTCTTAATACTTATATTCACCTACACGGGCTCTCCGTTCATGTTTTAGGTGTTAGGACCACATTTCCCAGCAGGCAAGCGTGACGCATCAATCCGGTGCCAGTCCTCGACACACCAAGTGGGCGTGCCTTAAGCCGGCTTCTCCCACGAGGTTACAGTCCATTTAAACTGAGGTCCCCGGTCATTCTGAGTGCAAGCCCGGGGACCCAGATCTACTAGGTTACTCTGCGGGGCAGGACCCTTGATGCAGTAAGTAAATGGGACTATTCCAAACACCGCTACAGGTACGTGTTGTAGAAGCTGCTCATGTCGCTGCTGATTCTGCTGGGCAATAATTTCGCCATTTTTATGTTCTTTTCTCTTCCTATTGGGCAATTGTTTTCTACCATTTTGGCATCTCCTCTGCTGTTAACCATGCAGTGTGTGACTAAAGAGCTACCCCATGACCTCCTGAGGCCCCCAGTGACGCATTTTCTCTCCCAAAGAGGGGTAAGGGGTAATACTATGGATGGATGTATTGAGTGTATGTTTAACCACGACGACTGGTAGCCGCGTTCTGCTGTTTGATATGAGTGACACGGGCATATTTCACTGAGACTGAGCACGCACAAGTACGTGGATAGCTACAGAATGCGAGTCATGTCGCCACCACACTATATTCACCACCTAGTCGGATGTGGTAATGTTATATTGTATTATGTTCACATACCAAATAGGTGTGTTGACTGTTGTGTACCTCACATCAACACAGGTGCATTGGCTAGCACAACACTCTTGGGAAGCTAAACGTTGTTTACATTATGATACACTATGATTACTATGTTGTGTCTTTTTTCTTGTCTTTACAGATGGAGATAAGAGTGTAATATCAGACAAATTATCTGTTCACTTGACTCTAAGGAGCAGCTATCTGCCCTTACATAAAAGCAGGATAGGGACCCCCCCATCTACTGCTTTTTCCAGGGAGGACTCATTTCTGTGCCCTGAAGAAAGTCTGGGACCTTTCGGGCCTATACTGGACTGAAACATGTTGGCATTAGGGTCATAGGACCTTAAAACTCCCACTGACCCATTTTATTCACTTTTTAATATCCCTGACAGATCCACTAATAAAGGGACACCGGGATCTGTCTGAGGGTTTTTAATCTTTATACTCCCCCTGGCCAATTCTCACTAAGAGCTCCCTGGAATATGGTCGAGCCCACCCTGACTTCTAGGCGTCAGGGTGACCCGATGATGAAGCATGAAACCACTAGGGTGTGTGAGGGTAACTAAAAAAAAAGGAATCCTTTCCTTCCCCACTCCCTAGTGGGTACAGATTCATGTCTTCACTTAGTGGCTTCCCTCTCTCATCTTAGTTTAGATCGTGAACCTCGTTCACATTGTCGTGGAGTATTCTTTGTGGTTTAGTGGTAAAACACGGGAGGACGTACTCCCACGTGAAAAATCCTCTCAGCCCCTATGGCACAGGGGAAGTCCCTTTCCCTGTAGCTATAGTTTTTATCGTTACCCTCTAATGTGGCCTTTCATTTATTTTTTCAGGGTGTGGGGAACCTGCATCCTCTAATGGTGGCGACAAGAGGAAATGTCTTTCTTTCAGCCAGCCTATCAGAGGCTTTGCATCAAGAGACCTTGCTTTGGGTTTGTGGACCCAAAATCAACAATGGGAACAAAAGCTCCTTCAACCAATCAAATTCATAAATGTTTTTTAATTGGGATCTGCGCACTGTCCTAGAAACTTGGGACAAGAAAAGGTTGCAGACTAGCAGTCTAGCTATCGCTAACCTTTAACTATTCAAAGTCCATCCAGCAAATTTTTGTAACACTAATACTTCTAAAGCTTCTGAATGGATGTACACCATATCAAGCAATAGCACTTCCTTTTGTAAAGTTCTAATTTTTTGTAAGATTGGTATAGTTCCATGTAGCATTTTTTCTGTAGGTGGGAGCTAAGATTCCAATGGGAAATAAAATGCGAAATCTTAGTGCTGTGTGCGGCATGGAACGGGAAAGGAACAATGATGGACAGAATGCTGAACAATGCAAACATTCACCCCAAGTCACAAAGATATGGGTTTAATCCATTGTTCTTTTGCTCACCACGCCACCTCAGTTTGGACCCAGCCATATGCAAATCAGTCTTGATCCTGTTTCTCATGGGAACAGTCCAGTCTGAACTGCCAGGCCAAGTCATCCCTGGAACAGAAACAAGCATCCTGGGACCTGTTTCAGGGCATCACCCCTCATCATCCAGGCTAGCTTGAATCCAGTGGTGCAGTGAGCACGGGACCCACGTCTGGACATATCCTTCCCACTTAGGGCGACAAATGCAAAAGTAACAAATGAAGGACGGAATGCTGAACAATGCAAGCATTCACTCCCAGTTACAAAGATCTGGGTTTAATCCATCGTTCTTTTGCTCACCACGCCACCCCAGTTTGGACCCAACCATATGCAAATCAGTCTTGACCCTGTTCCTCATGGGAACAGTCCAGCCCTAACTGCCAGCCAAGTCCTCCCTGGACTGGAAACAAGCCTCCTAGGACTGGTTTCGTGGTAGCATGGAATGGGTATATGGTAGGTGAATGCAGTACATTATAAGCAAAAACCGAAATTCACTGACAAACACTGTTAAATACAGTAAAAGTTGAGTAAAGTTGCAGTTATGATATGCAATATGCAAATCACGTCATAACTTATGGTGGTCTTTAGGGCTTCACTGACCCATAACTACTTTTAACCATGTGTTTTCAGTTTCTATTTATCCAGGCCAAATATTCCCTGACATTACATGTTACATTTCTGTTAGATAGGTGTGGGCCACTATCAATGACCATGATTTCATGTTTTAAGTCCTTTTTGATTTCCAATTTGGATTTAAAGCTTTCTTAGAATGTTCCCAAAATACTTTAGGGTGTTTCTTCACACGTTGCAATAAACTGGTCCGTTGTAACTGATTTGAACACGAATTTAAACTGTCTTTGATGATACCAACCCAGAATATCAGTTCCCTTTATTGCAATATACATTTTGCCATCAGTAGCTAATCCTTTCGGTGAGAGCATAATCTTATATTTCTATTGCTTTAATGTCAAGGTCTCTTTGCACCTATATATCACAACTCGAACTGATATATTTTTAAATCAAATATGATTGCTGTTTTTCTTATTAATCTGAAATGCCTTCTAACCCCTGTATGCTTGCTAAGTTTCAGGATTCTAGTAGGCCTAGAAATCATTTGTTTGTGTTAGTGCATTTGTATATTCCCTTCATCTTGCAGTTTTCGATATTGGCAGCTAGAAGTGCAATTTAAGAAATGTATGAAGTCAGTAGTGTGTTCATGAATTGTAGCTCTGCTTCTTTTCTTCGGAAGAAGATCCTGCCACCAACTCATCACATACGTTTTGCTGAAAGTGCCAAATTTCTGTCATGTGTTTGCGCCCCATAGACTAATATAGAGAGGAAAATGCTCATAGACTGTTTAATTATGCATGCATTTTAGCATAACGTTCTCCAACTGGCTATTATGGACAAGATCTCTGGTCGGTTAAAAAGAAAATTGTCACTTGATTATTTGGTGTGTTGCTCACTACTTTTGCATTAAATATTTGTTGGATCATTGGCTTCCAGACGTGTTGAGTTTTATTTCAACACTCTAAGTCCCAGTGCACATATACAAATCGGTTGTATGAGAGAGGCACGCATGACTAAACTACGCGTGCCTCTGCCACACAGCCCGAACCACGAATGCATATAACCACGCATTCCTTTACCACGCATGCCTTTAACATGCAATTTTGTGATAAAGGCATGAATGATAAAGGGGTACTTCCCCTGCCCTAAGCTACAAACCCCCTACCTGCCCCTCAAGCCTTGAGGCCCAAATGCCCGACCCCCTCCTACCCACGTGCTGTCCCTAACCCTTAACATACACTACCCTGGCCCCCTCCCACCCCGTGCTGTCCCTAAAACTACCCCAACCCCTTCCACTGCCCTTAGGCCTAAAACCCTAACCCCTAATTAAAAAAAAAAAACCCTGAGCCCTAAAAACTACCCTGCCCTCCCCATAGCCCTAAAAACTACCACTACTACCCATTCCCCTCCCCCTGACATGAGGCTTACAACCCTGCCCCTTAACATACTCTACCCTGACCTCCACCCATCCCGCGCTGTCCCTAAAACTACCACAACCCCTTCCACTGCCCTTAGGCCTAACACCCTAACCCCTAATTTAAAAAAAACTACCCGAACCCCCCAGCCCTGAAAACTACACCGATCCACCCCCGGCCCTGAAAACTACCCCAACCCCCCAGCCCTGAAAACTACACACTCCCCCTGAAAACTACACCCCCCTGCCAATCCCCAATTATGACTCCACGTCCTCTGGCTCTCTTCTTCGCGAGGTCTTCCTGCTTCCGCCCAGCAGCAGCTAGACCGTGCACTGCCTTAACCACACATATGCGTGGTTAAGGCAAGCGTGGTTACGCTTGCGATGTTGCAACACGTGTGGCTGAGGCTGCGGTTTTCCGACTGCTTTCCATACAGATCCTAACAAATCAACTTTCTCTGTCTTATAAGTCAAATGTGTTCTCTTAAAAGACCACTTATGTTTATCCCACCTAGTGGATTACAGTATTTCATGAGAAATTGGTATGGTAACACGAGAATTGACTAACAAATTAAGCAGTTGCCCATCTATACATACTTCAGCATGAGAATCAAGATACAATACCTTAAACTTATACATCCTAGAACTATACACTGGCACTAAGCTTCAAGTTTAACAAAACACGATTGAGGTAAAGAACATAATACATTCAAAAATTGACAGAACAAAGCAAGTTCTCTTTTTTTTTGGGCACAATGGGCCACTGAGGTTTAGCATTAGATCTTCCATGACATACATGCGTCTTAATTAAGTTTCACAGTCTTCGGAAAAACATTTGATTGAATTATTGAGTATGGACTAACTCTTTTTCTTTCACTAGTCTTGTTTTTGCATAGTTCTTTTTTCAGTGGCATACTCATTTAGGGGTGCATCAACTGTTGCTACTTGAGAGAACTGTTTTCTAAAAATGTGTACAGAGGAAAAACCCACCAGTCTTTCAAGGCTATGATGCTCCGAAAGTGGGTGTTATGCGGCGGCATAGTACCTCTCCAGCAAAAACATTAGCGAGAGGCCCAGCTGCCAATGGGCTTGTGTGCTTGGCCTTTTGACGTGAAAACGGGGCTTTATCTTTGTAATGTACATTTTAAAGACTAGTTGTTCCGCTGGAAAAATATTGTATCTTGAACCAGTGACTTGGCTGGTTCTTATGTGTGCGAAGATCCCTGCGGAACTGAACATATTAACATTGCTAATATATACTTCTTACTAAGCAGTTCTGCATTTCCTTATTTGGACAATCATGAACATTCCTAAGTTTTGGCGTGAGTGTTTATTTAATGCTGTGAACGTATGTAAACAAAGGGAATTTTTACCACCATGTTTGCACTTAATACATTGACCATTTTTTCCTGAGCACAAAGGCACCTCACCATGGTTAATCTCATCGCATGTATGTATTTTAAGAACACAGGGCTTCATAACAAAAAAAAGTAAAACTTGGGACTCTTTTCAGTTACCTCTACGTCTCTTCATAATTTGTGCCTACTGAGAGTGTTTACTAACTGCCCTTTCCCAAACAGGCATAATTGAAAACTGCCTTAATGAACAAACATAATAGTAAAAGAATTATACTTCTGAAAGAATGATAATAGTGATAGTTTTTCTAGTCCTACTTTTGCATATATAACATAATGAGAAGAATACGGTAATTTAGGTGCAGGAACTGTATCACATTATTTATAAGTAACTATAGAAATCTCATCTTAAAATATTTCTCGAACATGTTGATCAACCGCCAGCTTGTTGATCAACCGCCAAATATCTGCATATTTGCAGCAGTTGAATCTTTTACATCCTTCGCAATCTGGTCTCCGCCCTCGCCATAGCACGGAAACGGCATTGGTGGGGGCGGCTGATGCTATAAAGTTGGCACTGGATCAAGGGAACCAGGCTGCCTTGGTCCCATTAGATCTATCTTCAGCCTTCAGTACAGCCTTGCAGTCCCTTCTCCTTCAACGTTTTCAGACTATGGGAGTCGGAGGCTTGATATTATCTTAGATTTGCTCCTTTTTACAGAATAGGACTCAACCTGTTTGGATATCCCCGTGCTCTTCTGATTTTAAAACCCTCAACTATGGAGTTCCACAGGGCTCAGCCGTAATCCCCACTATTTTTAATATTGATATGTCCCCTTTAGCCTCCCTGGTAGAATCCATTGTTTCCTACGAGGAGGACACACAGTGATATTTATCATTGGACAAAGGCTCCACTGATGCACAGGAAGTGTTAAGAACTGTGTGTGGGCAGTGTCTGAATGGATGGACAGTCATTTTCAATGTAATGCAGACAATACGGAAATGTTTCTGTTTGGCTCATTCACTCCTCAATGGGGATTGAAGAGTTGGCCTGATCACATATCCGCCCACCCTTCCTGCCACGGTTGTTTGCAATCTGAGAGTCAAGATAGATAACCAACTGACAGTTGTTCCTCAGATTGCATCAATAGTTGGATCCAGCTTTGTTATGCTGAGTTCTCTTAAAAAAATTCTGTTTTGCTTCCTTCCTCGGCACAGAAAACGGTGATACATGCACTTATTACTGCACGCCTGGATTATGTCAATGCTCTGTACTTGGGTTTGCCAGCTTGGTGACCAAGAGGCTGCAAATTGTTCACAATGCAGCAGCCAGACTACTGTGTAAGGTTCCTCACCAGGTTTCTATCTCCCCTCGTTTGAAAGAGTTGCACTGTCTGCCAATTAGTGGGAGAATTCAATTCAGAGCTTGGTCCTGGTATACAGAGCGATCCAAGGCACTGGCCATTCCTATCTGACACATAGATTAACCCAATACTGCCCTGCTAGGACATTTCAATCCACAGATGCTGGACTGCTGTGTGTTCCTAAAGCCAAACACAAAAAATTGGAGAAGCTCCCCCTTCTCCTTCCTTGCTACTCAGTCATGGAATCGCCTCCCATTGAAGATCCCCAAGATAGAAAGTGAAGGCCACGTTCGGAAGGCCTTAAAAACCTGGGTGTTTGAGATTGCTTATTAGGGTTGGTTCCCTGAGTTGTTTGGGGTGGGATATGCTGGGATCTGCTCTATCAGCGCCGGGACACTCTCTGAGTAGCTGTGTGCTTTACAAATTTATGATTCATTGATTGATTGATTGTTCTTTCTTCCTGCCGTACACTTTCACTGAGAACACCAGGTTAATTAGGGCTCCCTCAGACATAGCAGAATGACATCACTTGGTGGAATTTATGGACATAGTGGAATCAGTTTAACATTGATCCCATTTGTGAACATAGTTACAAATATCTCAAGGGACAATCATGTGATTGTCGATAATTTTCTAGTGACTGTTATTAGTTGGTTTTTTTGGTGATGCATTCGTAAAGCCATATGTTGTAGTCTTAGGAGTGGTGGATGAGATTAGGTCTACAGCAGAAATCAGAAAGAGGCAATAGTAGACTCTAGGATTGTATTACATGTAGGGCGCGGAGCCCTGGACTGCACTATAGCACACCTCTACCTGGGTGGGCTGGGCAGAGACTGAGGCAGTACACTCTATAACAGTGAATTCACTGTTCTCAGTGCAGGTGCAGCTTTACACTGGCAACCTGACCTTCATTTCAAAGGGCTACAGAGATCCCCCTGCAGGCAGGGGCAGTAAATACCTCACCTCCCTGCAGGGGGATGCCTGAGGTGTCCTGGGGACCCCCTTTCAAGGTACACCCTCGGGCTCACTGACTGCTCCACCTCTATGTGGATCACAGTGAGTGCCCCTCCTGAAGTTCTCTTTGCCTCTGCAGCCACATCTGTAATACAGAACAGGTGAAATGGCACTGGATGTCCTCATTTGCATATGACCACGCCCCCATTAAAATGAAGGCATGCACACTAGTAATTGCGCCGGCACACATTTACCAATGATGCAATCTGTATTACAGAACGTATCTACACAAACATCTGCAGACCCTTTTGTAGGTTAGAACTATTTGCATAGTTGTGAGAGCATTATTTTGTGTAGATCTGCTTTGAGGCCTTGATGATATTTCCTGTTCCCAAAAAAATTTCTGTGGGATTCTGTAAGTTAGACCTGGCATCCGTGGTGTGGTTTCCCCTGTCCTTCTGCCTCTACCTCCTGTACTTTTGGTGTTATGCTGGACCTCATTTTGCTGGTTTATGTTCTCTGGGCACTTTGCCACTGCTGATCCATGCAAAGTGCAAGTGCTCCCTGTGTAAATTGTAATTCTGATTGGTTATCCATGATTGGCATATTTGATTTACTGGTAAGTCCTTAGTAAAGTGCACTATGTGTGCCTAGGCTAGGGCCTGTAAATCAAATGTTACTAGTGGGCCTGCAGCACTGGTTGTGCCACCCACATGAGTAGCCCTGTAAACTTGCCTCAGAGTGCAGTTTTAAACCGCAATGTCAACCTGGCAAGTACACCCACTTGTCAGGCCCTAATCTTCCCTTTTTTACATGTAACACACCCCTAGGATAGGCCCAGGGTGCCCCCATTGGCAGGGTGTCGTGTATGTGAAAGGTAGAACATGTACTGGTGTGTTTTACATGTCCTGATAGTGAAATACTGCCAATTTCATTTTTTACTATTGCAAGGACTAGCTCTCACATCATTCGAACTGCCTTTTAACATTTTTTACAAGTGTAACTTTCAATCTGGAACAGCTAGAGATTTGGAGTTTGGGCTCTCTGAACTCAGAATTTAAAAACACATCTTTTAGTGAAGGTGGTTTTTAAATTGCGTGTTTGCAAATGCCACTTTTAGAAAGTGGGCATTTTCTTGTTTTACCATCCTGTGCATCTGCCTGCTTGTAGAATTAAAGTCTGATTCAGAATGACAGCTGGGATGTTTGTGCATTCACTCTAGACAGTCACACGATGGGAGCTGAGGTGTGCCCTGCATATCCTGATGACCCATCACCAGGCTGATGGGCCTTCCTGAGCTAGAGTGGTGGGAGGAGTTGTCACAGAAACCTGAATAGGGCTGTGCCTGGCCTCTCACAATGCTAGCTCCACCCCCTTGGAGTGTGTCTAGAGCCAAGACAGGGCAGGGCAAGAGCTTATGCACTACAAAGACTATCCTTTGAAGTATGCCTTCTTTAAAGGCCAAAAGGAGGATAATTATTGGACCTAAAACCCCAGACGTTTAGAATGCTTCTGGAGCAAGAGGAGAGCTTGCCAAGGAGAAGAGCTGAAGAACTGTAAGGAGTACTGCTCCTTTGCGGTGTGTTGCTTTTCTGGGTTGACCTGCAGTTGCTGCTTCTGCTTTGGAGAGGAAAATGACTGGACTTTGCTGTGTATCCTGCTTGTGCAGTTTCACCAAGGGCTTGTGTGTGCTTGCCTCCTGTTAAAAAGTCTCAGGGCCATCAAAGACTTCCCCTGCAGCACCCCTGAGCTCCACTGCTAGGAGTTCTGACCTGCCAAGTGGTGCCAAATCCAGTTCTGGGTCCTTGGAGATTGTTCCTGTGAGAAAAAGCTGGAAAAGTCTTAAAAATCAACCCATCTTCCTTCCAGCGCCTGTTTTTCCGATGCAGCATCACTGTGAGAGAAATGTTTCCATGCATCGCTGCTGTGTGGCTGAAAAAATCAATGCAGTGCCTGCCTGCAGCCGAAGAAACTACTGCAGCCCGAATTCAGCGCACTGTGTCTCCGAAGTCCGAGACCACCGCACTGACTCCAAAGCAGGCCCAGCTGTGCGGCTGAAAGAATTGACGCATCGTTGTACTGCAGCTTAAGAAATCGACACGGCCTGTTTGCCACTGCTTCATTGACCTCCATCACATCCATGTTTCCACGTATCACACCTGTGCACCAATTTTTTACTGCATCATCCGCAGACCAGAGCCGTCTTGGATTTTGACGCATCGCTTCACCTTACAGTCTGGATTTGACGCAACACTTCTCCTGTGTGCAGCAGAACTGACGTATCGCCTCCCCAGGGACTCAGGAATCGATGCATGGTTGTGTTTTGTGACCCTTCCCTACTCTGCAACTGTGTTTCTTTGTGAATTTCGACGCATCTAAGGTACTTTTTGTAAAATCACTACATGCAAAGAGTTCTATGGACAGAAGTGCTTGAAACCTTTCAAAAAGTCATATTTTGAGTTCTGTATGTTTGAGCTTTGTCGTTTTGGTCTTGTTTGGTTTAGATGAAGATACTTTGATTTTCTAAATTGGTATGGCGTCCATTTGTAATGTTTTCACTGTGTTACTGTGTGTGTTAAGTTCAAATACTTTACACATTGCCTCTGAGATAGGCCTGATTGCTCGAGCCAAGCTACCAAGGGGGAGAGCAGGTGTTATCTTTGCTGTGTGATCCCCTTACCCTGACTAGAAGGAAGGGTCCCTACTTGGACAGGGTGTATACCACTGCCAACTAGACACCCTAATTCTAACAGTGGTTTTCAGCGGTCAGGATAGGACTTGTGTTTATACTTTGGAATACATTGATTGGTGTACACTACTACCGAGTGCAGACCATTACGCAAACACATACTGTTTTTTTGATTTTTCCTGTTTTGTGATAACACTTGAAGTATCCACGAATCATGTCACAGCATGGTGAGCCCGCAAGTGATGTTGCAGATTTGGTGTTTGAGATTGAGAAGTTGAAATCCTACATGGTGCCTCAACCTAAGCAGTTTTGCAAAGATTTTGAATGCCCAATTTGAAGCTCCATTAGGAAGGAGGAGCTGCAAAAGGCGCTGAGGGTCTGGTGGGCAGGAAAAAAATCTGGGGAGGCTGAGGAGGAGAATGTAGACCTGGAGGTAGAGTCATCAAATGCATTTCGGATCTCAGGTTCTGCCTGTGGGAGTATCTTCCAGGGGTGGCAGAAGTGTGTCATCTTGGAGTCTGTCCCCAGAGGAGCTGGAGGACAGGCAACAGGCCAGAGAGCATGAGAGAGTGCTTGAAAAGCTCAAGTGGGAAATGGAAAACAAAAAGTAGGATTTGAAAAGCAGAACGTTTGAAATGGAGCACGAGCAACAGGAGGAAGAGAAGGAGAAAGCCCTTGCTCTAGAGGAAAATAAATCGCTTCTAGCTTATGAGTTAAGTTTGAAGGAGCTGGACCTCAAAGCCAGTTCAAATGGTGGCAGTGTGCAGCCAATACAGTCTGGGTGGCAGGTGCACATTCCAAAGGATTTGATAAATGATTTCGAAAGGGGGGATGACATCCATGCTTGGTTTTTGGCATATGAGGCAGTACTTCATATGAATCAGGTCCCTGACACACACTGGTGGGTGGGTCTGTGGAAACACTTTGAGATAGAGGGGAGGGACACTTTGACAGCCCTAGGGCTACACACAGGTCTCACCTACACATCTTGAAGGATGCCATGATCACCCGGTATGGTCTCACCCCAGAGCAGTACAAGGAAAAGTTTAGGTCTTTTAAGAAAGCTGATTCTCATACTTGGTTGGAATGTGTTGATCATTTTTGCAGAGCACTGGATGGTTGGATAAAGGGCAGCCAAGTAACTGACTATGAGGGTTTGTATAATTTGATTACATGGGAGCACTTGTATAGTCTTTGTTTTCCAGAGCTGTGCCAGCATCTGATTGACAGCAAGCTAAATGACCCCAGAAAGCTTGCTCAGGAGGCGGACCGCTGGATGAGTACCAGGGTCCACAAGGGGTCAGGGGGAGACTGCCAAGGGTGGGCAAGGACCCCAGCAGAAGAGTGGGGGGGACAAGAGTAAACAGAGGGGGTTCTCTAAACAGCCCCAATCTAGTTCCCTGGGTAAGGAATCCCCTCCCCCAGGTGGGAAAAAAGACTTGGATCTCTACAGGGCAGCCTGCAGAGAGGGGTCTCAGCAAGTGTTATGCATGTGGTCAGGAGGATCACATGAGGGGGGACCCCAAGTGTCCCAAGTGGGCACTGGCACCCACTTGTGTGCAGTCACTGGGATTGGCCAGTGTAGCGCTTGCGGAGGAGTTGGTTCCAGGAGAAGGGTGGGAGCCAGCTGAGATGACCCTAGTCTCACTAGGGGACAGTGAGATGGTCCAGAGGACCCTTGTGCCTGAAAACACCAGGAAGTACAGGCAGTGGGTGATCATCTTTAGACACAGGGTGGTGGCTCTGAGAGACACCGGAGCCAGAGTGACTATGGTAAGGTGTCACCTGGTGTCTGAAGATCATGTAACTCTCAATGTGCACCACCAAATAATTGCAGTTGACAACTCTGAGCACCAGTACAAGGTGGCGCAGGTTCCGTTTGAGTGGGGGGTTCTCAGGTTCCTTGAGAGTAGCTGTGAGCCCATCCATGCCTGTTAATTGTCTACTGGGCAATGACCTGTAGGATTCCCCTTGGGGTGAGGTGGAACGCCGGTCACACTTGAGATGTTGGGGTTGCCTGAGTGGGCATGTGTGACCACTCAGTCCATGGCAGCCGGTAGGGGTGATCAGAAGGGCCTGGAGCCTGAAAGAGTGGCCCAGGTTCCTGCCAGGAAGAGGAGAGGCAGGGGGCTCAGGAAACCCCCCCGTAAGTTCCCACAGTCCGGGAGGAGGCTGAACCTGAGGGTGATGCCCTGGAACCTACAGGGGAGCAAGTGACTGAACTGGGAGACTTGCCTGAGCTGACCCATTGGCAGCAAGAAGGGGGTCCCACCAGAAAGGAATTCTGCAGGGAGCATAAAGACTGCCCTACTCTTTGGCTGCAGACCAGGTAGCTGGCAAGGAGGCTGGATCACACTAGATTTACTGGTAGAATGGTCTCCTGTATAGGGAGCCTAAGGTTGCTGAGCCTGTGGCAGCCAATTTGCTGGTGGTACCCTATCGCTTTACAGCCTTCCTACTGGTTCTGGCTCATGATGTGCCTTTGGAAGGACATTTGCTGCAGAACAAGACCTTTGAGAGGCTTGTCACCCACTTCTTTTTGCCCCAAATGCGTAGGAACTCTGATGCACGTTGCAGGTCTTGCCAAACTTTCCAGCCAAGAGTGGAGGGAGATGTAAGGCTTCGCTCTAGCCTTTCACTGTCATGAGCACCCCTTTTGAGAGGATGGACATTAACATTGTGGGGCCTCTGGACCCCAAGACAGCCATGGGCAACAGGTTCATCCTGGTCTTGGTGGACCATGCCACCAGGAACCTGGAGGCTATACCTCTGAGAACAATGACAGCACCAGTGGTGGGCCGAGCATTGATGGGGATCTTTTACCACATGGGTTTCCCCAAAGAGATGGTATCCTACCCGGGTACCAACTTCAAACCACATATATAAAGTCTCTGTCTGAGGAGTGTGGTGTAACCTACAAGTTCACCACTCCTTACTACCCTCAAGGTAATGGGTTGATTGAAAGATTCAACCAGACCATGAAGAGCATGATTATAGATCTAACCGACTCCATGAGGCGTAAGACGGATGTCCTCTTACAGTGCCTCCTCTTTGCTTACAGGGAGGTACCGCAGAAGGGACTTAGCTTTATCTCCTTTGACCTGCTGTATGTGCACCATCTCAGGAAGCCCCCAAGGATGTATTTCGCTACATGCTGGCCTTCAGAAACCAGACTGTGCACTTCAGGTAGCGCGCTCAGGCGAACCTAGAAGATAACCAGGAAGATATGAAATGCTCTTATGACCAGAATGCCACTCTTGTTGAGTTTAAGGCTGGCCAGAAAGTGTGGGTCATGACCCCAGTGGAGCCGCAAGTGGACTGGGCCTTTGAGGTGGTGGAGTGCAAGAGTGATGTCACCTATTTGGTGAACTCGCACACTCCAAGGAACCCTTTGAGGGTCCTACATGTGAACCGCCTCAAACCTCACTTTGAGAGGTCTGAAGTGACTATGCTCCTGGCTAGAGGTGATGGAATGGAGGAGGAGAGTGAGCCTCTTCCTGACCTCCTGTCTGCCAAGGAGCCCGATGGGTTTGTGGAGGGTGTGAACCTCTCCCCTACACTGACCCTGGAAGTAGAGTGACTGCCGCCAGTTGCTGGGACAGTTTGCCTCTCTGTGTTTTTTAACCCCAGAGGTCACCCACTGGTGTACCCACAATGGGTATACTGGAGATAGTTCACCTGTAAAGCACAACATTTACAGGATGACTGACAAGGTCAAAGCCAGCATCAAGGAAGAGGTTTCCAAGATGCTAGTGTTAGGGCTGATAGAGCACTCCAGCAGTCCTTGGGCCAGCCCAGGGGTCTTGGTCCCAAAGGCTGCTGCACCCAGTGCCACATCTGAACTTCAGTGCTGTGTGGACTACCGTGGGCTCAACGCCATCACCAAGACTGATAAGCACCACATCCTCAGAGCTGATGAGCTCATCGATCGGCTAGGAGCTGCCAAGTTCCTCAGTACGTTTGACTTGATGTCTGGGTACTGGCAGATTGCCTTGACCGATGGGGCCAAAGAGAGGTCAGTGTTTTCAATGCCATGGGGGCACTTCCAGTTTTATGTGATGCTCTTTGGGTTGAAGAATGCCCCTGCCACCTTTCAGAGGTTGGTCAACCAGGTTTTGGCTGGGCTGGAGGATTTCAGACGTGCCTACCTGGATGACATTGCAGTGTTCAGTGCCAGTTGGGAGGATCACTTGCATCACCTCTGGGAAGTGTTGAAGGCCCTGCAGAAGACAGGCCTCACTATCAAAGCCAGAAAGTGCCAGAAAGGGCAGGGGTCTGTGATCTACTTGGGACACCAGGTAAGAAACAGCCAGGTGGTGCCCCTACAACCCAAGATTGACACAATTCTTGCTTGGGAGCCCCCCAAGACTCAGACTGAGGTGAGAGCCTTTTTAGGTCTCACCGGTTACTAAGGGAGATTTGCCAAGGGGTATGGCACCATTGTTACTTCCATGACTGAGCTGACTTCTAGGAAGCAGCCCAGGAAAGTGATCTGGACTGAGGCTTGTCTGACGCTTTTGATACCCTGAAGGCAGCCATATGCACGGCGCCCGTGCTTAAGGCGCCCGACTTATCCAAGGGATTAGTTGTGCAGACAGGCGCTTCACAGCATGGTGTGGGGGCAGTTCTGCCACACCTAAATGAAGAGTGCCTAGACCAACCTGTAGCCTTCATTAACAGGAGGCTACTTCCCCGGTAAACAGAGGTAGAGCGCAATTGAGAGAAAAGCTTTGCTGTGGTCTGGGCACTGAAGTAGCTAAGACCCTACTTGTTGGGGACAAGTAGGGTCTTAGCTTCAGATGGTTAATGCAGATGAGGGGTAAGAACCCAAAACTGTTGAGGTGGTCCATTTCCTTACAGGGGATGGACTTTACGGTGGAACGCTGCCCTGGTACATAAGACGCCAATGCTGATGGTCTGTCCAGACTCTTCCGCCTTAGTGATGAGAACTTCCAGGAGGTTGGGTAGTTCTCCCTACTTTCAGCTGGAGGGGACATGTGTTAGACCTGGCATCCATGGTGTGGTTTCCCCTGTCTTCTTGGTGTTATGCTGGACTTCGTTTGTGTTGGTTTATGTACTCTGGGCACCTTACCACTGCTGATCAGTGCTAAAGTGCCAATGCTCCCTGTGTAAATTGTAATTCTGATTGGTTATCCATGAATGGCATATTTGATTTACTGGTAAGACCCTAGTAAAGTGCAGTGTGCGTGCCCAGGCCCTGTAAATCAAATGCTACTAGTGGGCCTGCAGCACTGTTTTTTGTTGTTGTATTTTTTGTATGGCGTTTTATATAGCGCAAACTTGACCCAAAGGTATCAAAGCGCTTCACATGAGCACCAGTTGCGTTACAGATGGACGCATTCATTTTTGTTTGTTTGGCACGGGGAGACTAAGTGATTTGCCCAGAATCACAGAATGTTGAGTGTCCCTGCAGAGACTCAAACCTGGTTCCCCAGCTCCAAGTTTGACCGCTCTAACTGTTAGGCCACATCCTCTGATGTCACCCACATGAGTAGCCCTCTAAGCTTGTCTCAGGCCTGCCATTGCAGTGTCTGTGAGTGCAGTTTTAAACTGCCTTGTCGAACTGGCTAGTGCACCCACTTGCCAAGCCCTAACCTTCCCTTTTACTACATGCAAGGCACCCCTACGGTAGGCCCAAGGTACTCCCATGGGCAGGGTGCAGTGTATATGAAAGGTAGAACATCTACTGGTGTGTTTTACATGTCCTGAGAGTGAAATATATAAATACTGCCAATTTCATTTTTCACTATTGTAAGGAGCTGCATTGTAACATTTTACAAGTTTAACTTTCAATTGGGAATAGCTAGAGATTTGGAGTTTGGGCTCTCTGAGCTCAGAATTTAAAAACACATCTTTTAGTGAAGGTGGTTTTTAAATTGTGTGTTTGATAATGTCACTTTTAGAAAGTGGACATTTTCTTGTTTTACCAGCCTGTGCCTCTGCCTGCCTGTGGATTCAACGTCTGGTTTATACTGACAGCTGGGTTGCTTGTGCATTCACTCTAGACAGTCACACAAAGGGAGCTGAGGTGTGCCCTGCATATCCTGATGACCCATCACCAGGCTGATGGGCCTTCCTGAGCTAGAGTGGTGGGAGGAGTTGTCACAGATACCTGAATAGGGCTGTGCCTGGCCTCTCACAATGCTAGCTCCACCCCCTTGGAGTGTGTCTAGAGCCACGACGGGGTGTTCGAATTTGGTATCATTCGCTACATCGAAAGGCTAATAGAGAAGAGATTATTATGAAAAGGCTTCAGAAAATTTATTTTGAGACAGGGTGTAAATTTAACATCAGAAAATGGCAGCAGCTTAGTGAGATAAGTAATAAAGCGCTGTGAGGTGCTAATTTCAAAAGAATGAATTTTTTATCCAGATGGATGGCATATTACACCCCATTGAGACTGCATAAGATGTTTCCAACAAATCAGAACCAATGTTTTAGATGTAAAAATAAAGGATGAAGGGGGTTGGGTACATATATTTTTTGAGTGTATTAACCTACAGCAATTTCAGAAGGATGTTTTTCTCTTGATTACTCGCTGTTTGTCTAAACAATTGTTCCATCCTGTATGTTGGTTTTATTTGGGTCATCAGGGAAGGTAAAATGTCTGAAAAAATACCAGCAGGATTATCTATAGCAGTTGCAAGGTCACTTATTTTACAAAACTGGAGAACAAATAAACAACCAATGATTGGACATTGGGTTAATAAAATGTGCAGGACTTATAGATTTGAGGCCTATGCAAAGTGCGTAGGAGTCACTGCAAGATTTAGAGCTATCTGGGCAAGATTCTCTTCTTATTTTATAACTTAGAAGATCATATTTCAACTGAATAGCACTGTTTTAGGGATTACATTTTTGCACTTTATTAAACATTTGCTGCTAGTTCTATAGGCACTTTAAATAATTTTTATACCAATATGACAGAGAGAAGTAGTCGTTGTATTGATTTCAGAATACTAATTAGGCATTAATTGCTATTAGTAAGTACAATGTATTGGTTTTTTCTGAATACTACCAGGGGGAAGGAAATGTCTGGTAGATTATGTCAATACAGTTAAATGCGGGCCAGTGATTAACCTATTTTATATATGTTATTCAATTTATACATTCTGGAACTGGCTTTTATGAATTACTCAACAATGGATGATAACTCTGATCTTTTAACGCCAAGCGGTATTATGTATTTTTCGTCACTTGATATTTGGTATTTTCTATTTTCATCTTTTTATCTTTTCTGTAATGTTATTTTTATTCCTGCTCTAATAAAAAAAATTCAAAAAAAGAGCTGAAGTGTGCCCTGTATATCCTGTTGGCCCATCACCAGGATGATGAGACTTCCTGAGCTAGAGTGGTGGGAGGAGTTATGACTGACACCTGAATAGGGCTATGGCTGGCCTCTCATAATGCTGCCTCCACCCCTCTGAAGTGTGTCTGGGGCCTAAACAGGGCAAGGCAAGAGCTTGTGCACTGCAAAGACTATCCTTCGAAGTATGCCTACTTCAAAAGCCAAAAGGGGGATAAGTATTGGACCTAAAACCCCAGACTTTTAGAACACTTTGGGATCGAAATGAGAACCTGCCAAAGAGAAGAGCTGAAGAACTGTAAGGAGGAGTACTGCCCCTTTGTTGTGTGTTGCTCTGCTGGGTTGGCCTGTAGTTGCTGTTTCTGCTTTTGAGAGGAAAAGGACTGGACGTTCCTGTTTATCCTGCTTGTGAAGTTTTTTCAAGGGCTTGTGTATGCTTCCCTCCTGTTAAGAAATCTCAGGGCCATCAAAGACTTCAACTGCATCATCCCTAAACTTCTGGGAGTTCTGACCTGCCAAGTGGTGCCACTTCTAGTTCTGGGCCCTTGGAGGTTGTTCCTGCTACAAAAGCCAAAAAAGACTTAAAAATTGACACATCGCCCTTACAGCACCTGTTTTTCCGACGCACCACTGCCGTACTGGAAAAGGTTTCCACGCACCGCTGCTGTGCGGCTGAAGAAATCAACACAGTGCCTGCCTGCGGCCAAAGATACTGCAGCAGCCCGAGTTCATGGCACCATGTTTCTGAAGTCTGAGACCACCGTACAGGCCCTGCTGTGCGGCTAAAAGAATCGGCGCAACGTTGGACTGCGGCTGAAGAAATAGACGCATCTACTCTTTGCCACTGCCACCTTAACCTCCAGCATGTCCGAATTTCCATGCATCGCACATGTGCGGCAATTTTCTACCACATCACGCGCAGACCAGAACCGTCTTGGATTTTGACGCAATGCTTCCCCTTACAGTCCGGATTTGACACAACTCTTCTTCTGCGTGTAGCAGATCTGACACATCGCCTCCCCAGGGACTCAGGAATCAGAGCATCGCTGTGTTTTTCAATGCTTCCCTCCTCTGCTGCTTTTTTTCTTTGTGGATTTTGATGCATCTAAGGTACTTTGTGTAAACTCACCGCATCCATAGAGTTCTACGGACAGAATTGCTTGAAACCTTTAAAAAGTCATATTTTGAGTTCTGTATGTTGGACTTTTGTCATTTTGTTTTTGTTTGGTTAAGATAAAGGGTGTATATCACAGCCAACTAGAGACCCCCATTTCTAACACTGTAACAATGGTTTTGTAAAGTGTGTAGTTTGTTTTGGTTGATGATTGAATAATTTCATCTAGTCTTACTCAGTCATTCAGCTCTGAGGGTCTGATTTAGAGTTCAGCTGATAGGTTACTCTGTCACAAACATAACGGATATCCCATACGCAGTATTACAAGAGCTTTATATCCAATGGCACTTGTAATACAGAGGACGGGATATCCACATATTTGTGATGGAGTAACCTGTCCGCAGAACTCTAAATCAGGCCCTTAGGCTTGAAGGATTTGAGTGTGTCATTGTTTTGTGGAAGAGAAAGCTCATGTCTTGGACAAGCATACTGGAAATAATGTAAAAAGAAATTTGTTGAGGCATCGTATGTCAGTTCTGTTATTTTGTTTGAGAGGATTTCAGTAGAGTGTTGTCTGAAACTGTGTGTGTGTGTGTGTTTGTGTATGTATGTTTGTGTGTGTTGTTGTGAGCCTCCTCCTCCCCTTCAGACCTGGTAGGTTTCCTTAGCCCCCCCCCTGGATCATGTGCATAGTCCTGGCCTCTGCGGAGAAAAGGAAAGCAGGAAGGTGAGTCTCCTCACCTTGTTTGGACTATGGTAAGGGCTTTGGAAATCCAACAGATCTTCCAGAGAAGCTCTTGCAAGGTGTAAATGATAAATTTTATCCCAGATGTCCCAAATCAGTGCACAGGACAATCTTGATTATTTTAAATTAATGGGCAGTCCAGTAATAAAACATATTATTAGAATGAATAGAATAAAACCTCAAACATTGTATATCACATATTAGCTAGTCGAAAACTCCTGTCTGCCTTGAGGAATTATGTTATTGTGCTCTCTTGTTGCTGAGTAACACAAATCCTCGCTAATACCAGCTGTAGATCTGATGTTCTTACTTAATTTAGGCAATGGCTGGAAATAATACATAGAATTAGACCTGACTTTTGTTGGCTTAATCCAGGGATGCCGTATGAAGATTGATCTTCCAGTGGCATGGATCATTCAACTGATCATCTTTGAAGCAGATTTTTTCTTGATTCAACTCTATGGCCCTGATTATAAGTGAACGGGTGTTTTCCAACACCAGCATAAACACCTGTTTGAGCATGGATGGGAATTTCAAGTTGTACACAGTTTCCTGTACCCAGTGATTATCGGTGTGATAAAGTGCCCACTCTTCTAAAATTTAACAGAGGAAAAGAGTAGGGTATTTACCATCAAATGCAAATATTGGTGTGGCAAGCACCAAACTCCACATTATTCCTCAAAAAAGTGGAATGTGTGGAAATTGCTACACCTGATGAATTCCAAAAGCAGCGGATTCTGATTATATTGGGTGTGACAATTGCACGTGCTCTCATAATCAAGACCTAAGTCAATTCTGAGTCTCTCTGCAATGTTCCCAAAACACCCTCACTGTTGAAAACATATAACTTCTTAGAGAAACAGAATGCATGATGAAGAACTGCAGGAACTCTGTCACCAGGATCCTCAACTATTGCAAGTCCTGGAGGAATGAATGGAGCTAGTTTACATACAATGGCCCTCATTGCGACTGGCCATTTTTTTTAGATATGTGTGTTAACTCCTGCTATCAAACATATCACAATTATGAGTTTGGCTGCTAATATGGCAATCCAACAATTTTGCCCCAAATCCTGCTGAAATTCCTTGGGGGAAATATGCCCAATAATTAATCGAAAAATTTAATTTTGGTTCATTGACCACTACAATCCACATCTTAGTCACCATTACTGGGAACAAACTCGTAATTGAAAGCATTTTTACTGGACCTGATAAATTACAACCTAGCAGGGTCGGATTTTATTGAGGCCGATAAATATCACCCCAAACACCAGGACACTTTAAATAATGGCCAGCTACATATAAAATGGTCAACGGGTATTCTGAAAAGAGATGCCATAATGTAATATGTAGTTTTCTCAAAAACACTCACCATTCCCAAATGTTGCTAATATGCCACATTGTGTAATTATGTGCCTTTTGTGCCCAAAAATAGAGCAAGTGAACAAGAATAATGCAAAAAAACAGAACACCAACTGCTGCTGTTTGTGGCACTATGTTTATGGTGCTATTTTTGAGGAATGCAAAAGAAGAATTGTTATGTTATGTTATGTTATGTTACCATGATTTATAGAGCGCTACAGCTGCCCTGGCAAAAGGGCGTCCCGGCGCTGACACCAAGAAAAACTGACACATGCAGATGGAACAGACAAAGGACTATGGTGCAGGGAAAAGGTGAGTCTTGATGGCCTTCCTGAATTCTAAGTAGTTACTGAGGCCACGGATATGCGCAGGAAGTGCATTCCAAATTGATGGATGGAATGCTGAAACAATGTTAAACATTCACCCCCAGTACACAGATCTGTGCCTAATCCATAGCTTTTTTTGCACACAATGCCATTCCAGTTATACCCAGCCATATGCAAATCAGTCTTGACTGTGCTATTCATGGGAACAATCCAGCCCGAACTGCCAGGCCAGGTCCTACCTAGACCGGAAACAAGCATCCTGGGACCAGCTTCAGGGTATCACCCCTCATCAGTCAGGCTAGTTTGACTCCAGTGGCATGGTAAGCACGAGACCCAGGTCTGGGCCTACCCATCCCACTTAGGACAACAAATGCAAGAAGAATTGATGCATTGAATTCGGAAACAATGTAAACATTCACCCAAGTGCAGCGATATGGGCCTAAATCCATCATTGTTTTGCACAACATGCCATTTTAGTTTAGACCCAGTCATATACAAATCAGTCTTGACCTTGCTCCCCATAAGAGCAGTCAAATGGGAACTGCCAGGTCAGGTCCTCCCTGAACAGGAAACAAGCATCCTGGGACTGGTTTCAGGGTATTACTCCTCATCAGCCAGGCTAGCTTGACTCCAGTGGCATGGTGAGCACGGGACCCTTTCTGGGCATACCCATCCCACTTAGGGCGGCAAATGCAAAAAGAAGAATTGATAGGTGGAATGCTGAAACAATGTCAAACATTCACCCCCAGTACAGAGATCTGGGCTTAAATTCTTCATTTTTATTCACACCATGCCATTCCAGTTTGGACCCAGCCATATGCAAATCTGTCTTGACCCTGCTCCCCATGGGAACAGTCCAACCGAACCTCCAGGCCAGGTCCTCCCTGGGCCGGGAACAAGCATCCTGGGACCAGTTTCCGCATATCACCCCTCATCAGCCAGGCTAGCTTGACTCCAGTGGCATGGTGAGCACGTCTGGGAATGCCCATCCCATTTAGGGCGACAAATGCAAAAAAAGAATTGATCGATGAAATGCTGAAACAATGTCAAACATTCACCCCCAGTATAGACCTGGCCTGGCAGTTCGGGCTGGACTTTTCCCATGAGGAGCAGGGTCAAGACTGATTTGCTATGGCTGGGTCCAAACTGGGGTGGAATAGTGAGAAAAAGAATGATGGATTAAACCCAGATCTCTTGTCTGGGAGTGAGTGGTTAAAAGGTTTCAGCACTCCGTCCATCATCTTGTTGTGTTTGCTATTTTTTGAAGAGCGAAATGCAAACACATTTAATGCTAAAATATTATGCCACATGCCAGTTCTTCATTTTGCGTAGTTACACATAATTTGACATCATTTTTCTAAAATTGCATGTCATTATACAAAAGCAAATTATGCAAATTTTGCACAACCCTAATTAAAATGTTTCCTCAAACAAATCATAATAACATCATGATGAACTTCTGATGAGAGTACAATTCAGATGGGGCTGATTGATTCAAGCTCAGCCAACGCTCACCTTCTTAATACACTACTCACTATATCCGCCACACACAGGTACACACATACATACATTCACTATAAATGTAAATCCAGTACTTGACTATGACTATGACTAAAGCTTACTGAAATACAAACACATAAAAATAAGACACTGGTGAAAGCCAATAACAGAGCAACGGTAGCATCTTGAAGATAGTAAATAGAGTCTGAATAAGGACACAGTATAGTTGGGTTGAACATAGTGCTGTGGTGAAATGTAAGCACATCTCCCCAATTAAATTTATAAATTGGAACATCTGTCTATCATAAATGTTGTGGCTCTTATCTCTTCATTTCTGACAGTATCCACGTTGCACGAATCCCAGACTTATTAGAGTAGATAAGCTATTGCATTTAGGGAAGAAAATAACAGACTTTTATTTCTTTGGAACGCTACATTTTCAGCAGCCATTGTTGTGGATGCATGCATTTCAAAGAGTATGCTGTTTACATGAAGCCCTGATGTGGGGTGATGGTGTTCAATGACTTGAGTGTGTTTTTTGAAAATACGAAAACATTACAAAACAGTGCATTTTCTGGTCCATTTAGCTTTAGATTTTTACAACGTAGCAGCTATGTCAAAGATGCCCTAATATTTTATTGTCCCGTTCTCATTAGGAGAAGATTGATAAAAGTTAAGGTGGAATATATACCAGGAAAAGCGAGTGGGATGCTATACTTTTAAAATTCCTTAAGTTTTAAAGAAGCTATGGCGTAATTCACCATTCGTGGCATAGACACAACTGTCTAAACCCTCACCTTCTATTATGGATGAGAGATATTCGATAGAGACAAAGGGGCATATGCATCAACATTGTGATTTGCGATTCCCAAATTGCGATTTTTACAGAATCGCAATTTGCGTATCGCAAAATGGAATGCATCAAAAAATCACAACATTTTTGCGCATCGGTATTATTCGCAATTGCTATTTGCAATGAGGAAATACTGACTTGCAATTTTTGCGAATACGCTAATAGCGAATCGCAAATAGCGATTCCCATAATACAATTCAGCATGATGATGTAAGAATCAGGAAGTGACCACGCCCATGCTGTTACCTGTGTGCTGGGAGTGAGGAGGAGGAAGCAGACTGCTGGAGAACAGAAGTTTGAAAACTTTGGGACTTTTAAACTGGTGCAGTTACCGGCATGGCTTCAGAAACACCACAGAAGGAGCGCAAAAGGAAAATGAAATTTAGTGAAAAGGAGTTGGAAATACTGATAGAAGAAGTGGTGAGGAGCCATGAAAAACTGTTTGGTAAACAGTCACGGCAGGTCCCAGAGTCGGAAAAAAGAAAACTGTGGCTGGGAATCCAAAGAAAAATAAATGCAGTGGGAGTTACTCAACGTAGCATATCGGATTTGCGGGCCATCCACCCAAACATCACCCAAAGCCTTGGAGGACCTTGTGGCGTCCACCCTGCAACCGGAGGCAGTTGTTGGAGTCACTACAATAGATTCCTCAGCACCACCCAGTACCTCCCAAGGTAAGATGCATGCACATTAACACCCAATTTCAGTATTAGCAAACAAACTGTGTAAGTCATATCTGGCTTAGGGTAGAACATAGTATTCCAGACCATGCTTTACTTGTAACACACAAATGCATTATGGGAATTGCAGTCAGCAAATCCACATGGGAAGGCTGGTGGGTAGAAAACCAGAATAGTGTCAATCAATTGTGACAAGCAGGTCAGTCTCCACATAACTTTATTGATACAATGTACAAAAGTGAAAACATGTCCAAATATGCTAACTAATTATGCACTGTTCAACATCACAGATGCACCTGAGCAGGAGTCAGAGGACAGTGAAGGACATGCACCCCCAGAGAGTGCGTCTCAGTCAGGAGAAGACATTGCAGTCTCACCAGCACCCACAACACCAGCTCCAAAGAGATGCAGGATCACAGTGGCACCATTGCCTGCACTTGAAACAGGGGATGAGGGAGAACCTTAGCCTACAACAGCACAGCCTGTGAATATACCATCATCAAGACCAAGTATACAGCTGCAACATAGGAACATTACAGTCAGGAGACGCAGGGCAGCTGCAATGATGAGAGCTGACGAAGGCGAGAGTTCCACGTCCTACGCTGGTCTAGAGAATGCCATGTTAAGGGTACAGCGCCTGCAAGTAAAACACATGCAATCAATGCAGGCAAACATTTCCACTCTAGCAAGCAACATGGGGGAGATGAGTGACAGTATCAAGCATCTCACAACAGCTGTGCATGAAGGTTGCAGGGAAACCAATGAGCACTTTGCTCAGATGACATTAGCACTCAGGGACCTATTCAAAGTATTGAAAGAAAATCAGGTGTCCCATCGCAAAAGACACCACCAATTTCTTGGACGCTTGGATGGGTACACTAGGGCCATAACCCGGCTTAGCACTACAACTGCACAACTATCCCGACGTGCAATAGGCATGCAGTTGGAAATGACCCATTGTTGCGGAGATGTTGCGAGGGGACTGATCCAAGTCACAAGTGCTGTGGAGCAAATGCAAACCAATTCTGTTGCTGCCAGTAGTGTCATGGGTGGGGGGTATAGTGAGGATGCCTCCTGCCTCCAGCCGCAGTAGCAGCTTGGCACCAGTGACAGAATGCAGGAGGCGAAGCACACGTAATACGCCAGCATCAGAGAGCTCTCAAAGGGATGTGTCTGAGCACCCAGAACAGTCAATGAGAGTGCGAGGACGCAGGAAATAATGTGGACATGTCCACAGGATTTGTTTTTGGTGAGGTAACCAGAAACTATATTTGTCTGGACTGATGTCAAGTACCATGACAAACATTTATATTTAAGCTTCATATTTTTCTGCATGGCATGTGTGCAATAACACAAATATTTATTTTTCGGATGAATAAATCTAGTTGTCAAAGTAACAATGATGTGTTGGTTTTGATAAATACACACATCAAAAATAATTCTGTGTTATTTCTGCACGTCGCTGTCTACCTTCAGCTGCACTCAATGCACTTCCTGCTTGTTGTGGTTGTAATGTCTCCTCGTCCTGGTCGGGTTCACTATCCGATAGTTCAAGTGGTACACCTCTGGCAGTTGCTATGTTATGCAACATGGCACAAGTGGCAACAATTTTACAGCAGGTGTCTGGCCTGTACTGCAATGCACCGCCTGTTTTATGTAGGCAGCAAAATCTACTTTTCAGTAGTCCAAAGGTCCTCTCAATCACATTGTGCGTCGTCCTGTGCGCTGCATTGAACCGTTGTTCACTTGGTGTAGTTGGATTCAGGTATGGGGTCAAGATGAATGAGTCCACAGCATGTGCTTTGTCACCTATGGAGTAACAGTCAATAGATTAGTCACTGCTATGTCTCACACGGAAATGATAATCTGCATAAAAGAGTGACATGTGTTTACCAAGCAGGTATCCTTCTCCAAATTCACCCCCAAGAAGACATGTATGTATGCCGCTGTGTCTGAAGATGTAGGAATCATGCGTACTACCTGGGTATCTTGCCACTATGTCTGTGATGATGTTATTTGCATTGCATATGACTTGTATGTTCAGTGAATGATATGACTTCCTATTCCTGTAAATGTGCTCAATCACGGAGGGGGGACATATAGCTACATGTGTCCCATTTATGCAACCAATTACATGGGGGATGTTGGCTATCTGGTGAAAGTCAATTTTAGTTTCAAGCAATTCCTGTGGGATAGTTGGGAATCTTATGTGGTGGTGCATCCTCAGCAACTTTGCGTCCAGGAACGCGTTGAAGAAACGCGATAGTGAACTTTGGGAAACCCCTCCTGCTGCAGCTATTACACCCTGGAAGCTACCTGAGGCTAGGAGGTGCAGTGAACATAGGACCTGCACATGGGTGGGGATGGCATGTGTTCTGCGGATCTGACGCTGCAGTAATGGATCCAATTCAGCTATCAGATCATATACCATGGAAGAATTCAACCTATATTTCTCATATGTCTCTTCCTCTATCGGCCCCAACAATGTAATGCGCAATCTAAAAATGCGTTCCTGTATCCTCCTTCTTCTCTGTGCTGCAGCTTGTATCCTCATCCTCCGAGCCAGGACGTACAACGTGGCCATTGTGAAACATTCTGAGGCATTCTGGGACAATTTAAATAGTTTTCAGTTGGTTACCACCTGATGTGAATTGGTGTTATTTTGCATGTGCATTGGATTGCGAATCCATATTTGCAAATTCGCAAATATGAAATTGCGATTTCAAGGTCGCAAAATTGAGAATCGCAAAATTTGCGAATATTGGACAAAAATTGCGATTTTCAATGATGCATTGGATTCTGGTATTTTGCGATCACAAACAGCTGTTTTTTGCGATTTGCACTGTTTGCGATCGCAAAATAGCTTGATGTATGTGCCCCAAAGTGTCTTCTAATGATTAATTAAAATCTCCTACATTTTCTATGTAATTAAAAAGAAATTGCAGGGAACCTTTTTAAAATGAAACAAAAAAACACAAACAAGACCGTCTACTGCTGCATGGCACCAGACAGGCTCTAAAAGCAGAACATTTTAGCACCTCCAAGACGTTTAACAAAAAACTGCTAAAGAAACTGTGACCCCGCGGATTAGATTTTCAAACCGTAATTCAAGCTCGCAATCTGTTATTGCTTGCTTATCCCTTAAACAATCTGGATTGCAGCCTGTCAGAAACCCTTCATCCAAGATTGCTATGAAATCCTGAAATATTTTTAAAATCATGAAAAGAGATCACATGTGTTTACCAGGCAGAGTTACCTTTAAGGAAACAGTCGTTAAATAGACTAAATATACAAATATATAAAATATCTTAAATGATTGACAAATGTATTGAACAGACTTCAAATGCATGTAATTAGCCATAGATATAATCTGCAGACCAAACAGTTGCAGACATGCACCTTTCAATCTATTATGCGATGTGATGTCATTAGTAATTTCATCAATTATGTCATCCGTGATGTATTATGTGAGGTCGTAAGCTTTAACGGCTGAATTTCAAAGGATTTAGTTTCTTTAAACATGAGATTTCTTGTTATTTTAACACCTAACTATAATGTCACTTTATTCTTTGCTTATTTTTAAGTGAATTTCTAGGGTTTTGTAATGTAAGTGTACATCTTATTTCCATACTTAACTTTAACATCACTTTTACCTCTGGCTTTTCAGTGAATTTCTGAGGTTTATTTATAGTAAGGTAAGATCTTAACCTAACCTCATCGAGCTATAACACCACTTGAAAAAATATTTGGAGTGAATTTCTCTGGCCTTCTACCATGATTTCTTGCCACATCACCAGCAGCATTTGGGAGGAACATTTTAAGGGCATCTACTCTGCCCCTCATTCAGGAGGCCGTTTTCAAGTTGACCAAATGTTAGTGTCACGTTTTCACACAACTCTGCCGGGGGTCAAGGCAGCGATCCATCAGAGCTCGGGTGACAAAGCACCGGGTCATGACAGTGCCCCCATCGATTTAATCAAACATAATGTATCCTTTTGGGCCCCACTCCTCACGGTCATCTTTAATGCGGACTCATTGGCTGAAGAAAATTTTGTTGTGCAATGAGAGATGTTAAAAAACCATGATCCTTGGGAGTAGAAATAAATACCCTGATAAGGGAAGGTGCTTGTACTGGTCAGAGCGTTGGGTCCTATTGACAGGATTGATAGGGACCTGCACTTAGAGCCGCACAACATGATGTGGGACTTGGCAAAATTAGTCCGCAGGTCGAAAGAGGCCATGAAGTTGGTAAAGGCGTGTACTAGGAGATGCAGTGCCCTAGGTGTTCGTGCTATGAGCACTGCGTCATCCATGTGCAAGAGGGCTGGGAGTAGGTTGCCCCTGATTACTGCGACGTCCTGCGTTGTGTCTAATAGCGAGGGATGGAGATTGTTCACATATAAAATAAATAAAAGCAGGGCAAACAGGCATCCCTACTTACGTCACACTGAATTTTGATTTCGCCTGTGACTTCTCCCATGTTGACTAATGCAAACTTTAGCCTTTGTTCCCTTGTGTAAATGGGCCAGAAAATGGACCAAAATGATGTCAAGCCCATAGGAAATAAGAATGTGCCATAATTTCCCTCTGTTTACGCAGTTAAATGCTGAAGTCAGGTCCATGAATGCTAGGTAAAGCGGAGATATTTTAGCCACTGTGTATTTACCTAGAACCAGGTCGAGATTAAGGCATTGCTCGATGGTCCATAGTTTGCATCTGAAACGCAGAAAACAGCTGAAAGAGCTACAAAAAAAAGATTTGGTGTCCATTCACTCAGTGATTTTGTTATATATAACCCAGCTCAGTATTTTAGCAGTGCTGTCCAGGAGGGAAATTGGCCTGTAGCATGCAGGAAATGAGCAGTCCCCCTTTTTGAATATGGGGACGATGACAGACGAGATCCTTGAGGTGGATAGGGTATTATGTGCAAGATGACAAAGGGAGTGGATGAACATTATTTTGGAAAGTTTCATGCAGATTTGTCAAGTGGTGGCAAAGTTATTAGCAAACAAAAATTGCTATTCCTATGGACACTCTGACCTAACCATAACAACACAGTGGTGACCGCTACTGTGTAATGTAATATGAAATATTAATAAGGGCACAAGGTCTTTCCCATCAAATTATCACCCTATTAGCCTTATTGATAGCTCACAGAAGCTTTTTAGCTGAGTTTTGCTGAGTATATTGCAAGCATGAATTGAGGAAGCAGATGTGTAGACACCACTCCAAGCAGGCTTTAGGGCCGTGGCAAGCTCCACTGATCAAGTGTTACAACTACAACTAATTTAGTGGAAATATGTCACTTTGGGGGTTGTGAGCCTTTACGTCATTTTTGTCGATCTACAATTGGCTTTTGATTTAGTTCCCAGGGAGGGCTTGTGTGCAGTTCTAACCGGCATGGGGGTCCTGAATTACCTAATTGACATGTTTAGGAAACTACACCTGGATAACTATGCCCAAGTCAGGTACGGTACCACGGGGGAATAGACAGGTCCCATTCCAGTGTCTTGGGAGTGAGACAAGGGTGTGTACTAGCCCCCACTTTGTTATTGTTACATATTAACAAGTTGGTTAATATGCTAAAACATTGTAAGCATGACGCCCATCGTCTGGCCAACAGTATAATCCCGGCCCTCCTGTTTTGCGGATGGCACGTTACTGGTCTCGAGATTCCCAATGGGTATCCAAAATCTTCTGGATCTGTTCGGTGTCTTCTGCAGACAGAGAGGGCTGAAGATCAATACAAGCAAAACAAATACATGGTATTGAACTCCTGCAATATGGCCAGATCACACCCGATCCTCAATGGTACCCATTTGGAGAGGGTATGCACCTTTGAATACCTGGGACTTACTCTTAAGAGCAATTTGGCTGGTCACGCCAGATTCACAAGTCCAAACTCAGACTAGAACATTACAGTGGTGCCCTTCTGAGAGCCCAGAAGGGATCCAGATTTCACCCAATAACACCTGCATTGCAAATTTACAATTTGCAAGCCTTGGAGGGACGGGGTCTCTATATGGTGGGGAGCTCTGAGGGCATGCTAATGTCAACAAACTGGAGTTGATGGAAAATTGCTTCCTCCGACTCCTCATTAACCTTCCCCCTAGCACTCCACTGGTACCACTTTGCCTAGGTCTTGGCATTCGTTCACTTACTCATAAAGTAAAACTCAGACCTTTGTTGTAATGGAGGAGGATCTTGCCCTCAGTAGACCTATTACCCTATTGGCTGGGTTTGGAAGAGATTACAAAACTTTCTGGGGCCACCAGAATTCTTTGGATGGGGCATATGAAAAATTCACTTGAGGAGATCGGGTGTGGCGACATGTGGGCTCACCCGGAAATGTGCATTAGCATTTATAAGTCTATGCACAAGTAGCGGTATTGTAGACACGTAGATGGTAGATTGCACCAGAATGGGGAAGCAGGAAATCTAACTTCTATCTTTTGGAATTTATGGTTTAAATCGTTTTATTAGATGTGCTGTGAATAATAACAATACACCCACCTACAACCACTGGCCGGCGGGGAACCCAGCAATCAATTCAAATTTATTAATGCGAATACAAACAAAAATAAAAGAGAAAAACAAAGGAGAGAGTTAAAGAAGAGTAGAATAAAGCCGATATGAGATTGAAATCATAGGAAAGAGAAGAGGCCGGAAACCACCCACAGCTCAAGATACAACCCGGTAGGGATCTAGGGCTGAGTTTCCTTCGAAGGGAAGAGTGGGGTCGCAGTGGGAGTCGTGGGGAATCGCAGAACCCTGAGGTATCGGGGGCAAGTAAGCTCGATGAATTCGGAGGACAGGTATGCCACAATGGACCCCCAGGTCTTATCAAACTTAGGCAGCGTGTGATTGATCCCCGTGGTGATCCTTTCCATCCCGACCACCTCCCACAATCTGTGCAGCCAATCTAGTTTTGTTGGGATAGCATCCGTACCCCACTTTGCCAGGAGGACCTGCTTAGCTGCTCCCAGCGCTAGGGTGATCGCCCTACCCCTACAGGAGCGGAGAGGATATGTGAGGGGATTAGGAAGTCCCAACAGGATGTAGCTGGGAAATCTAGGAAGTTCCGTCTGGAATATTTGATCAACTAAGGGCAAGATGGAGTCCCAGAATGTCTGTATCTTGGGGCAATGCCAGAGAATGTGGGACAGTGTGCCCACCTGACCGCATTCGCGCCAACATAGATCGCTGCTGCGGGGCCTCCATTCGGCTACACGTGCAGGGGTATAATATCAATAGTGCCCAATTTTTAGAAGCATCTCCTTCCCTGAGGTGCTGCATGATGACGCCCGGACTCTGTGGATAACGTCCGTCCACTCTTTCGGAGAGAATTCACGACCCAGCTCCGATTCCCACCTACGCTGTGCTGGGGATTTAGGTGGATTCTTGGCCTTTTTGAGAAAGTTATAAATGTCTGACAAGAGACGTTTGTTGGAGGTGCGAGTAATGTACCAGATCTCGAATTTTGTAAGGAGCCGACCTGCATGCACACGGACCTGGGGCTGCGTGACCCAATGGCGTAGCGCTAGGTACTGCCAGTACGCCTCCTTGGGAATCCCATAATGGGACACCAACTAGGGAAAGTCCATAAATCCCCGTACAGGTAGGCGTTCCCCATGAGGGCCGGGGGGAAGTCTGGGTTCCCGATGAAAGGGATCAGTGGTGACATGGCCGTAGACAGCTGACATTTCTGCTGGACCTTGTCCCATACCTTCATGGCAGCGCGCAGGACCGGGGAGAGGTACACGCCTTGTGGGCGATGTCGCCTGGGGAGCCAGGGTACCTTCCAGATGTGAATCCCAGCCACGCCTCTGTCCATGAAGCACCAGTGCTTTTCCGACTCTAGTTGGTACCATTCCACCATCCAGCGCAGTTGCGCTGCTTCATAGTAGCGGCCAAGATGGGGGACCCCCAGGCCTCCGTCCTCATGCCGCAAGTACGTGAGGTGTCGAGCCATAAGTGGTTTCTTTCCCCCCCAAATGAAGCCATTGATTAATTGTTGCATTTGGGCCAATATCGTGGGAGGCGGACATAAGGGAAGCGTCTGCATTATGTAAAGCAGACGTGGCAGGACCGTCATTTTAACTGCAGCGATCTTGCCCAACCAGGAGAGGACATGTTTCTTCCAGCTATTTGTTTCTTGGCGAATCATGGCCAACATCTCCGAGTAGTCCACCTGGGCCGTCTTTGCTGTAGTCGAAAAAACCCGGAGCCCAGGTACGTGATATCGCTGACAGCCCAAGAGAATGGGAAGAGCTGCGACAATTGGAGTCGGTCCGCCGCTGGGATCGTGAGACTTAGCGCCTGAGTTTTCTTCAGGTTAATTTTGAAACCCGACGCCGCGCTAAAGGCGGCAATCTCCGCCAACATATGGGGAAGAGAGAGCAATGGACGAGACAAGTAAAGGAGCACGTCATCCGCGTACAATGAAATCTTATGCTCCCTATTGCCCATTCGGATCCCGGTGACCATGTGGAGTTGGCGGACCCGTTCAGCAAATGGCTCCATTTACAGCACGAAAAGGAGAGGGGAGAGTGGACACCCCTGCCTCGTGCCGCGCCCAATCTGGAAGGACCTGGAGACCACACCGTTGACTCGGATGCGAGCCTGCGGCCCCTGGTAAACACAGCTCACCCATTTCCGAAATCGCTCCCCAAGTCCAAATCGGCAGAGGACCTGTTGCAAATAGGGCCAGTGAATCCTGTCAAATGCCTTTTCGGCATCTACCGACAGGAGTTTCGCCGGGATCTGGGTGCGCTGCGTCTTATCCAAGAGATGGCACAGTCATCGAGTCCCATCGCCACAATTGCGATCTGGGATAAAACCTGACTGATCCAGGTCCACCAGACCTTGCATGTGCGGGGCAAGTCGGGACGCCAAAATACTGGTAAAAATCTTTAAGTCCACGTTAAGCAGGGAAATGGGGCGGTAAGAGGCGCACTCTCGAGGGTCCTTCCCAGGCTTGAGAATAACCACTACCTCTGCCATGGACATCGATGGGGCGAATTTCCCAGTGGCGCTGAAAGTGTTGAACAGACACGCCAGGAGGGGAGCAAGGTCCGACGCGAAAACTTTATAAAAATCAACCGGGAAGCCATCCTCGCCTGGGGCCAAGCCAGCCGACAGCCTCTCAATAGCCCACAAAACGTCCTCAGGGCAGATATCCGCCTCCACGGTGGTTGCAATGGAATCCAGCAGCGGGGTCACTGGCGCCGCTTCCGCATATTCCTCGATCGCAATAGGATCCAAGCATTCAGCGGAGTATAGCGCCTTATAGAAGGCCTCAAATTCGGACGCAATTTCCCCATCCGCCCGAGGGTCTCACCCCGGGCATTCGTAAGTTCCGCAACCCGACAGGTCGCCGTCTCTGCCCGAACAGCGTGTGCCAGGAGTCTCCCGGACTTGTTCCCCCCTCGTAGTAATGCTGCCTGGTGCGGAGCAAGGCATATTCGACGCGATCGAGATCTAACGCCCGCAGTTGCTTCCTCGCTTGCGTGAGTAGTCTCCGTGTTTGAACCGCCCCCGTACGGCGGTGAACCCCCTCCAACTCCCGGATTTGAGCCTCCAATTCCTCTCTTTTAGCTTTACGGTCCTTGTTGAGGCTCCCCGCGATAGCAATACATCGCCCGCGCAGGACAGCCTTCAAGGCGTCCCAGAGCGTGTCAACCGCAACCGAGCCCATGTCATTCAACTCCAGGTAGGTTTTGATAGCACCCCTTAACTCGGCTATATTAGCATCGTATGTAAGCAAAGTGCGGTTTAAGCGCCACGAATGCTGACTCTGGGAGCCGCCCGGGAGGATCAGCTTTAAGACGACCGGGGAGTGATCCGAGAGTGCCGCCACCCCAATAGAGACGTCATCAGTGGACGCTGTGACCCTGGGCGAAGTCCAAAAGAGATCAATGCAGGCGTACGTTTGATGTGCCGCGGAGAAGAAGGTGTACTCCCGCGCAGATGGGAAGCGATGGCGCCAGGCGTCCGTAAGGCCAGCTTCCCTCAATCTCTGTAGTGTTGTGTCGGAGATCGAGCCCGTATGTCCCACCCTAAGTGTCGACCTGTCCTGTTCAGCAGCCGGAACCAAATTGAAGTCACCCCCGATAACCAAGTCTTCATCAGGGGACTCCAAAAGTAAGTTTAACGTATCACGCAAGAAAGCCTCCTGGTGCTCATTGGGGCTATAGACCGAGGCTATCGTATGTACTCGCTCTCCCATTAATATAATACCCTCAGGGCCAGCAGGTGCCCCGCGATTTCCGTGAAGTTCCCCACTACCGTCCCCTGGAAATGCGTGGCCAGGAGGATCGCTACCCCAGCCTTCTTCCCCGGCCCAGTAGAAAAATATTGTCTATCGAACCATTTGGATCGGAGCCTCCTCCAGTCCGCTCGCACGAGGTGGGTCTCCTGTAGGAGACAAATATCGCACTTAGCGTCTCTCAACAAGGCAAGAAGCGCATGTCGCTTCGCTGGCGAATTAAGGCCCCGCACATTGAAGCTCATGATTACTACCTTAAGACTAGTCATGGGACACCATGAAAAGGCACCACTGCACACCCTCCCAGTCTGTCGCAATGCAGAACCAAGTGTGACCGGGTACGCTCTCCCCCCGCACCCCACCGCTGGGCAACCATCCAAGCCCTCCCGCCACCCCCCGCAGCGCCGCACTGTGTCTTCAAGCCTGCTGGGGCAGGCCCTCTGCGTATATATGGGGGCAGAACCCAGGCATCTGGCAGAACAACGAGCACACCTTGGGTGTGGAAATGCCGGGAAAATGCACAAGTAGCGCCCCTCCACTGAGCCCAGCCGCCCGACCCTCCCCCCCAGGTGATCCCGTCCTCTCCGAGCTCACCCGCCACCTCTGGCCACCAAAGTCGAAGGTACACCCTACCTGTCCGTGGGTGAGCTGCAGATCTCTCGTGGGTGGGGAAGGAAGAAAGAAGAGAAAGAGAGGAGAAAAAGGCAGGAAGAGAAAGTGAAAATCACAAAAAAACATCAATGTCGTCGTCCAACAGGAACAAACCGCACCAACGTGCAAGGGTCCGTGTGTCTGGCGGTCATCACCCTCCGGAATGTGGGGCTCCCCCACCGAGACCGATATCTCGAACTTCTGGTCTCGGACCCATTGTGATATCTTCAGAACGCGGGATGTCAAGCACCAGGGGCAGTCGATGGCTTCAATCACCGGAGATCTCCCGGCTCTGCAACTGACTGAGCAAGGCGTTCCGTTCCCGCTGACGCTCCTCCTCTGATGGCTTTGTCTGAGCGCCCCTCCTAGGGCCTCGTCTCCTGTCCGCCCTCGGCGGTTTCCCAGTCGATGGACCTCCCTCCGCCGTGTCGGAATTCTCCGCCACTGTCAGAGCACCACCAAGTATGGCCTTCGCTTCTTGTAGGCTCCGCACTCCGTGCGTTTCATTATTCCAGACAAAGGATAGGCGGAATGGGTGCCCCCACCGGTATCGGACTCCCTGTTGGCGGAGGAAGGATGTGACTGGTCGCAGTTCCCTACGTCACTAAAGGGTGAGGGGCGAGAGATCATGGAAGACCCCAACCTGAAGGCCCTCGAATTCCACCGTCGATCGGTCTCGTGTGGCGGCCATGATAATCTCCTTCTGACGGTAGGAATGTAGGCAAGTCAAGATGTCTTGTGGCTGGCCAGGGCCCGATGCGGGTCGGCCTGCCCGATGTGTTCGATCTAACGTGATCTCCTTGTCTCGCAACTCCGGGGCCATATGCTTAAAGAGGCGAAGGACCCATTCTTCCAGCTTGCCACCGTCTGCCAGAAGTGGCATGCCCTTAAGACGAATATTAGAGCGCCTCGAACGATTTTCAAGGTCCTCCAGCTTGAGATATAGCTCATCGTTCCACTCGCGGAGGTCGATAAGTTCCCGGGCCTGGGTGGTAAGCTCTTCCTCTCGTCTGTCCCCATTGCGTTCCAAGGTGCCCACCCTGTCCCCCACTTCGGTGAGTTCCATCCGGAGCTGCTTGACATCGGAGGCCATTTCTTGACGCAGGCTTGCAAAGTCTTCTCGGAAGGAGCTGAAGAGCTGCTCCATAAACTCCTTCGTGACTGGCTCAGCAGCGGGGCCTGCGTCCGATGCCATCCCCGGTTCGCCTGACTTTTTCCCGCCCGTTTTCTGGAGCAGGTCTTTAATGGATGGATCCTTGCTCATGGTGTCTTTCCTGGCTCGAGGGGTGGTCATGGCCACAGCCGGCAGGGCCCCGGGCCTCGCGGCCTCCGGTGGGGGGACAGGGACTCTGCCAATTGACAATAGCGGCAGGAGGCACGAGCACGGACCGGAGCAGGGCCTCGGCACACAGGGTGTTCAGTCTCAAGTCTAGCCTCACCCCGCTTAGGGTCGTTGTCTAGGCCCCTGTAGTATTGTTGTTGTCGCACACTCAGGGCCCCGCAGTGACTGGCAGACAGCAGCTCCACTAAGCGTGTGACAATGCCTGTGAGGCCCCACTACAACTGTCCAAGTCCACCGACAACTGCTGCCTCAAGGCAGGGCACCTCCAGTTCCCAGCATGGACGGGCACAGCTGCAGACGCGCAAATCCGGCACCCTGTCACCAGCGCCTGGGTCCCCCCTCGACCTGCCCACCAGCACAGAGGAATCTCAACCCAGCCAAGGCCCCCTGCAGCAGCGAGAAAAGAAGAGGCCAGAGTGCAAGGCCTAGGGCGCCCCGGTTGCAAAGTCAATCAGCTACTTACTGCTCTCGAGGGTGATGAGTGGGTGTGGGCCTGAGTACTCCCCTGAAGCCTCAGCGAGTGAGCCGACCAGCCCTCCAAGGCTCTCCATTGTCGGGCCGGGGGTCGTTCTCAGTCCATGTCATGCAGGATCTGTGCTCTCCGCCACTAACTCTGGGCCCTCTGGTGCAACGGTACAGCTCCTCTCCCTCACCTTTTGCACAAGCCGCCAATGTGCATCCGCTGCATTGCACAGCGCGGGTCCGCCACTCACCCGCTGTTGGCCGCTCCACACGGTGCCGCCAATCGGCCCCAGGCCTGCGCCCTGGCCTGTCTCAAACTTGCCTCTCGGGCCAGGGGGGGCTCTGCTGCCAATGTCCTCGAAATGCAGGCTCCAGGAGCGGGCCTCGCCGCCCACTCTCAGCCACAACACCAGGCCTCACCAACTATGGACACCTCGTGGTCGCCGGACCCAGGCCGCAGACAGGCCCTCGTGCAGTTCCGAATGAGGCAGCAGACTCCTGGCTTCGCTTCCCGTGCCGCCTCACTCCGCAGCGTGCCCGGGCCTCCGCCTGTACCAAGAGGGACGGATGACACAGCAGCTGGGGCCCGATCCGCAACCACCGAGTCCCCTGGGGCGATCCCGGCACTGTCCCTGTCACCGCGGCCAATCACCGCGTTCGTGCAGCAGCAGCCGGATTCAGCAGGAGATCGGGGCCGCGCAACAGCCTGACCGGTCCTCCATCAGCAGCGCAGCCCGATAACACCGCTCGGCCCCCTTTCGGGTCCCGAAACTGCCTGTGGACGCCTCGTGTCGGCATCGGCGAGCGGAGCCCCAAGAAAACGGTGCTACGCCGTCGTCATCTTGGCCACGCCCCTCTTTTTGGAATTTAGAGACACATATCTTCTGGAAATGTATATGTACATAATTGAGCATCTGGTGCTAAAAAACTTTGGGGCCGATTACGATGTCGGACGGAAAGCCTCCGGCCGCTAGTCAGAAGCTGTCCGACTGTGGTCGGAGGCTTTCTGACCTACACGGTTGGTTTGCGGTCTGATGACTGAATTACAATGTCAACGGTTGGAGAGTGAACCGGTCGGTCATTCCGATGCGGTTCCGACTGGTTCTCTGAGTCTTCCGGACAGTCGGAACTGCACTGTAATCCCCTATGGATGACATTTCCGCTGTTGGGATTACAATGTTGGTTTCCCACAGCCTTTCTGTGCCGGCCTTTCCGACACGGAAATGCTGTCAGAAAGCGTCTTTATGCCTCCACGACCTACGGTTGGTGGCCGAGAGGGTAGCTAGGGTGCCCCCTGTAAATCCATGCACTGTGTGGCAGGCACCATGGGGTGCCTGCCAAAGGGTGCAGTATTTTACACACACACCCATTTCTTTATGGGAGCCACAAGCTCCCATGAAGAATTGTGAGTATCCAACCGAACAGTGTTTGGTCGCATCGTAATCAGGTGGTCGGAGTCGCCGACCAGAGATCAATCAGTCCCGAGACCAAGACGGTGTCAGTCGGAGGCAACTCCGACTGACATCGTAATAAGCCCCTTTCAATGAGTTCCGAATTGGGACTTTGGCACTCGAATCATTTACTGCGAAGTGGCGGCACACGCTCGCTGAATCTGACCTAAGTTACCCGCTTTGCCCAGAGGTTAAGGAAACTGTAGATCATGTCCTGTATTTTTGCCCACAGTATCTGGCACAGAGGCGGAAATGGATTCTGCAGTTATGCCATAACTTGGGCATTAGGGATTACAAAATTGCAACCAGGGTACTCAGGGCAGACACAGGTCAAGTAATTGTTTTTGCTGTCTCACGGTTTCTTCTATATATGTGGAGACACAGGCAGAAAAAGACTGGCCCATTGCCATACAGTACATAGCACTTAAAATCTTTGTGTGTCTTAGATGCATTCCACTGTCATTATGGTTTTTCCTTTTATAGACTGTGCTACAGAAGATACCCTGTATAGCAATTGTTGGATGAAATTCACTTTTGCATTTTTAAATTGTTGTTATGTTCTCCCCAAATGCTGCTAGTCTTAATTGTGGGTATTTCCCTCTACATGCTGCTAGTTTTCTCTGTGGTAGTGCAAACATTTTAATTGTTCTAAATTTCAGGTGTTATGTTTTAAAGATTTTTTAAGTGTTTTTATTCCATGTTTTTATAGTTTTAAATTATTGTGTTAACTTATAAGGCAATTGCCGAAATAAAGCTTATTATGATGATGTAATAGGATATATATATATATATATATATATATATATATATATATATATATATGTGTGTGTGTAAAAATATATATATATATATATATCCAGAGTCAACTTCCATATTTCATTAGAGAGCACGCACCCAAAGACCGAAAGTCTTCACTTCTCTTTAATGCGTTGGGCCTTCCATGACCCGACAGATTAAAAGAACATTCAGAGAAGCGTTTCGGCTGTCTCACAGCCTTTCTTAATCTGCACAAACATGGATTGGGAGGTGCCTTTTAAAAAATCGTACTAATTAATGAACATAAAGAAAACACTATCCGTAGGCAAAAACCCAAATTGGTAAATGAACTCAGTTAATATTGCGACGTATAAAAACATTGTAATTGCCACAAAATTTTACGCAAAACATATTGTGCTCACTTAAAAGCAGCAAAATTTCAAAACTACTTATTTTGAACATCCATAATTGATTATGTTAAGTCTAACGTTGCTGTTGCCCAAACTCATTCCTGAGCATTTTGTTGAGTCCCATATTGCATATGTTTCTATACAGAATATAGCACAATGTGCGGATATTTTATGCACCATCTTTGCCGAAATCGGAAACCTAAACTAAGGTCTTGCATTTTCAATTATTTATAAACGCGAGCACACTTGAATTACACAAAACATAAATATACAAATATATATACACAAAATATATATATATATATATATACATACATATATATATATGATATAGTGATTATCAGTGATGTCATCAACTATGTCATTTAAAATGTCATCAGTGAGGTCATCAACAATGTAATAAGTGTGGTCATAAGTAGTGCAATTATGGCGGGGGCAAGTTATAGTTGGGTCAGCAAACTATAACTGGAGAATTTTTTTATATTATTGCAAGGCCTAACTATGAGGGTCATTACGATGGCGGGCGGACAAAGTCCGCTCGCCACCGTAACGGAGAATGGTCCCGCCATTGGGATTAGGATGCCACCGCCACGGTGGCGGTGGCATTCCGCATATATTGAATTGTGGCGGGCGGTGCTGTAAGCAGCAACCGCCACAATGCAATATATGCAAGTTGTGCTTTTGCATGCACACCGTGACAGGCACTGTGCGGTGCCTGCCACCTTGTGCATGCAAATGCAGGGGGGTACCATAGGTACCCCCCATGTGCACCCCCATCCCCCAACATCTGGGGGGGCCCACAACGGGCCCCCAACAGCAAACACCGTATGCCTTTCCATGGCGGCAACGCCGCCATGGAAAGGCTGCTCTCCGCCGCCATCCTAATATGGATGGCGGTGTCTAGCAGACACCGCCACCATATTAGGCCCCTTTACCGCCTGGTCCTCTGTCGGACCGGCGGAAAACCGGCGGACGGTCTTTCCGTCCGTCGGGGTCCCCCCGCCATTGTAATATGGCAGGGGGGAACTGGCATGCGGGCGGTGAGAAATGGCGGGCGGATCTCCACCGCCATACGGGCAGTGGCGATCCGCCCGTCATTATAATGACCCCCTATGTTGTCACTGTCACCATTAACCTTTCAGTGAATTTCTAGTTTTAAAAAAAATAAAACCTAGATACTTAATACCTTACATAACTATACTGTATACCTTTGTTTTTTTCAATGAATTTCAGAGATTTTTTAAACATAAAAAAGTAAAGTAAGATATTACCTTACCGAACTATAACATGACTTTTACCTGTGCCAGGGCCCTGGGGTTAGGTGTAGGGCCATGTTTTTTTTCCAGTCCCACAGCACTTCTGAGGTACTCCGGCAGTACTCCAGCGTGAGTACACAGTGCCGCCAGGACCTCGCTGGTGGGTCCCCTGAGAGTACCAAAGAACCGGCAGCCAAAAAACATTTATATTTTTATTTTAACACCAAGGAACCTCCCACAAGGTCCAGGCAGTATGGGTACACCTAGCCTCCCCCTTATATCCTATTTTTAATCAAATTTAGGACACAGGGACTAAGTCCTCGAGTCCTCTATTGGCGGGAGCAACATTTCTCTCAATGATGTGGTCAGCTAATCAGATGACTCTGTACTGCTGGACCATGTTGGTACTGTGGTACTGAGATGGCCGAGGGGACAAAAACCCTACTGTACAATCAGGATGTTCTATTTGTTTAATTTGTGGACCAATCTTCCAGATATCTCTATCTTAACTTACCCAAAAAAGCTGAATGGATTTAGACCAAATCACAAAAAAGGATCTTTTCTGAGTAGGACTCTCACTTTCTGCCAAATTTGGTGTAATTCTGTTTTTGCATTTTTCCTGTAGTGCTGTTTAATATTTCCTATGGGAAATTACATGGGGAAAACACATTTTGGCACATTCCCATTTTTCTCAGCCCTTGCTTGGCAGATCACCCCAAAACTTTCCAAGAAGGAGCTGAGGCGGATTAACTTTTTTGGGGTAACGTTTTGTGAAGATTCGTTAGACCGCGCCAAAGTTATTAGCGAAACAAAGTAAAACAAAAATGTTCTTCAACTCTGACCTAAACTATAACTTCACAGTACTTCTCAAAGCATGGCAAACTGCCCTTATGCACCTGAGCAGAGGCGGTGCGTGGCTTCTCCGAGGTTTACCACCCTTCGATAATTTACCCAAACACTACTCCTCTCTCTTCTCTGAGTCAAAGAAAGGCATACTTCAAGGGACTAAGTACAAAATGTATTTTTACTCTGTGCTGTAACAGAAGCTCAATGCCTTTCGGCTAGTGCATAGCCTTGATCGTGATGACATACGCCATCTTGAGTTTTCTTAAATACAACACATGAAAATAACACCAATAAACATAAAAGAAATACTGGCAACTTTCAACAATGTTTTCACGCACTGTCTGTCACCAATTGAAATTACATCTTGTCTCCATTACCAGGAGAAACAAAAATATAAATTATATTTCATAGGTCTCAATGACTTTGATATGTATTCTGACAAAAATTCAGAGTTCAGTTTGTTATATTTACAATAACACTGTGATTGTCAATTCATATTAGTCTCATGTGGGTGATCGCAGAATTCATTTTCTAATATCTCATAATAACAGTCAATTAATTTAAAGCACTTATGACAATGAAAATCAGTGATACAAAAGCATCAACACTTGGTACAATTAAGTCAATATGGGCACTATAAAATTAATTTACTAAAGTCCCAAAGGATAAAGTCTGTTTCAAAGAATTAATGCAATATGATGATAATCATGGTTAAAACCTCAGACAATCATATCTTACTTCATACAGTGTTAGGTTTTTTGTATCCTCTCAAATTGGCGTGAAAACTGAAACCAAAATTTTAAAAACAATTAATAATCAATCTGAATCAAAAATATACTGCACAAATTCCATACAGTGGGGCGGACTTTAACTATTGCAAATTTCATAAACGTACAAATAATTCCTCATCTCCATTTCATCCATTAGGCTTCTTAGTGTTACATTCTAGGATGCATCTTCTTTCTAACCTTATGAGGGTCTTCTCTCTAGCCCCTCCTCTCATAGTGTGTGAAATCCCATCTATAACACTGTACTTCAAGAACAATTTCTTGCCCTTATGAGTTGACCAAAAATAACTAGCAACCGGATATGTATTATCCTGATGTTCAATTGCTCCGAAATGTTTTAAGATTCTTTTTTGTGCAGGTAATTCTGTGCTAGTAATAAAATATTTTTGGCAGGGACGTACCAAAACATATATCACATGATCATCCCTACAGGTATAGGCTTTGTTATGTTTTCTGTCATGGACTTTTCTAGCACTTGATGTTTTGTTTTGACCATGCATGCAAGCTTTGCACTTTGCACGCTTAAAAAGCTATATTCATTTTGAAGCCAACTGCCCACTGTCTCTGTCTTAAGGTTGCTGTGCACTAACCTATCTTTTATGGACCGGGGTTTTCTAAATGTCAACACCGGTTCATATTCAAGCTTTTTATTATGATAGGACAATTTTTCAGCATTGGCAAGTATTTCTAGAGAAACTGTGTTGATTGCTATAAGTAGTTATCAGCCCATGTGTATCATACTGATTTTCGGTATCCTGCTTGGGTTATGCAAACACAATATCCTCTAATTTCTTTATTCTCTCAACTGCTTTAGTTGGTATGTGTTCCTTGTATTCTTGCTCTCTAAATCTCTCTAAAATATCATCCCTGGCTGTAATATATGCTTCCTCCATAATACTATTTCTTTTAAGTCGTAATAACTCCCCATATGGGATACTTTCCTTGAAAAGGATGGAATGGAAGCTCTTAGATGTAACAAACCAGCCATAGGTTTTCATTAAATATGTGTGAATATTTTGTTGTCAGTAATCATTACTTGTATATCAAAGAAAGTCACAGTTTATTCACTGATTATACTACCTGCTAAAATGGAGATTCAAATCATTAACATTTATTAAGTTTACAAACTCCTGAGCTGAGGATTTTGAGACGTTCCATACAATGAAGCGATCTTAAATGTATCACAGCCAATTAATAGAATAATATGGCTGGACCAATTTTAAATTTCATAGCTATAGATCACCTGTTTCTCCCATAAGCCCATATGCAAATTAGCATAGCTGAGGGCAAAACAGGTTCCCATTGCAGTCCCTTGTCACTGTCTAAACCATTCTTTATAGAATCTGAAAATGTTATTATACTAGCAGAGCTCAATCATCCCCATAATCATTTGTGTGTGTTGATAACATTTGATGGTTTGTTATCTTAGATAGTGTTTGGCTCCTCTTAGACCATCAGGGTATGCAATACTTGTATACAAATATGACACATCTAGTGTCATAAGTAGGTACTCCCTCTCCCAAGATACATCAAAGTTGTGTTTCAAAAAATCAGGTGTGTCGCGCAGATATGACAGCAGACAATTGACGTGTGGCCTCAGAAAACTATCTATATATTAGGAAGTGTTTTCTAAAAGCCTCCAATGTGCTGATATGACTGATCTACCTGGGGGATTTATTCTATTTTTGTGAATTTTAGCAATGAGATATAATACTGATGCCTTAGGATGATTAATCTTTAAAAAGCAGCATTCATCAGTACTTCATAGATCTCTCTCTTTCCATACCCCAAGTTTTCTCTCATACTTCTCTATTACTGATAGGTACTCCTTTTCCCAATGTTCACCTAATACTGCTTATCAGAAAACTGACTATAAGCTTCCTTCAGATACATATCCTCGGCCATAACATAGGGTAACCACCTTCATCTGATGCTTTCATAAAACAATTCTTCCTCTGAGAGAAATTCTGTATCACTTTCTTATACTCACTTTTGTATTTGAGTCTTCTTTCCCGTTCTTACCAATAAGATCTGACCTTTTCAGATCATTTATAACACATTCAGAAAAGTTATCAATGGCATTGTATGGTAACTGTGGAACAAAGTTCGATTGAGGTCTGAATGAGGTGCTTGAGTCATCTCTAAATCATCTAAATCCAATTCAGTAATCACTCTTTCTTCATCATATACATCAATCATAGGTTCTGGATGTTTTTCCAAATCCAGAAAAATACCCAACAAATCAATGTCCTCTATCTGGAGATTGCTATATTGACTAGATATCTGCCCATACTACAAAGTCAAATATTTGTTCTTTTTCATTTAATTCATTTCAGTTTTATGTCTATATTTGTACACATCTATCCTCATTTGATAATAATCAAACAATGTTTCTGAGCAGTTGAACAGTCCTAAAGGCGAGATCTGTAGTTCAGCTTTAGACAATTGTTCATCAGTTCGATTTATCACCATTTTTACTGTCTCTTATCTGGTCATTTCTACTTTTTGACGTTCCTGATCATTTTTGCTATGTTCTCTTCCTGCTCTTGTCTTCCTGTTCCTTCCGCCCCTCCTAAAGGGCTTCATCCTATTTTGTTTCCTTTCAGGCCTTTCTTCTGACCCTGCTTGAACCCTCTGTCCATAAGTAAAGATGGAATTCATCCTGAACATTTGTTAGACCTGCCTTGGCCCATGTGGAGCCCTCATTATCCATTTCCGAGCTCACATTCGAGCTTAGATCTATTGTGCCGTCTTGCCTTGTTCAGTTACATTCAGTCAGGCTCTGTTTGCATAGACTGTCAAACTTTTTTGCAAATAGGAATATTTGTCCAAATTTCTAATCTCTCTGACCTCCTTGAAATGTCGTTTTTTTAAAATAAAGTTTGATGGTTTCCTCTAATTCGATTAAAAGTTCTTTCAGTCCCAAATGACATTTTGCCACAGTGTCATTGTTGTTGTAGTTCTCAAATTCATCATTTACTTCTATTTTTTTTATAATCAGTGACTCTCTATCACTATTGGCATATTTCATTACTAGCTCCCTCATTCTAAAAAAGGTGAGAGTGTTACTTTTAACCCATTCCTCAAGCATCTGTGGGTCAGGGCTCTCATAGCTAGGGTAATCATACTTCTTAATACCCTTGGTAATCTTTCTACTTCTATATAACAGTGTAATAAAGCACTTTCCCACCACTTGGATAGTTCATTTTTCAATAGTCCCTCAAGTTTAGAAAGCGCCAGATGTAGTCCAAGGGATTCACCTCCCGGATTCATGAATATGACTGCTTTAATTGTTGCACAGCTGATTTAATCTCTCAATCAAATCTCACTCTCTGTGAGTATGCAATAACATACACTATTTAAACATCCAAATAAATGTACAGCAATAACAGATCATACCTCTTCTCACATAGTTCATTTTACTCACCTGGGAAGCTTACCATGAAACCAAGCGACCGCCAAGACTACGTATCCTATTCTCAACCTCTGGTTAGTATCTGGTGAATGAGGGGCCTGGAGACTGCAAATGGTAATTCTCAATTTGTGGTAAAATGTCCCCAGGCACCTGAGCAGAGGCAGTGCATGGCTTTTCCAAGAATCACCACCCTCTGTAATCTCTCCAAACACTCCTCTCCTCTGGGTAAAAGAAAGGCGCTGGCATACTTCAAAATGATAAGTGCAAAATGTATTTTTACCCTGTGCCATGACAGTAGCTCAACACGTTTCGGCTAATGTATAGCCTTGATCATGATGACAAGCCCTATGTTAAGTTTCTCTTAAATATACCACATACCAATGACCCTGAAAGAAATACTGCCAACGTTTAGCAATGTTTTCACACACTAGTTTGTCATCAATTGAAATTACATCTTATTTCTATTACCGGGAGAAACAAAAATCTAAATTACATTTCAGAGGTCTCAATGACTTCAATATGCATTCTGAAAAAAAATCAGAGTTCAGTTTGTAATATTGACAATAACATGGTGATTGTCAATTAATAATAATCCCATGTTGCCGTCACATATTTCATTTTTAAGAACTCATAGAAACACTCAATTAATTTTAGATATTTGAAATCAGTAATACAAAAACATAAATATGTGGTATAATACATAATAAAATTATATATTTGCAAGGAACTTTTTTGTCAATCATCTTTGTCACCTAGACTTTTCAATTGTACCTCGAACTATGCTTATTCCTAGCCCAACACACAGAGTATGTCAATGAATCATCCCATTTTAGTCATTAAACAGATTCATTTTCACTATAACATGTATACATCAACATAAAAATGTAGGCACGCACAAGGTTAGACATCTAGATATTTAAAAGCAATTGTAGCTACCTATGTAGAGTAGGGCATCATTGCTTACTTAAATACAATCAAGAAATCTATTGAAATGTGAAGCATACACTTATTGAAATAAATCACTTTGACATGTGTATCCTATGAAAAACAAAGATAAATCACTAACATTACAAAAGTGTAATTGCAAATGTATATGTTGATGCCACACCCTTCAGCTTTGTGATAATCATATGAAGCCCTTGGATCTGAATTAAGAGGGACACCTAGTAACCACTTGAGCTACCGCAGCTACATGAAAGAAATTCCAAGCTTTGATATCTAGCTTGAGAGTAACATCTAGTAACCACTTGAGGTCCTGTAGGTTTGTAGAAACTTCAGTTGCAGCTGACTCAAGTGGGACACCTAGTTACCACTTGAATTACTGCAGCTTTGTGAAATAATTATGAGGATTTTTGCATTGGACTCAATAGAGTCCTCTAGAAACAACTTGACATACTGCAGGTTTGTGAACATCCTGGCAGCCACAAGAAAAACCCATAGTACAATACAGAGTTATATATGACAAATGCTCATTTCTTTATCTACCACTTCTCTCAACTCTTATAGACATTGTGCTTCTTCTTACCAGAGTACACAGTATTGGTCTGTGGGCTTCATAATAAGCAATTGCAATTTTTGACAAACAAGTACAGTGCCACTGAAAAAATGCAGTTTGCAAGAATAAGGTTGAAGTCCGTTCAATTAATCAGTGACTGGTAATACATTTGTATGTTAAGATGTTATCATAAGTGTTCTTTAGTAATCAAAACATTTATTACAATTTTCAGCGTTGAATTATCATCATAAACCAGCTTTGGCGTATTTACTTATCCTGCAGAAAACAAGTACAATTCATTATAGCAGCAAAAGTATGAAAGTAATTTTTATTTGAAAGCCACATCCCCTCAGCTTTGTTCAGGACATTTAAAAAGGTTACATCCAACTCAAACAGGTCATCTAGTAATGACTTGGGGTACTGCAGCTTGGTGTAGACTTCAAGAAGCTGCATCTTAATTGAGAGGAACATCTAGTACCAACTTGTGGAAGACATTTTAAGCAGTTGCATTTGAATCAAGAGGGACAGCTTGTCTTGAAGGACTAGCTGAGTTCAAGACCTAAAGCTACTGCTTCTGAATCGTGAGGGACATCTAGTAATAACTTGAGGTAGCAGCTATGAAGAAGCCGAAAACTATTGCCTTTGCTGATGCCTATTTCGACTTTGCCGTGTCTAAGGTGCATACATTTAATTTGGACCATTTTTGAGTTAGTGCATGAGCTGCAAACAGCAAGGGCATGGTCATAAAACATTTTGGCTGGTGTTGATGCATGTAGTAAATGAACACTGTGGTCGCTAAGTAAATGATACCAGTAAATAATAAAGATCAAATGGTATAAAAACTATATACAATAAAATATATGATGATACATTGGGTGCCAGTGACAAATGGGCTGGGTGCTCTTTTATGTTTGATACACACGTGTGATAAAGGTGATCAAGTGCGTATCATTGTGTCAAGAATAGCAGAGTTTGTTGAGTAAACATACACAATATTTAGGGTCTGCAATGTGATCAACAATATTTTGATCCCTTTAAAGATGTGGGATCATGCTCATCAATCGTAGTTATATGGAGCCTGAGAAAAAGATTACAGTGAAAATAAAGGCACTCAAAAGAAGTCACCACAATTGCTGATTTAGGGAAGAGCAAGGCATGGTGGCCTAGAGGACCCGGGAGTAATATTGTGCCTTAGTTGTGAATTACAAGGGGACCATAGGATCAGGGCTGTGGTTGCTGCATGGCACAGTGGATTATACAGACAGGCAAGGGGGGAAGGTAGAACAATTTCACCAGAGTCAACAATTTGAAAAAAGAGCAGCCAGACAAGCACAGTGAAATTGGTAGCTGAGCATGAGTTCCTGATGGCGTTAAGACATGTCCTTGGTGGTAAGTAAGGCAATACTCTGTGCAAATACCTTTAACATGATAATATGAAAGCAGTTTTGTGGAGATGGTAATGTGTGACAAGAATGTTTTTGCACATTTTTGTTGTGCTGCACTTGATGTGCTAGCGGTGTTTCATTCTTTTGTGCTGTGTTTTTTTTCTCTTGAAGTATTGCCTTGTGTTATTGTTGTGATGTACTGGGGTAGTTCTGTTCCATTCTTTTTTTAATGTTTTCCTGTCTTGTACCCTGTTATGTTTTTGCTGTGTTGTTATTTTCTTGTTTGTTATTTTTTTTGCGGTTTTATATAGCGCAAACTTGACCCGATGGTATCAGAGCGCTTTACATGAGCACCAGTAACTTTACACAAGGAAACATTCATTTTTGGTAGGCACGGGGAGATTAATTGATTAGCCCATGCCTACCAAAAATGAATCACAGGATGTTGAACCGACGCCAAAGCTCGAACCTGGTTCCCCAGCTCCAAAGTGGCAGCTCCTACTTTAGAGATGTGAACAAGTTGCTGCTACCTTTGCAGTCAAATACTCACTTTCTTTCAAAGTTCCAATGACAAGCAGCCACTTACAACTGGCTAAAGTGGTAAAATATAGCTGTTGCTGCTTCTCTTATACTACTGAAGACACCAGTCAGTCCAGAACTGTAGTGGAGACCATGGCGCAGAATCACTAATCATTTTTTACTGGTGCTAATTATTGGTGGCAGGTAAGTAAATATTTGGTGCAGATAGGTTTTACCATTACATTAAGGAAGAAGACTTGTGGAAATTGTAATGCAAAAAAGTATTTGAGCATATTTGTTGTTACATTTCGTTGTAGAACTGTTTTTTTGTGTGGATGAGCTTTTGTGCTGCAATATTACAGTGTTTTATTTTTGTATCGTGGTTTTTGTTTTGTGTCCTCTTAGGTTTTTCCTATGTTATGATTTTGTTTGTGTGTCATATTATGATGTTGTTTTCTATTGCTTTCTATAAGTACTTTGGAGATGTCAACAAAAGCTGCTACATTTCCAGTCAAAAGTATCCCGTTCATTTAAATTCCCAGTGAGAAGTAACCATTTATCACTGTCTGGAGAAGTAAAATTCAGTTTCTCTAGCTCTTCAGCGGTTTATAGTACCAGTCAGCCAAAACTGCGGCAGAAACATGCCTGAGATTACTCTTTCATTGTTCACCTTATGTGATACTGCCTGAATTAGCACTTCAGGAGAAATGGCATCAAATCTCTAAAACTGCAAAGCTATCACTGTTTCTGAGCTGTGCTTTCTACATTTCATGCACTAACGTAGAGAGATACCAAGTTAAACTTATGCACTTTAGACACTGGAAACACCAAAAGACGCAGATGCTCAAAACTGCACTAAGCCAGCACAGCCTTTTATGGAATGGCTCCAGACGATTAAAGGAAGGATGACAGGAGACCTATTGTTTAATTATTTTTATAGGGGAAACAGAAACCTTATGATTGAGGTGGTAGTTTCCAGGTGTCATGTATTTTGATGTACATATATTTAATAAGAAAGATAGTAGGACACGCTTGAGAAGTTGGAGGAAGGTGCCTGGATGCATGCTGTCTTTATGTATTTAGTGTGTCTGTGCTTGCATGCATTTGTGGGTGTTGCACGTGTCCTTTTTTCTCTCTCCACAAATTGCTTATATGGGTCAAAGTAGGAGATGAAGAAGTGGGGTATATAATACATAAAACTGGGCAGGGGTTGATGTAAATACAGTGGTGTTTCTACTTCAGGGTTTACAGTGACATCACAGAACATAGACAATTTTGACTTTGCTTTTCTTGTGTTTGATGTCAATTCAAATGATTTGGAAGAAAACATCAGCAATGTTGAGACCTACTCAACTACAGTTTTATGTATGACCTGTCTGTAACTCATTTAACTACCTACAAATTCTAAGGATCTCTGACAATTTAGTATGAAGTATTTATTCATAAAAGTTCTTTATTCATAATTTATCATTCTGAGAGCATGCCCTTGTTTTGGTTAGTAGAGGACTGCATCACTGAAATGGCTCTTCTCTATTAAAATGGATCTTTGTGGTTTGACTGCATTTGGTCTGTACATGAGAGAGATCACACATCATCAAGGACTCACCCCTTCTTGGCTCTGGCTTAGAGACAGTGTTAACTGTGTCACAAGCCTTCTTTAATCAAAGCAATTATAAATAAAACATACATATATATCTACATAGAGGGATTTTGGGGCAGCCCTCTTCATCCAATAGTCTGTTCAACTGTTATTCAACCATTAGCCACATTTTTCTTCTGCCCACACCAGCATACAGCATAGGGCAATGCGGTCAGTCACTTTAACATTGGTTCTTTTAAATTGTGTGTGATCGCATTGCAGGAAAGTAGGATCTTTCTTTGTCCAAATAGGGACCTTTGCTTCTAGTCAGGGTAAGGGGGATACACTCCTAAAATAACCCCTGCTCACCCCCTTGGTAGCTTGGCATGAGCAGACAGGCTTACCTCAGAGGCAGTGTGTAAAGCATTTGTGAACACATACAGTAATACAGTGAAAACACTACAAATGGACACCACACCAGTTTAGAAAAAAAAGTAATCTTTATCTAAACCAAAGAAGACCAAAACGACAAAAATCCACAATACAGTAATAAAAATATGACTTTCAAATGGTAGAAATAGTTCAGTTCAAAGCAAATTGCAGATGCAACACTTTTCACACAAAGTACCTTGGATGCGTCGCGCACACAAACAAAAAGGGTCCCAGGGAAGGAGATGCGTCGGTTCCTTACACTCAGGGAAGGTGATGCATCGGTTCCTTGCTCTGGGGGAGGTGATGCGTCGGTTCCTTACAGCTGCGCAGGGGAGTTGATGAGTTGGCTCCTTACCGGAAAGGAGGTGATGCGTCGGTTTCTCACTGCGTGGGGAGGTGATGCGTCGGTTTCTTACTGCATCCCTCAACGATGCGACAGACTTGGCGCCTCGATGCGAAGCGATGATCTGGGACGATGCGTGGGTTCTTGCAGCCGCACAGCAGGCCTTGCTTCAGAATCGGTGCGGTGATCTCGGACTTCAGAGATGGGTGCACTCGGTGCGGCGACTTCTCGAGCCGCGGGCAGGCGCTGCAATGATTTCTTCGGCGATGCATCCTAAACAGGTGCGGATGCGTCGCGCTTCTCGAAGTTGCATTACTTTTCCAGCTCCCAGCGGCAAACAGCCTCCAGAGGTCCAAAACAACAGCAGGCACCTCTTAGCAGGTCAGAACTCCCAGCAACGTAGTTCAGGGGAGTTGGTGGTGAAGTCTTTGTGTCCCTGAGACTTCAGAACAGGAGGCAAGCTCTGTTTTGAGCCCTTGGAGATCTTCCTCAAGCAGGGGACACAGCAAACAGCAAAGTCCTTTTCCCTTTCCTTGGCAGAAAGTAGCCACTGCAGGCCAACCCCAGACAGCAAACAGCACAGAGGCAGTATTCCTCCTCAGCTTCTCCGGCTCTTCTCCTTGGCAAAGGTTCCTCTTGATTCCCAGAAGTGATCTAAAAGTCTGGGGTCGGGGCGTGTCCAAGATGGCGCCCGTGCAGTAGCTCTTCTACGGAGCTCCGCCGCGCCGCGTCTTGAGCAGACGGATCCCGGGGTTCTGCCCGTACCAGTGCCCCTGTCTTGGACGCGTGAAATATTCGGCTGTCCGGGGTGCCGGTCTGAGGATACGGCGATTAGCGGAGGAAGGCCAGATGATCGTCCAAGGCCAAACTGAATCGAGACAAGATGGCGGGGAGAGGCCTTTGTTGAGGCCGAGCGAGTGAGGTGCCTGATCGGGAGTCACGGAGCTGGGGACCGAGACCACCCAGAAGTGGAAAGCCAGAGGACTGGTGTGGAGCCAGAGGTAATGCCATGGGGGCGGCAGAGATTGCTCCAGTGCCTGCCTGAGCCCGGATTTAGCGGAGCAGAGCGGCCTGGTGTGACCCACGCTGCAGCTGAGTAGTGCATGCGAGATCCATAGTTGAGAGGGTGAGCGGTGGCGCGGTGAGAGATGCCGGGTAGCGCTGCTGAAGACCCAGCGACCTACTTGGGGACGTGCGCACGACCAGGAGCGGCTTGAGGGGCTGACTGCCACCTATCTGTACTTCAGCTGGGAGTTGCCGATCCAGGAGCGGCCTTACTAGAAGCTGAAGACACCGGAGCATCAGCGGGTCAAGCGGAGGTCACTGGTGGGTGCAGAGCACTCTGGCCGACGGGGGTGGGGAGCGGGACCCGCGGAAAACTTGCTGACTGGGTTGCGGTCCCACCTCTCCTTTAAGTATTGTGCATGGGAGGACTGCCGCTTGGAATCCCCTTGTGGTGCCAGTGCCAGTGGATGAGTTGGGGCTTGTGGCATGCTGGCTGGGCTACTTAGGCTGGGCAGGTCCTGTTGTTTGCGCAATTGAGATGGCTCAATATTGACAAGCTGCCGGGACTCCAGCCCTTTCTCTGATGTGGGGGGAGTCTTCACCAACACTCTGCAATCTTAGGTGGCCGATCATCACACCTGGCCAGCTCCCGGGTGGGGGAGAAGTACAAATTGCAAATTCACCGCACAGCTGAGTGAATGGGCCCTGAACTCAGTTGTTGTGGCTCACCTCCGACCCAAGTTGCTCGGACATCTAGCGCCTCTATGCACACACGAGGTTTATGACGCTGTGAGATACTGGAGGCTGCCCTCCGTGCTGTTGCGGATATTGGAACCCTGGCTGGCATAGCAACAATTGAGCATTGCCCATAGCTGGAGCTGGAGCTGGAGCTGGAGCTGGAGCTGGAGCTGAGAAACTGGACATTATACAGGGCGAGCTGTCTCTGACCAGCTTTGGAAGTTAGACACATATATAATGACATCTACCAGGCCAAAGAAAGACGCCACTATTAAAGACCTTCTTGCTAAGGGCTCTGCCAAGCGGACCGGGGCGACCTCAGGCATGAAGCCCCAGAGCCCCACTGGTCCCACAGAGAAGCAGGATGAGCTAGATGAAGCACCGGTTACACACGGATTCATGGAGGCACTTTTCAGCTCCCTGCGACATGACATAGTGGCCTTGAAAACGGAGGTGTCAAAAGAAGTGAAGGAGCTGTGCCATGACATGAGTGAGCTAGAACAAAGAGTGGATTCAGTGGAGCGGTCGGGGATGCTCGAGACGAGGAGCTTGAGGAATACCGAAGGGAACTTTTAGAGCTCAAGGACCACAATGCGGATCTCAATTACAACTTGGAAGATCTCAAAAACAGATCCCGTAGATCTAACATCCACATCAAGGGCGTTTCGTTGCAGGCAGATGCTGGCCGTCTGGAGGATTATGTCCTGCGATTGTTCCACCACATTGTCCCGGAGCTGGAAGGGAAAGACCTCCTGTTGGTTCGCACGCATAGGGCTGGCCGCCCTTCTTCGGCACCTGGTACGCCACAGGACATTCTCACATGCTTCCATGACTATAGACAAAAAGAACTCATAATGTCCACAATGCGCGACCAATCATACATCTGCTTTGAGGGGAACAAGGTACGGCTATTCCAGGACTTATCTATCATCACCCCGCAGCGGAGGCGCTCTATGAAACCCGTCACGGATTTCCTGCGAGACAAGGGTGTACGATACAAGTGGGGACATCCCTTCCGGCTGTTTTTTGTTGGGAAGGGCAGACGCACACGGTCTGCACCCCTCCTGAAGCGGCAGACATACTGGGTCTAGACATAGAACAAGAGTCCTCCTCACACCGAGCTGGCTCCCAGGCGACACCGGCGGAGTCACATCGCAGGGGGCACTCTAGGAACAGATCACAATCACAAGCGAGCAGGCCAACCAAATCCGACAGTCTCAAGGAGCGGTCAGCGCTACTACAACAAATTGCGGATCAGAAGCAGTCACCAGAGCGTACAACTGAATAGCTGATGTGGGAACGCGACTACGAACGAAGCGGGGACAGCTACACCTCGTAATTTGTTGCAACCCTTTGAACATTACACAGTGGAGATGATGTCGTCATGTCGGAAATGTTGAGCTGGCGCCGGTGGCGGGCGCTCCCCTGGGGTCCAACTTCAATTACACTTGACAACGTAGGCAGCGGCGGATGCATCCCCGCTTCTCACACACGGTGAGCACTGGCGTGAGATGCCGATGACGTGGACCCCTATCATGGAACTGCAAGTTTTGCACCATTTGGTGCTGATGTTTATTTTGTTTTCATGTTTGTATTATTCATATATGTTATTATGCACACTAGTTTGCTACACTGTCATGCTCTAACACACATATGTAGTACATGCCCTAGACCGTCCCTTTCCGTCCAATAGAGGACAAGCAGAGCGCTATCCTTTAGAGCCACCACTACTCTTCACTTTAACACTAACTCATGATAAAGGTGGTTAGCCTCAACGTGCGGGCCTTAATTCTCCAACTAAAAGAATAGCGCTGTTGACACAGTTGAGGGCAATGCAATGTGATATATGCCTTTTGCAAGAGACCCACCTTGTTAAAAAGGATTAGAGTCGTATGAGATCGAGGTGGTTCGACCGGCAATTTTGGTCGGCCGGCCCCAGAAGGAGGGCAGGGGTCGCTATATTATTCGCAACACACATTCAAGGCCGGGTTACCCATACGCATTCGGAGATCACGGGCCACATGTTAGCTTTGCGAGTCGCCCTTCCCCAGAGCACTATTACGATTGCAAGTGCATATGCGCCTAACGATCACCAGGAGGGGTTCATTCGCGAAGCAATTGGGTCCATTATCACTACTCCTGATGCCCATATTTTGATTGGGGGGGACTCTAATATAGTTCGGGACATTTCACTGGATAGACATCCCTATCAGGTCAATCAAACAGGAGTATTCACACCACAAGGCCTTCAATGGCTCTCGGATGCGGGGCTAGTTGATGTTTGGAGAGCTCAACAACCCACTTCGAAATCATATACACACTTCTCCGCAGCGCACCAGTTATGCCAGAATTGATTTTTTTTTGGTCTCCGCCTCCTTGTTGCGGTCAGTAACGAAACCAGACATTGAGGTTGCTTCACTCTCTGATCATTTCCCTATCTCTTTGGTGTTGCACCTACCGCACACCGATCAACATTCTAAAACTTGGAGACTCAATCCTAAGCTGCTTTCACGCACCCCAGATGTCGAGGAGGTCCAGGCAGTAATACAGGATTATCTCACTATCAATGACACATCCCAGGTATCGATTTCGACGCTATGGGATGAGCTCAAGGCGGTGGTGTGGGGAACCTATATAGTAATAGCGGCAAGGCGTAACAAAGAGCACAGGACCAAGTGCGCGGAGTTGGAGGGGGCGGTGGCAGCACTGGAGGAAACCCACAGGCAAAAAGGGACGCATAAGATAAGGCGACAATTGAGCATCACTAGGAAACAACTCCAAGCCTTAGATACGGATGCACCCGAGTATGCTTTACTCCGCACATGGCAGAGATATTACGCAGGGGGAACAAGGCAGGTAAATTGCTAGGGCATAGACTACGCACACAGACGCAAGGTCGTCGTGTACAGGCCCTGATGGACCACTCCCTTAATATACTGACGAAGGATGCCGACATTGCAGCAGAGTTCGATCACTTTTATGCACATCTCTACGAAGCGGAACCACAGCAGCACACGAACCACACCACCTATATAGAACAGGCCCCCCCTGACTAAACTGACGGAACAAGAAGCTGCATCCCTAGAATCAGACATCACAGTACAAGAGGTCCTTGACGCGATCGGGAGACTTCAGATAGACAAGGCCCTGGGTCAGAATGGGTATACTGCTGCCTTTTACAAAAGTACTTGCAGAGCAACTGTCCCCAGTGTTGGTGCAGCTTCACAACTCTTTCAGCTCTACGGGCACTCTGACAGAGAGCATGAAAACGGCTATAATATCAGTGATACCGAAACCCGGTAAAGATCCGCAACAACACACCTCATACCGCCCCATATCCCTCCTTAATGTAGATGACAAACTGTTTACAGGTATCTTGGCCACTAGGCTGGGGAAGTATATGCCCGGCCTGATTGATCCAGACCAGTCGGGTTTCATTCCGGGACGCACATGTGGGGACAATACCAAGCGAATACTTAACCTCATCGATAAAACCAACCGGTCACAGATGCCCACTATCCATCGACGCTGAGAAAGTATTTGACTGGGTGCATTGGCCCTTTTTGCGTGAGGTGCTAGCAGCGGTGGGCTTGGGTCCCCAGTTCTGTAAGTGGATATGGGCCAGCTATGCAGACCCTAAGGCTCTTGTGAGAGTTAACAATGCTATTTCCCCAGTGCTTCCGATTTCGAGAGGAACGCGGCAGGGGTGCCCCCTCTCCCCTCTCCTATTCACGCTCTATATGGAGCCATTGGCAGAGCGAATACGAGGACACCCTCTAGTGGAGAGGGTGCGAATGGGTGGTCAGGTGCATAAAATAGCATTATATGCAGATGACACTTTGCTTGCAATCACTAAGCCACGTCAATCATTGCCCCCGCTTCAGGAACTGGCAGAGTTTGGGGAAGCTTCTGGATTTAAGATGAATGCTCCCACAGGTCGTCACAGGCCCTTGGCATCACTATCCCGTTGGAAGAACAGACTTATTTGACAGACACCTTTCCCTTCTCCTGGGATACACAGGGCATCTCTTACCTGGGTATTCAGCTATTCTCCACTACTGACAGGGTGGTGTCGCCCAACTACACCGCCCTGCTGGCTACGGTACGCTCTCTCATACAATCATGGCATGGAGGTCCCATCTCATGGTCGGGGTGAATTGCGGCAACCAAAATGACTCTTTTGCCCAAAGTTCTGTATTTATTGCAAGCAATACCGCTGCAGCCCCCCCTGTAGTGATTAGGAAATTGCAGCTGGCATTGGAGTCCTTTATATGGGACGGTAAAAGAGCCAGGATGGCTAGAGAGAGGGCCTATCTTCCGGTAGCTAAGGGAGGCTTGGGGATCCCTCACTTGGTACGCTATTACCAGGCAGCTCAGTTGAGGTTTCTAGTGGAGTGGCTACACCCGCTTATAGAAAAACATTGGTGATTTCTAGATCAGGCAGTGGCCGGCATCCATATCTGGAAAGTGCTTTGGTTGCCGCGTAAGAATCGTCCAGCGGGAGTGTATATTTCCCCGGTGGTCCGGGCCACAATGGGAGCATGGGGTAAACTGAGCGTTTCTAAGGGCTTTTCCTCCCCGATATCTCCACTCACTCCGATTATAGGAAATGCAGATTTTCCCGCCGCCATGAGCGGTACAGCCTTCTCCCGGTGGCAAGATGCCAACTGTAAACGAATAAGCGATCTCTTAGACGAACTGGGACTACAAGACTTCTCGGGGCTTCAGAAAGATTATGGCCTCCCGGAATCGGAGAGATGGCGATATGCAGCTATTCGCCACTTGGTGACTCAACCAGATATGCGACCCCACGCTAGCAGACCCCTAATGCAATTTGAGCTCTGGCTCCTCACGAAAAGCGAGGATCGGCTTCTACTCTCTGACATTTACTCCTTTTTGAACACCTCAGTCGCCCCCTTACTGTTCCCAGCGAGATCTAGATGGGAATTGGAATGTGAGCGCACCTTTACAGATAAGGAATGGACAGACATCCTACAGCGTGCTTGCACCTCTGCGCGTAGTTCTGCGGGGAGGGAGACTCTCCTTAAATTGGCGCATTACTGGTATTATACACCCGCTCGCCTATGCAGGTGGAAACAAGGCTGCAGTGACAAATGCTGGCGTCACTGTGACAGCACGGGTACACTAACATACCTCTTATGGTACTGCTCCAAGGTGCATCGCTATTGGGAGGAGATATTGGCGGCTATAGACCAGATATTTGAGACGGAGTTGCCTTGTTTCCCTAGCTACGTCCTTTTGGGCCTTCCCAATGCTTTGACATACCCCCTCCGCTCACTTAGGGGGAGGGCTATCACCCTAGCGTTGTGTGCAGCGAAGCAAGTTTTGCTTTCCCGCTGGGGGACTGATATCATACCCACGCACTTAGACTGGTTGCACAAGCTCTGGGACCTTTTAGGTATGGAGAAATTAACTGCGGTTATGGATCATACACTCCCCAAATTTGAGAAGACTTGGGGTCCCTGCCTCAAATACTTGTCTAATACATTTTGAGAACTCACTTGCCCGAGATATTTACGCATTTTGCGCTTGACAGCTGGCACGCAGCCTGACGCTTAAATAATGCCAGGGCGGAATTGGGACTACATTGACCTCAATACAGTACAGGCGGGCTTGGTAGGGATGGGTATTTTGTTTCTTTAAATTCTTATTGTATATTGTTGGTTATTGCCCCTCTTTATTGTTCTCCCCCCCCCCCTCCGTTTTGTGTGTTTTCTCTGCCGGCCATTGACGGTTGGTTGTAGGCGGAAGATTTGTATATTCTTTCATTTTATTGTTTGAAAATGAATAAACATTGATGCAATCCTAAAAGTCTGGGGTCTGGGCCCCTCTTTTTATACAGAAAATGTCTTTAATCTCTCCTGGCCCAGGGGTCTGAGCCCAGTCCAAACCAGTTGTGGGGCACACTTTGCAAGTGCACAACAACCTCCATTGTCAGTGTGAGCCCTGGCTCCAGACACACCACAGGGGGGCGGAGCCATCATTGTGAAAGGCAGGAACAGCCCTATTCAGGTGCAGGTGCTACTCCTCCCACCACTCCAAATGCAGACCAGGCCTATTCAGCCTAGCGCTGACTCATCCAGACTCTCTGGAGCCACTGCACATCCCCAGCCCCCGTCACTCCAAAGCCAGAGTCAATACAGATCCTAGCAGAGGCACACTGGAAGGCTAAGCAAGAAAATACCTACTTTCTAAAAGCGGTATTTTCAAACACAGAATGTAAAAATTACCCTCACTAAAAGATGCATTTTAAAATTCTGAGTTCAGGCATACTAAACTTTATTTTCCTACCTTGTTCCCAGGGGTAGTTATGTTTATAAGATGTTATAAGCAAACTCCCCATTCTATCCTATGGGAACAGATAGCCTTGCAATAGTGAAAATTAAATTGGCAGTATTTCACTATCAGGACATGCCACACACTCCAGGGCATGTCCTACCTTTCACATTCACTGCACCCTGCCCACAGGGGTACCTTGGGCCTACCTTAGCGGTGACTAAAATGTAAGAAAAGGGAAGGGTTGGGCCTGGCAAGAGGGTGCACTTGCCAAGTCGGCATGGGAGTATTAGACTGCACACAGGCACTGCAATGGCAGGCCTGAGTTACATTTATAGGCTGCTTACGTGGGTGGCACAACCAGTGCTGCAGGCCCACTAGCAGCATTTGATTTACAGGCCCTGGGCACACACAGTGCACTGTACTAGGGACTGACTAGTAAATCAAATCAACCAATTATGGAAACACCAATCCATACATACAATTTACAGGGAGAGCATATGCACTTTAGCACTGATCAGCAGTGGTAAAGTGCCCAGAGTCATAAAACCAACAAAAACAAGTCAGAAACAGAAGGCCACAAAGCAACAAATCTGGGGATAAACCTGCTTTAAAAGCCAAGTCTAACAGTTGCCCCCACCTTTTGCCTGGTATCAGTGTGTTTTGACTGTAGTACACTGGGATCCTGCTAACCAGGACGCCAGTGTTGGTGCTCTCTACTCTAAATTGACTGGTAAATACTTTGTACACTCCACAATTGGCATAATGGTGTAACCTTGTAATTCACTAGTATATGGCACTAAGGTACCCAGGGCATTGGTACACCAGGAGTCTCCCATGGGCTGAAGCATGTATTTTGTCATCCATTGTAGCCAATGCAAACTGTGGCTGCAGGTCTGCTATTGCAGCCTGCATGAAATGGTGAATGCACCTTTCACTTCAGATAGAAGGTTTACCTTATAACCAGCTCACTGCACTTAAAACCTAAGAGTCAACCCTAAAGTAGGTCTGGGCTCCACAGCTGTAACTCCAAGACCTCCTTCTGCCTTGAAGAACACCTGAGGAGAGTGGGCATTGTGCTCCTGCACCTCCTGGATGACTCAAGGTGGTTTAGACTCTGTCTCCTCTTTCCTCAGTGGTTCCTCATCTGGAATCCACCTTTAGGTTCCACCGACCTGGTCCACAGGTCACGAAAGCAGCTGGGCATCCGAAGATCCCCATTGACTTCAATGGGCAATTCTGATGCCACTTCACACCTATGCACCTGGGCCTCCTGGTGTAGGTATCCTGCTTCTCTGGGTATCCACGAGTGGGGGTGCTCTCCAACCTCCCTGTTTCGGAAGGGTTTCCTCTGAGTGTTATGGGAAGGGTCCTGAAGCTCCACAATTCTAACCGCGACTTCCCCCCTGTTGATCTATGGATTATAACCCTGGGTATCACCTCTGCACCAGGACGCCTAGGGACTACTAGTTACTTAGCTTGGGTGGTTCCGTGCTTCCCCTGGCCTACAAATCCTTGGGTGGTAGTCTTGGTTATGTATCCCTTTCGCAATCGACTTAGTTAGTATATTGACACAATGCAAAAGGGTATGGGGCAATTTTGACTGCACTTATCACTGTGTTGGGTTATCAGCGATTCGAACTCTTAGGGTGCAAGGGATCTGAGCCTCAATACCCCTAAAACTCCTTTCTTTATTCAAAATTCTTCTTAAAAACGACCGTAGCCAACGCGTTTCGTCCCAAAGGACTTCTTCAGGGCTACAAATAAGTATACATAATATCTATTATATTTACAATAGTATTTACAATTAAAAAGGTGCTCACAATACACAAAAAAAGCAAGAAATTGTGATTTAAGCTAAAATATATACACAATTTTTTAATATTCATTCTTTCACCTGCTTGAATATACAAGGTTCATCTTCAGAAATTTTGATTTAGGCTTTTAATTTGAATATAGTTAAAGAATCCAACAATTCATAATCTACATAAATTCATGATCACATTGATACCTGCTGAACACATAAACCTTCAAATGGAAATGTGGGCTCTGAGTACTAGATAGTAAGACCAATGTCTTTTCTTATTATTATTTCATAGGGACCTTCTAATGGAATGGGGCATTGACGCTCAATAAATGGATTGTTTTTATTACATATATGGGACTGACCGATTAAATTTAGAAACTGCGTTTTGTGACCACTTCAAGATGGCGGCCACAAACATATCGCTTTTAGCGAGCGCATACAATAATTGTATGCAGGTGATACGGGAAGCATCATAGGTAAATCTAATTAAATATGAATATATCGTTACATATAAATAAAGCCTTACATTTAAGTATGACCCGACGAATAGTGAACGTACGTATAGAACATAACGAGAACATAGGGAAATAATGACCGGGAGTCGCCTTTGCTAAAAAATCTTGTTTTGGAGTTATTAATTTTTCCAAGCCATAATAAATATTATGGATAAAGATTTTGTAAATACATATTGAGTATACACCTTAAGAAACTCCCTTTTTGTGATAGATCAATCATGGAAACAGTATTTTGCAATCATTTAAAGATGGTGGCCACGAATACATCGCACGCAGCGTGCGTACGTAACAATTAAATGCAGGTGAGAAGGGAAGCGGGCTATTTAAACACCGCGACCGGGAAGCCAAAATGTGACGATTTGGCTACACGGCACGAGCGGCTCGATATTCCGTTTCAAGTAAGTCTGGGGAGGGTGCGTTATTCTAATAGGGATTATTACGGGCTATGCACCTTTTAGACTGTTAATAGACTAAGATTTATAAGGGGGACCCTAGTACTTGGTTAATTCGGTCTGGACATTTTAGATCATGGTCCAGTATGGCCCCGATGCGGACATTGTAATCTTATTGAGACCTGTCAGGATGGACCGGTACCTTGGGCAATTTCAATAGGAACTTTACTGAGATTACTTTGCCCTTTATATGTGGATAGGTTTGTGTGACTCGAGTTGTTATTATTTTTCATCATTGACCATTAATATAGTGCCAGGTTATGTTCATGTTTTATTTCGAATTTTGAAGTCCACCGATTCCATAAAACTGGCGATGCTAATTTTTTGTATTACCCGTGGTCACAGGTGTTAAAGATGCAGTTATGAAATTCATATCGCCATATTAATCATCCTCTCCCCCACTTCTGATTAAAGATACTGTTGACCAATGATACTGTTGGTCTATGACATTTTGGGCCTGTCATGTTAGCGAATACCTCCCTTTCTTCTCCTTTTTTTACATCATGGTTATTAACTTAGTCAAAGGGTCCCGTAAATTTTGACATATGATAGATAGATTCCATTCACCAACTATATTAAATAACAGTTCACCATAGATGTACGTATGGTACTAAATCAGGGGTTCTCATTAGGTCCCACTGTTGATGAGTCCTTTCGAGCCTGAAGGATCTTTCTTGAATTACAGATTGCAATGGGCTAACACCCAATGTCGCACATGGACTGATGACTCAAAATCACACTGGGAACCAGAAAGGAAATTATATGTTCTCCTTGATGTGACGTGTTTTGATTGTTTGAGGTATGTTTTAATTGACAACTTATTTCAACTTAATGAGGCCTTATATCAGGCATTGGCCTAGGATTATTGGCTATTCGTGTATTTGTTTTATTTTTGGTCAGGCTTTACTGATAATTACCTAAGAAAAAGGGATACCATATAGACAACCATTGATGAATGTTGAAAAAGACTCACCATATTGCCTTTGGTAAGATTCACGTTTACACTATAAAGGATGTGGATATATATTTTTTCAGATGTATATATCAAATTTTGAAAAAAACGGATGCTGTTATAGGAGCTCTTATTGAGAGTCAATGCCCCATTCCATTAGAAGGTCCCTACGAAATAATAATAAGAAAATACATTGGTCTTACTATCTAGTACTCAGAGCCCACATTTCCATTTGAACTTTTATGTGTTCAGCAGGTATCAATGTGATCATGAATTTATGTAGATTATGAATTGTTGGATTCTTTAACTATAATCAAAATGAAAAGCCTAAATCAAAATTTCTGAAGATGAACCTTGTATATTCAAGCAGGTGAAAGAATGAATATTAAAAAATGGTGTATATATTTTAGCTTAAATCACATTTTCTTGCTTTTTTTGTGTGTATTGTGAGCACCTTTTTAATTATAAATAATATTGTAAATATAATATATATTATGTATACTTATTTGTAGCCCTGAAGAAGTCCTTTGGGACGAAACGCGTTGGCTACGGTCGTTTTTAAGAAGAATTTTGAATAAAGAGAGTTGGAACAAGACCTACTGAATGAATTGAATTTTTTGTACTTAGTATTACGTATGATTTACATTTTTGATTGGAGTGCTGGATCATGTTGTTGCTGTAATATTTGTGGGATATTGTATCCTAGGAGGTTTAGGGGTATTGAGCCTCAGATCCCTTGCACCCTAAGAGTTCGAATTACTCATAACCCAACACAGTGATAAGTGCAGTCAAAATTGCCCCATACCCTTTTGCATTGTGTCTTTATATTCAGATTGGGCAGATTAGCACTATCAAGGGTTTAATTAACTCAGGATGGACTTCGAAGACAACAGAGAGGAAATGTTGGGGGACTTGTTTAAGAAAAAGAAAGGCCCAATTACTGATAATTCTAAAACGGGTAACCCAAAGAGCGAGGGCCTAAAAGACAGGTTGTTTCGTTTAGAAAAACTGAAAAAACAAGAACTTGGAAAGTGGTGGGATGGGGCCACCTTAAAAAAATATTTGGAAAATAAAAGGATACCCCTAGGTCTGAGGATTTTGATCTTATTAGAGGAGTGGGAGGAGGGCCTCTATGATGCCTCATTTAGAATGATGAGGATTCTAATAACTAATTCAGAAAGGAAGGTAAAGAAGATTAGGGAAGAAATAACGAAACTTGAGAAAGAAATTTCTGAAATGAATTTAAAGGAGGCTACCCTAAAAAAATACTATGAAATTCTAAAAAAAGAACTCACTGCTTACCAGATTTATTTGAAAAACAAAAAACAGAAAAAAATCATAAGAGATGAAATTGATTACGAACGGGGGAGGATTTTCACCTTCTCAAGGAAATACGACGATATAACCCCTAGACCTATGGCAGAAACAGGCACCACAGAGAAAACAGCAAGTGTGTCTTCCAGTTGCACTTCCCTATCCTCCTTAGAGAGTGACCCTGGGGAGGGGCCTAGTAACAGTGAGGTGGCTTCATCTACCTCCCTTTTTTTACGAGAAGTCCAGCGTTACAGGCTGGGAAACAAAAAGAGAAACCTAAACGCAGAACAAGGAGGGGAGGGAAGAAATATAAGAACAGGTGTACCAACAAGGCAGCAAAGCAAATTGACCCAGATAAGGAAATAGGCTGTACCAAATTGAACACACATTGTGACAGTGATAATGAACATTTGAGTTCTAATGAATTAAGTGTTGTTAACTTATCTTCAAAGACTCTCAATGAAAAAGAAATGTATGTCTTACAGAAAGGTTTGAATTTTTGCATAACAGAAAATTGTAACTTTGTGGATGCACATATTGATGTTTACAAATTTGTAAGAAAGTTACGATTAAAAAAATATTTCTCTGAACATCCGTTTGTTCCCATTGATGTTTTAAGAAATGAGGACAATGTCTCTAGTCTAACAATTGCAGAACTTGGTGACATACATTTATAAGCCACTCTTGATGAGGATGATTTGGATGTCAACATTGTACAAATGGCTGGTTTGTTAAACATAAGTGAGGACACAACAATAGACAGTGGCTTACGCAACAAATCTAGATATGTGCCCCCAAGAACTCAGGACACACATATAGATGAATTCCTAAATAGAGTTACACAACAACTATTTCAACTAGAGGATAAACATGGAGAAAAATCATACTGCAAACACTGTTACAATCTCTCCAAAGAGGAAAAGGCCCTTTTAAAAACTTTACAAGAGGATCCCCAGTTGGTCATACGTGAGGCGGACAAAGGGGGAAATATAGTCCTAATGGACCTTAAAGATTATTTGGGAGAGATTGAGAGACAGTTAAATGATAACAATTGTTATGAACAACTAAAGGAACAACCCATTCCCGGTATTGAAAGAATCATTAACGCTAGGTTACAGGACTGGCATGAGTCAGGGCTAATTTCTAATCACGAATATCGCTATTTACAGACGCACAACTCCAGGCACCCCTGTATATATATACTCCCCAAAATTCATAAGGGGGGGGCCTTTCCGCCTAGGAGGCCTATTATTTCCGGGAACGGTGGTCCCACGGAACGTTTGTCTGAATACAGTGATGGCTTTTTGCAGCCCTTTGTCAAAAATTTGCCTTCATATCTCAAAGACAGCAGGGATGTGTTATGCAAGCTTGAAGACTTCGAGTGGGACAGTAAGGACCTGATGTTCATCAGTATGGATGTGGAAAGTCTGTACACGTGCATCCAAACAGAACGTGGTCTGGAGGCTCTGAAACATTTTTTGTATAAAAAGAATGTAAAACATTTAGAGCACACAATGATGCTGTTGGAAATGGCCCGCATGATTTTAACAATGAATGTTTTTTTGCATAATGGGACCTGGTTCCTACAGAAGCAAGGTACGGCCATGGGATCCAGGTTTGCTCCGTCTTATGCAATCCTTTTCATGGGCATGTATGAGACGGAGCATGCCTGGGGACCTGGCTCACAGAGATGGAGTAATAACATCATCTTCTACGGAAGATATATAGATGACGTGATACTCATCTGGAAAGGAGGTGAAGAAGAACTGTTTGCCTATCACAGTTACCTTAATACAAATAGGTTCAATGTTAAATTAACAATGAACTACTCAAGGGAAAGCATTGAATTTTTGGATTTAAAATTGTATATATCTAATAACACAATCCAAAGTGACATTTTAAAAAAACATACCTCTTGTATAAGCGTGCTTCACGCTGAAAGTGCACATCCACGCACATCCATCAACGCCATACCCGATGGCGAGATGGTTCGTGCAAGACGGAATTGTAGCCAAGAGCACTCCTTCGACAAACATCTTGAAACCATAAAAAATAATTTTCGAAGCAGAGGCTACACTGATAAATGTCTTATGCAAGCAGAGACCAGGGTAAGGAAAGTGGACAGGAAGAGCACCTTAGTACCCAAGCAAAAACAAATCAATAAGAAAAGGGATGATGAAACTGTGGTTTTTATAACACAATACAATGCTTTCAGCGATCGTATTTATAACATCCTAAGAAAGAATTGGCACTTGTTGACATTAGCCCAACTACCTGTAGGCACAATTCCAGATAAACCTAGGGTGGTCTATAAGAGGGGTAAAACACTTAAAAACATACTATGCCCGAGTCATGTAAAAGACCAAAAAACTGGTACAACTTCATGGTTGCCCAACAAGCCACTGGGCTTCTATGTGTGTGGCAAATGCAACATTTGCCAATTTGGACTTCATAAGAAACTTGGGTTCAAATACAATACTGAAAGGGAATTTAAGATCGATACCTTCATTAATTGCAATACTTCATACACGGTATATATCATCGGCTGCTCCTGCAACAAAATTTATGTAGGGAGTAGCATCCGCAGTATCAAAACAAGAATACAGGAGCACGTGAGAGCTGTGAAGAATAAAGATGATAGGTACCCAGTGGCTACACACATACATGAATCACATCCGGAAGAACCAACAATTTGGTTTCATGCAATTGAGCATGTGAAGGCCCAGGAGAGGGGTGGTGACAGGGAAAGAGCACTACGACAGGCGGAAGCAGGTTGGATTTGCCGCCTTAGGACAATTTCCATGGGCCTGAACATCAATAATGAATTATATCACTTTCTGTAAAATGTGTGTTATGATGATATCGCATGTGTTAAAGAATTATGAAAACTTGCCGTTGATATACATCATGGACCCATTTTCAAACTTTTGCTGGTGTGTGAGGTTAACCATGGAGACATCCAAATTTGTATAGCTGAATTCAATATGTTGTATGGGGTACTTCTTTCATTTATTATATGTATTATAAATGTATAATTGAAATGTATCATTGAAGCTTTTCCTAATAAAATTCTCCTTATAAATAGTCTTCCCCCTCTTTTCATTAAAGATCTTTCAGGCCTACTTGTACAACCAAACAGGATTAATACATTGTGGGAATCCTTTAGTACTTTAATGGATTGTTTTTTATTACATATATAGGACTGACCGATTAAATTTAGAAACTGCATTTTGTGACCACTTCAAGATGGCGGCCACAAACATATCGCTTTTAGCGAGCGCATACAATAATTGTATGCAGGTGATACGGGAAGCATCATAGGTAAATCTAATTAAATATGAATATATCGTTACATATAAATAAAGCCTTACATTTAAGTATGACCCGACGAATAGTGAACGTACGTATAGAACATAACGAGAACATAGGAAAATAATGACCGGGAGTCGCATTTGCTAAAAAATCTTGTTTTGGAGTTATTCATTTTTCCAAGCCATAATAAATATTACAGATAAAGATTTTGTAAATACATATTGAGTATACACCTTAAGAAACTCCCTTTTTGTGATGGATCAATCATGGAAACTGTATTTTGCAATCATTTAAAGATGGCGGCCACGAATACATCGCACGCAGCGTGCGTACATAACAATTAAATGCAGGTGAGAAGGGAAGCGGGCTCTTTAAACACCGCGACCGGGAAGTCAAAATGTGACGATTTGGCTACACGGCGCGAGCGGCTCGATATTCCGTTTCTAGTAAGTCTGGGGAGGGTGCGTTATTCTAATAGGGATTATTACGGGCTATGCACCTTTTAGTCTGTTAATAGACTAAGATTTATAAGGGGGGCCCTAGTACTTGGTTAATTCGGTCTGGACATTTTAGATCATGGTCCAGTATGGCCCCGATGCGGACATTGCAATCTTATTGAGACCTGTCAGGATGGACCGGTACCTTGGGCAATTTCAATAGGAACTTTACTGAGATTACTTTGCCCTTCATATGTGGATAGGTTTGTGTGACTCGAGTTGTTATTATTTTTCAACATTGACCATTAATACAGTGCCAGGTTATGTTCATGTTTTATTTCGAATTTTGAAGTCCACCGATTCCATAAAACTGGCGATGCTAATTTTTTGTATTACCCGTGGTCACAGGTGTTAAAGATGCAGTTATGAAATACATATATCCATATTAATCATCCTCTCCCCCACTTCTGATTAAAGATACTGTTGACCAATGATACTGTTGGTCTATGATATTTTGGGCCTGTCATGTTAGCGAATACCTCCCTTTCTTCTCCTTTTTCTACATCAGGGTCAAAGGGTCCTGTAAATTTTGACATATGATAGATAGATTCCATTCACCAACTATATTAAATAACAGTTCACCATAGATGTACGTATGGTACTAAATCGGGGGTTCTCATTAGGTCCCACTGTTGATGAGTCCTTTCGAGCCTGAAGGATCTTTCTTGAATTACAGATTGCAATGGGCTAACACCCAATGTCGCACATGGACAGATGACTCAAAATCACACTGGGAACCAGAAAGGAAATTATATGTTCTCCTTGATGTGACGTGTTTTGATTGTATGAGGTATGTTTTAATTGACAACTTATTTCAACTTAATGAGGTCTTATATCAGGCATTGGCCTAGGATTAATGGCTATTCGTGTATTTGTTTTATTTTTGGTCAGGCTTTACTGATAATTACCTAAGAAAAAGGGACACCATATAGACAACCATTGATGAATGTTGAAAAAGACTCACCATATTGCCTTTGGTAAGATTCACGTTTACACTATAAAGGATGTGGATATATATTTTTTCAGATGTATATATAAAATTTTGAAAAAAACGGATGCTGTTATAGGAGCTCTTATTGAGCGTCAATGCCCCATTCCATTAGAAGGTCCCTATGAAATAATAATAAGAAAAGACATTGGTCTTACTATCTAGTACTCAGAGCCCACATTTCCATTTGAGGGTTTATGTGTTCAGCAGGTATCAATGTGATCATAAATTTATGTAGATTATGAATTGTTGGATTCTTTAACTATATTCAAAACGAAAAGCCTAAATCAAAATTTCTGAAGATGAACCTTGTATATTCAAGCAGGTGAAAGAATGAATATTAAAAAATTGTGTATATATTTTAGCTTAAATCACATTTTCTTGATTTTTTTTTGTGTATTGTGAGCACCATTTTAATTGTAAATAATATTGTAAATATAATATATATTATGTATACTTATTTGTAGCCCTGAAGAAGTCATTTGGGACAAAACGCGTTGGCTACGGTCGTTTTTAAGAAGAATTTTGAATAAAGAAAGTTGGAACAAGACCTGCTGAATGAATTGAATTTTTTGTACTTAGTATCACGTATGATTTACATTTTTGATTGGAGTGCTGGATCATGTTGTTGCTATGTTACTTAGTATATTGTGTGGCCCTCCTATAGGGGGCCAAGTGTTTTTATTTGTTTTACTTAACCTGTTTTACTGATATTGTTACTGTGTATGCATATCTCTCGGTAGGAGAAATACCAAAGTAGGTTAGTGTTGGTGTGTAAAAAATACTACAGTATTTTATAACACTAATGTGGTTCTTTCCTGTCTGATTCTCATTGACTGACTTGTGTGGTAAATGCATCCGCTTTACATTGTCCTTGATAAGCCTTAGCTGCTCTCCACAGCTACCCTTTGAGAGCTTTGCTTAAAAGGGACCTCTTACACTATCACTAAGGGTTGCCTGGACTAAGTGCAGGGTGTATCACTAGTAGGTGTACACCATATACAGAGCCAGTCTCCTACAGGGCATTTAGCCTTATCACATGTGCACATCCACCTAAAAAGAAGAGCACTGCAGTGCCATAGCTAGTGGGCCAATAGTTTACTTTGCCATTGTTTTTTTATTTTCTATTAATTATTCTTTTTTATTTTCTTTGTGCTCATTTTTCTATGTTTAAACTTTGGGGTCGATTTCGATCTCGATCGGTAGGGCTCCAAATCAGATTCGGCTTTCCCTAAACCGATCCGTATACCTTGTTTCTGACCGAATCGTTCCCTGTTCCGAACGACCAAGTACGATGCCTGGAAACCGTTAGCGCTGACCGACTCGGTTCCATAAGGCATTTGGAGAGATCGAGCCTTTCCGGAACCTATTCGTACAGCTCTATAGACTTGGTTTCCGAGCGAACAAGTACGATGAACGATTCGGACAGCCTTTCCGATTCGGTATGCCCAGAACAAAAAGGCTGCCGGAATCTGTCTTTGGGGGCCCCTAGCAGGCCCCCTTCACCCAGGGCCCTCCAGATAGGGTCCGTGGGGGTACCCAAGGGACCCCCTTTCCAGCCACAGGGTGCAAGGTTTTCCCCAGCCACCCCTTTCTTCAATGGGGCCTGCGTTCTCGTTTGGAACACAGGATCCCATTGAAGTCAATGGGAGCCCGACCGAATCGTATCTGGATGCATACAGATGCATCGTACTCGTTCGGTCGGACTCCCCCGATCCGAGTCGTACAGAAAGCATTCCGGAAACGAGTCATTCAGTATGCTTTCCGAACGAGATCGGAATTGAGCCCTATGTCTTCAGGTTACAGAAATACAAAGTGATTAGCTCTGTGCACTAACAAAACTCATATCTTCTTGCATCTGAATTAAGTACTATCAGCCAGTAGCTTTCTCTGCATCCACTCATGTGATACCCAAGAATATTATTCCTCATTGATTAAAGTCAACATGTGTCTTCTCTTCCATTCTTTTAGACCTGTTGGTCTTAGGGTGATCTTTCCCAAACATTTTGCCTTTACCCTCCAAATTTTGCTGGAATTATTTTTGGTGGCTTTAGGACTCTGTGCACTTTTCCACTGCTAGCCAGCACGAAAGAGCTTGTTCTCTCTCCTTAAAATGTTGTAAAATTAGCTTTCACCTCATTGGCATATTTAATTTACTTATAAGTCCATGTAAAGGTGTATACTATATACCCGGGCCCTGTGAATTAATGCTACTAGTGGACCGGAAGCACTTATTATGCCACCGACTTAAGTAGCCCCTTAAAGCCTGCCCCAGACCAGCCATTGCAGCCTGTATGCAGTTTCAAACTGCCAATTGGACTTGGCAATGTAAGCCCCTTGCCAAGCCTTAAACTCTTATTTTATTGCATATGTCACCCCTAAGGAACGCCCTAGGTGCCCATAGCGCAGTGTGAATTGTAATCAAAAGGATGAAAATTTATTTTTAGGTTTTACATGTCCTGGTAGTTAAAAACTCATAAATTTGTTTTTCACTACTGTGAGGCCTACCTCTCCATTGGGATAATATTGGGTTGATCTATTACATTTGATTGGGAACAGGTAATTATTTCATGTTTGATGTCTCCGTGATCAAGGTCTGAGAGGAGACCGAAACGCATTGGGACTTGCTATATGTGCGAAATAAAGTAAATTAGCAATTGAAACTTCCTTTTTGGTGCTGAGGCATCAGGTTTGGGAATTGTTACGGGCGTGGTTCTGCCGGAGGAGAAAATGCCCTGCCGATAGTGTGAGCGCCGTTTGCCCAACCAGAACCACATGGTGCAGGATTTTACAGGGGGTTACCCTAGGTACCCCTACGACTACCAACTGTAGGGGGTGGAGGCAAGGGAGCCCTGCTGGTGGACCCCGAAGTCACAAAAAGGCCGGCACGACAAGGCTATGAGAAACCGACATCATAATCCTGATGGCAGAAATGCCGCCCGTAGGGGATTCCGGTGCGGTTCCGACCAGATGGAAGACTCCGAGAGACAGTTTAAATCATGTCGGAATGACCGGCGGTTTACGCTCTGACCGCCAACATCGTTATCGGGCAGTCGGACCGCAAACCGACCATGTCGGTCGGAAAGCCTCCGACCGCAGTCGGAAAGCTTCCAACTAGTGGTCGGAGCCTTTCCTACCGACATCGTAATCGCCCCCAAAATGTTCAAAAAGGAAACCACTTTATTTAAAATTAAAAAGTAAACAACATACAATTTTTACAAATTAATAAAAATATTTTGCAAATAAAAACATTAATTATAAATATTATTATTTTAAATAAACAAAAACATAATGGTATACATTAAAACAATATAAAATAAATTATTAAATATTAAAATTAAAACATATCAAATTCCCACTACAAGTAATACAAAAATAGAATCATTCTTATACTAATAATACATAATATTTACTACTCCAACATCACACAACACAACAGTAATAAAATTGTTACATCACACAAAGGGAAAAATTACTACTCCCACAATAATACATTCAAAATTAGATAGAATATTGGATTGCAGAACACTACAATTAATACAACACTTGGAAAAATGTTACATTACAGAGAGATAAAATTTACTATTCCCGCTCTAATGAGTGCAACAGTAGGGAAAGTCTTTGGTTGCCGAGGGGTAACATTAACTATGCCCACTCCACTGAGTGTAACAGAAGGGAAAGTGTTGGATAGCGGAGGGGTAAAATTTACTATTCCCACTCCACTGAGGGCCCGATTCCGATGCGGTTAGGAAAGCATTCCCACCTAGGGCCTGATTACGATGCGGTTAGGAAGGCCTCCTAACGGCATTTGCTCCTTCCAAATTGGATCGGGAACGTGTCTTCCCGACCGAGGGCCAGATTACAATGCAGTTAGGAACATAGGCTCCCTTAGAAGTCAATAGGAGTCCAACCAAATCGTATCTGGAAGCATCCGGATGCATCATACTCGGTCGGTCGGAGATCCGAGTTGGGGCCTGAGTACGATGCAGTTAGGAAGGCCTCCTAACGGCATTTGCTCCTTCCGAATTGGATCGGGAACGTGTCTTCCCGACCGAGGGCCAGATTTCGATGCAGTTAGGAACATAGGCTCCCATAGAATTCAATGGGAGTCCAACCAAATCGTATCTGGAAGCATCTGGATGCATCATACTCGGTGGGTCGGACTCTCCCGATCTGAGTCGGTTGGAAACCATTTCCAAACCGATTCGATCGGGAAGCTTTCCAAACCGCATCAGAATCAGGCCCTTGGTCGGAAACTATTTCCAAACCGATTCAATCGGGAAGATTTCCTAACCGCATCAGAATCGGGCCCTGAGTGTAACAGTAGGGAAAGTGTTGGATTGAGGAGGATAAAATGTACTATTCCTAATCCAATAAGTGAAAAGTAGGGAAAGTGTTGGATTGCAGAGGGGTAAAATTTACTATTCCAACTCCAATGAGTGCAAAAGTAAGGAAAGTGCTGGATTGTGGAGGGGTAAAATGTAATATTCCCACTCCAGTCAGAGCAACAGTATAGAAAGTGCTCAATTGTAGAGGGGTAAAATTAACTATTCCCACTCCAGTCAGTGTAACAGTAGGGAAAGTGTTGTATTGCGGAAGGAAAATATTTAATCTTCCCACTGCAGCCAGTACCACATTAAAAACAAACAAATTCTCTCTAAATAAAATTAAAAAAAATATCAATAATAAAAAAACACAAATATTTCATACAAAATTATTTCAAATAAATACATATTATAATGTTAAAAATATATCATAAATAATTACAAACATTAGTAAAATTTGAATGCAAAAATTATTTTCATATAAAAAGTTATTAAAAAATTATTTATTAACAATTTTTTTTGTATTAAATAGTTTTTATTTTAGTTATCACCCACCATATACCTCTACAAAACGTACAAACAACACCTTAAAGTTAACTTTAAATAGCTAATTATTTACACTATTAACATAAATATTTATCAAACTAATTATCGATAAATAAAAAGTAAATATTATTTAATTAAATTTAATTTACTTTCTACAATATACCACACTCCTAAAATTTAATAAAAAATTAATTACACAATTAACATAATCATTTTTATTTTTCATAATTATATTAAATGTAAATTATAATTCTAACCTAATTAAAATGTAATTTACTACCTACCATATACCCCAACAAAACCCAAACTCACAGCTAAAATATTAGTTAAAAAATGTAATTATACAATTTGCATACTTAATTATAAATTAAATAATCATTATTAAATTAACATATTAATATTAATTACTTAGAATTAATTTACTTCCCACCCTGTATCCCTATAAACCCCACTACACACACCTACAATTAAAAAACATTTACACAATTAACATAATGAATTAACAATCAAATAATTAATACTAATCAACAATGAATTCTTGATTAATTAATATTAAATTACTTCCCTCCCTATACCCCTATGCCCCACAACCCGCACATAACATGGATATATAACAACATTTTTTAACACTATTAACATAATTAGTTATCAATTAAATAATTAATATTATTTAACAATTCATTATTAAATAAATAAAATTGAAATGCTTCCCACCATGTACCCCTATAAACACCACAGCCAGCACATAAAATTTAAATTTAAAGAAATTAATTACACTATTAACATAATTAATTATTGGTTAAAATAAATAATATTAATTTAAAATTAATCATTAATTTATTATAGTTAAATTACTTCCCACCCTGTGCCCCTAAACACCCAAAACCCTCTACGGTACTGAAAAGAACAAAAATTACTTACATTTAATTTAATAGCTACTAAACAATTTACAAATACATTGAAAAACATAAACAATATTTATACAAAAAAATAGCATCTTGTACATTTAAAATATATACCAAAATACATAACAATAATTAAAAAACAATATTATAAACAACTATGTTTTTGTAATCAATATTAATAATTAAGATATTTTAAAAATCGATATTACTTACTTTAAAATAGATATTCTTGACAAAGATATTCTTGCTGATGATATTTTGATGTCACAATATTTTTGGCTTGATATTTCTGCAAGTGGATATTTCCAACTCGATATTTTGTCTCAACACCGTGCTGGGCAAGAGAATGTTCCTCTAGTTGTGCATGGACATGTGTGGCAGCAGTTGTTGTTGTTGATGCGCCTGGGATGCAGGACTTGGAAGTCTGCTGCGATGTAGCTGCACGGGGTGGGAGAGCCAAGGTTCCTGGCGCTGAGCACGGTCCAGGTGCAGATGGGTGCAGACGGACTTCAGTTTGGTGAGCTTTTGGCGCGCCAGCAGCACATCCGCGCTTTGGCTTCCATATGTAGTCTTCGGTGGTGGGAGGGGCTGTCAGGAGGCTGGCAGCAGGAGGGAAAGGAGCAGGAAAAAAACAGCAGGACCGGCGCCAATCAATGAAAAAGCAGAACTGACTGTTACAGCAAAATCACACTACAAATATGGAAAACAGAAAAGTTGCACGATACTATAAAGACTTTAGGTAGAGTCATGTAGCCAGCGAGCAATACCATAGCAGCGGGGGAGGAGGCACACTGACCAGGAGGTCCGGAGCTGCCCACTGGAGCCTGGGAGGTGGGAGCGGCTGTCCGGAGGCCGGATGCAAGAGGGGAAAAAGCAGGAAGAAACAGCAGGTGCTGCGCAAAACAATGAAAAACAATTGAAAACAATGAAAAAGCAGAACTGACCGTTACAGCAAAAGCACACTAGAAATGGGGAAAACAGAAACGTTGCACCACAAAATAACAACTTTAGGCAGAGTCAGGTAGCCAACGAGCGATACTGTAGCAGCGGAAAGCAAGTACGGTGATCACCAGGTTGGGAACTTCTTGAACCCAGGACTACCAGAGTGATGGCAAGGGTTAGTTTGCTAGCCTCCTGCTCAGAGCCTCAGGGACAGAAAAGGCTCCAACCATCTTGAACTCCGGCGTCGATAAATCCTAACCTGCCCAGGAGGTGCCTCTCCAGTTCTAGACCCTTGGTGGTGGTAGTAAATGTGTTCCAAAACTTGGGCCTTGAAAAATTTTGACTAAAAACTGCTCTGAGAACTGAGAGGAGGCTGGGACCAACCTGCTCGTCTATCCACTCAAGGTGCATCATCGGTCGTCTTGACTTTGCGGCAACTTTCGCGACATTCTTCTCTACAGCAGCAAATGCTGTTCAGCGGTCCTTCGCCAAAGCGCTTGTGGAACTCTCGTCGGCTATTGCTTCCAGCCGCTGAACATTTTTGACTTCCCCCCCCCAAAAATGGGCCATGAATATGAGATTTTGGTGGAGCGGCGGTGCAAACCGTCGCGCCACTGCTCCACCAAAGCTTGCCCTGCCCGCTCGCCAGAGGACGACTTTTTAGTAGTCTGGCAGGCAGGCGGCGTAGCAGTGCCATGGCGGTGCCTCTTTTAAAGCCGGCGGCACCATTAAAAAAGTCACCGCAATGGGACTACACTACAAGGTACCTGCATGGCATGGACTCAAAAATTGCGCCACCATGAGACTGGCGGTCCTCGGACCGCCAGACTCGTAATAGGGCCCTTAATAGGAATGTAGAAATATTCATTGTGACTTCATCCATTGGCTCCCAGACAATAAAGCCTTCTCCTCAGTGCCTTGCCCCGCTGAGCTTTATTCGCTTGGACAACATTTTGCTGAAATTTCTTCTAAGTCCGAATGAAAGCACCACCAACCAGGGCCAATCTAGTTCTTGCATCCAATGTTTTTGTGCTGGACAGTGACCCTTCCTGCTTATAAACAGTCCTGGCTGTAACCCAGGCATCCTTGCATCATGACACAAGGGTGCCTGCATTGGCACTTGGCAGCCACAAGTGCACCAGTGCAGAGAGAGAGCACGATGCGCCATATGTTATTAATTATGGCGCATTTCTGCTCTCTCCATTTGAAGCAGCGCAACAAGTTGTCTTGCTGAGTTACGTTGCACCAAATGATGATAAATCTGGCTCTTAGTCTGTTATTAGCTCAACTGCACCAAGAAGTATCTCGGCATACATTGAACTATACATAGACCATAAATACTATAAGCGATGGATAGTGTACCAACTGATAAAGGGCTGTGCATTAGAGAAATATAGGCCTGTCATGCTGAGCATGTTTCTCTATTGGTAGGCAATGTCCAGCACATGAAGGGAAAGGGAAGCACAATGTCACAAAAATGTACATTGGAGGAGGAACGGGGCAGACATCTCAGGAGAAGCTGATCTCTTATTTTGCATATTTTGGGACAGGAATGTCAGCCAAGCTTCATTTGTTTTATAGTTGACTCCAAGGCTTGATAGGATTAGGATATGGATTCTCTCAACTCTTCAAACAGCACACAGAGTTTCACCAGGGGAAGCCACATGCTGGGTGTCATATGTAGCAAGATGGCGATCCCTGAAATTCAATTTCTATTTTGTGCTGCCTACATGGTGTCCTCACAGTGGGGCCACTGCTATGAGCTGAATGGGCTTGTAACATCCACAATACTCCATCAGTCTCCACTTAGTCAAGTAAGGGGACTGTGGTCGACTTTTGCAAGATTTACATAGCAGCTTTTAGTTCTCAACAATCTTGTCAAGTGTTCAGATCTAGGGGTATGCAAAGTTACAACTTTGCCTCTAAATTTGTAAAACTTCACACTTTTGATAGGTTGCTGTTTTTCCAAGTTTTCCAGTTTTACTCAATTGCCCTGTGCCCTAAAATACTTGCACTTCAATTGCTTTCTTGCAATTTCCTTAGGCAAGCCTATATATTCTGTAAGCCTTGCAACTGAAGACTAATGGCTCAATTCAATGCAATGTGCACCTCCTGCTTCCACATCCTATGCATGCTGCAAAAGATCTTCAAATGGTTGCTTCAGAACACCAGATGGACCATCACTCAACCACTCATCATTAGCAGGCTGGACTACTGCAATACGTTCTATGCCGGGCTCTCCAAACAACTCCTACACAGACTCAAACTCACCCGCTCTCGCCACCCCCACATCACTCCGCACCTGAGGAAGCTTCACTGTCTTCCCATTTCCCAAGCACAGCCAATTAAACTTCTCACACACCTCTACAAAGCCCTACAAAGCACTACACAACACAGGACCAGAATACCTGAATAGCTGCACTCACTTTCACCAACCCACCTGACACCTACTATCTGCCTCACTCGAACACACTTCCCACTCCCGTAAAAGCAAATTTGGAGGTAACTCATTTTCATACATCGCACCCAATACATGGAATGACCTCTCTCAACACATCAGAGCCTCCTCCTCACTTCTTGAGTTCCACAAGAAGCTGAAGACCAGGGTCTTTGTACCAGCACCTTAGGGGCCACACATGTACACACCTGCTCAGATACTCAACATTGTCAAGTTTTACTAAATACCTTTTCAGGTCAAACATTTGACAACTTTGCCCACATGTACTCAGTTGTCACTTTCTGTACAAATTCATCGACAAAACAGCCTGTCATATCCCCCTCACTCTATCTCTCCATTATCATGTTTTCAATAACATAAGTAAAGCAACCTTGCTCAAAACAATCTTCACAATCTTTAGGTAGACACTATTCAAAGTTTTTAACTGGCTATAACACAAGTTACAAAGAATGGAGCACACCTGCCTTCCCCACCAGCTATAAGTATCAACATTTATTTTATGTATTTGAGATCCCCTCCCTTCCATATTAGAATACTTTTTTCGTTACCTTGTTTTGTTGGGAGACTTTACATCCTGGTGTGAAAAGTACCTGAGGAAACTCAAACCCCTCCTCTTCTCCCCCTATCATTTGGTGTCCTGAGTTGTCTTCTCCTTGCCAAGCTCCAAAGCTTGTTGGGTTTAACATTTGTTGGGCTGCATGCAAGGAACACAATTTCAGCTATAAGTAAGGGGCTCTCACCTCCCTGAGAATTGCTATCCAGGCATTATGCCACCTGTCTCTATTTGGCTCCTGGAATAATTGCAGCCTGATTCTATCCTTCCTGCTCCCTAGTTTCGATGTGACCCTGGGTCTTCCTAGGGTGGCTTCTTCTTCCATTCTCTCTATCACCATCAAGTATCTTGGGGGTTTTGCCTCTGTCTACTCCTTCAAACACTTTGGCAGTCGATTGGGCTGCTGTTCCAGGTGTAGTCCTCACACTCTCTTTCTGTCCCCCTCTCTAGCAGCAAACAGCTCTATATAGGATAGTAGGGTGTCCATCCTTTCAGAGTCTGTGTGTAATGAGATGCATCTCACCATCCAGTGAGAAAGCCATACTTCCCACTTTCAGGCTCCTGTAAGCTACCAATGCCTCCATCCGACACTAGCAGTGCTTAGTTAGATTCTCAAGCCTCACTCATGGGCTATGCCCTTGGAGCCCTACTCTCACCAGAGATAATACACTACACCGAGAGACAAAACTGAGTTGGGTGTGATTCTAGGAGTCTGTGGCACTTCCCAACACTGCCATTAAAGGAGTTTTATATAGTGCTTTAAACAAGCCCTAACCTATGCTTGCTTTCATAATATGTCATCTTACAATCCTCCTTCCTTCAGTTCCTCCTAGCTCTTCTGCTAGGGAGCTAGCTTAAACCAGCCTGGACATTTCTATCTACTTTGACATTACTTGAACACAGACCTGCATTTCTGTGCCAGTTCATCAGATCACTGAAAGCCTAAACATTTGTGTACTCGTCATCTTGCACACACATGCACAAAGCATTATTCCATATCGAAAATGTTAATGGTAGGCTCAGTCCAGCTGTAATCCACTCCTGGGAACTTCTTTTAATACAACATCATGATTACATCATGTTCCATTACCATGATGCATTGCCTTTCTTGACGTTTACCTGGTGTCTTCTAGTTGTGAGCAAGGGTGAATGTTATGGTAGCCAACTCACTCTTGGTTGCACTTCTAGAGCTGGTCTGAAATGTACATGGGACATCTGGGAAGAAGACATCTGGGGCTTGATATCATTAACAATAGTTGTGGCTCTCAGAACCGATTGTCCATGCTCAGCCCAAGATAAGGTTACACTTTCCATGCCAATCTGTTCTAGATTCCCAACCTAAGATGGCAGGGTAATGCAGCTACTAACCCGATGATCATCTAGAAATAATTTAGGAGAGTGTCCATCTATGTACCATGCAATGCAATTTATCAGTTCAGTTTTTGATGGGTTCATTACCCCTGAACTATTGATTTTTAGACCTTACTTAAATTTTCTGTCACTCTGTACCTGCGGGTCTGCTATCTCTTTAACTCTCTTCCTTTTTCCTGCTGCTTGCTTCCTTTATGATGTAGTCATCTGTACTTTGAGCTCTTCGGTACTCATCTTATTGAGGATTCTTATGCCTGTTGAGATTTTCTTATGTTATTTCTTTCACGCTTCCACTTATTAAAAGAAGATACTACATGTTCTCCAAGATCGTTACTACCAGAAGTGAATCCCCATACTTTGAAACTTCCAAGAAAGACTTCACATTATTGGTCTATACATGTGACTGATTTCTGTATTTAAATTGCACTGACACATAGATATTTATGCGTGATCAGATACTGTTGTATTAAAGACACTGTTGCCCTACCTATCTAAGGTTTATGACTTTAGAACTTGACCTTGAGATGGCACACCACAGTAAACTCTAGGATTAGGGGCAGAGTTAGCTCTCAGTATAGATGAGAGACTATATTTTAGCAGCCACCCTACATTGCCAAACCTAGGCAAGTGTATAACTTGTGGCTAGTCAAGGGAGAACATGAATAAAGAGAAGTCCGGGAGTGATACACAATATATTTGTTATGCATGGCTTCTATAGTAAACCTCTATCGTTTACACCAGATACTAAATCTAGTAACTCACTTCTATGACTCACCACTATGATGAATCAGCAGTTGATAACAAAACTCAATACCACTGTTGCAATGTCAGAAAGGCCTTCCAGGCCAGGTGGGCAGAGTCTGTCACTGCAGTGCTGCTTATCTGCTTTCAATGAAAACAGAAAGCAGAACTTCAGAAGAGAGAAGGATGGCAGAGAAGGTGGTGGGGATTGGTTAAAGATGGCAGGTAAGATATTTTATTTCAAAACACACAAAATGATGGACGAAATGCTGCACATTGGCAAACATTCACCCCCAGTCACAGATCTGGGTTTAATCCATCGTTATTTTGCTTCACCACGCCACCCCAGTTCAGACATAGCCATATGCAAATCAGTCTTGACCCTGTGCCTCATGGGAACAGTCCAGACCGAACTGCCAAGCCATGTCTTCCCTGGACCGGAATCAAGCATCCTAGGACCGGTTTCAGGCTATCAGCCTTCATCAGCCAGGATAGCTTGACTCCAGTGGCGTAGTGAGCACGGGACCCACGTCTGGGCATACCCTTCCCACTTAGGGCAAAATGCAAAACACACAAGATGATGGACGGAATGCTGCACATTGGCAAACATTCATCCCCAGTCACAGATCTGGGTTTAATCCATCGTTATTTTGCTTCACCACGCCACCCCAGTTCAGACATAGCCATATGCAAATCAGTCTTGACCCTGTGCCTCATGGGAACAGTCCAGACCGAACTGCCAAGCCATGTCTTCCCTGGACCGGAATCAAGCATCCTAGGACCGGTTTCAGGCTATCAGCCTTCATCAGCCAGGATAGCTTGACTCCAGTGGCGTAGTGAGCACGGGACCCACGTCTGGGCATACCCTTCCCACTTAGGGCAAAATGCAAAACACACAAGATGATGGACGGAATGCTGCACATTGGCAAACATTCACCCCCAGTCACAGATCTGGGTTTAATCCATCGTTATTTTGCTTCACCACGCCACCCCAGTTCAGACATAGCCATATGCAAATCAGTCTTGACCCTGTGCCTCATGGGAACAGTCCAGACCGAACTGCCAAGCCATGTCTTCCCTGGACCGGAATCAAGCATCCTAGGACCGGTTTCAGGCTATCAGCCTTCATCAGCCAGGATAGCTTGACTCCAGTGGCGTAGTGAGCACGGGACCCACGTCTGGGCATACCCTTCCCACTTAAGGCAAAATGCAAAACACACAAGATGATGGACGGAATGCTGCACATTGGCAAACATTCACCCCCAGTCACAGATCTGGGTTTAATCCATCGTTATTTTGCTTCACCACGCCACCCCAGTTCAGACATAGCCATATGCAAATCAGTCTTGACCCTGTGCCTCATGGGAACAGTCCAGACCGAACTGCCAAGCCATGTCTTCCCTGGACCGGAATCAAGCATCCTAGGACCGGTTTCAGGCTATCAGCCTTCATCAGCCAGGATAGCTTGACTCCAGTGGCGTAGTGAGCACGGGACCCACGTCTGGGCATACCCTTCCCACTTAGGGCAAAATGCAAAACACACAAGATGATGGACGGAATGCTGCACATTGGCAAACATTCACCCCCAGTCACAGATCTGGGTTTAATCCATCGTTATTTTGCTTCACCACGCCACCCCAGTTCAGACATAGCCATATGCAAATCAGTCTTGACCCTGTGCCTCATGGGAACAGTCCAGACCGAACTGCCAAGCCATGTCTTCCCTGGACCGGAATCAAGCATCCTAGGACCGGTTTCAGGCTATCAGCCTTCATCAGCCAGGATAGCTTGACTCCAGTGGCGTAGTGAGCACGGGACCCACGTCTGGGCATACCCTTCCCACGTAGGGCAAAATGCAAAACACACAAGATGATGGACGGAATGCTGCACATTGGCAAACATTCACCCCCAGTCACAGATCTGGGTTTAATCCATCGCTATTTTGCTTCACCACGCCACCCCAGTTCAGTTCAGACATAGCCATATGCAAATCAGTCTTGACCCTGTGCCTCATGGAAACAGTCCAGACCGAACTGCCAAGCCATGTCTTCCCTGGACCGGTTTCAGGCTATCAGCCTTCATCAGCCAGGATAGCTTGACTCAGTGGCGTAGTGAGCACGGGACCCACGTCTGGGCATACCCTTCCCACTTAGGGCAAAATGCAAAACACACAAGATGATGGACGGAATGCTGCACATTGGCAAACATTCACCCCCAGTCACAGATCTGGGTTTAATCCATCGTTATTTTGCTTCACCACGCCACCCCAGTTCAGACATAGCCATATGCAAATCAGTCTTGACCCTGTGCCTCATGGGAACAGTCCAGACCGAACTGCCAAGCCATGTCTTCCCTGGACCGGAATCAAGCATCCTAGGACCGGTTTCAGGCTATCAGCCTTCATCAGCCAGGATAGCTTGACTCCAGTGGCGTAGTGAGCACGGGACCCACGTCTGGGCATACCCTTCCCACTTCGGGCAAAATGCAAAACACACAAGATGATGGACGGAATGCTGCACATTGGCAAACATTCACCCCCAGTCACAGATCTGGGTTTAATCCATCGTTATTTTGCTTCACCACGCCACCCCAGTTCAGACATAGCCATATGCAAATCAGTCTTGACCCTGTGCCTCATGGGAACAGTCCAGACCGAACTGCCAAGCCATGTCTTCCCTGGACCGGAATCAAGCATCCTAGGACCGGTTTCAGGCTATCAGCCTTCATCAGCCAGGATAGCTTGACTCCAGTGGCGTAGTGAGCACGGGACCCACGTCTGGGCATACCCTTCCCACTTAGGGCAAAATGCAAAACACACAAGATGATGGACGGAATGCTGCACATTGGCAAACATTCACCCAGGTCTTTGACAGAGAATGGTGGTGATTTCCTTATCAGCATTTTAAAGACTACCACTTGAGCTTCCTGGACATCCCTGACAATTATTACAGGCTACTAAACCCTAAAGGTGTGTGTCTTTCCACTTTGGAAAAGCTGTGCTCCTTCTGTTCTTCATTATTTCGACTTATTATTTGGTTTAATACATTATTCATTGAAAAGACGTGTTGGAGAAGTATCAGTCCAGTGTATGGTAATCTGATTGAGCCAATGGTATTGTTTGTGTGTTTCTATGACTTAAATAAAGACCAAAAAGAATAAGGAAAAATTGTAATGTCAACATCACTTACTGGTAACCATCACTACTCCGATTCTACTTCCCTCCATTGCTTACAACAAGCCCTGCTTTCCCTATGGTTCCTGCCCAGAACAGAACCTTTGATAAATATCTAGGAAGAGGGCGTAATGTATTCCCCATTTATGGTCCCTCCAGGATGAGGGATTTCCTGGTTAACTTCTGTTTCTTTTCTTTAATAACAGTGGAGCAACTTGTCTAGGGAGGTAACAACAGAGATGTTTTAAGACTTGGGCAAAGAGGACTCTGGCCCAGGGCCTCCACTTTTCAAGGGCCCCCATTGTTAATCTTTTGTAACAGCCCCAGACTATCTAGGATTTTCAAATATTCAGTTTGGTTACTTGCTTACTTTTTTAGGGGGGGGCAGATCTGGCTGATTCTGGGTAGATTCAGCAGGCACTTTAACGTTTTAGAGTTCATAGTCCCAGTTTAACCGCGCAGGCCTTTGCCTTTATGCAGCGTGTGCCACTTACTGTGCAGTTGAATATTGTGCTCCCTTTGTGACTGCATCGATCTTGTATGGCTGCTGTCAGACTGATGTGATCTCAGCCTAGTGCTAACTGACTCCAAATACCAGTTCCATGCAGCTCAGGCAGTGCAGCAAACAAAAGCGCTGATCAGCACCCTATGCCCGAATGGTGCTGATAAGCTAGCCACACCACACACTGTGAGTAGGAGGCTTGGTCGGACCACTAGTCTGTCTGTTTTTCTGGCGCAGTCCAACTGGAGACCACTTCACCAAGGTAGGGCAGGCCACGTGCAGTGCAGAGTGGCATTATATGCTTCCTCCGTGACTGCACTGTCCATCTGGTGCAGCTGCTGGGTCGTTGGGATCACAATCTAGTCCTACTTGACTCAGAGTCCCTGTTCTTCAGCGAGCAGACGTAGGAGTGCAGTCAACATAAAAAAAGACTGTCTGTGCGCACAGGCCAAAAAGTGAGTCACAAGTTCAGATGCAGCTATCTTGTTCACAAATCTAGTTTTTCAGCTTCTCTGTTGCTGGCCAGACATGGAGACTGTTTGTTCCAGGGTTGGGCCCGGATGGAGACTGGCCAGGGAAGAGGATTGCCGTCGAATGATCAGACCAAAGTTGCTGCGGGCATGAAAGAGCTGAAAATGGATAATAAATTCTGAGTTGTTCTGTGTAGGGGGCCCGAAATCCTTAAGATGCCCCTGAGTAACAAAGCAGTCACCTCAAATTGTTTTAGGACTAGAGAGAAGGGAAAATAGGAGTGATGGTAGCTCACTGCACCGGTTTCCGTATTTTTTGCAGGTTTTATGCACATTTTTCACTGATACATTTCAGGAGCTTTGACATGCTGAAATTCGCCAGGGGAAAAATGTGGGGTTGCTCTGTGTTAGAACTGGGGGTCTCTAGTTGGCTGAGGTAGGTACCTTAGGCCAAATAGGGACCCTTGCTTCTACGTCAGGGAAAGGAAGGACACCTTCTCAGATAGCCCCCGCTCACCCCCTCAGTAGCTTGGCACGAGTAGCCAGGCTTATCTCCAAGGCAAATGTGTAAAGTATTTGCAACCACGCTCTCAGTAACACAGTGATAACACCACAAAGGGACTCCACACGAGTTTCATAAAAAAACAATTATATATTTATATAAAAAAGATATACGATGAGACCACACGATAAAAATCCAACATATGCGTATTTGTAATATTTCACCTTGCCGGTTATTAGGCCAGCAAGCACTGGTAGGTTCTTGCAGTATTAATGAGCCATTCTCAATGATCTAATGCAGTCCTAATGCAATGCTAAGCAGTTCGTAATCCAAGAATCAGGCAATTCGTAATGCACCAATCAGGCAGTTCGTAATGCGAAAATAATGCAATTCGTAATGCAACAATCAGGCAGTTTGTAATGCAAAAAATAATGCACTTCGTAATGCAACAATCAGGCTGTTCGTAATGCAAAAATAATATACTTCAGCACCGATCGCGGTGCTCTGGACGGTCTCTATGCCACTCTTACTGACTCGCGGTCAGCTACTGCCAAAATATGCCCCCAACACTGTTCTGATGGAAAACAAAGTGCAGCTCCACACTCAGGCCCCAGTACTGCCACTCCTCGGCAAGTACGGGCCGCGATACGGACTTGAGCGGAAGCTCGCGCTGCAAAGATGGGAAAGGTCGAGAGCGTTTCTCTCGGAGCCCGCACCCCGCCCCAGGTGGCGACACACGCACGCTCGCTGAGCATTACCTGGGGGGTGCAATCTCACTCTCCTCTCCTCTCCTCGCGACTTGGGCCTCCGGGACGACTTCGTTGATCTTGGGCAGTGGAACTCGGGCCCCCCCCCCGATGGGGATGGTTCAAGGTTCCTCCTTGGCAAAGGCAGGCTCGGGCCACCGGCACAGCTCCTCTGGGGACGCCGGTCTGGGCTGTTGGCAATGACGATCGCAGCAGCTCTGGTCACGCTGCTCGATCGAGGCAGAGAACAAGTCTGCTCCGGGACACACAGTCACGGGGCAATTCCTCACGAAGGTCTCAGGCTGCAACAGGGCACACGCACACAGCGTCGCTGAGACTCACTTGAGCCCCGGGTGCACACGATCACAGGGCAATCCTCACGAAGGTCTCAGGCTGCACGAAGCACACGCACACAGCGTCGCTGAGACTCACTTGAGCTCCGGGTGCACACGATCACAGGGCAATCCTCACGAAGGTCACAGGCTGCACGAAGCACACGCACACAGCGTCGCTGAGACTTCCTTGGACTCCGGGTGCACACGATCACAGGGCAATCCTTACGAAGGTCTCAGGCTGCATGAAGCACACGCACACAGCGTCGCTGAGACTTCCTTGGACTCCGGGTGCACACGATCACAGGGCAATCCTCATGAAGGTCTCAGGCTGCACGAAGCACACGCACACAGCGTCGCTGAGACTTCCTTGGACTCCGGGTGCACACGATCACGAGGCAATCCTTACGCAGGTCTCAGGCTGCAAAAAGCACACGCACACAGCGTCGCTGAGACCCACCTGGAAACTTTTATGTTCCTGAGTTTCCACAACAGGGAGCCAGCTCTCCTCGGGCCCTTGTGGACAAGTTACTTCAGGACACAGCACACAGCAAAGTCCTTTCAAGCAGGGGGACACAGCACACAGCAAAATCCCTTAGCCTCTCCTTGGTTAAATAAGCAAACTGCAGGCCAGCCCCAGAACACACAGCAAGGGTCAGTCCTTTCCTTCAGTCTCTTCAGCTGTTTCTTCCTTGGCAGAGGTTCCTCTTGACCACGAAGTAGTTTCAATCCTTTTCAGTCTTGATCAGTCCAACGTTCAGGGGTTTCAGCTCTCATAGTTATACCCCTAAATGTCTTTGAAGTCTTTGTGTTCAGGGGGGCACTGACCCCTGTCTAAACCAGTTCTGGGTGTCTCCCTGCCAGTGACACCTTCTTTCTTTGATAGTGGGGGTCTGGATCTTCAATTACTCAGCAGGAGATGGAGCCATTGTTTTATGGCGGCAGCCCAGGCCTCCCCCCTACACTCCAGATGCAGGTCAGCCTGTTGCTGGCTCACCTCCTCCCCTGGGTCAGGACATTTCCCAGATCCTATCACATTCAAATCCAGACAGTCAATCCACAACCAGGCAGAGACACACAGAATTGTTAGAACAAAAAAACCAGTCACTTCTAAAAGTGGGGTTTCTAAACACACAATGCAAAAACCACCTTCAGAAAAAGATGTGCTATTAAATTGTGAATTCAGGCACACTAAACTTCACCTCTCCATATTAAGCCTATGGGAAGATAGGCTGGAAACATATTACACAGCCTCCCCCATTCTGTCCTATGGGCAAGATGGCCTTGCACCAGTGAAAAACTAAATGGAGAGTATTTCACTGTCAGGACATGGTACACACCTTAGTACATGTCCTACCTTTCACATACACTGCACCCTGCCCAGGTGTGTACCTTGGGCCTACCATAGGGGTGTCTGATGTGCATAAAAGGGAAGGGTAAGGCCTGGCAAGTGGGTGCACTTGTCAGGACAACAAGGCAGTTTAACAAACTGCACGCAGGCACTGCAGTGGCAGGCCTGAGATCTCTCTTTAAGGCTACTGGTGTGGGTGGCACAATTAGTGCTGCAGGCCCACTAGTGGCATTTGTATTACCAGCCCTGGCATACATAGTGCACTTTACTAGGGACTTTACTAGTAAGACAAATATACCAATTATGGACAACCAATTACCATTACACTTTATACAGGGAGCACTTGCACTTTGACACTGATCAACAGTGGCAAACTGCCCAAAGCATCTAAGTTGGCAACACCATGTCAGAAAAAAGGTCTAGTGGGAAGGCAAAAAGTTTAGGGAACTTTAGCCAAAAAGGGCCAAGTCCAACACTCTGTTTACAACAAAACTCGAAATTCTAATCTCAGGCAGAAGTGTGCTCAAAATTTACAACCCCATTTGGAATCATCCTAAAGTCACAATTGCAAGTGCCCCTGTGGGATATTCGATATTTTTTCTACCTGGTAAGATCCAATACCCAGAGTTCAAAACTTATATGGTGCTAAAAATTCTGATTTTTATGGGTCTTGTCCTAAAAAGGGGGCATAACATGCAAAAAGGCACGTGTACCAGTATTTACTGCGATTTCCCCTGGAATATATTATCGTGTATGACCTGCCAAAACTGCGTCAGATCGGTGTTCATCGCACCCAGTAATTGTCAGATGCGTCAAACTCTGTATTTCTTGTAATTCCGATCCCTCAACAAAAACATTTTGTGTAGGAATCGTGAAAAACGGGTTAGTCGTAATGACCTCCTTTGTGGGATAAATAGTGAAAATGAGCCTCAGAAACGGAGATTGTTTCCCCTTCTTCTCACACAGCTAGAAAAAACTATGGGGCACATTTACAAACCCCTTGCAACACTTTTACGCCGCCGTTGCGTCACTTTTGTGACGCAGCGGCGTCGTAAACAATGCGCCAGGTTGCGACACATTTACTACGTCTACAAGATTTCACTGCGTCACTTCTACGACGCCACTGCATCAAAACCTTACGCCTGCTTGAAGCAGGCGTAAGGAGTGACGCAGCACATTAGGAATAGGCATTCCTGAGCATTGCTGGAGTTGCGTCGTGCTTGCGACACAACTCCAGCAATGTGTTACCGGTACGCCAACAGATGTGTCACGCATCTATCAATCCTTGCGCCACGTTGCACCGCATTGTAAATGCGACACATCCATGGTGGCGCAAGGGTTTTTTTGTGACGCAATTGAACTGACGCATCTCTGCTAAAACAGAGATGCGTCAGTTCCTGTAAATCTGCCCCTATATTTTTATCACTGAAATGAGAAGTATTCTTAACTGGACAGTCGCACTTCAAAATCTTACCTTGGTAGTTACAAAAAGACGCGTTGTGCCCTTATTATTTTATTTTTTTGCTGTCTATTTAAAATGTTTGCTCCAACACAGCATCCCAAGGTCTTCAATAAAAATGTACTATCCGGGCAATATTCTCTAATGTGTGCTTCTTGTGTATAATAAACATCTGTCGGTGTATGGGAGTGACATTTATTGAAAAGATAGCTGTAATCCTCTGTGATTAGATGCTGTTTATAGACTATACACCCCATTAAAACAGAAAAGGCATATTTCCAGCCTTGTGTATGTTTCCCACTGGCCCTTTTAAGGAAGTGCAACGCAGTTAAGATTTCATTTAGATGACAGCTTAGGTTATTAAAAAGAACAAAGTAAAACTGTTTGATGACGGTTGGCAATGTGGTGCTTATATGTGGCAAGTGTAATGTTCTCTTTAATGAGCGAGGTACCAATATTGACCTTCCGAAGAAAATAAAAAATATTGAGCTATTGATAATATATAAAAAGGGATCTTATGCATAGGTTTTAACTCTGGATATTCCGTGGTCCTTACTGTGAATAATTCTGAATTTACTATCATGTTTGGCAAGCATGTGTGTTACAGAAGGCACAGCCCAATGAGCTCACTAGATTTTGGCATAAAACTAGAAAACTCCCTTTCCACCAAGGGTTATATGAAATAGGAAACAGAAAGCCTCTGTAATAAGCTTACATGCTTTCAGTACTGCTTGAGCTGAGCACAGGGGGTTGAATGCTTTTCATGGGTATTAGTAAGTGAGCTTTTTGGAAATGTCTTTTAGTTATTTTGATAAAATCGCTCAGCTGGTTAAGAGTGAGCTGCTGAAGTGTGTGTGTGTTTTCTTTAGGATGCAGTTTTGAATCCGGTGAAGCTCTGCACAGTATTTAGTCCTTCTGACAACAAGACTTGAGTGAATACAATTTTATAAAACTGTTTTATATGTTAGTCACTTTTAGAGTAACCAAATATCTAAAGGAGCAGTACTCGTGAGACAAACATTCGAGCAAAGGAGTTATCAGCCAAAATAAACTTTGCAACTTCCAGGGGCCAGGCAGACACTCCCTTTAAAATTTAATGGAAAGACAGACCTGGAAAAGATAATCATGCCAGATTCTAAGACACAATGGAATCTGCATTTATATGATACACTGAAAAAAGCTTTTGAGAGACTTAGGGGGATATTCTCAAGAACGGGCGATAATTATCGCCAACGTAGGTTAACGCAATTTTACATAACGCCGTCTATCGCGGGAAACTAACGCCGTGTTAACGGCGTATTCTCAACACGCCGGCAACAGGCGATAGTTTCCAGATAACGCGTCAAATGTCCGCGTTAAAATTACCGGGACGCCGATAAAAAAGGCAACCCGAACGTGAAAAAAGTGGCGATGGGCCCAACAGCGATAAAAATATCAGCGATAAGCAGCACCAGGCTTGCTATTCCCACGTCAGGCGGGAAAAATCACCATAAAAGCTGCAAAAAAATAAAAAATAAAAACAAAACCCAAACAACTGAGAAGCACCATGGAGGAAGCTGGAGCAACTACAGAGGCCAACCAGAACCCCACAAACCCCCCGGAGGACCAGCCAGGGACCTCGGGGAAGGAGAAGGGCAAGGAGAAGAAGAAGAGGAACCCGCGATTCAGTCCGCAGGAAAACAAGATCCTGATTACGGAGGTGATAGAACACCACCAACAACTGTTCATCACCTCCACTGTGTCATTAGCAACTAAAAATGCAATATGGCAGTCCATCTTGGCCAAGGTGAATGCAGTCGGAGTGAAGAGAAGGGAGGTGGACGACTGCAAGAAGCGCTGGAATGATGTGAAGCGCAAAACCAAGCTGAAACTCGCTAACAACCGGAAAGCAGCAATGCAGACTGGAGGTGGGAGTCCAGCGCCACAGCAGGAGCTGGATGAGATGGAGGAAATGGTGTCCACAGTCATCAGTGGGGAGACGGTGGCAGGAAGTTGGGGGACCGGACAATGCTCAACATGACCTGACCCAACAGCAACAGGGTGAGTAACGACCAGGGACTGTGGGGACTGGGGGAGATGGGCACAATGGCACACATGCACAATTAAGTATAGCACAGTGCACATCCACAATGACTCTGGATCATGTCCCTGACCTCCATGGTCTTCAGATGTGGCTCTGGGCTGGGCTCCCTTTATACTGCAAGTTTTTGTCCTACTTAAGACCAGAAAAAAGCAGGTCTGAAGCCCCTGCTGCTAACGTGCCTTATCGCCTGTTTTTGGACCACATCGCCGATCTGGCTGGTCATTGAGAATATCGCGAAGTGGTGTTATCGTGAGTTTTTGCACTTGAACGCCTACTCTGCATATGATTAGCGTTAGTTGTCGCTGTCAGCCTTGGCGATGTTTTTAGCGGCAGCTATCGCAGGAAAACTGACGATGTCGGCTGTTAGCGCACGCTTGTGAATAGGGCGATAAATCTATCGCCACTTTCGTAGCGGAAAAGTGCCGCTAAATCGGCGATGAGTCCTTGAGAATATGCCCCTTAGAGCGTTAGCAGTAGGTTCTTTTAGGTGACACTCAAATCAATCTTTCAGGAACCAACTTCGCACTTTTTTTAGCACAAGAATAACTGATTTTGGGGCTATTCACAAAGGTAAATTGTGAGCAATTTACAATTTTGTGTAACGTTACTACTTTTTGAGTGTAAAGTTATTCAAAAGTGTATGTTTAAATCTTTCCACCCCCTAAAAAAGGGGGTGAAGCAAAATTTACAAGTGTAAGTTACTATTAAAAAAAGTAGAAACCCAGCACCACACATTAAACAATGACCAGCTTCTCTCTTTCTGGGCAAATGATTTTCAAAGCCCTCACATGGCACAGTAATTTTTCATAAAAAATCTGAATTCTGCCAACATCAAGCATATTAATGCATCAGAACTCAAATTGTGACTCCTTTTATAAAGTTGCAAATGTGGGGATGGAGGCAAGAGGGGATAGCCGACATTCATACCTGCATTCAAATTCATTCATAATGCAGCAGCATTATGATCACTGTCAAGCCACAATCATTTGTACATTATGAATGTGACATCAGGAAATGCATGCAGAAGTCTGTGGGGCCACTGTCTGCACCTCTCAAAGTCTGCAGCAAGATCAAATTAAACCCCTTGAGTGCAGGTGTCAGCTAATGGGCAACACAAGTACTACCTCCCTAGTGTATTTGTAGGCCATTGGCCGACACTGGGGAGGCATATAAATGCCCCTCTGGCGCAGAGCATTAAAGGGAGTCTTTTATAATATTTTAAACTCAGGCTGCTCAGGAAGAGCTTCCCGAGCAGCCTGAGTCTTTTTTTAGCATTTATTGTAATGATGATCAGCATGCAGGGAGCGCTGACTTCATTACGCTAAAGTGAAAGTAAAACCAGCCGATGGGCTCGTTTTACTTTCACTGCATCAGTGCTCAGGGGGCATATCTCAGCCCCAGAGCACTAATTGAGATGGGAAAGATATCATTGGAAAGGGGAGAATCTCCCCTTTCCAATGATATCTCTGCTCAGTGGATCCCTACTTGGGGATCGCCACATGAGCAATCCCCAAGCAGGATTCCAACCGCTATACACCGGGGGATGGGGGAGCTGCCCCTTAAGCAAGGGCTTGTGCTCCACCCAGTGTTTCTGCCCCCCTGGTGGCAGATGGGGTATTTACCCCTGATGTGCCCCCCATGGGTGGCAGAAAGCCCACTAATACCATGGCTTAAAAGAAATGAGGGTGGGGGCTGTCCATTATGGGCATGACCGTGCCCCCACACTCCAACAATATATACTGACAGTCTTTATGCCCCTGCAGGGGACAGATGGTGGTGATTACCCCCGATTTGCCCCTCATGGCTGCCAAAAAGCCTACCAGACACCAGGGCTTAATTTAAAAAAGGTATAGGGGTGGGGACTGCCCATTATGGACATGGACATGCCCCCATCCCCCAACAACATATACTGGCAGTCTTTCTGGCCCCCTGGGGGGCATATGGGGGTGATAACCTCTAATCTGCCCCCAAGGGGGGCAGAAATCCCACTAATCACCAGAGACATATAAAAAATATTGAGGTGGGGCCCGCCCATTATTGGCATGGCCATGCCCCCACCTCACCAAATAAATATGCTGGCTGTCTTTCTGCCACCCCAGGGAGCAAATGGGGGTGATCACCCCCAATTTGCCACCCCAGGGGCAGCATAAAGCCCACTAGACACCAGGGCTTAACTAAAAAAAAAATAGTGGTGGGGGCTGTCCGTCATGGGTTTGGTCATGCCCCCAACCCCCAACAAAATATACTGGCAGTCTTTCTGCTCCCCCACAAAGGGCAGATGGGGTGATTATCCCCAATCTGCCCCCCCCCCCGGGGACAGAAAGCCCACTAGACACCAGGGATTCATTTTAAAATACAATATAGGGGTGGGGGCTACCCACCATGGACATAGCCATGCCTCACCCAAAACAAATTGTACTGAAAGTTATTTTGTCCCCCTCAGGAGAAGATGGGGATGATTACCCCAATCTGCCATGATTGGGGGGGGGCAGAAAGCCCACTAGAAATCAAGGAGCAGCATTTATGCAGTATTTGTTTGGGGTGAGGATTATCCTCCGGGGCATGGGTCTGTGATCACCCCCACCACACCCCCCTTTATACTTTCTGTCCCCCCCGGGGATAGAAAGGGATATTAACCACCAATCTCCCGCCCGGGGGGCAGAAAACCCACTGAACATCAGGGATTTCAAAACAGTGCCAAAACAAACAAAAGGAGGGGGTGGCCTACCCTGGTATTGCATGAGCTGTAAAGGGGTGACCGTGTGTCCCTCAGAACCTGGGCGTTTATGAAATGGACTACAAATGGTTCTGGCGGGAAAACCAATTATTTAGCGTTCCATACTGAATATGTATCAAAAAACACACCAAGAGAATTATTATTTGATTTGCAAGATTAGTATCTTATTCTTTATATCTTTTTTGTATGCAAGGCTGTCACATAGATATATTTTTCATTGAAAACACAGATGCGTGACTTAATGGTGAATAAGTGATCAAGACGTGACAAGGTGAAAAAGTGAATACCATATATACAGTGTTATAAAACAATATGTACAATGTATAAATCGGTAAACATCCAACCCTATACAGAATAATCTCAAATTCCCTAAACGAAGTCCTTTTTCTACTTTAGGGCGAGGAGAGTGTAGGGCATAGATTGTTATGAGGCGTCGATGTTTCGACCCAGTAACGTGCGTTACTAGAACAACGTCACATCAGGTCTTCTTCAGGACAGAGGTGATGGACAGCCTATATGGGCAAAATCGATTCAAAGAATGAATGAGGTGTGTTTAAAGGGACGAAAAAATTACAGAGCGGTTGGTGGGAAAGACCTACCAATTATGGTGGTGTTGAATTCCACGTAATGGGCTTGGTAGCAACCATCCGGTTGGATTCTGTCATTAATTGTGCAGGTCTGAAATTAAATTGAATTAAATGGTTGAAAGGCTGAGCGCTTAGTTATGTGATGACTGAGACTAAGAACCAATTAATCAGGGTGCTAAACAACATATTGCATAAACTCACCTTACCAAACAGCAATTGTTAATTAGATTAAATTCAAGGTTTGTAAACCTGAAAAACTGAGCGCTTAATTATGCGATGATTGAGACGTAATTGGCGTGAGATGTCACGACTAGGGAACAATTGCTCAAAGTGCTAGAGAACATACTGCATAAACTCAGCTTACCAAAAGTCAAGCGCCATAATATGTAGAATTACTTAAAAATTAAGCACTGAGCCCGAACGGCTTACGTATCAAATCTGAAACTGTCAGACAAGAAGTCTAATCTATACAGGTTAATTTAATTTAATTTCAGACCTTCTGCACAATTAATAAAGACCTCCGGCATTAACATATCCTGGGCTATCTGAAGGTAATACGCTTGCCGCTCTATAGCGGGTCTATTCTACTGCACATTTAATAATTTACAACACTAAATTGCATCATATCTCATTTTAGATTACGCTTTGGCCCACGGAATCCGGTTCCGTTCTCAACGCGTAGTCGCTGGTACATTGTGAATACTCCCCATATACACCAGCATTATTCAAGCAAAAGGTAAACACTGCTTCCACGGAAGCCCTTACTCTTTTTAAGTTGTCCTTTGTCCTAATTCATTTCCCCCTGAATCCAACCGAATGGTCGCTATCAAGCCCATCGCATGGAATTTAACACCACCATAATTGGTAGGTCATTCCGACCGACCGCTCTGTAATATTTTTGCCCCTTCAAACACACCTCATTCATTCTTTGAATAATTTTTGCTCATATAGGCTGTCCATCACCTCTGTCCTGAAGAAGACCCGATGTGATGTTGTTCTAGTAACGCACGTTTATGGGTCGAAACGTCGAGGCCTCATAACAATCTATGCCCTACGCTCTCCTCGCCCTAAAGTAGAAAAAGGACTTTGTTTAGGGAATTTGAGATTATTCTGTATATGGTTAGATGTTTACTGATTCATACATTGTACATATTGTTTTATAACACTGTATATATGGTATTCACTTTTTCACCTTGTCACATCTTGATCACTTATTCACCATTAAGTCACGCATCTGTGTTTTCAATGAAAAATATGCCTATGTGACAGCCTTGCATACAAAAAAGATAAAAATAATAAGATACTAATCTTACAAATCAAATAATAATTCTCTTGGTGTGTTTTTTGATACATATTTATGGAACGCTAAATAATTGGTTTTCCCGACAGAACCATTTGTAGTCCATTGCATACCCTGGTATTGAGCCATACCCCCATCCCAGAAGGGGCAATAGTGTCTTTCTGCCCCCTGGGATAGATAGGTTTGTCCCAACTGGGAGGCTGCCCCATATGTGCCCCCGGGGGATTGAAAGCCCCCCTGAAGCCATTGATTATGCCATTGTGGCAAAAGAAGGTGGTACAGGTGTTGTACTCTGGCGTTGACCACACCCCCACCCGAAAAAGGACAAACAAGTCTTTTTGCCCCCCGTGGGGCAGATAGGAGGTTTGCCTCCAATTTGCCCCTGGGGGGGCAAAAAGACCATTGTATGGCAGGAATACTTTTTTAAAATAAAATATTGGAGTGGGTCTGGCCTATTCTAACATCCGGCCCAACCCCCACCCCTAAAGCGTCAGTCTTTCTGCTCCTCTGTGGACTCTAGAATCACATTCCACTGGCAAGCAAGAGGAAATTTAATTCTTTTGAGTGTTGTTTTTCCATATGGGCCAGGAAAGTGTTGCTAACTCCCAATATCGTCCCACTTGCAATGGTGAATGGCTTCATGTTTTTTGCTTGAGTAGGCTGCCACCTGGGAAATCCTACCTGACCCAGACAGTTCTGCAAACTAGACACCCTGGAGAGTCCAGGGTGGTGTGCTTCTGTGTGGATCCCACAACATTTTCTTACCCACAATGCCCTGCAAACCTCAAACTTTGACTAAAAGCACACATTTTCCTCACATTTCTGTGAGGAAAACTTCTGAAAGCTGAGGGTAGCCACAAATTTTCTTCCTCCCTGAGTTCCCTCTTGTCTCCTGATAAGAACGATACCCCTCTTAGGTGGGTGGGTCAAGAGAAAACAACACAAATGGCCCTAAAGCGTGTCATGGAGAGATCAGCGACAGGGTTAGCTGCTGGATTTAGGGCAGTGCTCACTTGTCTTTCATGGAAACCTACCAACCACAGACATTTTTGAAAACTAGACAAACAGAGCATTCCAGAGTTGTGTGACCTTGCATGAATCCCACTAAGTTTTCTTACCCACAATGCCCTGCAAACCTAAAACTTTGCCTGAAATCACACATGTTTCTTACATGTTTGTGATGGAAACTTCAGGAATCCACAAAATTCCTACCACCCAGTGTTACCACATTTGTGCCAATAAAAACGTTGCCCCACTTGTGTGGTTGGGCCCAGTGTCTACGACAGGAACAGATCAAACAATTGGAGTCCCCTCACAATGACTCCCATTGACCTTTGATCTGTTCCTGGTGTGGGCAGTAGTTCCAGCCACACAAGTGGCACAGAGTTTTTATCTGCACAAGTGGAGTAACGTTGGGTAGTAGGAATTTTGTGGATTTCTGCAGATTTCAGGAGTTTCCATCATGGAAATGTAAGAAAATGTGTGATTTCAGGCAACGTTTGAGATTGGCAAGGCATTGTGAGTAAGAAAACCTCATGGGATCCACACAAGTCACCCCACCATGGAATCCCCCAGGTGTCTACATTTCAAAAATGTGCAAGTTTGTTATGTTTCCCTATGTGCCGGCTGAGCTGGGACCCAAAATCCACAGCTACTCACTTTATAAAAAAAGTCGGTTTTGTGTGGAAAAATGTGATGTATCCATGTTGCGCTTTGGGCTGTGTTCTGTCATGGGCACTAGGTCTACCAAAGCAAGTGTTGCACCACTTTTATCTGGAGACTTGGGGAAATGCTGGGTGGAAGGAAGTTTGTGGCTGTCCACAGATTGCAGAAATTTCCATCACAGAAGTGTGAGGAAACAGTTTTTTTTAGTCAAATTTTGAGGTTTGCAAGGGATTTTGGGCACAAAACATGGTGAGAGTCATGCAAGTCACCCTACCCTGAATTTACCGGGTGTCTAGTTTTCAAAAATGCGTAGGATTGCTCGGTTTCCCTAGCTGCTGGCTGAGATAGGGCCCAAAATCCAGAGCTACCTACTTTGGAAAAAAGGGTCAGTTTTGAGTGGAAATAATATGTATCCATGTTGCGTTTCGGGCTGTGTCCTGTTGCGGGCACTAGGCCTACCCAAGCAAGTGTCATACCACTTTTATCAGGAGACATGGGGAAATGCTGAGTGGAAGGAAGTTTGTGGCTGTCCAAAGATTGCATAAATTTCCATCACAGAAATGTGAGTAAACCGTTTTTCTGGCCAAAGTTTGAGGTTTGCAAGGGATTCTGGGTAAAAAAAAACCTGGTGAAAGCCACGCAAGCCATCCCACTCTGGATTCCCTGAGGTTACTAGTTTTTAAAAATGTGCAAGTTTGCTAGGTTTCCCTAAGTGCTGGCAGAGCTAGGGCCTAAAATCCACAACTACACACTTTGCAAAAAAAGGGTCAATTTTGAGTGGAGAAATGTGATTTAACCATGCTGTGTTTAGGGCCGTTTCTTGTGGTGGGCACTGGGTCTACCCACACAAGTGAAGTACCATTTTATCGGAAGACATGTGGGAGCATAGAATAGTAGAACATTTGTTATTATCAAATGAATTTTGCTGTATTTGTGCCTTCCAAATGTAACCCAGTGTGTAAGAAATAAGACATTTAAAAAAATACCCTCTAAATCATGGTAGTACGGGTCCCCACAAATTACGAGATGTACAAATAACCAGTGTTCCTAAACTCCACATCTTGTGCCCATTTCCGAAATACATAGGTTTCCTTGGTACCCATTTTTCACTCTACACATTTCATCAAGTGAATTAGTCTATACTCGGTACACAACGAAAAACCATTGTGTGGTGTAGCTCAGTTGTTGGCTCTGGGTACCTTGGTTTCTTGGAGTACCTACAACCCTATATATCCCCACAATCAGATGGGTCAAGCGGACGTAATTATATATTGCTTTTGTAAATCGCTCATTGTGACGAAAATTTATGAATGAAAATGTTGTCACAAATGGCTGTTTTTTCCTACTCATTTTCAATATTTCTTTATTTCAACAGTGAGGAGCTTATTTATGAGAGGCTTGTGCCGCCGGAGCGTCACTTTATTTCACACTGCGGAGGTATAAGCCTCTCAGTCATATCTATGAGGCCATGCAAAGCCATTCTGCATGGCTTTGCATGGCCTCATAGATGTAGAGTAAGACAAAGCAGTGCAAGTCACTGCCTTGCCTTACTCTGCGCCAAGGAGGCGTTCCATGGGCATTGCAGTGGGTTTTCCCACGCAACACCCATGGATTTAGGCGCTACCCCAGATTTTCATAATCATGTAAACCTGTGGCAGCGCCAAAACCTCATGCCTCATTTTTTCCCCTTTCCATGCATGCTGCATTCTGCAGCACACATAGAAAAAGGAAAAAAAAACTCTGGATTGTTGTTTTGCAGGAAGGTGCCCCTTCCTGCACAATAGAATCCTGCCTGCAATGGAGACACCCTTGCACCACGGTGCAAGGGTGCCTCCATTGGCGCTAGGCAGCAAATTGTGCACCAGCACACGTAGAAAGGACAGCAATGCACTGTATTTCATAAATACGGTGCATTCCTTCCCTTTCACATTGGCATCGTGCAGCACATCAAGAAGACTTGCGGCGCTGCCCTATGCCAATTTCTCATAAATTAGGTCCTTAGGTTCTTTGGGAAAACCCTGAGGGATCTGCACATATGACCCCTTGCTGAATTTGGAATTTTGTCCACTTTTCAAAAATCTATAGCTTTCATAGATCATCCATGGATGGTTTCACACTGGTTTCCACCACAAAGTGGGAGTAGGTTGAGAGCATCAAAAATAGGAAAAATTGTCTACCTCTTTGAAAAATGCCAAAACCGTGGTAAAAAAAATTGTTTTTTAAATTCAGCTCTGCATGTTCCTGAAAGCTGGAATGATGGTGACTTTAGCACAGCAAACCGTTTGTTGATGCCCTTTAAGGAGAAAAAACAGACATTTTTATCCAGAGCACCTTTTAAAAAAAATTCCCCAAAAACTCCAAATTTAGCTATATTGTACCTATTTTGTCAGTCCCCTCTAGGAGAATCCACAAACCTGGGGTACCTTTAGAATTCCCCGGATGCTGGAAAAAGGGGCACAAATTTGGTGTGAATACCTAATGTGGCAACAAAGTTATGTAGCCCTAAGCACAAACTACCCCAAGTACCTAAAGAGGGCTCAACCCTGGGGGGGGGGCCCCAGTTTTCAACACTTGGAAATGAAATAAATACCCAATTATTGTATCATTACTTAAAGAAAATGTCCTAGAAGTGCTAATTAAGTTTATTTTAGCAGTTTAGCAGTTCATGTGAGTAAATCAAGAGGTTTACGAGGTGAATCTTCAGGTTCACATCAGTTATACATGCATTTTTATACATAGTTATAGATATTTATTAATTGGTTTTATATTGAGCTAGCTAGACCCGAAGGTATCAGAGTGCTTTACATATAATGCAAGATCGTTTAATTGAAGTGCCCACATATATACAGACAAAGAAAATCGTTAGGCAATGAAGGTAGTTACAATACGCGGACATCAGAACAGCAAATGTTCATGGAGTAAATGACATAGTAGACAGCTGAAAAAATTAATCGACCACCACAATGCGTCTAGTTGGTTTTGGTGTGAACTTTGGGAACATAGCTAGGTTTGTGTGCGAGGTGAAGTATTTGTTGAGCATTAGGTATTTAAGGTCCCATTTGAAGCAGGAAAAGGAGGGGTTCCAGACAGAGATCTCTAGGGAGTGAGTTCCAGATCCTAGGTGCATTTCCAGAGAATGAGAGTGTCTGGGAGGATTTCTTTTCAGTTTGGGAGGTATGAGAGGAAGTGAGTTGGAACTTTTCACAGTCCTGGCTCTTCCTGCTTTCGAAAGTTTGGGTTATGTGTATGAAGGGTTTTGTGGGTGATGCAAGCAGTCTTGTAGATGCATCTTCCTTCGATGGGGAGCCAATTGAGGTTCTTGAGGACTGGTGAGCTGTTTTCAAACTGTTTAAAACCTGTTAGGAGCTGGGCAGTTATATTGAGAACTGTTCTTAGGGGGCAAGAGTCCATGTAAAGACAGTATTGCCATAATCCAGTTTTGAGAGGACTAGATATTCCACTACTGTCTTAAAATCATCATGGGGTATGAACGGTTTGATTTTCTCTGAAATGTTTTAGTGTGTAAAGCGCTTCTTTGGCTGGGGTGTTGATGTTGTGCCTTCATTGAAATTGTTTTGTCCAGGGTGATGCCCAAGGACTTTACAGAGTTGGATAGTGTGAGAGAACAATTTCAGGCATCCAAATTCTTGAGCCAAACTTGGATTGGTAGAGGGTTGTTTTTAGTGGAGAAATGTAGTAGTTCAGTTTTGTTGGGGTTCAACTTTAAGTGGTTGGTGTTAAGCCAAGTTTGTATCTTGATTAGTGTGGTGTTCAGATATAGGATGTCACTGGGTGATTTAATTTTGTAGTAGATTTGGGTGTCATGGGCAAATAGGTGATATTTGACCCCTGCTTGGTTCAGGATAACAGTAAGGGGTTCAATGAAGATATTCAAAAGCGATGGGGAGAGAATTGAGCTTTGGGGTACACTATGTGGAACTACTGTAGGTTTCAAGAGACAGTTTTGATTTTTATTTGTTGCGAGGGATGATACAGGCAAGATGTGAACCATCTTAGGACTGTGCCGTTGATACCAGTGGGGTTGTTGAGTGTTTTGAGTAATGCCGGGTGATTTACTGTATCAAAAGCCGCAGATAAGTCAAGTAGGATTAGGAGGCATAAGTCACCTTTATCTAAGGATCTGTGAATGTCATCCGAGACATTGAGCATAGCAGTTTCTGTGCTACAGCCTTTCCTGAATTCTGATTGCCATGGAGGTTGAATTCATTTATATGTTGGTTGAGTTGTACTAGGACACACTTCTCCATTGTTTTGGCTAGGAACAGGAGGTTGGTGATAGGTTATTGAGGTCATTGGGGTCTGCCCTTGGTTTTTTGAGCATGGGAGTGATTTGGCCTACTTGGAGGGAGTCAGGTACATGGCCTAAGGAGAGATATGTGTTGATGATTTTTGTCCAGAAAGGCGATGATATGGTTGAGGTTTTGTATTATTGTGGATTGGAGGGGATCAGTAGTGTGGGATGTGGGCTTCAAGTTCGCATTTAGATTGAAGACTTCACTTCATATGTTTGAAGTCAGACTAATTAGCATTGTTTTTCAGTTGAAGGAGATCATAGTTGACATTAGTTTTTCTTGGGGCCATTAGGTCATTAGTTAAGCTTGGACGGGGGCAACCGTGGTGGGATGTGAGTCAGTGGGGAAAGTTGGTAGGGATGTCAGATTCGTGACTTTGATGAGGAATTGCTCACTTGCAATTTTTTCACAGCGTTCATTGGTGGCTGTTGTTTTGTGTGGGGAGGTTAGGGTAGTTTGTCATTTAATTATATTAAAGAGCTCCTGGGTCTGTTCTTTGGGCAGTCTAGTTGGTTGCGAAAGAAAGTGGCTTTTTCTCTAATGATGTGTTTCTTATAGGAACGCCATGCAGTTCTTAGGAGTGAGAGGTGCCCTATAGAGGGGATCTGTCTCCATATCCTTTCTGACTGTCTTAGTTGTCTCCTCTCGTTGTTAAGATCTGAGTTGAACCAGCATTTTGATTGGATTTTTCTAGATTGTTTTAGTTTGAGCAGTGCCACTTGGTCAAGAACATCAGTCATTGCTGTATTATAGTGGGCAGTGAGGTCATCAACAGTGTGAGTGAGAGGTTGATACTGTAGTTGGGCACAGATCCTGGATTCCAATTCTGTTATTGGGATTTGTTTGATGTCCTAGCCCACTGCGTAGGTTTGTTGGCTGGGCTGGGTGGGATCTGAGGTGGGTCTTGATATTCAATAGTATGAGATGGTGATCTGACCAGTCGATGGGTGTGACGGATCAAAGTGAAACAAGCTAATTTTTGGTGATTATCGCATCTAGAGTGAGCCTTTATTATGGGTCGGTTTGTTGCAGAGTTGTTTGAATTCGTTTATTTCAAGAAGGTTTGTAAGGTTACGGACTGTGGTGTCTTCTGAGTTGTTTCAGTGAATATTGAAGTCACCCAGGAACATGTACTTTGAGTCAGTTAGGGATAACCGTGTTACTAGGTCAGTTAGTTCTTCTGAGAAGAGGGTGCAATCACCAAGTGGCTGGTAAATGGTGTGGAGTTTGATAGGGGAGGTGCATTCGAATGTAAGTTCTACTCCAAGGTATTCAAAAGTCTAGTTGTTTGAGGTCTTTCAGGTGAAAAGCTGGGTTTCTTCTTTGTGGTTGATTGCTAGTCCGCCACGTATTCTCCCTGATCTGTCCTGTCTAATGATGATATAGCCAGGTGGTGTGAGCAGGTCTAGTATAGGGGTCGAGTGTTTGTTAAGCCAGGTTTCGTACTTTGTCACTGGCGGGTAGAATCTCGATTATGAAGATGGTGGTCCTGCCCCGTTTCTTGTTCTTGTTTGCCAATATTCCTATGGTCTTTCCTAGATCCTTCTTCCAGACGATTAAATCATTACTGATGCGGTTAGCTTGGGCTGGGAAACATGCTCGGGTTAAATGGGACATCCTCACGCTGCCTTATAACATGGGCGGACTGGGAGCTCCGGACCTAGATTTGTATTATAGGGTGGCGCAAAGTGCACAAGCCCATCACTGGATTCACAATCCTACTGGTACCCCACACATTCAAATTGAAAAAGTTGTGGCGGCACCACTCCCTCTGCCAGCTCTTTTGTTCAATAAACCGGACCGCAGAACTGGAATCATAGATTCCATCAATGCGACCGTTCATGCATGGCATCACCTGCTGAAATTACAAACAGGTGCTATTTTATATTCCCCACTGACACCGTTAGAATGGTGCCTTTGGCTGCCACCATGCAAAGAAAGAGGGGTGACTCAGGCCTTGAACTCAATAAACATAAAGAAAGGATATGTTCGCGGAGGGCAAAGCGAAAACATGGGGTATGGTTGAGCAGGCGGATCAACATGCCACGCTGCTTACACAATTCCAGTTTTATAGGATGAGGCAATCGTTGAAGGAACTTTTAGGTAGTGACCTAGATGAGCCGCCGGATGTTGCGCCTCTTACACACATTATAAAAACTGACACCCCAAGACGAATTGTCTCTACGATCTATAACATGGCTCAGGGGTACCGGGAAAATTACTACACCAAGGCTCAGTTAGCATGGCAGGCGGATCTGGGCAAGGTCATCGAAGATAAAGCGTGGAGATATTGCTGTGAGAATACGAAACAAATATCTTTGAATGGGCGGCACAGGCTGATTCATTTTACATTTTTGAATAGGGTTTATTACACCCCAGAGAGGCTGTGCAGGCATGGACTACGAGACTCAGCAGCGTGCGAACGCTGTGGTGAAAGTTCGGCAGATTTTTTCCATCTAGCCTGGTTATGTCCCGGAATAGCTAATTTCTGGGCCTTGATTTTTAAAACTTTGGGAGACATTACTGACACCACCCTGGAGCCACATCCCATGCTCGCCCTACTGGGGTATTCCATACATTTACCAAAAGCGATAAGGCGACTGGTTGATATGGGGCTTCTCATAGCTAGGCGTAGAGTGGCGATCTGCTGGTCCCGAGGCCCGTCCCCTACTATAGCATGCTGGTCAAAAGACATGGTGTACTGTAGCACACAAACTGAGTATTACAGTGAGCTGCTTCCCCCTCGTAATCGACCTAAAAACTTCTGGGGTCTGTATCAAACTTATTTAGCCACCAAAGATAATGAGACAAGCTGCGTCGATGCCCCCAATGCATGAGCTAGAAGAGAAAGGGTAGTATGAGTCGCTGAGTTTTGGAGCGTGTAGTTTAGAAGTACACCTGTGGTTCTATTCCTTCACAGGTGACTAGGAGCGATTAAACAGACAGGAATGCGAAATAAACTGTTTGCAATGATTATCTGTCTTGCTAAAACCCGCACTGTTTTTACATATATTCTGGATGTGTATTGCACAGTATTGTTCAAAGGTGGTATATTCTATGGCACCAACAATGTACGCTGTTTCGTGATATTGTATACTATGTACAACGATGCAATAATGACATGTCTCTGATTTGTGTTATCAAAATTATTTTTAAAAAGCCAGGTTTCGTAAGAAATGCAATATCTAGTCCTTCATCAAGTATAATTTTGTCGATTTCTGTGGCGTGTTCAACTGCTGATCTGCAGTTGAGGAGCTTGCATGTTAGGGGGCTAGGACTATTGTTTGTGGTATGTAGTTTCTGAATGTTGGTGCACTGAGCAGGCGGCCTAGGTGAGGTGATCATTCGAGGGATTCTATTTGTGCCTATGATTACTGGAATTGTGGAAGAAGGCTTGTGGACCATTTTCTGGGTCATTGTGATGTTAGATTTGCTGAGAGCATCCGCTTCCAGAGCAGAATGGGGCTGAGAGCTCGGTGGGGTCGGTGTGACAAATTACTCAAGGGAATAGAGGTCCAATGGGTGGTGTTGGCAGACAGTTGGAGAACCTATAAGGGGAGACAACTTCTCAATACCAGGAGTACGTTAGCAGGGTAATTTAGCCTGGATCGAGAGGTCCTTTTTTACATGTGATATGTCTTTAACTAGAGAATTAAGTTTTTGTTCTATTCAGTTCAGGGGCTGGGTAAGCATGGCAGTGAGGCTTCCTGCTCTGAAAGTGGGTGGATAAGCATCATGTCTCTTGTTTAAGGAAGGCGAGTGAGCTTTGCTATAGGAGAGGCCAGTGTCATTGAGGCTGGAAAGGGGGATAGTTTGTCTGGGCTGAGTAGGGTCTACATTAGGAGAGAGGGTTAAGTCCATAGGGGACTCAGTGGTGGATGATCTTGAGATAGGGCTGGCGCCATCGGTCTAGGGGTGTCAGTCAGCGAGATTTGTTACTGTGTGGTCGTTGGTTAGGGTGGGTGAATTGGAAGCCATTCTAGTCATTACTAGGCAAAGGTGTGTGTCAAGGAGGGCAGCAAGGTTGCGTAGTGTGTCAGGGGGTGCAGAAAAAGTGCATAACAAGTCAGTGGAATGAAGGAGGCGAGAAGGTTCTGGGTTGATGGTCGGGATAGAGCGCAGAAGGGAGTTTGGGGCACATGGCCATGTTGTGTTAATGAAGTGAGAAGTGACGGGAAGTGTCGGTCAAAGATATAAGTATGTTCCCTGTCCTGTATATAGAAATTGAGATTTCCCCTCTAAAGGTTAGGGAGGGGGGACTGGTGAGTTTAGTTCTAAAGGGGATTTTGCTTGATTTAGTAACTTGTAGGTGATATAGATTCAGCTGATATGTTTCTCCCAACTTGTCTGTGTATGCCTGAGCTTCATTAGGGCTAATAATTAAAGAAGTAGAGTCTTGTATAACCATAACTAACTCTAGTAGTTTGTAATAACTGTACCACTTTGTATTCAGGTGCACAGCAGATGAACAACGGAAAATCATATAAATTCATAAATCTCTTCACAATCAGAAACAGTAATATTTTTGCATTATTGTGAGAACAAATCACATTTAGCCATATATTTGCAATCACTCTAATTTTGTAAATTGTTGGTAGTTGTTTTTTTATGTGGTGGACACTCTTTTCCTCAGAGCTGATAAGGATACCTTTCAGTTTAGTTGAAAAGGTAATGTACATTATTTGAGATCTGGTGTGGGAAGGGAAATTGAAATAAATCTTATATTTTAAAATGTGACTTATTCATGGCTGAAACGTGTGGAAGCTCACTTATTAGGTCCACTTTTAACCACAGTACTGTGAATTTACCCTGCTGTTGACAAGCATGCCACTTCTAGTTGTGTGTAATTTATAGTACTTTTAGGCAGGATTGGCCCAAGAACCTGATAATAGATACAGAAGTAAAACAATAATGGCACTCTAACTCCTGTGCAAACAGAACACATTCCAACTATCCCAAAAATAAAAGAGGTGATTATTGTAGTTGTACTATTTAAGGGTCTCGTATAGAGAGTGGAGGAACACAAAATCCTAGGCATTTTTAGAGGAAACACTAAGGAAGGAGTAGAGTCCTCTGGATGATTTTCTTTCGAAGTAGGAATAGTATTATAGAGGACATCCAGGTGGTGAAATCTACTCTACATATAGAGTTCCCTCCATATTTTGGGGATTTTCTAATCCCTCCAAACTCTAAATGAGGCTCTAAGTACTTCATTTTAGTTTTCCTGTCACTAAAAAGGGTTGTTCACAAGTAGAGTATGGAGGTTGAAATCTGTTTGTCAGTTGTTGTGTCTCTTGAAGAAAGAGGAGGGATCATGAATATTTAGCGATTTAGCTGGGAAAGAGTTTAAGCTAGCACATTTCGTCAGTATACAGTTTGTAAATGCTTACCATAGGCCCCTGACTACCACACACCATTCCACGCTTTCCGGTCAAAAGAATTACTGCAAAGCATTTGTGCATTCCCCTGTGAATCACAATAGTAGAGGGGTGCACCATTCCCATGTGACTCACAAAAGATCATGATAGTTGCATAAGAATTTCTAATGCCCATTACAAATAACATTGTGATTTTGTATTTGAAAAATCAGTTTCACCTAACTATGGATGCATTGCTACATGTTTTCTCCCTCTTCATCTTTCTACGGTAGAAAGTGGGAGTGGTTAAAGTTGTGTATTTTTTTCAAGAGTAATTGTAGAATTAATTGAAATTACATGTATTATGCAAATTATGCTTGGAAGTCATCTGTGTGAACATTGTATGCAAGGTATGTCCTTGTGTTCAAAAGTCAAAGGCTATACCTACTTAATGTAGAGCAGTTTTAAACTGCTAACTAAACTTTGCCATTTATACTAATGACGAAGCCCAAACCTTCCTTTTTAATACACATAAGTTACCACTAAGCAGGGTCAGAATGGGTCTGAAAAATAGGCCCGGGCATCAAAGTAAAAGTGCCCCTTCCCCATTAGTGAATTAGATAGCTAAAAAAGTGTCCTATATTTTCAAGTTAGGGCAGTTTTGAACTTGTAGAGACATGCTATATAAGTGTTTTGCAAGGTATGGAAGAGTGCATAGATTTGTGCTTGCTGGAGGCAATGTTTGTGGTATTATCAGGGAAATGAACAATAATCAAAATATCAAAGCAGATGATAAAAGAGGCATACAAACAGGCAAAAAAGCAGCCCACTCACTGACCTGTCAGACCAGCTGTGTGAACGTCTCCCAGGAAAGGACACAGTAGGAGCCTGCTGTTGGATGAGGTGTTACTTTTCCCTGGTAGGGAGTCCAAACAAAGTGTTAACCCGAAAGACAAGCTTCAAAAAAGGAAGCCATCTTTGAAGAGCAAATGGTGGACATACACAAAAGGGGCTGCTATTTTATTCTGGTAGATAGGTTGGCGTTTGGTAGAGAGAGAGACGGAAACAGTTGCCAAACCAGTTTTCCTGTGGGTGTATAGTCACATATCCAGTGTTGGCTACTAAGTTCACACACCGAGAGAAGGGTTCTGCCATCTTGGTAGTGGGCAAAATATCGCAATCTGGGATGGCTCGATGCAATTTTTTGCAGGAATTCGTCATCAGGTGGGAGAGGACATGGGAGCCCTTTGGCTAGTAGTCACTGCTTATCCTGAGGGCAAGATAAGGGCATAACAGTGGCATCCCTGGCACTCAGAACTCAGATCACTTCTGTACTGGAAAAAGGATTGAAGAAGGACTGCCCTAATGTTCCCCAGACCCAGCAAAAGAAGGCTGAACCAATGACTGGACTGAACCTGCACATCTTTGGGCTTTCAAAGAGAAGACTATACTGTGGTTCCCTGCTCAAGGAAAGTCATCCCGAAGCCCCAGACCGAAGAGGTGAACTCCAGGAGACGGTTGGCTGACTTTCTGTTAAAGATCCAGGGCCACAAATGCTGAAGAAGCCTGCCTTGGCAAGTTGGTAGCTACATTCCTTGGATCGCCACTGGCCACTGAAGTGCTGCCTGGGAGACCGAGTCTTGGAACTCAAAAGTTGCATTTGAGTCTACTGGACCCAGGAGAGTTGCCAGAGTGCAGTTCAGTTGCCCAAGATGGACATTAGCTTCAGTTAAAGGGAACTTCTGATTTCAATGTAACTTGAGACCAGTAGACCAGTGTCAACTTGTTTTTGGCTGTACTTCACTGGGATTACGAGCGACATCGACCTCTGCCACCAAAGTCACCACACTGTGTTCGTGGATTGAGGGCTGACCCCAGAACCTCCCGTCGACTGAATCAGCATCACAGCATCCTTCAGCATCTTCAGGATTCTGTATCCATTACATTAGGACTACTTCGTTGATGGCTATGGTGGTTCACCCATAGAGCCTGGAACTAGACTGCTTTGACTGCAAAGTAACTGTCCTGCCAAGCCTTACTGGTCCCTGTGACTTGCTCCCTGCTGGAGTTACCAAACACAACTTAACCTGTTTCCTCAGTTTCCTAAGTTTCCAAAGTAACCACTAAATACTGTGGGCCTTATCTACAAGAAAGTGACTCAGCATGGCACCACAAGCCATTTGGCTGCGCTGCATTGAGTCACTTTAAAAGCTTAGGGATTCGTCATATTTACAATGATATGTCCCATCCCTGTGCTTTTCCCTGCGCTGGCACACAATTGACTGCCATGCACCATTGTGCAAGGGTGTCTGCATTTTAGGGGATATTGTTTTGTACAGGAAGGGACACCTTCCTCCGCAAAAACAATCACGAGATGTGTTTTCCTCTTTTTATGGGTGCTGGAGAATGCAGCACGCATAGAAAGAGGTAAAAAACGAGGAGAAATGAAAACATTTCTCCTCATTGCACCTCCCTACGTCTCCCTTGGGGAGGCGTAGCATTCTGATGCATTCCCAGGTTTACATAAGGTTGTAAATCTGGGAATGCGGCAGAAGTCATGGGTGTTGCGTGGGAACCCCCACAGCAACACCCATGGCATGCCCCTTTCACGTAAAGTGCTGCGTGAAGGGGGTCGTATTTACAGGGACACGAAGAGCCATGCAGGGTGACTTTACGTGTCCTTGTAAATATGGGGCACAAAAAGTGACGCAAAGGCGACGCAAGGAGTTTGAAAATAAGCCCCCTGTATTTGCAAACGCTTGTTTGTATTTTATATGAAAAGCAGTGATTTACAATTTGCTTAATAATGTATAGCTCTGGAACCCTCTGGTGGATTTTGTTCATTTTGGTGTAAAAAAATGCATAACAATAAGATCTATTTTTACAAATTGGAGTCAGATTTTCTTTACCTTGTGTTTCTTACTTGTTCAACTGTTTTGGTACTTTTAAATTCTTTTCACTTGTTCCTTGACAAATGCCTGACTGTTCGAAGCTCGAAGCCAAAGCTACACAGGGTTGAGCTAAGGTCTTGCAAATTACCCTGATTGGACCCAAGACTGGTTTGTGAATTTATTACACAATGAGGTCGCACAACCATACTACGTAAGACACCGCATTTCACAATACAATTTCTAAAATCACACATGAACATGATTAACATTGCTAGGGCATCTAATTCAGCTGTGGCAGATATCCAGTTTCACAAGTATTGACTAGAAATGTCCTGCTCGCTCCCATGAATGAAAATTATGTATAAAGTGAACGAAGATGAACTACGAAAATTATGCAAACTTTATATACCCCAAAAATTGAGAATTTCTCAAGATTATGCTTGGATAAAAATAAAATCACATGGGCCTGCTGTAAACAATTACGTTTATTTTCATATATAGTGATTTACAGAATGCTCTACAAATGTTGGAAGGAAAATGTGAACCTCAAACAAATACCTCATCTAATGAGAGTCCATGTAAGCATATAATGTGCTCAAAAACAATTGTGCCTGACCACTGGCAGGATGAATTGTTTCTATAGGGATGAAACAACCGAGTTTGGTGATATGGTCCATTGAAAGGAAGAATGTGTAATTTGCCAAAATAGGTTATGCTGCATATGAGTTCACAAATACAGCCCCCCCCACCCCCAATGAGGAAATGGCGTTGGTAGACAATACACAAAGGTTTGGCAGTTTGGCCTGCCAGTTCAGCATTCTCATTGTTGTACTGGCAGGGAAACTCAGTGGCGGTCACCCAATCCTAACTAGGAAGGGGCCACGACTACTGTGACCCAGCAGCACTGGGGTGGACAGACAACAGGGCAAGTATTTCCATTGGCAGAGGCAGCTGAGTCTCCACTATCAGAAACCCCATTGTTCTCCTGACTCTGACTGAGGCAAGGGAACTATGTGTTTGGCAGAGCAGGCGCTCCACCATTTATTGTGGAGCTGCCATTTTGCCAAGCTCCAAGTGACTCGGTGTAGTTAGATAACTGTTTTCTCTCGTGTGGAAAAATGTGCTCATCTCTTCACGTGCAATACTCACCAAAAACGTCTATGAACAGTTATAAAATCTATTCGTTGTCATAGAGCCTGGCCAAAGGTGAAGAATGATACTTCTCGGGGGCGTGGCTTACGCGCCAACAAGATGGCCACGTAGCTCCGGAGCTCCGGACACCGTCTCCCGATGTAAGTTTTTTCGGGACGGAACTGCCCTTTGTTGCATCTATCGGACGTCGGATATCTTCATTACTCAATGCGGTGAGCATTTTCATCCCGCTCTTCGCCACCTTTATCGCTTTTTAGCGATCTCTGATGGCGGCATTCGGCTCGTCTTTCGTAACGGCCGCCATTTTGTCTGCTTTATTTATTGCGCCCAACGTGCCTCAAGATGTTCCTGTTCCTTTCAGTTTTCGCTCTTCTACGGCTATATTGATGCCTCATTTTCTGACTATAACGGATGGCTTTGTTTGCTTGATGCAGTGACTCTGAGGTTGTTGGTTCTTCTGCCATGTGCTGAACACGCTTTTCCTCCTCAGTGAGTTGCCACCATTTTATGTTTCACTACATGCCTTTCTGAGGAACTGTGCCATGCTCTCTTATTCAGCCTTTATCCTCACCTCCTTTTTTGTCTACAGCAAATAATACTCATTATTTATTGTCACTCGGATACTATTTTATTTTATTTTATTTTCTCGCTAAAATGTGCTAATTACACTCTGCCTTCTCAGTCAGCAGCCACCATTTTATGCTTCACTCAATCCTTTTATTGAGGAACTACTCCACATTTCCCTGATCTGTTTTCATTGCTACTAATCTTCATTGCATTTTTATGGGGAAAATCAGGAATCTTAAGCTTGCTGCTTCCACCAAATCTGCTGTGTGTTCAGACTCTGATTCCAATTCTAACTTCAACGACATGGATGACCTATCCTCTCAGAAATCTGATCACCCTTCAGGCACCATTCCAAAAACGCAGCCATTAAGCAAACTACCAGCACTCTCTTCCAAGCGTCCCAAAAAAATCCTCCTTCCCCAGTGAATTCTTCCTCAGCCTCCATGGATATCATCCTCGAAGAAATCCGTGCCTTGAAACCTTTCATGGAGGAAACCACCAGAACTCTACAGTTTCTGCATGATAAATGGTCCTCATTAGACTCACGTGTGCTCATTGTGGAACAAATATCTGATTCTCTCCAAGCTTCTTGTTCTCAGATTTCTTCGTTGAAGTCAGATATATCTCTCCTCAAGAAACAGACAGAGGACCTGGAAAATCGAAATCGCAGGAATAACCTTCGACTTTATGGTCTCCCTGAAAATATTGAAGGTTCCAACCCGACTGCCTTTTTACAGTCTTTTTTGCCCAAACTCTTAGACTTACCTGCCTATACCTCTCTTAACATCCAACGGGCTCACAGACTTGGTCCTAAAATTTCAGTAAAACCTCGTGGTGTCATCATGCTTTTTCTACAATACATGGACCTTCTGCAAGTCCTATCTGCTGTCAAGGATAAAAAACAAATCTTCTGGGAAGGCCACTGTCTTTTTCTTTCACAAGATGTAGCTAAAGTTACAGCGGACCGCCGAAAGAAATTTCTGGATTTACGTCCTCAACTGCGTGCCATTAACGCCAGATTTGGACTTCTTCACCCCTGTCTCTTCAAGGTTACATACCAAGACAAGACTACAACATTTGAAGATCCAGCGGCGCTGCAAGAATTTCTTCGCCATCATGGAGCTGTGGTTATGGACATTTCCAAACCTTCTTAGTTGGTCTATTTGCCTCATGTTATGTAGTTATCTTCTCCTCTCGGTTGTCCATTGATTGTTGTTTCGATTTTATATGTGTTTGTTCTCCCTATTTTCCTCATTTTTCTCTACTCACAGTTATTACTATTCCTTTACTAATCGTTCTTCTTTGTTTTACATACAGGTGTCTTTTTTCTACAATTCATTCCTTGTTGACCGTCCTGTTACGTTGCAGTCTTGATTGTCCCTCATCGGGTTTCGGTGGCGTTCCGTTGCTGTCGTCGTTGTCTTCTGGTGTAGTCATTCCCCATTTCGTTTTGTATTTGTAGGTATGTTTTTCAGTCGTCTTTTGTATGACATGCACTGTCTCTTTGTTTTCCATCTTAATGTTTCTCCTTTTGTCTTTTCTTCTTTAGTTCCTTTCTTACTCTTTCTTTTTTCTCTTCATTTTCTCTCTCTCTCTCTCTTTCCTTTCCCTTGCTCTCCTCTATAACACGAGTTTTCTATCCCCTTTACCTTCTTCGCCTCTATCTGCTTCAACCAATTTTAATTCCTGTTTCTTGTAAGCATGATATCTGTTCATACTCTTTTTTCACCAAGTCACATTTTGGGTCACTACCTGGAACGTTAAAGGGTTAAACAATCCTATCAAAAGGCAACGGGTGCTATCTCATCTAGCCAAGCTAAAAACTGATATTGCCTTACTCCAGGAATCTCATATTCCTGTAGATGAAGCTTCCAAACTGAAGAGATGCTGGGTGGGGCATGTGTTTAACTCTCCTGCTATGGGTAAGAAAAACTGAGTTTTGATTTTATGTCATAAGAAATTACATGTTTCCATTGTTCACCAAGAGCATGATGCTGAAGGTCGATGGGTTATTGTTAAACTTCTTGTTGATAAGATTCCTTTAGTTATTTTTAATGTTTATGCCCCCACGGGAGTTGATAAGGTTTTTTGGATTAATGTCTCCGAAAAGTTACTTTCTTATGATGATGACTATATTATTCTTGGTGGTGATTGCAATCAAGTTTTCGATCCCATTTTAGATAGACATTCTAAAGTTAAGTTTATCCCTTCCAAAATGCATTCACAGTTCACTTCCACTGTCCGCCGCAAAGCTTTGGTAGACATTTGGAGATTATGTCACCCTGACCTTAGAGAATATAGTTTTTTTTCGGCCTCCCATCACTCTCAATCCCGTATTGATTATCTTTTTCTAAGTAAATCCCTGGCCCAACACTCCATTCATTCGGAAATTGGTTCTATTCTAATTTCAGACCATGCCCCTGTACTTGTAGATATTGATCTTATTCCTTTTTCTCCACACCCAGGAAGATGGCGATTTAATAATTCCTTACTCCTTGATCCCATTTTTTGTCAAAACTTCAACTCTTTTGCCACTGAATTTTTTGCTATCAACAATATCCCGGATTCTCCCTTTGTTATGGTATGGGACTCCTTTAAGGCTGCTGCCAGAGGTTTTATTATAAATTTTGTCTCTCAGAAGAAAAAAATCTTAGAAGCCCAATCCACTCAATTACTTAATAAAATTAAACAACTTGAATACACATACTATCATTCCAACACCGAATCCTCCTTGAAGGCTCTCATTGACGCTAAATTCACTTTCAACAGATTATCCACTGATGCGGCCTCTAATTATTTATTGAAAAGTAGTTCCCGTTATTATGGGGGTCAAAACAAAATGGGAAAATTACTGTCTAATTATTTAAAAGTGAGAAAGGAACGTACAAAGATAGAATCTCTACAAGGCCCCGCCGGTACTTCTGTTTTCAAAGATAAAGATATTTTGCATGAATTTGTTTCCTTCTATAAGACTCTATACACTCCTGAAACTCTCCCTGACCCACCTGACCTTCTTTCTTACTTTCAATCCATCCCTTCCCCTCCTTCCAGTCATATTGATTTCGAACCCTTGGAAGCTGATATTTCGCTAGCAGAAATCACTCATGCTGTTTCCATCCTGCAACGCGGAAAAGCTCCTGGTCCAGATGGTTTTACCATTGAATTTTATAATCATTTTGCGAAACTTCTTTTTCCAAACCTTTTACTTTTATTTCAATCTTTTCTTGACAATGGCTCTTCACGCGGTACATTTTAGGAAGCTTTGATTTGCTTAATTCCTAAGGAGGACAAAGACCTTTCTCTTTGTAAGAATTATCGACCTATTTCGTTGGTCAATACAGATTACAAGATCTTCGCCAAGATTTTAGCCTTTCGTATGGATCCCATATTACCCGACCTTATTGGCCCAGAACAATCAGGTTTTGTTAAGGGACGACTTGCTTCTGACAACTCGCGAGTATTTTTTAACGTTTTAAGTAAAGCCTCCTCCTTAGACCATCCTCTGGCCGTGATTTCCTTAGATGCTGAGAAAGCATTTGATAGAATTGGTTGGGATTTTATGTTTCATGCTTTACAATGGGCTGGTTTTCCTCCTAAATTCCTGGCTTTTATTTCTCTATTATACTCAGGTCCCTGAGCATCTATATTTGTTAATGGTATGACTTCTGATTATTTTTCATTGCACAGGGGGGTAAGACAGGGTTGCCCATTATCTCCTCTATTATTTGTCATAGCTTTAGAACCCATTTTAACTAAGATTAGACAGGATGATCGCATCACTGGTTTTCATTTTGGCCCTCATCAGGTTAAATTGTCAGTTTATGCCGCGACATTCTTTTATTTTGTTCTGATCCTCAATCCTCCCTTCCTCCTTTCCTTCAACAAGTGTCCTCCTTCTCAAAAATCTCTGGCTATCGACTTCATGTTGATAAATGTGAAAGTTTGCCTTTAAATGTTTTATGTCGAAAACACCTTTTCGATCACTCCGGGTTCTCTTGGCAACCCTTTAAAATCAAATACTTGGGCCTATGGTTCGCTCCTTTACTATCGGACACTTTAAAGTTCAACTTTGATTATATTATTAAAAAATTGAATGGTACCATTACACGCTGGCACCCTCTTTTCCTATCATGGTGGGGTCGTTTAGACTCCATCAAGATGATGCTTTCACCTCTTATCTTATACATTCTCTCCATAATTCCTATTCATATTCCTGCGTATTATTTTAAGAAAATTGACTCTATCCTCCTAAAATTTGTATGGAAAGGTAAGTGTTCTCGCATAGCCTTATCCTCTTTAAAGAAAGACAAACCTCATGGGGGTCTCCGGTTTCCTGATTTCAAAACTTATCATCTCTCTTTCTCTTTAAAACAAGCTGCTCGCTGGATCTCTACGAATCTTCCTTTATACCCCCCTCTTTGGTTAAAAATAGAAACTTTTTCTATTGCTCCTTTCGATTTTAGAGAAATTTTGTCCTTCACTTCTAATGTGGCTTCTCTTCGCTCTCCTATCATATCCCATTCTCGTAAGCTTTTGACTCCTATTTTATCTTCCTCCTATCCCTCTATTAGCTCCACTCATCAACAGTCCATTTGGCATAATAAATCTTTACGGATTCGTAATCACTCTATATACTGGAAATCATGGCACTCTAGAGGCTTATGTTGGATCTCTCAACTCCTTTCAGATAACCAACCCCTTACTTTTACTGATCTCCAATCCCAATTTTCCCTACCTTCGTCCTCTCGATCACAATTTAATCTTCTTGTGTCAGCTCGACGATTCCTCGGGAACGGTTCGATGCCAAAAGGGGTCCACCTCTCGACAGCCCCGACCCTGAATGCTATAACAGCACAGGCGAATGGGATGGTCAAGCGGGGGAAGGAAAGGAAGGGTTCAGCAGGGAGGGAGATCTGAAAAGCAAAAAGAACTCAAAGATCAGCAATAGTTGGGATACATGATTTCTCTTATCTATTCCAATGAGCTAGCCCTACCTGTAAAGTAAACAATAACATTCCTTTCGTGTAGGCCATTCATGAAATCAACAGTTCATTATTATTGTTCTGAAATAACGGTGATGTGCTAGGGAAAGGATAGAGGTACAAGGGAGTCATAAAGCCATGAGCCTAAACAGACACTCAGCCGCTGTTAGCTTTGCCATGCGCCAAAGAGCCTTACACACCAGTACATACACTTTATCCCTCGTCACAGGGGAAGAGCAGAATGCCGCCTCTTGAACCCCCTGTTATGATAAATCAAACACAAATGATCAAAATACTTCTTTTGACTTCCGGTTGAATATTTCAGCATTAAATAACTGTCAAGTGCACAAGCGAAATTCACCTCCTTTAAATGTGCTACCTAGATACCTAAATCCTTGGTAGTATCTGTGCATGGAGGTAACATGATATTTTCCCCAGTAAAAGAGTTGTGGGGGCTTTAGTTGAGGCTAGGATCCCACTAATAACGGAAGCAGAGTTCCAAAGTGAAGAGCTCACAAGGGCCCCCTTCCAAGGCGAATAACATCAAGAGTCTGTTGAAGTTCCCGGTCTAGTTGGTGCAAGTGCACCCTTACCCTACTTCAGCTGGAAAGAGGATCAGCAGCGCTGCCGGCGCCGAGCAACCAAGGAATAACCAGCAGCTTGTTCTTCCCTTGTGGCTGCCTTTAACCGGTCTTCCTCTTCCGGAAAGGACACCACGTGATCGGGGCCATGACGGAAACGTACGCTAGGCATCCTGGGAATTGTAGTTTTTGGTGCCTTGCACCCAACGCCGATCGCATTGCAGCACCATTCTCCCGCCGATCCAGTTACCACCGCTGAGGCCCCTCCCGGGGTCCACCATCCGGACAGCCATGACCAGGTGTCGCTGCCACGGGCGAACAGCGATGCGACCCCCTTGCCCTCAGGTAGGTCTCCGTCTGGAGTCTGCCTGCGATCTGCCCGAGCCGTTCCGAGATCCGTAACAGCACATCCCTCCTCCGCGGGCCTTCTTCCGGGACCTGGTTTCCTAGGATTGGCCCTATGAAATGCAGAGGTGTGACGAGGTGAGTGCACATTAGACGCGGGTTCCCACGAATCCTCCTCAGGACCATAGTTCTTCCACGAAATGAGATACCATAAGGTATTCCGCCTCATCCTGGAATTATAGTATCTTTTTCACCTCATATTCAGGTTCGTTATCTACCCAGATGGGTTTCTGTTTCTTCTTCGCAGGAGTAGCCGAAGGTTTCAACAAAGAGACGTGGAATACTGGATGGATCCTCATGTTTGCTGGTAAGGCCAGCTTTACTGCCACCGGGTTGATACGTCGCACTATTCGGTAAGGTCCAATGTATCGTGGGTTGAAGATGCTATGTCTCTTGAAACGTATGTTTCTTGTAGACAACCAAACGTAATCCCATTTTTTGTATGCGGGACCAGGGCGACAATGGTTATCGGCATACCTCTTATATTGTCTTTTGGCCTCTAGTAGGTTCTTCCGTGCTACTCTAAGGGTATCTTGTATCTTTCTGGAGCGATCCTTCAGGTCGGGGATTTTGTCTGTGTGATGTGGTTGAACCAAGGGGAGGAATCTAGGATGGAAACCAAAGGTACAGAGAAATGGAGCCATCTTGATTGAGTTATGTTGAGCGCTATTATACGCTACCTCTGCCAGCCATAAAAGATCTACCCACTTGTTCATGGATTGATCCACATAGCACCGTAGGTACTGTTTTAGAGTTTGATTCAGACGTTCTGTCTGTCCATCGGTTTGCGGGTGGAAGGCAGTGGATGTGTTGGAGGTTATGCGTAGGGTAGCACACCATGTTTTCCAGAACTGGCTAGTGAATTGAGGCCCTCTGTCTGACACGATCACAGAAGGTAACCCATGTAAGCGGACCACGTGAGTGAGTAGCAACGTGGCCAGCTGGGCAGAAGTAGGGAGGGCTGGACACGCGATGAAGTGACCCAACTTGGTGAGGCTATCCACTACTACCAGTATCGTGGTATGCCCTTGGTCTGGTGGCAAACAGACGATAAAATCCAAAGATATATGTTCCCATGGAATCTCTGGGGTAGGTAACGGTTGAAGTAAGCCCTGGGGCTTTCTGTGATCCGATTTGGCTTGACTACACGTCACACACTGTTGAACCTGAGTATATATATCTTGTCTGACCGTGGGCCACCAGAACTGCCGTAGCACCTTTTCCAAGGTTTTGTCTCTTCCTGTATGTCCGGCACAAGGGTTCACATGACACCACTGAAAAACCGTCTTCTGTAAGGCGACACAGGGCACTAATAACTGCTTTCCTCGCGACGAGGAGCCCGTTCTTCATGTGCCAATCTGGATTCTTGTCCATCCATTTTTTCCATGTGGTTTTCTTCAAGCATTGTTGTACCTGTTCCAGGAAGTGGTCGGTTTGTAGAAGGCAGATTACTTTACTGGAGGGAATGATGGCTTTTACCTCCTGTTTGGCTGATTCGGGAATGTTGTCCCGACGGGAAAGGGCGTCTGCTTTCGTATTGTCCACCCCAGGACGGTAGGTGACGATGAAATCATATTCGGCGAAGAACAACATCCATCTCAGTTGCCGAGGTGTGAGTAACCGTGCTGACTTCATGAATTGCAGGTTCTGGTGGTCGGTGTATACTGTAATGGTATGCCTTGCACCCATCAGGCAATGCCTCCAGTCCCCGAAAGCCTCTTTGATCGCTAAAAGTTCTTTCTCGGCGATTGTGTAATGTGACTCCGCTATGTTCAGTTTCCGCGACATATAGGCCACCGGATGTAGCTGTCCATTACTTTTGTTTCTTTGCGACAGTATTGCTCCTATGGCCACATCGGATGCGTCTGCTTCTACCACATAGGGTACGTTGTTGTCAGGGTGTGCTAAGACGGGGCGGAGGTGAAAGCAGTCTTTAATACCACAAATGCGTGCTGTGCTTCGTCGGACCATTGATAGGATACATTCTTCCGTAGGAGTTTTGTGAGGGGCGCCACTACGTGTGAAAATCGATCAATAAAGCGCCTATAAAAGTTCGTGAAACCTAAGAAGCATTGCAGCTCCTTTACGTTCTGTGGAGGTGACCAGTCCATAACAGCTTGTATCTTACGTTGTGCCATTTCCTGGCCTTCAGTCGAAAGCATGACCCCCAAGAATTCCACCTTCTTCACGTGGAACTCACACTTGCTTAGTTTGCAGTAAAGATGGTTTTTTCGGAGCGTCAGCAGGATGGCACGTACATGTGTGGTGTGATCTTCTTTCCTATTGGAATACACCAGGATATCATCGATGTATACAATGGCCGTGAGGTCTAGGAATTCACGAAGCACATCGTTCAAAAAGAATTGAAATGCTGCCGGGGCGTTGCATAATCCGAAGGGCATGACCCGATACTCAAAGAGCCCGTATCGAGTACGGAAGGCCGTTTTCCATTCATCGCCTTTCCGCATCCGTACGAGATGGTATGTCCCCTTGAGGTCCAACCGGGTGTAAATAACTGCTTGGCGTACCTGGTCTAAGAGAACCGGAATGAGTGGTAGTGGATACCTGTTCTTTATAGTAACATTGTTCAGGGCTCTGAAGTCCACACAAGCCCGTAACTCGCGGTTTGCTTTAGGAATAAAAAACAAAGGCGACGCTGCTGGGGACTTAGAGGGCCTTATGAACCCATTCTTTTGATACGTGTCTAAGTACTGTCTTAGGTGTTCGTTCTCAGGTTCCGTGAGGGCATATACTCGTCCACAAGGAATCACGGCTCCGGGGATTAAATCGATCTGACAATCGTAGATGCGATGAGGAGGCAGTATATTTGCTTGTTCTTCATTGAAAACATCCTGTAGCTCATGATATTGCGGTGGTAAGTCTACTTCTTTCTCTTCGACTGTAGCTATCACATGTCTTTTTGAAAGCTCTCTTGCAGGACTGACTCTTATGGGTTTACAGTGTTCCACGCAGTATGGGGATGTGAACTCTAGTATCTCTTTCTCCCAATCAATAACGGGATTGTGTTTGCGGAGCCAGGGAAGACCCAAAATGATACCGTATTGTGGGGCTTGAATGATGTTGAATGACAACACTTCCCTGTGATTACCCCCACATGCGACCTCGAGATCATTGGTGTGGTAACAGATGGGTCCCGAAACCAGTTGTCGTCCGTCCACTGCCACCACTGTTTCTGGTTCTTGTTTCGGAAGAAGGTCTACTTGTAATTTGCGAGCTAGCTCCTTATCCATAAAGAGACCCGTTGCCCCTGAATCTACCATAGCCCTAAGGGTGTGTTGTTGATGATTAATGTCGACTTCTAAGGTTACGTAAAAATGTACCGAAAGATCTCCATAAACAGAAGGGACTACTTTTATGCCCAGGAATCTCCCTTCCGGTTTTCTTGGGCTCTGAGGTTTTCCGTCTTCTTTGCCTCCGTAGTGGCACTGACTTGTGTTTCTCTGGTTCTCCCTCTTGGTTTCACCAAACAATCCTTAACGTAATGGCCCTTCCTGCCGCAGTAGAGACATAGGCCATTTTTACGTCGTTGTTCCCTTTCTTCTGCTGTGAGAGAAGCTCGTACAGTACCTATCTCCATGGGTTCGGAGGTGCTATTGCCGCTTCCTGTGTTGGTTCTGTTTCTCTCGAATCTGAGAGCAGGTCTAGACCCTCGCTTCTTTTCGTACCGACGTTCAGACAGCCGGTGATCCAGTCTCAGGGTTAGGTTGATGAGCTCCATACACGAGGTGGGTTGTGGTTCAATAGGAGCTAACACATCTTTTAAATCGTCCTTAAGTCCTTGATAAAACAATGCAGCTTGTTTAGCTTCCGGCCAGTCGGTTTCCGCTACCAAACGTTGGAACGTATTAATATATACCAACAGCTCTTTACTCCCTTGCTTCAGCTCCAGTAACTCACGATCAGCTGTGAAGGCTGCAGCTCTGCGGTCAAACACTCGTTCAAATTCTGCCCGGAATGCATCCCAATCATACAACAACGAGTCGTCCCGCCTCACCAAGGGGACAGCCCATTGAGCGGCGTCACCAATTAAGTATGAGATGGTAAATGCTACTAGACTGGTTGGTGGGGAAGGCTTTAGGCTTGCAAGTGAAATGGAGTAAGATCTGCGTAAGAAACACCTGGACCTTGTGGTTCTCTCCTGAAAACCTCTCTGGTGCTGCCAACGGTATGGGGACAGGCATCTCTACGCTAAATGGGGTAGTGTGCGTTGGGAACCCACCCCCGGGAAACCTTCCGGCCCCTATATCAAAAGGGTTACGCTGCATGCCCTCAATCCTTTGTTTCAAAGCCGCCGTTTCGGCCTGAGAGTTGGCTAACTCCTGTTGTATCGTTGCCAGGGCGCCTATTACGTCCTCTAAAGTGGCCATGTTTTGTATCGACCCGCCCAGGAGGAATTAAATACGTGGGCTGGTTATTCTGTCAGCTCGACGATTCCTCGGGAACGGTTCGATGCCAAAAGGGGTCCACCTCTCGACAGCCCCAACCCTGAATGCTATAACAGCACAGGCGAATGGGATGGTCAAGCGGGGGAAGGAAAGGAAGGGTTCAGCAGGGAGGGAGATCTGAAAAGCAAAAAGAACTCAAAGATCAGCAATAGTTGGGATACATGATTTCTCTTATCTATTCCAATGAGCTAGCCCTACCTGTAAAGTAAACAATAACATTCCTTTCGTGTAGGCCATTCATAAAATCAACAGTTCATTATTATTGTTCTGAAATAACGGTGATGTGCTAGGGAAAGGATAGAGGTACAAGGGAGTCATAAAGCCATGAGCCTAAACAGACACTCAGCCGCTGTTAGCTTTGCCATGCGCCAAAGAGCCTTACACACCAGTACATACACTTTATCCCTCGTCACAGGGGAAGAGCAGAATGCCGCCTCTTGAACCCCCTGTTATGATAAATCAAACACAAACGATCAAAATACTTCTTTTGACTTCCGGTTGAATATTTCAGCATTAAATAACTGTCAAGTGCACAAGCGAATTTCACCTCCTTTAAATGTGCTACCTAGATACCTAAATCCTTGGTAGTATCTGTGCATGGAGGTAACATGATATTTTCCCCAGTAAAAGAGTTGTGGGGGCTTTAGTTGAGGCTAGGATCCCACTAATAACGGAAGCAGAGTTCCAAAGTGAAGAGCTCACAAGGGCCCCCTTCCAAGGCGAATAACATCAAGAGTCTGTTGAAGTTCCCGGTCTAGTTGGTGCAAGTGCACCCTTACCCTACTTCAGCTGGAAAGAGGATCAGCAGCGCGGCCGGCGCCGAGCAACCAAGGAATAACCAGCAGCTTGTTCTTCCCTTGTGGCTGCCTTTAACCGGTCTTCCTCTTCCGGAAAGGACACCACGTGATCGGGCCATGACGGAAACGTACGCTAGGCATCCTGGGAATTGTAGTTTTTGGTGCCTTGCACCCAACGCCGATCGCGTTGCAGCGCCATTCTCCCACCGATCCAGTTACCACCGCTGAGGCCCCTCCCGGGGTCCACCATCCGGACAGCCATGACCAGGTGTCGCTGCCACGGGCGAACAGCGATGCGACCCCCTTGCCCTCAGGTACGTCTCCGTCTGGAGTCTGCCTGCGATCTGCCCGAGCCGTTCCGAGATCCGTAACATCTTGATCCTTCCCTCATCCAATATCTTCAAACTTTACTTATTACTAATGACTCCCTCCTTTGTACAAAAATCTCTCCTCACTATTAGACAATTCTCCCTCAGCTTCCATTTTGTATAAATCTTTCCAATTTTCCTTGGACAGATCCAAAACTAAGGTTGAATTAGCGTGGGAAAAAGATTTTTCACAGGAATGGCCGATTTCTACCTGGGATAAATTATGGTCTAAAATACATAAAACTTCCAGGGCTGCTAACACCACATAAACCCTTTTTTTCATTTACCTTTGAATACTTTTTTCCCCAATGCTTCTGGCATCTTTCTCACCAGGCACACCCTCTACCTGCTGGTCATGCCCTTGCCCTATTGCTAATCTCAAACCTATGTTGTTTGAATGTCCTCCAATTCTTCGATTTTGGTAACTTGTTTGGTCCCAAATTCAAAAAACATTTCACGTCCACATCCCCTTTTCCCTCACTCACATCTTCCTGGGTACCCTCTCCTCCCACTAGCCTCAATCTCCAATGAGTTTCAAACTTTTGGATTTACTGTTAGCTATCGCATTTCACTTAATAACCTCTAATTGGAAACAAGCCGATAATGTTACTTTCCGCTCCTGGTGGAATGCTGTTTGTTTTCACCATCGGCTAGATACTAACTATGTCTCCCCCATATCCTTGGCCATCAAAAGGGACCTTTTATGGCTCCCCTTGACAACTTATTTATCCTTAACTGCTTCTCTACATGTTTCTTCAAAAACTGGATCGGATGATGTACGAAAACCACCTTAATTTCTCCCTTTGCCTTCTCATTCCTAGTTCATTAATTCGTCATTTATCATTGATTGTTCCATCATTCTGTTTTTCACTTCCATTTTATTGTTATGCTTACAATGCCAATTGTTCTTACTTAATCTGCTTGTTATTTTCAAATGTTTTTCTATTTATTATTTTTTCGCTCCCATACCTTTTCCCCCCCTTCTTTTCCCCTTTTCTTTATTGTTCTATATGATGCATTCTTGTTTTCCTTATGACAAGAATATTAGTACTTATTTCCATTTTTCTCTTTTTTATCCTTTTGTTACATAAGGCTTTGTTGTATTATTATATTGCTGTTTCTTCTTTTTCTGTTATCCTTTAATAAACTCAAACTTAACAAAAAAAAGAATGATACTTCTCTATAGCTAACTTACTCAATCTGTGACTTGGAAATGAGAATATTATTTTTAGTTGTTCTGTTACACACTTTTTAAAATGTGTAGTGGTACATCAGTTTTTTTCCTGGAATATCCAACAACCATCACATATCGCTCTGATTTGCCAAATAATTGTAATACCTTATGGGCTTATTTACAAGCCCCTTGTGCTGCCAGTGCCTAACTTTTTATGACGCTCCGGCGGTGCAGAGTGCAGACCCATATCTATGAAGCCATGCAAAGACACTTTGCATGGCTTTTCATGGCCTCGTAGATATGGTACAAGGCAACGCAGTGCAAGTCGCTGCGTTGCCTTACACTGCGTATGGGAGGTGCTCCATGAGCATTGCGATGGGTGTTCCCATGCAACACCCAGGGGTTTAACGCATTCCTAGATTTACAAGGATCTGTAAACCTGGGAATGCGTCAAAACTGTTTGCCTCCCCAGGGCAGGAGTAATGAGGAGAAATATGTTTATTTCCCTTTGTTTTTTCCCCTTTCTATGTGTGCTGCATTCCGCAGCACACATAGAAAGAGGAAAACGCCTCTATGGATTATTTTTGTCCAGGAAGGTGTCCCTTCATGCACAAAAACAATCCTGCCAACAATGCAGACACCCTTGCACCACCATAGTGCAAGGGTGCCTGCGTTGGCGCTAGGCACCATATTGTGCACCGGCATTGGCTGACAGGACAGGAATGCACTGTATCTCATAAATATGGTGCATTCCTGCCCTTTCGATTTGGTGTAGGGCAGCACAGCAAAAACACTTGTGTCGCTGCCCTGCGCCAAATAATTGTAAATGAGGCCCTTAGTTCTGTGAAAGATGGGGAGGCATCACAAAGTATATAGTATGCTCCTGCTTCTGTGAGTGGCTCACAGCAGCCCAACATGATCTCCTAATCTCTTACTAGTCTCTGCATCAAACTACAGATTGAGGGAATGAAGCCTTCTCTTCATAGATACATCCTGGAGGGGAGCAGAGGTGAGCAGAGAGCGCTAACGCCACATACAAACGGAGATCTCCGGGCAAACATCAGCTGTGTAATATGCTAGGTTATACATGATCTGTAAAAATAGCGTAGAGTGTCATATTGAACTCTACATCTTTTCTAACCACTAAGATAAAAGTAACACAGTGGCATAAAATAAATATGATCACATGCGTTATTCCGCTCAGTTTGCTATAATTTTCCCATTACTCCATGTTGATTTCAGCCCTTATTTCCCTATGTCCATTTTGCTTAAATGCAAGACAAATAAATATAAAGGCATAGTAAAAGAGTTGTAAGTGAGCAGTTTGAGGTCACAACTTTCATAGCTGGCTGATACAGTGTGTTTGTTTTCTCAATGAATGGTCTAATCTGCCTGATCAACCTGTTGGTCAATCTTTTCTAATCATTAATATTTAGCACATGTTTGTGCACCAAGTCACAAAAATGGGCAGTAAAGTCCTCATCCAAGGACTGTTGCTGCTCGTGCTCCTTGCATGCATTTTCCTCAATGTGGTTTGGAGATTTAAACAATTGGGTGCATACTTTCAATAAACTTTGGATTTGGAATGCCACAGTACTCACTTGTGGGCATAGTGTCATACTGTCTGTCCCTGCTTGGGCCTCTGTAAATCTTCTATGTACATAATCTACCTTCTGCTTATATTATTATTATCAGTCAATAAATGTAAGAGCTGGAGTCTAAACCCTAAGGCCCTGATTACGATGTTGGTCGGAGTTGCCTCCGACCGACATCGCTGCGGATGGGGAACCGACCGACCTCAGGTCAGCGATTCCGACACTGCAATTAGGAGGCGACCACACATGGTGCGGTCACAACCTTCCATTTTTCAATGGGAGCTTGTGTGGTGGACCGAAACTGTGCAGGGATGTGAAGGCGGGTGGTGCCCCCCAGGGCCACATGCGGAGGGCCAGGGGGAAAGAGGGCCCTGCAAGGGACCCACAAAGACACTTATCAACAGCAGTTCAATGTCGGAAAGGCCGACATGGAACTGCTGTCGGAAAGTGCCATCATAATCCTGACGGCGGAAACGCCGTCCTTAAGGGATTATGCGGCCTTTCCGACTGGCCGACAGGCCGACAGGCTCCTTGAGCCGTCGGAACCGAGTTGGATTCCCTGGCATAAACAATGACGGTGGTCGGAGTTTAAACCTTTCCAACCGACATTGTAATTAGACCCTAAGTTGCCAGGGCATAGTCAGTGCTGTGCTTCACACTGCCCTCCTGCAGTTTTTGGCAGAGCTGTGTACACTCTGGAATGTTGGATCACCTCTACTAACAGTCCCCCACACTCATGTGTCTTGTAACCATCTCTGTGTCAATCCAAAAGTGTAGGAAGATCTCTCTCTCTATGGATGCATTGTAAAGGTGAGGTATTTGGAGAAGAGCAAGGATGGGCAGTGTCAGGTACACATAGACAGAGCTGGGCAAGTATCAACAATTTACTTTCCTTTTGGAAAATAGAAGATAGAAACAAGAAAGTATGCAATGTGGTACAAAACTCTGCAAAGTGTCCTTTCTTTTGCCTAAAACAATTGTCACATTCAATGTACTAAATTGGTTATTGTTTCCAAAATCGGGTAAGATCAAGGTAGAGCACAGATTTTTCCAAGTAAATGTGATAGTTTGAGTGCCTTTGTTTTTGCATAGATTAGGGACAGTTAACTATGGTATTCCCAAGAATACTTTTAACTTTGTGTTGTCAAGTAAGTGAAAATGAATGCTTTCACGTTGATTTTCTTCAAATACCATTTCATGACTTTCAGTTTTAAAGATGAAGTCAGAGCCATCCACAGCTATTACTTTCTCAGGCTGTGTTCTCAACGAATGTGCGTAATTAACAACAACATAGTTCTCAAGCACTACCAAAACTCAGAATGTTGACATCAAGCTTGTCAGTCCCAACTATGTTTTGATTGTTAGAATCAGTTTGGCAGAGGAAGTGTGTAGGGTGATAGCTATGGTTAGGGGGTTCCTAGAACTGTACGCTAGGTCCCAATTCTGAGTAGTGGATAATATTCTAAGACCTGTGCAAAAACGAGTTTGCGCAGGGATTGTAATTTCATATAGGGTGATAATGGTCTCACTACCAAAGTTTTCCATGATAGATTTCACCAGCACAGACCTAGCAGGATGTATCAGTGGAAAATGCTTGGAAGAAAGCGTAAACATGAACATTTCAGGTATAAATACTAATTCCACATGTTACACCTCTGACACATCAAAAAACTCGGAATATGCAACCTTTTCCACACCCATGAAATAACCCATTTGAAGTTCCAGTATTTACTGGGTGCATTAAATACCACGCCTATTCTGCATATCTCAGAATTGGGCCAAAGCTGTGCTTTTCTACTACTCCTGAGTCGTGTTGCTTACTCCCTCCGGAACCATGCCATCGTGATTGTCGAAATGTTGACTCTGGTTGAGATCAGAGCAACGAAATGTGGGAGAGGCCACTATCAACTGAAGCTCCGGTATTCCATCTTGAGCTTTTGTGGAAGCTCTTCAGTTGATCATGACGAAGCCGGGTTTCACGTTCTAGATCTGCTCTGGAACCCCCAGTCGATGGCTCTTTTTATCAGCATGAGAGCGTGGAGGGGAGAGAAATCATTAGCAAGTCAATCATTACAGTCCAATGTACTATGACTCCGAAGAATCACAGACTCCCAATCATGTTTAATTAGTTTATTACAAAGCCAAAAACAGTTGGACATACAGGCACCTCAAGGTGAGGGTGTAGAAATACATCGGAACTAATACAAAGCCAAATCTATGGATGAAGTTAAGGCGGTGCAATATGCACAGGATTATCAGTTTGAGAACCAGGATGCAGAATATGACGGTAAGATATCCAGGTTCCCCTTCATTGGCAGTTTGTGGGTATAAAGCATTAGTCTGTCCCTACTCTACTACTAGCGTGACATCCCTACCTAGCATATCCCCAGGCAAGATCCATTAAGGAGTTAGCATGTGAAATCTTCCTAAGAAGTCTCTTCACATCAGATGGGTCAAGTAGCATGAAGCTACAGAGCTCGTTCTAAAATGCTCTCTCTCTCAAGGCAAGGCAGAAGTCCCCCGGACACTTTCCCTAACTTTGATACATCAATACCACAGGTAGCATCCCAAGATGCATTGCAGGATCACACCATCCAGTCAAGCCACCTCCTCATAGGTGATTTTCCATTAGGCAGCGATGTTCCCAGGCCTTGGCAAGATTACCTTGATTCCCAGGCTTGCTCCGATGAGAAAGTACAACAGTTCTGCACTGTCAGTATCAACGTTCAATGTATCCTCTTCTCCCTAAGCCTAACTCCTAAAACAAAGACATTATTTTAGCTAACAAGGATGAATTTTCCACCTGCAACAGAAATGTGAGAAAGAACAAATCCAACATGCACATGAAATTCAACTATTAAATCTAATGCGAGAGCTTCCAGGGAAAATACATTTCAGGCCTACAGAAATCGGCCAACATAAGAAGTTGCACAAAGGTCTCATGAAATTACATATAAAAAGAACATTGTTTACTGGGCACCTCTAAATTAACATATTACATAAGCGCATCAAATACGTGAGTACTTGTCAGCAGTGTGTACGAATCCTACACGTTAATATTTTCAGCTAAACACATCTAGTTGCAACGTTAATTTCTTCACGTTTACATTGTATATATGCCTAACACGTCACTCTTCATGTTATTACAGTTCACATTCTAATATCCTAAGTTAATATGATAAAGGAGTATGTGTGGGTGCAGACTACCCATGATTATGATGCACCCCTCCAAATGAAAGAGCAAAATGTGTGCTGCATCAATCACATGACTGCAAAGGGGAAGCCACCACTGGTGGAAGAGGGTTTGTTCCAGAGAAACTGATCAGCTTTACAGTGAAATGCTGAATGGCTCTAGAAACATCACTGAAAACTAGAGAGCTCTTAAACTTAAGCACACTATTCGAGGGTGGCCCCGACCTGTGGGTGATGCGACTGATGAATAAAGTCCAACTCCCTCGTCTGCTGCATGAATGGGAGGCACAGATGTCAAGCAGAAAATCCCATGGCACACCTGAGCAGTGAGTACTGATGTTTAAGAACTGTGTTGCAAGGACAGCAGGAACAACCAGAGACAAGTACTATGTACCAGAATTGTTGGTGTTGTTGCGTGCACACTTAGGGGGTTATTAGGATGTCGGACGGACTTTAGTCCGCCCGCCACCCTAGCAGTGCTGGGACTGGCCGCCAGACGTGCGGCGGTCCCGCATTACTGATTAGTCGCATTCCGCAATCTTGAGATTGTGGCGGGTGCTGCTGTAAAGAGCACCCGCCGCAATGCCAAAATGGCATGTTGTGCATTGCCATGCACAACGTGGCAGGCACCGCGCGGTGCCTGCCACCTTGTGCATGGAAATGTAGGGGGGTACCATAGGTACTCCCCAAGTGCAGCCCCCCACCTCCCGGGGGCCCTCAACGGGCCCCAAAAGCAATTCCCTGCCAGCCTTTCCATGGCAGCATCGCCCCCTTGGAAAGGCCTCTGAAAACACACATCCTAATATGGATGGCGGTGCCTGGTAGGCACCGCCACCATATTATGGCCCAGCTCCGCCCGGCCGGCAATCGGGTGGCGATGGCGGGCGGATCGCCACCGCCTGGCCAGGGATGGCGATCCGCCCGCCATCCTAATCACCCCCCTAATAGGGACCTAGTTGAGCTACTCCAATATATATATATGTATTTTTTTTTACTGAAAAAAACCAAGGGTTACAGGTACGTTATAGTTAGGCTGACATTTCATTCCTACAAAACCAGAGAAATTCAGCAGTTATAGTTACCTGATCTAACTATAACTCACGCCCCCACAATGCACTGCTTATGACCTCACATATTACATCACTCATGACATGGTCAGTGACATCACTGATGACTCCTCAACCTGAACTTTCTGCTCAGATTGCGTCCAGCCAATGAGAGCATTCCCAATTTACCGCGGAATCATCGTGAAATCTCTGCAACCACCACGAAATCACTGCGAAATATCCGCGGCCAGAGATATCACTATATTGTTTGTTTTAATTTCTCAAAAACTACTGAATGGATATGCACCAAATAACAAAAAGCACAATCTGCGTAACAACATCTACCTTTCTGCTAAATCTGGTGTAATTCCGTCCAGCGGTTCGGACTGTCGGTTCGACAATGCGTTCCTATGAAATTAACATTACAAACGCACCCTTATTTCGCGCCCCTATTTCTCGGTCCCCACTGCATGGATCACCTCCGAACTTTCCATGACACACAGAACCTACTTTGACTTTTTGAAAAATTTCATGAAGATTGGTCAAACGACGCCAAAGTTATAGGCAAGTGAAAAAATTATTTTCCTATGGAAACTAGGTCCTAACTATAACTACCTACTAGCGACCGCCAGTAGGTAATATATATCTACCTATATACATATATATTTATATATATATAGATAGATATATATATATGCATAATCTAAGAATGGAAAGCGAACAGTGATGCAAATAATAGTAATATTGTGCAATTGAAGGCCTAGAACAATGAGCAGATTTGGCAGGATTGTCATGGTTCTGGAGGATGTGGTTTTCTTTCCTTGCTGCTGTACCCGCATACCTTCAAAGGAGAATGCAAGCAAAAATGCAAGGGTTAATTGCCTCTTGTTCTTCTGATGGGGGACTCATAATGCTTGCAATTCCTTGATATACTTCAGGAGATGCTTCTGTAACATGGAGTGATGATATTTTAGGAGTGTGTGGACAGCTGACAAGAGTAGCCCTCTCCTGCCCTAAGATATTGATTAGGAACAATGTGTGGTGATGATAAGTTGTAGTGAGTGCATCAGTGCACCCGTTGCTGATGTAGCAGTTGACAGAGAGAGTATCCATGGGTCACAAAGAGGCAGGATGCACATCGCTATATGCACAGATATTTCACATAGGAACTGCTGCTCCGACTTAAGCAATGCAACTTACAGGCAGCAACACATGCTTAGGTGAGCTGTGACTGCATCAAGTAATATGCAAATCTGCACTCATATTCCCAGTAGGCCTTAATTGTTTATGCTCTACAATGTACACAGTGAAGATAATGGGCTTTTTTGCTTCCACTATGGACATTAGATTTTTCTCTCTCGGTCACATATGGGACCTACAATTGTTGCCCTCACTGTGCGTCTAACATTACTCAGTAATGTGTGGCAGTGCAGACTGAGGCACGTGTTGGGTTCCATATAGACATGTTTTCGTGCTCTGTTAAGAACATATTTTAAAACACTGTTGCATATAAGCTGCAGGATTGAGGGACTTGTAGTAACATTTCATGACTACTGTAATTAAGTTTTTTTTTTGTGATGCAGTCAAGAGCAGCAGCAAAGTTTTGTTCAGATTGTTTGGTTTACCTACAGGTGCGCGTACATTATATTCACTTGCAACATTCCTCTGTGTGCTGATGTTATGTGCACGAGTGCTTTCAGTATGCAACTATTCATTAATTTGCTGTAACAAGGTGCATGTTTATACATATAGTGACGTGTCCTAATTTGTATTTTACTTTTCATAGTGAATGCTTGTTACAGTGTAGATGAATGGCCTCCAAGTCGCTCTCCATGCTCAAAAACAAGGCCACTTTATCCAAAAGAACCTACGCATGGCTGGTCCTGAATAATTACAAATCGCCTAAGCCCCAACCGTATCTTCATCTTGGGTACAACAACAGCATAAAAGAGAAATTCTTAAAATATCGCTTTGGTTTGGTCCCATCACAGCTACACTTACTCAGTGGCAGATTAACGTAGGCCCAAGCAGCTGCTGATCATGCAATGAACGAGTAGAGGACCTACCTCATCTAATAGGCACCTGCAAAGAACTGATAAGGGACTGGAAACTACTCTTATAAGTATTTTTTAGTCAAAGAGGAATCTGCACACGGAGGCAGGCCATGCTTCGCCCCAGTGGATCCGCTACTGAACTGTAGCTTAGTGAAGTTCCTCAGAAGGGTGGAAAGGAAAATGGCGGCATTGCCAACACTATATGGGCAGGACTGTTCGTCCCGACACTCTAGGCCCCTAGCCCCATAAATGATTGCTTACGCCCAGCACTTTAATTAATTTAAATATAGCTGCTCTTAGCACCTAAGATTGCACTAGCAGGAACCTGGCCGAAAGAGCTTTGTTCACTCCTGCTTCTCTTGCACTTCTCGACCGACAGGCAACACTTGCACATCCCACTTACCTCTACAAGCCAATCCTTTGGAGAAGATGTGGCCTAACGGGCTAGGGCGGTCAATCTCAAATCTAGGGAACCGGGTTCGAGTCTGGGCAATGACACTCCTCGTCCTATGATCCTGGGCAAATCACTTAATCTCCCCGTGCCTAACAAAAAAAATAATATAATAATTCAACAAAATGAATGTGTCTTTGAGTAAGGTAACTGTTGCTCTTGTGAAGCGCTCTGATACCTTCGGGTCAAGTTCGCGCTATATAAAACTCCCCCAAAAAAATCCTTGCGAATTTGCACAACTGTATCCAAAGCTTACACAGACAAGGGGGCGGCTTCCACTGAATCAATTACCCAGACTACACATCGCTGCTAATAAGCATTTAATTTGGCTGAGAGGCAACAACTGCACACCCCACTTTCCTCTATCTGCCAATCCTTGTGAATTTGCACAAGTGTCCAGAGGTTTACACAGGCATGGGGCTGGCATCCACTGAAAAAACTGCTGCTAACAAGCATTTAATTTAGCTGACAGGCAACAACAACTGCACATCCCGCTCACCTACCTGCCAATCCTTGCGAATCTGCACAACAGTGTCCAAAAGTCTACACAGTCAAGGGGCTGGCATCCACTGAATAAAATGGCCTGCCTACACCTTGCTGCTAAAAGCCATTAACTTGACACCTGGACAGACCAGCCCTGAGCCCTACTTAGCCCCTTGAACTCAGGCATTTAGTGAAAGAACTTACTGCTGCAGGGGGTATGTAGTGCTAGGGGGACCATCTCTGGCATACACTTCATTTGGACTCTGGTAACCGTTTGGGCACTCCGTACACCAAAGTGTCACTGCATTTTGTATACATTTATTTTAAATTGTAGAGTTTCAACTCGATGCAATTATGGACCCCTGGAACTCAATCTAAAAATCTGTCATAACCTCAAATGCGCCAAAAGTGTATCTGTGCAAGGTATGCTGTATAAGTACGAAGACTTGGTAGGATTGGCACAGCACATTTGGTAAATTGTGACCACGACGTATTTGACATTGTACAGCTGTTCATGCTTTTTAGTGCTTTAACTGTATTTGGCACTGTACTGTCACTTCATGCTTTTTTAAAACTTTTTATTTGTTGCAATGGTTTTAATTAACTGCGCAATAATAATAAACTTGAACTTACATGGATTTTAGGTGCAGAGTTATTCATACAGGTGTACGCTTCTCTGAAATGGTAGACCTGGAATCTAACATAAGACTCCCTGACTGAATTCAGTGAGGATAAAATCCCACGCCGCCTCTTCTGCTTAATTAGGGTTCCCTTGTGATCATATATTATTATTAAGGTACAACACAAAAATGAACCTGCCAGAATAAATATTGACCACTCCCTCAGGTGCACACATAATTAAACGTAATAATAAAGGTTAAAAGTCTCGGGATCTAAGTTGGCATAAAAAATGATGCATTAAGTACAATAACATTTATAATAACATGCATCTAGTAACCATATTGGCTCAAATAAAGTCTCTCGAGGCAATTAAAACTTGACTCTAAGGTAAATGACAAAAGATTGTATGCAATGGAAGTTATGTTTGTACAGCTTCATGATACATCTGTCAACCTTCGGCTAAGTAGCATCCTGTTCTTTTGTTACTCAGATATTGCTGAGAAGGAAAACCAGGGCATTGTTCAATAACTTTTTCCAGTTTACTACTTCTGAAGTTCAGATATAGCAGGTCAGGAGTATTAAATGGAAAAGGAGGTCACACTTACAGCCCCGAGTAGCTACCATTTTATTTTTTTTCTTGGTGAAATGCTCGGGGATGTTGTTATTCTTGGGGACTGGGTAATTGCACCATGTGCCGTCAATTGAATCCTTCAAAATCCCTCTCTCAGAGCGAATTAGGTTTTTATATTTTTACACATCTTCAGTTCTCTTGTATTTTTTATGTTGGACAGTCCCCATAAACAATCGTCTCTTCTCTGCTGTTAGAAGAGGTGTCTATGTTATAGCATGTGAAGGGCCAATTCCCAAAGTTGTTCTTGTGGAAGACCTATTGGGTGCACTGACATTTACAGCAGTTACACTCTTTCCAGATCCTGTCTACCAAACGGCTCGCTAAGGCTCTCTTTGCAGCACATCCCACTGTGGCACTACATTAAGGCTATTTGTTAGGAGCAGAAGACACTACCAAACTTCCTCTTAATTATAGCAAGATGTCTCCTCCCACTAACAAGGCCCCAGATTTCACTCCAATAAAACATAGCACTTTCTATCGTCCTCTGTGCCACTGTTTCTATTTGTTGTGGCAGGTGATACCCACTTGGCTGCACTGATCTCACTGGGGAGCTGTCTTTCCTCCCATGCAATTCTTGTGGGGCTTCCATGAAAGATGGTTTGATGCTTTACAGCAAGATATGGAAATATATTCACTTCTCACAAGATTTTTCCTCCTGGGCGGAAAGTATTCAGTTTCCCTTTTCATGGTTGCCAACCAGGGGCCATCACCGTAGAATAAGTTACACTGACTTTATTGTTGTTATTCCTGTTGTAGGATTTTACCACATTTAATTGCTGTTGCAGCACAATTTCTGTTCTTGCTAGAACTATGTAATCATCTGCATATAACAACAGGGAGATGTGGAAAACACTCATTCCTCTTAAATGCTGTGCATATTTTAGAATCTCATCAAACATATCACTAATGTACAAACAGATGAGTATGGGGCTATTATGCACCACTTTGTCGCCCTCCACCTGGTATTAAAATGCTGTCACAATTTTCCATTCAGTGGAACCTCACATGCGACTTTAGTATCAGTGTGGGGACTTCTCTGGACCTCTCTGGTGTGGGGACTTCTCTGGATCTCAGCCCACAGACCACAACTCCCAGCAGCCTCTGCTACTGAGAGGAGACCCGCTGCCATTTTCCCGCCACCAGCTCCCTCCTTACAGGGTGCCTTCTTCCGCATCGCAGGACTTCTCTGGACCTCCCACGCAGACCACAACTCCCAGCAGCCTCTGCTACTGGGAAAAGACCTGCTGCCGTTTTCCCGCCGCAAGCTCCCTCATTAGAGGGTGCCTCCTTCCGCATGGCGGGACTTCTCTGGACCTCACCCCACAGACCACAACTTCTGGCAGCCTCCGCTACTATGAGGAGACCCGCTGCAGTTTTCCTGCCGTTCATTACAGGGCACCTCCTCCCACATCACAGGACGTTTCTGGACCTCACCCCACAGACCACAACTGAGGAGACCCGCTGCAGTTTTCCCGCCGTTCATTACAGGGCACCTCCTCCCACATCACGGGACGTTTCTGGACCTCACCCCACAGACCACAACTTCTGGCAGCCTCCGCTACTATGAGGAGACCCGCTGCAGTTTTCCCGCCGTTCATTACAGGGCACCTCCTCCCACATCACGGGACGTTTCTGGACCTCACCCCACAGACCACAACTGAGGAGACCCACTGCTGTTTTCCCACCGCCTGCTCCCTCATTGCAGGGCTCCTCCTCCCGCATCACAGGACGCGAGTTCGCGGCACCTGGGCCACGGGCGGGCCCCTGCATGCCCATCAGAGCCGGAGGAAGCTGGGCTCAGCCACCTCTCTTTCACCACAGTTTTTCAGGTAAGCCCCCCCACGTGCATCGCGGCCACGCCTTCCCCATTTCTGCACCCGTGCTCAATGTCTGCCCCTCTGCCTCTCCGGCACCCGTTTTTCCTCAGCAGTTAGCCTCCCTGCAGTGCTCCCCCTAGACCCTGGCAACCTTGTTCCACTACATGTGCCCTTTCTTTGCCCTTCATCGTCTGTCTGCCTGTTTGCCCATCCCCTGGGCAGGCGCAGCCTGCTTCTGCCCATGGTCCCGCCTCTTGCCTACAGCACTGACAGTGCCCCCCCTATTGTTACCCTACGGGTAAGTTGTCCCCCGCACTTTGCCTCCTGCTCCACCCTCCACCATGTCTAATACCCCCCCTGCGGAAGCCTCCGCCACTCCCTCCCTCCACCCTCCCTCTGCATCCAGTATCCCTATGGCATGGAGACCACAGCACAACCAAGCAGCGGATGCGTGCAGAGGGAACGCCGCACACATGCCTGGGCCAAACCCAGCACTAGGGCCTCAACCCCCACGGACTGCCATCACTTCACCTAGTCCAAACTTAGAGCCCTGAACCCCCAGCATCACCGAAGGCCCTTTCTCCTGCCGGAACTGCTGCTTCACCTGCGTCACTGAGGATACTACCCACGCCTCTCCAATCAGCCACACCACATCACACCCACCCACCAACAAGACCGACGCCAACACCTCCGGAAAGATCAACTGATTGCTGATCAACGCAAGCTCACTCGGGAAACACGCCACGGAAATCTAGGACACCATCACGCCCCACGCCCCAGATGCCGTCTTCATCACAGAAACTTGGTTGAACCCCACATCGACTCCGGACATCACCACAGCCACCCCGGACAGATACAAGATCACGCACTGGCACCGATCCAACAGAAACGGTGGATGCGTTCACCATAATCTGCAAAGAGAACCTCAAATGCTCAATGACCACAGAGGACTACAACCCCTTCATAGAACACCTCCACTTCTGACTCTGAACAAACAGCAAAACCATCATCAGAGGCACCTTCTCCTACAGACCTCTGGGACCCCACCCTGCCTTCTGCAACGCAATCCCCGATTTCATCGCCCCTATCGCCATGGACTCGAATCTGTACATATTCCTAGGAAACCTCAACTTTCATCTTGAGAACACCAACAACACTACCACGGCCAACCTCCTAGAAAGCATGGCTAGCCTCGGACTCAAGCAGCAAGTCACTGACTCCACCCACACAGCAGTACACCCACTCGACTCTATCTTCTCAGCCAGCAACAGAGTAAAATACACCCACACCGAGGAACTCACCTGGACCGATCACCACTGCATCCATTTCCTCATCTCGGAACCCCCCAACACCCTTGCCTCCGCTGCTAGCAAGACACAGCGCAACTGGTCAAAGGTATCAGAGAACGATGGACCAATGCCCTCAACTCCCGCCTAGCCACCACTATCAAAGACACGAAATAGCCGGCGGAAAACTTTGCAAACTGGATCACGGCAAGTGCTGATGAAGTTGCACCAAGAAAACCCACCTACCCCAAGAAACGAACACAACGCCCCAACTGGATCACAGCAGAACTGAAAACCCGGAAACGCAACTGCAGATAGGAGAAAAGAAGATGGCACACCAGTAAGACCCTTGAGGACTGAAAACGATTCAAAGACGCCCTCAACTGAGAAGACTGCCCTAGCCACCCGCATCAATGACAGCTCCAACAACAGCACGAAACTGTTCAACATAGTCAAGGAGTTCACCAACCCCTCTGCAACGGAAAACATCATCACACCATCGCAAGCAATCTGTGACACCCTTGCGGACTTCTTCCAGAACAAAATCAACACCATCTACCAAGACTTCACATCCCAACCCCGCCAAGGACGACAGCAACCTCCTCACACCGACCAATGCCTACCCACACTTGCTCACCTTGTGGAACATGCTCACTGAGAAGGAAACAGCATCCATCCTGAGATTCATCCACTCCCGATACACTTTTCTCAAGTAACTTTAACTCGTGTCCTAAGGTAACTATAACTCTCACTCTTGCCATGCACTGCTTATTACTCCAGATATTACATCACTCATGACATCTTCTATGACATCATTGATAATACCACTTCAACATTTGCAGTGAAATTATTGATGAGAGTTTAGTGCCATAGAGTGTAGTGTACAGTGGAATAGAGTGGAGAGCATTAGAGTAGAATGACATAGCGTGTCGTGGAGTAAAGAGTTATACAGTAGAGAATCATGGTGTGTCTTATATTGGTGTGGAGTATCGAAGAGTGGAGTAGTGTGTCATATAGTGGAGAGGAGTGTCGCACAATGAAGTGTCATCAACTGCAGTGTCATGGAGTCGAGTGTTTTGGAGTGCTGTGTCGTCAAGTAGAGTGTCGTACCGTGGCACAGAGTGGAATAGAGGGTTATACAATGTAGTGATTTAGAGTGGTGTTCAGCGGAGTACAGTGTTGTATAGTTCAGTGTTGTCGAGTGGAGTGTCGCACAGTAGAGTGGCGGAGAGTCTTGTACACTGTAATGTTGTATAGTGGAGTGTCATAGAGTAGTGTGTTGCACAGTGGACTGTGGGGCAGTATCATATAGTGGAAGAGAGTGTTGTACAGTGGAGTGCTGTGCTATAGTGGAGTAGCATGTCTTAGAGAGAAGTGGAGTGTTGTCTCCTGTAGTGTCATACAGCATAGTACAGTGGCATCGAGTAGATCAGCATAGAGTGGAGTATAGTGGCATAGAGTGGCATACAGTGTAGTAGAGTCTTTAATAGGGGAGTTGCATAGAGTGGAGTGGGATGTCGTGCAGTGGAGTGGCATAGAGTAGATTGTCATACAGTGGTGCAGAGTGAGGTAAAGTGTTGTGCAGTGGAGTAGACTGGAGTGGAGTCGAGGAGAGTAGCACGACGTAGTGTGGAGTGAAGTTTAATAGAGTGGATTAGTGTGTCATAGAGTAGAGTGGCGCCTAATGGAGTAGAGTGGAGTGGCGTAGCATAGAGTTGAGTAAAGTGTCATAAACTGGAGTGCGTCTCGTACAGTTGAGTGGAGTGCTGTGTCATAGACTGTTGGAAAGGTCAGTAGAGTGTTGTACAGTTGAGTGTACAGGCATAGAGTGGAGTATAGTGGCATACAGTGTAGTAGGGTATTGTAGAGTAGAGTGTTATAGAGTGGCATAGAGTGTGGTAAAATATCATACAGTGGAGTCTAGTGGAGTGGATTAGCATACAGTGGAGTAAAGTATCATAAAATGGAGTGACGTATCATACAGTACTGTGCCATGGAGTGGAGAAGAGTGGAGTGCTGTAGCAAACAATGAAATAAAGTGTCCTAGAGTGCAGTGATGTATTGTACAGTGGAGTGGTATGGCATGTCGTAGAGTGTAGGAAACTTGTAGCGTGGAGTAGAGTGGAATGGCATAGAGTGAAGAATGGTATTGTTGAGGAGTGAGTTAGAGTACAGTAAAGTGTGCTACAGTGGGGTAGCATAGAGTGTTAGAGTTGAGTGGCATACAGTGCCATTGAGTGGAGTGGTGTAGAGTGGAGTAGTGGAGTAGAGTGGAGTAGAGTGGAGTAATGAGTTATAGAGTAGAGTGGAGTAAATTATGGGGCAGTATCAAAGACGGAGTTGCGTAGAGTGTCGCAGAGTAGAGTAGAGTGTGGTAGAGTGGCATAGAGTAGACTACAGTGTTGTACAGTGACATAGACTGGAGTACTGTGTTGTACAGTGGTGTAGCATAGAGTTAAGCTGAGTTTGGTAGAGTGGAGGAGCATAGAATGTTGATGAATGGAGTAGAGGGTTGTAGAGTGGAGTTGAGTAGCACAGACTGGAGTCACTTAAAGTGCAGTATCGTACAGTGTCATGCTGTATAGTGTTGTATCATAGAGCACAAAGGCATAGAGTTTCCTGGTGTAGAGTGTTGTGGGTTAGAGTGGCATGGCATACAGTGTAGTAGCGTAGAGTGGAATAGTATAGAGTGGAGTATCATGCAGTTGAGTGGCCTAGGCTGGAGTGGCGTACAGTGGAGTGGGTTACAGTGGAATAGCATATAGTGGAGTGCCATAGAGTGGAGTAGTATGGAGAGCAGTTGCATACAGTGGAAAACCGTAGAGTGGAGTAGCATACAGTGGAACAGCATAGAGTGGAGTGGCGTAGACTGGAGTGGCATACAGTGGAGTGGAGTAGAGTGAGATAGCATAGAGTGGATTGGCGTGGAGTGGAGTTGCGTACAGTGTTATAGTGTAAAGTGTAGTAGTGTAGAGTTGAGTGGGTAGAATGGAATGGCATAGAGTGGAGCGGTTCACAATGGAATAGCTTAGAGTGGACTGGCATAGAGTGGAGTAGCATACAGTGGAATAGCGTAGAGTGGAATAGCGTAGAGTGGAGTATCGTACAGTGGAGTAGCGTGCAGTGGAGTGGCATACAGTGGAGTGGGTTAGAGTGGAATAGCATACAGTGGAGTGCTGTAGAATGGAGTAGCACACAGTGTAGCGGCTTACCGTGGAATAGCATATAGTGGAGTGGAGTAACATACAGTGGAATAGCATAGAGTTGAGTGGCATAGACTGGACTGGCATACAGTGGAATGGGGTAGAGTGGATTGATGTAGAGTGGAGTTGCATATAGTCTAATATTATAGAGTGGATTGGCATAGAGTAGAGTAGTGCACAGTGGAGTGGCGTAGAGTGGAGTGGTGTACAGTGAAGTGGCGTACAGTAGAATAGTTTAGAGTGGAGCTGTGTAGAGTGGAATGGTGTACAATTGAGTGGTGTAGAGTGGAGTAGCGTAGAGTATAGTGGCATACAGTGGAACAGAGTGTGTGGAGTGGTGTACAGTATAAAAGATACAGTGGAGTGGTGTAGAGTGGAGTGGCTTAGAGTGGGACATCATATAGTAGAGTGGCATATATGGTGAAGAGTGGAGCGGTGTAGACTGGAGTGAGGTACAGTGTAGTGCCATATAGTGGAATAGCGTAAAGTGGAGTGGCATAGAGTGGCATAGAGAGGAGTGGCATACACTGGAGTGGTGTAGAGTTGAGTGGTGTAGAGTGGAATAGCATAGAGTGAGAGGTATAGAGTGGAGTAGTGTACCCTGGAGTGGCATAGAGTGGAGTGAGGTAAAGTGTAGTGGTGTACAGTGGAATAGTGTTCACTGGAGTGGCATAGGGTTGAGTGATGTACATTGGAATGGCGAGGAGTGGAATAGCATACAGTAGAGTTGCAAGAGTGGAGTTGTGTAGAGTGGAATACCATAGAGTGGAGTGGGACAAAGTGTATTGGGTTAGACTGTAGTGGCGTACAGTGTAATAGTGTGCAGTGGAGTGGTGTACAGTGGAGTGGCATAGAGTCGATTAGCATAGAGTGTAGTGACGTACAGTGGAGTGCCGTAGAGGGGATTGCCATACAGTGGAGTAGTGTACAGTGGAGTGGTGTAGAGTAAAATAACATTGAATGTAGTGGCATACAGTACAGTGAAGTAGACTGGAGTGCCATATAGTGGAATAGCGAAGAGTGCTGTAGTGTAGAGTGGAGTGGGGTACATTGGAGTGGCATAGAGTGAAGTGGCGCAGAGTGGAGTGGTGTACAGTGTAATAGAGTACAGTGGAGTGTCATAGACTGTAGTGACGTATAGTCGAGTGGCATACATTGGAGTGGCATACGGTGGAATATCATACAGTGGAGTGGCGTACACTGAAGTGACATACAGTGGAATAGCGTAAAGAGTAGTGTCGTACAGTGGAGTTGCATACAGTGGAATAGCGTAGAGTGGAGTGGCATAAAGTGGAGGGGTGTACAGTGGAGTGACATTGGCTAGAGTGTTGTAGAATGAAGTGGCGTAGAGTGTAATAGCTTACAGTGGAGTAGTGAAGAGTCCAGTGGCGTAGAGTGGAGTTGGGTAGAGTGGAGTGGCATACAGTGGATTAACGTAGAGTGGAGTGGCATATGGTGGAGTGACCTAGAGTGGAGTGAGATACAGTGTAATTGTGTATAGGGGAGTGGCATTTAGTGGAGTGGCGTAGGGTGGAGTGTGGTACTTGAAACAGATGTAGCATGAAAGTGGGTGAATGGATGTAGATGTAATGTGGCAGGAATATATATTATGCAATGTGAATGGTAATTTTTGGTAGTTTGGTAGTAGGTGATATTGTGTAAGTGTTTGTAAGGAAATGCATATTTTTGCATGTTCACCCCCACTTTTTGGGACTGATACTTTTGGGTTTTCGACTCTGGGAGTGCACTGATGCCTGACAACCAGGCCACAGTGCCAGTGTTTAACCTGTTACAACATAACAAAAGTTATGTTTAAATGGATATAGTCAATTAGTAAGTACTGACTTACTTATAAGTCCCTAGTATATGGTACCCCCCCCCCTAGTATATGGTACCCAGGTTACCCAGGGCATGTAAGGCAGAGTGTGCACACAGGACTGCAGCACAGGACTGCAGCACTGTTTGTGCCATTCTGGGCGTGACAGAAGTAAAATGGACCTCTGCTGCCACTGCAGACTGACAGGGTGGTGAGTCACACGGCTAACTCGGCTTTGTCATTACACCTAATGGCAAAGGGACAACATACCTTAAGTAACATATGTAAGTCTCCCCTAGAGAAGTCCTATAGATTCCAATGGCAGGGAGCTATTTATTGTTAAGTAAGACATATGATTTATATGTTTTAATAGCAACCTTTCCAAATTGTTGTTTTGCTGGGGAAGGTTAGGAGCCCCAATTGGCTAATGCAGGGTTAAACGGTCGGCACTCCAACCCGTATAACTCCTGAAGGGGACCACCTAAGAATAAAAAGTAAGGTATCAAATTAATTGGGACGTTAAATCCGACCTGATGGCCAGGTCAGATTTAAAGTCAATATTAAAGTTCAGCAACTTTTAGAAAGTTGCTACTCTGCACTCCAGCTAGTGGAGTGGCCTCACAATGCCCCTGACACATAGACGGATTTCTGACTGCCTGGGGATGTGTGTGAATGACTCCTAGGCCCAGGAACAAAGCTGTTGCCGCACAGCGAGGTGTGAGCTCCTCTCCCAGGAAGGACACTCAGGGTATTAGCCCAAAAGGCAGGCTTTAAAGTTGAAGGCGCCTTTGAAGGGCCATTAGTAATAACATCCCTGAGCAGGATGCCTTTTGTTCCTGAAAACAATTAGGAGACAGGGCCAAGAGAGGTAAACCAGTGCCCAAACTGGTTTTCCCATGGGTGTGTAGCCACTGGTAAACACACCCCTAGGGGGGCTACTCTGCTCCTAACGATCCAAGAAGGGTCATGCCATCTTGAAAGGAGCAACAGTGGGGTACTCTGGGATAGACAGCTGCCACACATCACAGGAACTTTGTCACTGGAGAGGAGGGTATCCAGTAGCCCATTGGCTAGTGACCGCGTGGTCCCCTCGGATGCTCATTTCTGGGATAAATATGGCACCCCGGTACCCTACCCCTTAGTTCACTTTGGAGAAGAGGAGAGGACTGTAGAAGGATTTCCCTGCTACCCCTGAACTGTGCAAAGAGAGACTGCACTTTAGAGAGCACTGCACATGCTGCACTTTTAGGCTAGAGATATTGGGATTGTGCCTGTGACTCCTGACCCAGGGAAAAGTTGATTTCCCAGCTTCACCAAGACTAGTGACTCAAAAGATCAGGTGGCTTATACCCTGGAACCAGCTCCAGAATACAAGAGCTGAAAGAGCCAAACCGGCAAAGCGGTAGCCCTCGCAGAAGATTTCCCGCTACAAGTCGTCGGGCACGATAAAGTGAGAATCCAAGATAGACAAAACCTGGTGGACCCGGGAGGGCTGTTTCAAGTAAGATTCGTCATACTCAAGGGACGCCAGCCCCCACCAAATGTTTTGCATCCAACCGCAGTGCAATGTAAACAGTAGTCTAGCATCAGTTGTCCGACTACTGCAAGATAGAGAACTTCGAGGGACCCTGATTTCCGGGTCCAAAGTCACTCCACATCACCCATGGTCTGAGGAACTACCATCAAAATACACCTGTTGACTGCACCACGACTGGAGCATCCTTTTAAGCTTCTTTTCTTTCAGCACTCAGCATCAGGACTGCTCCATTGTCTTCTATGGCAGTTGATGTCTAAAGTTGCGATCTTGCTTTAGAAATGCTCTGGTGGCCAGGTAACTGTCTGAAGTCTCCTAGACCTCATCCCTGTCAGATTGGGTTGCCCAAGCCGGGCCAGAACACTCGCACTAACTTTTCAAAAGTTTTCAAACTTTACATTTGCCAATGCTTGTTTATGGTTGCATTTAAAAGTGATAAAAATTTCTAAAATCTGATCTGATCAAGGTCTCTAAAAATTCATAAAGATTCACTCTATTTGTGTAAATTAGTGTTGTGTCTTTTTATTGGTGTGTGATTTTCTTAGTTCACTGTATGATGCTGTTAAATGCTTTACACTCAGGGCCTCATGTACAAGAAGACCCCTGCGCCACCGAAGCGTCACGTTTTTACTATGCTCCGGTGGTGCTGTGTCATGCTCCATATTCACAGGGAATCGTAAGTCTGAGGCAGCGCCTAAAACGTATGCCTCCTCAGGGGAGGCGTAAGGGTGGCGCAGCGAGGAAAAATTATTTTATTTCTCCTAGTTTTTTGCTCTTTCTACATGTGTTGTATTCTTCAGAACACATAGAAGCAGCAAAACACCAATACTGATTGTTTTTGTGCAGGAAAGTGCTCATTTCTGCACAACAACAATCATCCTTGCAATTCAGACACCCTTGCACCATGCTGAACTCACTGCAGCCCCCACATTACTTAAAAAAACATACTGGAAGTGCCCTGCCCAGATTGGGGGCGGCACAGCCATAAAATATGTGCAAATTAGCTGATGAAGGCCATTATAGGGTGCTCCTTGCTAGGAGCAGTGAATAATAACTGATTCAGCTCACTCCATAGAAACACATACCTTCACTAATTTCAGAGAAAGCTGCTTACACACTGGAGCTGTGCAATCCTATAGTTATTTTTCTTCCATCTCAGTTATGCCACCATGATGCATTTTGGCTGCTCACACATCAAAGCTCAATCAAGGGCATATCCTAACCATAAACGCCATAAACATACTATTTCAAATATTGTAACTGACAATTTTCATTTAAAGAGAGAGCTTTTCTCTCAACCACATTGCACATTACACAATTTCCATTTCGAGTTTTACTTGTGTCGCGCTTTCATTGTCTTCCTTTAGAGTTACACCTCCATTTATTCCTTTTTGCAAAAATCTCACCCTTGTGGGCTTTCCTTTCTTTCAAATGAGATTCATAAGGAACATGCAATTTCTATATTCACATTGGTATAGGTTTAATTGTTCCTTACACCCCCAACTAAGATGTGCTAGTGTAAAATGCTAGTAAGTGCAATAAATATATATACATAAATATACACAAATTCATTTATCAAGTTCGGGCATAGAGTATAATGTCAAACTACTTACATCCGTTTAGCTGTATCTTTAAAAAAACTACTTTCTTTCTTCACTTCTTTGTGTTTTCATATATCTCCTCTCAATATCATCAGAATACTACAAAAGTTCCTTAGAGTGTTCCTATTTTGAGCTATTCTCTAAATACTATTTGCTTCCTATCATTATTTTATAATGGACTTCTACGTGTACTATGAACTTGATAACTCCTAGTTGCTCAGTTCAAGGGTAAGAGGGTCACAAATGTGTATGGAGGACTTTCTCCAAGTTGAGGCCCATAGGTGTCATAGTTTTCAGTTCAATAATGCATCTTGATTCTAGCCTTCTCAGAGCTTTCTCCCTATCTCCTCTTCTGATGCTCTTTGGTACGGAATTCATGCCATAGAATTTTAAGCCCTATCATTGCTGATGAGTACTTCCTCAAAGTGGTGAGCCACTGAGTAGTTTTTGTCTCTGTCATTGGGCACTAGGCAAGGTTGCCATTTATCACCATTACCTTTTATTTTAGCAATTGATCCCTTTTCAGCCAAGATAAAACAGTAGACTTCTATTCAGGGTTTTATGTATGGGTATAAACAAGATAAATATTTTGCTTATGTGGGTGATACCTTATTGTATGTTAACAAACCGGAAGACTACTTACCACCTTCTTTTACAAGACGTTTTTACCTTGTTGAATTAAAAATTAAATTTAGATAAATCAGATATAATTCCTTTGAACACATATTGAGTTAGAATGATAAGGCATAGTAATTTATTATACAACAGCAACAAATTAAAATGTTTGAGACTTTAGGGACACTGTTAAACTATATTTGGATTTTACCACTAAAAAAATGGTTTAGCACACTTTGTGAACAATGTCTGCCCTATTTCTCTCCTGTACGGGAGATAAGATGGCATGACTTGTCTTCTTATAGCTTTATATGTAATTTTGATGTTACCAGTTAAAATGTGGGGGCATATTACCAAGGAATAGCGATAAATATCGCTAACTGCGCTTAGCGCGACTTTGGTTAACGCCGCCTATCGCTGGAAAATATCGCTGAGATAACACCCTATTAACAAGGTTTATCTCCATAGCGATATAATTTCCAGCGATAGCGGCAAAATGTGAGAATATCGCTGGAAAAGCAGCGATATTCTCGCATTATCGCAAAGGTGGATTCAGCATTAGAATCCACCTCCTATACTTTAAACAGGTAAGTCATCCTCACTAGCAGGTGATAACATCTAGCGATAAACGCGCTTAGCGCGAATTATTTTATCGCTTCGCCTGCCTTGCTAATAGGGGGTAGTGGGATTAGCGACTGTTTTCAGTCGCTTTTAGTAGGGAACGCCTTCCTTGCATGTCATTAGCGATAATTATCGCTGACATGCAAGGCGATAGAATACGCGGCCTCTAACGCCTGAAAGCTGTCGCTAACGCCTGTTAGCGACAGCTTGCTAATAGGGCGATAAAATTATCGCCGCTTTAGCGGCAAAAAGTGCCGCTAAAGCGGCGATAAAGCCCTTGATAATATGCCCCGTGGTCTTTCTTTTTTAAGAATATTGATTCCTCTCTCTTTAAATTCCAATGGGCAAAACCTATTATTTCCTTAAACAAACTGAAAGAATCAATAGAACATAGCAGGCTTCACTTTCCTAATTTTGCTCTTTATGACCAATCCTTCTCCTTAAAATGAGTCTTAAATTTTACATTTATGAAATGTATTACTATGGTCAAAATACCTCCTGAATTATCCTTTCCAATTCTTAAAAATACTTGTTGAATATTGCAGCCAGTTGTCTTTCAAAGTACCTCAAATTGAGATCATTTTTTTTCAATTAATCCATGCAGCATAATAAAACCATTCAATATAATGGCAAAGAAATTTATTGGAAATCTAAGGATATAACCTTGCTTTCCAAATTTGTTCACAAGACTTTAATTCTATTTTCTAAATTGTGGATTATTTACAAATTTCCTCAGTCCTCTAAGAAACAGTATGATAAATTATTAGTAATTTTTAATGGCCAATCTTTACCTACTCTTGATATTTCAGATTCTATTGATGTACATTATATTAAGTTACTAAATCAATAATTTCTATAGCTTTAAAATTGTATGCAGATCTCTCTTCTATTCGTGGTAGTGAACTTGAATGTGAATCAGATTTAAATGTTAACTGGCCAACTAATGTTTGGAATTCTATATGAAAAAAGTATCATTCTTCTTCATGGTCTGGCACCACTACTAAAATAGTATACTTTGTTCTTACACAGAACTTTTGTTACAGCAGCTTTATTGTATAAGACAAAGTTATCTTCTAATGATTTATGTTGGTCATGTAAATGTTCTATTAGACCTTTTGTCATTTATTGTTTGAATGTCCAACAGTTAGGACATTTTAGTTAGACGTTTGGAGAAAAATGTATTTAATTATGGGTACTATAATTCCTTCTAGGTATTGTAATGCTTTATTAGGTAGCTTGTTAATTGAATAGCAAACTCAAGTTAAAAGTAAAATAATTGTCCTTGCTTATTGACATTACAAATCAGCAGGTTGCTATGAACCAGAATTATAATACAAAAATGTCACAAATTGTGTGATTAAATGATTTTTGTTACAACAACAAAATTGATAGTGAGAAATTAGATGAGTGGAATACTTTATACAGAGGAGAATTGATGTGGTACTAATTCAATTCTTTTCAGTTAAAAATGTGCACAATTTGAATGAATAAGCAGAAATTCCTTTTAATATATCACTTTAAAAATATTTATCTTTCTCTTGTTTACATTGCTATAATTGATATTTCTATGACCTTTTACATATTCTTCTCAACATCTGCTTTACTCTCCCCTCTTTCTTTCTTCCTTTCTTTCTTTCTTTCTTTTTTCTTTCTTTCTTTCTTTCTTTCTTTCTTTCTTCATAAATCTTTACTATTTCACAGAAATGCTCAATGAAAGAACTAATATTTACTTCTTTTTATTTTTAAACACTTTCTGAGGTTATTTAAAATATGTTTTTGTCCATGTTATTAATTGCTTATTTTAAACTAATAAAAATGTATTAATCTGTCCGTGCGCGCTGGAAGACCGCAGGCGTGGTTTGCTCTTATGTGAAGAGCGGACGCTGGGATCCTGTGTGTGGCATTTACCAAGAGGTAGAAACTGGAGCCAGCGGAGGCAGGGAAGCTTTACCGACCGGACCAGCGCGACAAGGGGACCAGGGAACTACGAGTCCCAGCCTGCCCAGCGGCTGAGAGCCGCCGCCACTGCTGTTTCCCGCGCCCAGAGGCGCTGTCATAAGCGGGTGGACGCTCACGCAGCGCGGGAGCCCTTAATCCACCAGGACCAGCGTGACAAGGGGACCAGGGGACTACGAGTCCCAGCCTGCCCAGCGGCTGAGAGCCGCCGCCACTGCTGTTTCCCACGCCCGGAGGCGCTGTCATAAGCGGGTGGACGCTCACTCAGCGTGGGAGCCCTTAATCCACCAGGACCAGCGCGACAAGGGGACCAGGAGACTACGAGTCCCAGCCTGCCCAGCGGCTGAGAGCCGCCGCCACTGCTGTTTCCCGCGCCCGGAGGTGCTGTCATAAGCGGGCGGACGCTCACGCAGCGCGGGAGCCCTTAATCCACCAGGACCAGCGCGACAAGGGGACCAGGGGACTACGAGTCCCAGCCTGCCCAGCGGCTGAGAGCCGCCACCACTGCTGTTTCCCGCGCCCGGAGGCGCTGTCATAAGCGGGCGGATGCTCACGCAGCGCGGGAGCCCTTAATCCACCAGGACCACCGCGACAAGGGGACCAGGGGACTATGAATCCCAGCCTGCCCAGCGGCTGAGAGCCGCCGCCACTGCTGTTTCCCACGCTGGGAGGCGCTGTCATAAGCGGGCGGACACTCACGCAGCGCGGGATGCGCGCAGGCGTGCCCGGGCCAAGGGCGGGCCCTTCTGCACCCGTCCTAGACCGGACGAGGCTGGGCTGGGCCACCCCCCTTGGTGTCACTCGGATGATCGACTGTGGGACAGTGAGAACTCAGCAGGCAACTCCAAGGTCAGGGCACTTACAATCGCACACTGCTTGCTTTTCCTTTGAAATCCACTAAGAACCTTATGTACTGTTGAGGACTATTTCCACAAGCAGCCATGGGTAAACGCACCTCCCCAGCGAAGGGCCCCGTCACCCGGCAGAAAGCTCCTTCTGCACTTTTAACTGCTCAACCGACCGCAATTGATAAAATGCTCCAGCGGGCAATCGGAGCAGTGTCTAATGAAATTGAGCGCACCGAGAGACGTCTCTCTTTAACACCAATTCTAGCCCTAAGTCCACCTCCATCTGAGTCGGGGACTTTGCCTTTATCTCTAACACCAAACATGACCCTAGACCCAGAGCCCCCATGCACTCAAGCACAGATAAGAGTGGGCCATGTCCCCAAGATCTCCCTGGGAGGCGGTGGAAAGAAGAAGAAAGGAGGGAAACGGAAGCCTGTCACTCACAAGGGAGCCAAGGGGAACACACAAGCCCCCGACATGCTCTCAAGCCGGTCTCTGGGGGGACAAGGAACAGAGGAGCGACCTCAGAGCAGCCACTGTGGGTGTCCAACTTGGTATCGGAACTTAAAACTCAATTTACCTCGACTGTAAAAGCTGAACTTGATGCTTTAACGATACGAATTGATAAACTAACATCATTGGTGGACTATTGGGTGGGCAAAGTTGATTTTATTCCTAACACAATTGAGTCTATTAAATCCCCTGCTCTAGAGTCGGCCTTGCACCTAAACAAGGCAACAACAACTGCTCCAGACGTATCGTCTGTCCCCATAGGGCCTAATATAATCGTGCAAAAGGATGCAGCTCCCACTTTTAGACTAACCGCCCCGCAGAGCCGGGATCTAGTTAACCATCAACAGAGGCCACTTCGTTGTCCCCTCTCTGAACCTGTAAACAGGCCAACACCGATCACATCAGGCCCACCTGATCAACAACAAGTTGGGAAAAATCAAGATGCCTATAAGAGGACCCTATTACACACAAAACTAAGGGAGACCCAATCTGCACTACCACGCATTGATCTGCCCCCAGCCTCTACTCCCTATGTTATTGTATTAGCCGGAGTACCCGAGCTGGAAAGAGGTTTAGGGGAGACACATTCTGAACTTAAAAACAAATGCATCTATTGGTTAACTAAATACAGGCCTCTCCCTTACAAAGAACAAAGCGAAATTTTACTCACTCGTAGGGTAAGCTGGCTGGGGTGGAGGCGAAAGGACATACCTGGAGATTGTGTTGTGATCAACTTTAGGGATACCCGGGTTGTCCAACACATCTTAGATTGGGGTTATTCTTGGGAGATTGGGGGTATCCTCTCCTTGCCCCTGGGATACTTCTATCTACCCAGGCAAATGCCGCATAATGAGGGAAACACAGCTAAGGGCTGGGGGGTGAGCGACCAGAGTGGTGCCAGGCCGAAAACAGGCTGGGAATGTCCAACACCAATGATGTATAACATCCCCGTTGACAATAGATTCAGCTCTTTAGATCTGGTAGATTGACTAAACCCAACTGACCCCTCTAATAAATGGTCCAGTGATAAATATGAGGCTAGATTGGGACACATGCATCAGGACGGCCTCTTACACAAGGATGGACACGGGAAGAAAAAAAAAGTTTTGGAGAAGATCAGCGTGGGTAGCGTCCTAGATCATACTCCCACCCCACTTAGTAACCTAAACCGGGCTAATGATTGTAGCCATATGGAAGGGGTAGGGCCCAAAGATACACACCAAGCTCATCTAGAGAAAAGCCTCACCCCCCAGGCCCCTTTAGTTAACTCAGTAGAACCACCAAGCACCAGGATCTTATCCTGGAACATAGCAGGTCTCAACTCGAAACTGGATTTTCCAGATTGGGGGTATTTATAGACCAACATGAGTTATGCCTGTTCCAGGAAACATGGTCGAGGACAGACACATTTAGAGTGGGCTACGTGTCGTACTGTATTCCAGCAGTTCAGGGGGCTAGGGGGAGACCCTCTGGGGGTCTGTGCACATGGGTAGGAGTGCACTTGGGATGCAATGCTAAACAGTTAGAGACCCCGTCCCCTGACATTTTGTGTGTCCTTCTCTCCTTTCCTAACTCTATGAGGATTGCAATCATAAATGTCTATTCACGGCCAGTAAGTTATGGGCAATCCTCTCACACGCTCGATTGCCTAATTTCATTTCTCCCCACTATACCGGAGAACTGCCGGGTCATTATAGGAGGGGATTTCAATTGTCAATTCGAGCCCCTGAATGGCCTATCTACTAGTATTACAAGTGAGGAGGATTCAGTATGGTCAATTCCAGAACCTAATATTCAACCAATACGGGCATGGACTCCTTTAGTCCTACAAATGAATGCAGTTACACTTAGCCATTCACTAAGGGCCTGTAATGGTCGATTCCCATCCGATAGTCCCGGGAATTCCACTTTTAATAGACCCGGGCAGACATCAATACTAGACTATACCCTGGTAGATGTTAGCCTCTGGTATAGGGTTATCGATTTTAAGGTCGTTCCCCGCCACGAGAGTGATCATAATCCTTTGGTCTTAGAAATATCACTTCTGTTTGCTGAAGACCACCCAAGCACATCCCCAAACCCTAACCCAAACCTAGTATTGGCTGAAGGAGGGAGGACGGTACGCTGGGGGGAACTTGCTCAAACACCGGATAAAGTGGCCTCTCTTTATCAACAAATTGTCCCCTTTCTAGAAGCTGCGTTTCGACTTTCAGCAACTAGCAGTAGTATAGCGTCCCAACTGACATTGGCAAAAAACCACCAGGATCTGTTCTCTGTTTTAGCACAATTTTTTTTAATCGCAACAGGCACAGGCCGAATCTTAAACCAAGGCACTCATGGTATAACAATCATTGTAAGGTAGCCAAGCAAGCCCTTTTAACTTCTATTAGAACAAATGATAGGCCACTAATTAAGGAAGCCAGGGATCGATACAAAACAATTATAACTGGAGCAAAAACTAACTGGGAAAATGGGAAGCAATAAAAACAGCACTGGATAACCACGATATGAGAGCCTTCTGGTATTTAGATAAGACAGGGAAACCCGAAGGCCAATCAGCTATAGGTCCAAACCTAGGGGAAGAAGTTTGGAGAACTCATTTTAAATTTTTATACTCAAGGCCCGTAGAGGAAGAGGGCAGGGTAGAATCAGTTACCTTAGATGTGAACCTCCTAAATTTTCGATGCTCCTCTCTGTACAATGAAGGAGATAACAGTGGCATTGGGTAATCTACTCCCAGCTAAAGCACCGGGGCTGGATAAGATACCTGGTGACCTATTTCGCTTCGAACCTACAGTTTGGGCACCCTACCTATGGTCACTATTTAATGCCATTTTACGAGGCATGGCGTTGCCCCCCACCTGGGCGGGAGCAGAAATTATTCCCATCTATAAAAAAGGCTCACCACTCAATCCAGCAAATTATCGCCCCATAAGTCTCTTGGACGTCACCCAAAAAATCTTCGCTCGCGTACTTTTGGGGCGCTTGCAATCCTGGATAGAAGAGAACAACGTACTAACACCTTTACAAGCAGGATTCAGGGCCAAGATCTCCACCATTGACCAAATCTTTAGATTACAACTTAGCCATTGGAAAACTGTGGTCCTAGAGGGTGGCAGCCTCTATCTCACATTTGTGGATCTTAAATCCGCTTTTGACTTGGTGCAGCGAGAGCAGCTGTGGGGCATACTTCTCGATTTGGGAGTACCAGTATATCTTTGCCACCAGCTGAAACGTCTGCACCAAGACAACTATGCGAGAATTAGATATGGTAAAAATGGTGAACTTTCCGCCCCTTTCGCTGTAGAGAAAGGGGTGCGACAGGGATGCGTCCTGGCCCCGACACTCTTCTCTCTCTTTTTAAACAGCCTAATCGAAACTCTGTTAGATGGGAAAGATATTGATGCACCAAGGCTGGCGTACCGCAAAATTCCGGCTCTTATGTTTCCGGATGATATGCTGCTACTCTCTAAATCGCCCATGGGCATGCAGAGGGTCCTCGAGATATTCAGCTCTTTCTGCAAAAAGAGGGGACTGGAGATCAACCTCCAAAAAACCAAGTACATGGTTTTTAATGCAAACACTACAAACTGCCCACATCCCCAATTGGATGGAAGGGCCCTAGAGAGGGTGTCCATTTTTGATTATCTAGGGATCACACTTACTGAAAAAATGGACTGGGGGACACAAATAAAGAAAGCCAGTCTCAAATTGACTCAATCCATGGGGGGCATCTTAAAACTTTATAAAAGTTGCACGCACAAAGTGATAGGTCCCGTAGCAGAAATCTACAAAACACAGGCCACGGGAGCATCACTGTACGGGGCAGAATTATGGGGCCATTGTCCATCAACTTCCCTATCTATGCCAGAGAACCTATTCCTTAGGCAATTGCTGGGCCTCCCTACGAGTACCCCATTAATACCGCTCAGGATGGATTTAGGGATTGGCCCTATAGCAAATGTAGTCTCCTCTAGACCCCTCCTATACTGGCGACGCCTGTGGAGTACACCTGAACTAGCTGACTACAAAGAGGAGCTGAAGGATGTTATGAGCCTTCTAGGTGCAGGGAAACTCCCTTGGCTAGCTCATATCAGGAATTCTTGCCAGGCACTAGGGAGGGCAAATATGTGGACAACACCAGAAGAGACCTGTCCCACAATCTCTAGAAAGGTACTACTTGACTCCCATAGACAACACAAATTGGCTTTACTATGGCAGGGGACTAAACCGAGCTGCTTGACCTCCAGGTTTCAGGATATCAAGCAGCAATACAGGTTAGAATCGGCACTTGACCACATCCAACCCCTTATGGCAAAGAAACGTTTTCTTCAATTTTGACACGGGGTGCTCCCGCTTCAAGCATTCACTAATAAATGGCAGGGAGCCCATAAACTTGACTGTCCGGGGTGTGATAGAGTCGAGGAAACCGAACTTCGTGTCCTCTTCTTTTGCCCCGCCTATGGAAAGCCAAGGTCTCGGTGGCTGTTACAATTGTGTAGAAATTTGGGGATCAGACACTATATAGAGGTGCACAGGCTTTTTAAGTATGAAAACGATACTCTTATTGTGTTTACCATTTCTCGGTTCCTACACTCGATGTGGTGCATTTGTAGAGCCATTTTAAAGAAAACCCTTTTGGGAAACTTTTAGCTCCTAGCAATCTTTATATATGCTGCTTCGCCATGTTTGCACATATTCATTGTATGATCATTTCTACTGTAATTACCCTCTCTCTAGGCTTTTTTAATTGTATAATACTATTTGTTTTAACGTGGATTTTTTAACACTGCCATATATATTAAGCAGATAAAGTCAAAAACTTTGTAATAACCGACAGGTGTTTTACTTACAAAAGAACTGGTTGTTAAATATGTGTTACTCTACCCCCTCCTGCACCCAAGGTAGAATTTACAAACTCTGCTGTACATCGCACCGTACCCAATCTTAGTACTGCGAGTTGCCATGAGGGGGCGTATTTAAGAATGTACTAGAAAACTTTGCACAATTTAGAAATGTATTACTTTTTAATATAGAACAAATGTATACAGTTCCTATGATGATATATTCTAATGTTTTTTTCTTTTTATTCAAATTGCATTGTATTATCTTTTTATGTGCTTTATGGCCTGTACGGTCCAAATAAAGCTTTTTGACTGACTGACTTAATCTGTCAGCTCTCCTCCTCTGGCCCACAGTCTACTTGTGAATTTAGCTATGAAGATTCTTCCTCAGTGTAATTTTCAGTATCTTCTTTGAGAAGTATTGACCCTATCATTGCAATGTTATCTTGCACAAATTGTGTCAAAATTGTCACTTCAAGATTCAAGATATTTTTTTAACTTTGGATCTAGATTTCCGATGTGCAGAATTGTAAGACACCCCTGCTTGAGCCTTGAGGTTACCAAAAGGTGTCATAAGCTATAGTTGAAGGCCATTGTCATGGGCACCTATGATGAAAGATTCGTAGACTGATTAGTTATTTTGAAAAAGAACACATGCTTAAAATATTTAACAAGTAATACTTTCATGACAGAGACAGATTTGTTCAATTAAATCATACGTGGATTTTCTCTGTAAAATGTTTGTGACTTTCTCTAAAGATTACCCCCAAAAAAGGAACTAGATATCCTTTTTCTGCATTATCAGAAGCTCCAATGTACAACTTCTCTCTTTTGAATTTTTTTGTACCAAATCCTTTGAATGGAGGTCTGAATGTAACCCTGAAATATGATATATGTAAATGACTGCACATCCCAAGCTAATTATTATTATTATTTATAAGGTACTCAAGCTAGACTTTCTTCTGCAAATTAAGGTGTGACATTGTATGCACAAAACGTTTTTTCTGTTTCCCAATTCCTCACACATAGAAATGTGTTTGAATCATCACATTAAAAAGTTTATTTTCTCATTTTTTATTGAATTGATGCTAGTGGCATACTATTTTAAGACGTTTATAATGTTAATGTCACTTGAGTGGCAGTGCTTCGCTGTAGTCATATAACCCATGACATATGGATGATGAGATATTCTGCTTTACTCATCTCTTAACACAACAATTGGCTCACAGAAGCAGGATAGATCCACATCATGAAGTGTCAGTGAGAGCTTAACATTCTATAGCCTCTTTCCAAGCAGTAGTCCAGTTCCTTAAATACCACATTCAAACCTGTGAGTCATTTTGGAGTGTCGGAAGATGTAGGAGTTGTGTGCACTCCCAGGGTTCATTTCTACAACACTGGTAAATCACTACCAGTCCTAGCATGTGGCTTGAACATTGAGAGAGTAGGTGTGCTTGGGATTTTAGAATTGAAGAGCAGTGACTGCTGGTGGAACCAAAGTCACAAGGGTGCAGTCCATTGCACCCAGCATATGGGGACAATGGGCTATTTGACAGAAGTCTTAGCTTGTCAGTGCCTGTTCATGTCCAGGTTTTGGGAAGTGTAGGCATAGTTGAGTCATTTCATGATGGCATCCACGACAGAGGGCAGTGATACAGAGAGAGTGAACTCTGTGGGATGCCTGCCACTTTCACGCATATGCTCTTTTATAGCCCAGAGTGTAGTAGGTGGGCTCCTGCCAAGAGTGTCACGAGCTGGTATGGCATGTGAGCTGTCTGTCAGGGGGCTCCAATGTGGGTTCAATTTGGTCCAACTAAAGTCTATACAACTTTAGAATATCCTCATCTTTCTGTCTGAAGATCCTCTCCTTTCTTTGCAAGTTAACACAGGCACTGGCTGTGTCACTGGATCACAGTCTCGGTGGCTGGATACTAGTGTGAGGATTGTTGTCTTCTGCTCTTTTAAAGTGCTGATGATGTTAGCTTACATTTTGCAGCTGCTCTGAGCTTGCATTATTTTTCAACACAAACAGGTACTTGTGCTAGTTTCCATGACTTTGCATGAAAACTGTAGATGGCTATGTCTTGTTTATTTGCGGATTTTGCGATGTCTCAGTCCTTACACGATCACCATGCATACATTAAAAATGTGTTTTGATTCGGCACGGCATAGGAAAGTTTTTGCTCCAAGCAAGGGTCAAAAATCCTTTTTGTACATATTTATTTGTCTACTGCGCAGGTTTCCACGACACAAATGGGGACCAACTGCATAGTAAATCTGACAGCTTGGATAGTTGCACAAGACCCAAAGAGATACATGGTTTAAACAACCTAAGACCTATTTTTTTTAACAAAAGCTCTGGCATAAAGGTGCGCAAACACCCCAGATGTGAAAGGGTGAATTGCACAATTTGCTTGAGGCAGCTTCGTAAATGAGTAAGGGATTGATATATTTAATAGTGTAATACTGAACGTTCTTTCAAAAGATATTTGGTGTTGCATGACTGTAGCTTTTTCACTGATTATTCACTTTATGGTACGCATTTACTGCATTGACATAGGCCACAGCTGAGAGGTAAATTTCGTTTGAGGCTTCACCTAAGTGTTAGAATTGAGAAACAGCAATAATGCCATTGACCAAGTTGCAAAATCCTCGTTTTCTATCATTTTCATGCCATTTGAATTGCTTCATCACAATCTGTTTTCAATTCTCCTACATATCCAGCTGAGAATAATCCTGTGCTTGGCAGGTGATCCACTTCTGTATATATTGTCGCGAGACTTGATTAATATCAGCAAGAATAATAGTTACACCCAGGCATTCATACACTTTGGCACCAAAATCATTACCATGGGACGAATGCTGATCTAGATGAGTGACATGGAACCCCTGATGCATGCGTAAATTGCATCCTAAATTCCATATTTTCTATCGTCAGCTCTACTAACTTTGCGTGATGGAAATTTCCTGTTCACTAAGAAAATGTAAAACAGCAAGACGCGTGAAAGGCTAAAATGTGATTTCACGCATGCAGCGGTATATTAAGCATGTTACATTTTTTTTGCCTACATAGATTTGCAAACTCTCTTTATTTTCTCCCTTTAAAATATTTGCAAAGTCTCCTGGCTTTCATTTGCCTTTATCCAAACAAATGATAGCTTACGTGGAACGCTTTTTGTTTGTTGTAAAATATAATATGTGCAATAGAGACTGTCACAAAACCCATGAATCGCATACGGAAATGTCAGCAAAAAATGTCAACTTTTTCACCTGCCACTTTGCACACCTCGAGTGTGCATCTGAGCAAAACGCAAACAAAAAAGTGACAAAAAAACAAATGATAGCTAATGAATTTGCAGCACATAAGATCTTACTAACCACACATACTTGTGATGAGTCAGTGGCACATAAGAAAGATGGTCTTAAAACCAAGAGCCCAAGGAACAGGCATGAAAATATATACAGAAACCCAATAAATAATGTATTACTTTATCACTTTCCCCCAACTTACTAGTATTTCCCTAAGATAATTACGTAACAGGAATAATGATAAAAGCATAAAATATACATTGAACCATCATTACATGTGCATGAGAAACATACCCATTGGAATTGCAAAAATGTCTCATATGAACGATGTTAGATATAGCTGAGGATTTTAGTTTGTGCAACTGTAAATGAAGCCATGTAAATGTGCATGATGGAGAACTTTCATGCACTGACAACAGTGGCAAATTAAAATGAATCAGAAACTATAGAATGAAAATAGAATGAGGTTCAGCTGTCGCCTCTGCTCACATCCTGGGCTTCAAACAAGGATGTAATGGGAGCACGTAGCAACCTAATGATGGCCTGAAGTCCAAGTTGAATTTAAATGATGATGTTGAAGTGAGTGTAATGATTTACTACATCAATGTGCAACAAAGTCTGTAATATTGATGGGTGCACATTTCACATTGCACTTTGCATCGTTGCATACTCTTCCTGAATACTACAGGCACATTGGTATGTAACCAATTAACAAAAGAAATCAAGTAAATAATGCATTAATCCATAGTTTTAAATACCCCTTCCAAAATATTTCTATGGAGGGTGCACTAAATTTCTGCCACCCATGGGTATATTTAATGTGTCCCCCAAAGACCAGATGTTTGAGATAATAAAGGTGAAAGGAATGAAGAACAACAAATATGTAAACAGTGAATTAGGTGAGACAACATAATACACTGGACAAAGGAAAAACGAGATTGGATATTCTAGATCACAAGCATCATTGGGAGGGGCTCGGCATCAGAGATTGGAATTTTACTCAACATTGAACTGTTGCAGGCATTCTGCTGAGTCACAGAACTATGCTTGGGATCATAGAACCTTATTAGGCAGGGACAGAGTTCGGTCATCCTACCACCTGAGTACCCATGATCCACCACCTGATTACCCATGAGCCTGGGAACGAATAGCTATAGTGTCTCACTTGCCCTCCTACTCACTCACAGAGAAACAAGTGATTAGACACCCCAAAACACAACACTCCTGACCCTCTCAGGAATCGCCGTTGCAGGACATACCCTTTCGCTCTCACACTCGTATTAGTCCACAATAAGATCTGACAGAGACAGGAGAAAAGTTTAAAATGTTTATTTTACCTATCGTGCTTTAGTATGCAGTATACATGCCACCATAAGTAAGAAGATGCCCAACACAAATACGATCAGCATAGTGCCCAACACAAATACGGTCAGCGTAGTAAGTAGTCCATAAATCATAAATGGAGCAGTGTGTTTTGGCCAGGTGCTAAGGCCTGACCAGAACAAAATAACAATGGGCATTGTTGTGTGGCCTTGTCTACGGTGTGCAGACTAAATCCCAGTAAAAAACAGAATACGAAAACAACAGCAGATTCTGTGTGAAAGTACAGTGTGGCACAAAGCAAAACATGTTTGTATAGTAACGTGCTCAAAGCAGAGGACAGTCTGCAACGTGCTCATGCTAACATAGGGGAAAACGACAATGGGCCTGCACGGGCCATATGACACCCTCCCCTTGGTCAGGATGGTAGCACCAAAATGATGACACAAATCAGGTGATAAACAGAATCAAAGCATTCAAAGTAGCTTATAGGTGGTGTCACCTATGGGGACTACGGCCAAATTGGAAGAAAAGATTTTTAGTGAAAAATGTATCCAATTATAGCGTATAGCTGGGACCCAGGATGTAGGATGCCAGGTGAAAAGACAATGATTCCGGTTAGAAATCTGAACCTTCAAAATTAAAAATGTCAGCCATCCAGTTGAGCAGGTCAAAGGAACAAAAATGCTCCTCATATCCAGTAGTCGACAAGACAATGCATGAAAGGGCAACCTGTTTTGATTTTGATGAAACTGAGATCCAGTGGACGCTGCACAGTTGCACAGGGATCACCTCCTGCCACTGGCCACAACGACAGGTTGTACATGAGCTGCATACCCAAGGAACAGACCTGGTTATGGGCCACTAAGGGACCCATCAACAGTTCAAAATCCAGGGCAGCATGAGATGGTGTAACCAGGAAGACGTCCAGTGCCCATTGAAAGGGGCACCAGATACAATGGAACACAGGTTGCACACAGGTGAAGTAAGCATATCGGAAGGTTAGACAAAATTAGGCATCTAAAGCATCTAAGAGCACCATTCCAAAAATTTGTAGCATTCGCTCAAGGTACACTTGCAGCGATGCCTGTCCGGGCAGGACCACAAATGGAGCAGCCATTGTGGAATAGCAGAAATAGCACGATGATGTCGCAAATTAAGACGAGCATCAGCGGGAACCCACCGAAAACGCTGGAAAAAGTTGAAAATAAAAGCTGGGATTACTCTAAAAATAGTTTGAAAAGATGTCACGAGGCCGGAGCCCACTAGTTTAAAAAAGTGTGCCAGGCCCATGGTATCAGACGCATTAAATATTTGATGCTGCAATTGCCCGAAATGTAGGGGGAGATTTGTGTTTAACAATGACTGTATTTCACTAGACGTTCTTGCCCCCTGCATTTCGAAGGTCTTACGTGCCAAAGTGAGAGACACTTGTTGTTGAAACAATAACAATTTGAGTCGCTTAGCTTATTGAAATCTGTTTTCAGAGTTGGAATGGAAGGCCACAAAGAACTAGCTGCACTCCAATGTGGAGGGGGAAACAGGACGTTGTTGCAACAAGTAATAAAATGGGAAACAGACACCACATACGGGATTCCCGCCTGCAGACTGCAACAGTCCTGATTATTAAGGACGAGATAACTGCCATTCGAAAGCAGTGTGAGAGTGGGAATAATTGTGGGAACAGCAGTTCCTTTCAAATAACAAGCCAGATTGGGGGCAGAAACATTACAGGCGCTGTGAATTTTTGCTTGATGACACACGAGGGAATGACCGGCAGTGGAGTTCCACCCTTCCACTGTAAGAAAAACTTCTCTCTCAGCTCGTTAACAATGATATGTAAAGGGCAGAGATCATAGCTCATTTATCAGACCCCCCAGGATATTGCGGCATGGATTAGCAAATTTAGCGGCACAAATATGGAAATTTAGCGGCACAAATATGAAAATTTAGCGGCATTTTTGCGGCACTTTATTTTACTCATAATCATCCATTTTCAGCTTTAAAACAATGGAAACTGTTTTAGCAGAGTATTCCACTTTGAAATAGGCAACCTGGGATATGGAACAGAGGAAGCAGCCCTGTTGGTGAATCTGGTGCAGTCACTATTACACAGTAGGTAATGGCATATATATAAGAGTTTTATATAGCGCTAGCTAGACCCAAAGGTATCAGAGAGCTTCACAACAGTAAATGTTCACATCAAAGATAACAAGTATAGACAGAACAGCTGAGTTGTATCATATAAAATCAGTGGTTGAGCAGGAGGGAGGAAGAATATTAAGGAAGGTCAACTTGACGGCCTGAATGATAGACGACCCGCTAGTTGAGATGCCGGTTTAGGAGGACGTCCTTCAGTTGAGTAGGATGGTTAACTTCAGTTATATTTAACGTAATGCCTCCAATCTCTCCTCTTCAATCCTCCAGCAACTGCCAACTCTCTCTGCCTCATGCCAACATTCTAAATGAGCTTCAGTGTTCCCTCAACCTTCTAGAGGACAATAACGGGTGGATGGGGGGAAAACACAGGACAGGGAATGGGAGAGTCCATTATATGTTTTCTTTAACCTCTGGGCTGGACAAGTGTTCTGGCCATCACCATCCCACTCTGACCTACTTACTCCAAGTTGCCTTTACCCTCTGTCCATTTCAACATGAATTTGCAGACAGGAAGTGCTATTCAACGTCTGTGGTTACTTGAACCTTCCACGTGGTCCTAGCTTCTGTTCCCTTTACCACAGTTGGGTCAGGCCCCTGCAGGTTTACACAAAACCGATAAAATAAGCACACTTGAGTTGGTCAATCATATCATAGGCTACAGAGTTTTGAAACTTAAATGATAGAGTGCTACATAAACAATTGACTCCCTGCGCTAGTGAGCGAGATTAATCAGAGAAAATAAAAACATTTGTCTTCAGAAGCATATTTACTGGTATCATGTTCCAGTAGATTACATACACACAAAGCTTTAATTGCCTAATTACGTTTCCAGTTTGTATACATTCCTTCACCCCTGCTCTCTACTGTATGCGAGTTTTCATTCATGTTTTTTTTCCAGATCGTTTTTACATCGCTTCGTTCGTGTATGCCTAATAGTGTGAGACTCCATCCCAGGTTTTCCTCGGTACGGTCTCTGGACCCAGCCAGTGCAATGTTTAACGTAATTCTCTGTCGCTCTCTCAGCCTCTCGCTGTGTCTGCCGCCAGGAATTCTCGAATCCTATTGCCGAAAGCTCATGCCGGTTCGGTACAGCCGCATGTGAAGCAAAAGTGCCCCCTGTCCTGCCTTGTGCACAATCTCCCCACACATCCACAATGCATCCCCACGGGCTAACAGTGACCGCTCGCAACCTCAGGCGGAGCCAGCTTGCCACAGCAGTCAGTGCCTGTGAACCAAGGCTCGCAGCGCATCACAGAGCGCGGATCAGCATATTTCACAAATCATTGCACCAATAGCACTTATGTAAAAATCGCGGCATTTTTACAAAAGTGCCGATTTCGCGGGCACTTTTGTAAAAATCGCGGCATTTTTACAAAAGTGCCGATTTCGCGGCAAACCGCGAAATCCTGGAGGGTCTGATTTATGTAGCTGCTCCTAAGGGGTTCATATCTACCTACTGGGAAAGGTTTCATGGAGGCAGTGAACTGAAACATCGAGATGGGCTACAGTGAAGGGAAGTTGTTCAAGTTTCTCTATATATGTAGCATGGTGTAACTAGCGTCTTTCATAGCCATTGATTGCTGTTTACGTGTTAAATTAAATATTAAGAACAATGCACTACAGTTATGGTAATGCCAGGGAACGCGTCCATTTTTAAGTGTTTGCAGTGTACAGCCAAATTGCATAACTGATCTAAGTTGATTCTGTCCATGATACAAGGTAGAAACTTCAGTTTGTACAATTTCAATTTCAGATGATACAATATTATCTAAAGTATAAATACGAGATGACAATGTATTAATACTGTTGTTAACAACAGCAAGTACTTTATCTAAATTATCTTGATCGATTTGGCGTAAATGTACTGTAGCTTCCAGTTGCGACAATTCCCAAAGTTTATTATAAGCAGCATAAACAAATCATTTCTAACATGGGGATTTTGGACCCAAAAGGAAATCAGATAAGTTTATATCTTCGGATAGGAGAGAAAGATGTTGTTATACAGCAGACAAAGTGGAATGTTCTAACCATTGTTGACCTTATTTACCTATGGAATAAGTAGTAACGGTAATGGAATGCGGTTTTTGGGATAACGTGGATTAGGTCTATTTAATTTGAACACAGAAGTAGTGTTCATGAAACGAGAATGACAGACATTCGTGTTCAAAGGCCATAATGACCATCCAGTCAGAGTTATCATGGAAGAATTAAATGTACTGTTTTGTATCATACTATTTAGTTGGTCTTCAGTATAATTTGTATACGATTGCCAATTATCAAAAAGGGCCAAGGATGGGATAGTGGGAGTATTCAGTTCTTTAATCTTAGCCAATCCCAGACAAGTAGTCTGTTGGACCGTGTCATTAAGTAAGATAATATGCGTAGGTATGAGACATGCATGGAATAAAGATTCTGCACCCTGGACCTGCCAGGATTTAGTGCCCCATACTGATTTCAAGTCAATATTGTCCTTCCAGTAATCATATCTTTTCAGGGCTAAGTTATCAATAAAAAGAGATGCATAGATTAACTTGGTCTGAGTAAGCATATGTTTTTTGAGAGAGTGGGTACCAATTTAAAATAGTATGATGCCAAATCCGAAAGGTCAGAACCGGCGAAATAGGTGTACTTCATCTTTTGTGTATTGGAACTACCATGAGATGGAGCTGGGCAATGTTAACATTGAGTATAATTATATTGGGGACGCTGTCCATTAGCTCTATGCAAAAAATTATGCCCATAATGTTGATAACAGAACAAATCGGCATAGTTACCAGAATTTAAATATAAATCCTCAGTGTCAAAGACAGGATAGTATTATAATTCGGAAAACATGAAATTTACAGCATCGACATCCCAATTATCTGATTGCAGCCCGGGCACTATCACATCACCCATGGAAACACTCGATACATATGGTATCTGTAGGGTCTCCGTAGGACCGAATACATTGAATGGTACTTTATCCCATACAATTCCATCAGTGACTGGGACCACTGAAATGTTAACGAGGGACTGGTCTCTTTTCATTTTATGCGAGGAAGAATGTGGGGCCAACACCCCGTCGCCCAGTTCTGCTGCAGAACGTTCTGGGAGGTAATGGGCATTAATCAAAAGGAAGAAAACTGTCACAAATGCAATCCACATAAACAAAAATATCATGGAAAACACGATCCAGACATATTCCCAAGGTGGAACCAGATAAGTGCATTTTTACCAGAAGGAAAAAACACAAATCCACGCTGGTGGTGGGGTTAAAACAGAAGACAATAAAGAAATGTCTGAAGAAAAATGATCTTGATAGATATAGTAACCAGAAGAACTCAACTGGAATAACGGAGGCTGGGATTCTGGATGTAGACCTGAGACTTGCTGTCCCAAAGGGGCCTCAAAAGGTGGATCAGAATAAACAATTTCCATTGTGGAGTGTGAAGAAGGTAAAACAGGTACTAGGTCAACTGAAGACTCGACATCCCCCTCTGGCAGCCGTGGAGAATCAGAAGCAATGGAGCTCACAGGCTGTAAAGAAATATCCCGTATTGGGCCACTCCGAGGCATACTATTGAGTATTGGCCAAATGGTGTAACTTGACATGTTCAATGGAAACAAAGCAATTGTCTTTGTATCCTGGCAAAGGAGGTAAAATCACAGTTTGGGTACTCTGAAGACCAAGCACTGGAACAGGAGCACGGTAGGACAGACCGAATTCTTTCTTGATCGACACCTTTTCACAAACCAGATCTCCAACTTTAGGAAGCCAGCCAGAAACAGGAATCAGGACTGCCGCATCCACTGGCAGAGTCGACGTCAAATGGGTATTAGCCAGAGCATCACAACACTTTTGTAGATCCTGTAAGACAGCACAGTGGTTATCTACATCAAAGGTTGCGGCAGCCACCACAACTTCTAGACCGTCAAGGTCCGGAACATACATCTTGATGTTAAAGAGAATTTCGTACGGGGTCCGCCCATCCAGAGATCTTCTTGGGAGGTTAGTAAGAGCATGTTGAACCCCATAAAGATGAGCTAACCAGCCATGGACCATACCTAATACCCTTGCTGTTAAAGATTTCTTTAAGTCAATCAATCAATCACAAAATTTGTAGAGCGCACTACTTACCCGCGAGGGTCTCAAGGCGCTGGGGAGAGGGAAGGGGGGGGGTGCTGCTACTGGTCGAACAGCCAGGTCTTGAGTAGCCTCCTGAAGGTCAGCAGGTCTTGGGTCTGCCGTAGGCTTAGTGGAAGGGTGTTCCAGGTCTTGGCGGCGAGGTGTGAGAAGGATCTGCCGCCAGTGGTTGTTCTTCGAATGCGAGGGACGCTGGCGAGGGAGAGGTCGGCGGAGCGGAGCTGGCGGTTGGGGACGTAGAAGAAGAGTCGTCTGTGGCGGTTGGGGACGTAGAAGAAGAGTCGTCTGTTGAGGTAGGCTGGGCCAGTTTTGTGGAGTGCCTTGTGTGCGTGGATGAGGAGTTTGAAGGTGATCCTCCTGTCGACAGGGAGCCAGTGCAGGTTCCTCAAGTGGGGGGTGATGTGGCTGTGGCGTGGTACGTCGAGGATCAGGTGTGCGGAGGCGTTTTGTATGCGTTGCAGTCGCTTGATGAGCTTGGCCGGGGCTCCCGCGTAGAGGGCGTTCCCATAGTCAAGTCTGCTACTGACGAGGGCCTGGGTGACTGTTCTTCTTGTGTCTGTCGGGAACCACCTGTAGATCTTGCGAAGCATGCGGAGGGTGTTGAAGCAGGAGGAGGAGACTGCGTTGACTTGCTTGGCCATGGAGAGCGTTGAGTCGAGGATGACTCCCAGGTTGCGTGCGTGGTCGGTGGGTGTCGGGGGTGCTCCCAGCGTCGTTGGCCACCAGGAGTCGTCCCAGGCTGAGGGGTTGGAGCCGAGGATGAGGACCTCCGTTTTTCCCGTGTTCAGCTTTAGTCGGCTGATCTTCATCCAATCGGTGACGGCCTTCATTCCTTCATGGAGATTGGCTTTGGCGGCGAGGGGGTCCTTGGTGAGGGAGAGGATCAGTTGAGTGTCGTCGGCGTAGGAGATAATGTTGAGGTCGTGCTGTCTGGCGATGCGTGCGAGCGGGGCCATGTAGATGTTGAACAGTGTTGGGCTGAGGGACGATCCCTGGGGTACGCCGCAGATGATCTCGGAGGCTTCGGATCGGAAAGGTGGGAGGCGGACTCTCTGGGTTCTGCCGTCGAGGAAGGAGGTGGTCCATTCCAGGGCCTTGTCTCGGATCCCTGCGTCGTGGAGGCGTGCGCGTAGAGTGCGGTGGCAGACAGTGTCGAAGGCGGCGGAGAGGTCCAGCAGGATGAGGGCTGCGGTCTCACCATTGTCCAGTAGGATCCTGATGTCGTCGGTGGCGGCGATGAGGGCAGTCTCAGTGCTGTGGTTGCTGCGGAACCCTGATTGGGATGGGTCCAGGATGCTGTTTTCTTCGAGGTATCGGGTTAGCTGTTTGTTGACGATCTTCTCGATGACCTTGGCTGGGAACGGAAGCAGAGAGATGGGCCGGAAGTTCTTGAGGTCTCTCGGGTCCGCCTTGGGTTTTTTGAGCAGGGCGTTGATCTCTGCGTGTTTCCAGCTCTCTGGGAAGGTCGCGGTCTCGAAGGAGAGATTGATGATTTTGCACAGGTGGGGTGCGACGGAGCTGCTGGCTTTGTTGAAGATGTGGTGCGGGAAAGGGTCTGACGGGGAGCCGGAGTGTATTGTGCTCATGGTCTTGATGGTGTCCTCGATGTTCACGCTGGCCCAGGCTGGCAGGGGGTCGTGGTCGATGGTGTGTGGCGGGTCTGGTGCATCGATCTTAGTTGGGGCTGTCTGGGTGTTGAAGCTGTCGTGGATGTCGGCGATCTTGCGGTGAAAGAAGGTGGCGAGGGAATCGCACAGGGGTTGCGATGGCGGGATGTCGTTGGTGTTGGAGCTGGGATTGGAGAGTTCCTTCACGATGTTGAAAAGCTCCTTGCTGTTGTGTGCGTTGTTGTCGAGGCGGTCTTTGAAGGAGATTCTCTTGGCGGACCTGATGAGGTGGTGGTGGTTACGGATGGCGTCTTTGTGGGCTGTGTGGCTGTCCGGTGTCTTATCACTGTGCCATTTCTTCTCTAGTTTCCGGCAGGTACGCTTGGAAGCTAGGAGTTCCGAGGTGAACCAGCTGGCTCTTTTGGTGGTGTCGCTGTAGGTGAGCTTTTTCAGCGGGGCGAGGGTGTTGGCACAGTCGTCCATCCATCGTCTGAGGTTGCAGGCAGCGTCGTCGGTGTTGGATGGGTCGGGGGAGGGCTGAGAGCGAGGGTTGCCCGGAGTTGGTCTTCGGTGACTTTGCTCCAGCAGCGGCGTGGGATCTGTTGGGTGCGGTGGTGTGTGGTGGGTTTCTGGAAGGTGAAATGGATGCAGCGGTGGTCGGTCCAGAGGAGTTCCGTGGTGTGGCTGAAGGAGACGTGGGAGCTTGAGGAGAAGATGGGGTCAAGCATGTGGCCAGCGGAGTGGGTCGGTGTTGTGACGAGCTGGCTCAGGCCGAGGTTGGCGAGGCTGTCGATCAGGGTGGTGGAGTTGCTGTCGTTGTTGTTCTCCAGGTGAAAGTTCAGGTCTCCGAGGAGGATGTAGTCGGTAGAGGTCAGGCCGTGCGTGCTGATGAAGTCGGCGATGGAGTCGCTGAACTGGGGTCGGGGCCCAGGGGGTCTGTAGACAAGGGTGCCTCTAAGGGTGGTGTTGGGGTCCGTGTGGATCTGGAAGTGCATGTGTTCGGCGGTGCTGAGAGTGTCGTCGGTGCTGGTCGAGACCCTGATGGTGTTCTTGTGGACGATGGCGATTCCTCCTCCTACTGCGTTGATGCGGTCTCTGCGGGTGATCTTATAGCCGTCTGGGATGGCTATGGCGATGTCGGGGCGGAGGAGTCGTTCATCCAGGTCTCTGTCAGGAAGGCGACGTCTGGTGATGATGTGTCGAGCAGGTCCCAGAGCTCGACGGCGTGTTTGCGTGCGGAGCGGGTGTTCAGTAGGATGCACCGGAGGTGGTTGAGGTCCTTCTTGGCGGGCGCCTCGGTGGCTCTGAGGCTGGTGTAGCTGCAGTTCCGGCAGGTGAAGGGACCATGGGTGCGTTTCGGGGCGGCCTTGAAGCAGTTGTGCGTCCATCCGGGGTTGAGAGCGTGGAGTGTGGTGGCATCGTATCGGCATCGGTCCTCGGGGCTGGAGCGGGGGGCGCGCGGCCCAGGGGTTCTGGTGCTGGGCGCGGTCCAGGCACGGACGGGCGCAGACGGGCTTGCCTTAGGCGCGCCTTCGGCGCGCCAGCGGCGCGTCCGCTGCGTGGCCGTGCAGCGGCCGCCATATATGGGGAGGTGGGAGGGAGGAGCAGCTGGGAGGCAGGGGCAGCGAATGGGCAGTCAGGGGGGCGGGGCCGCAGGGGACGCAGCGGCGGGAATGGAGAGAGGCAACGAGGGGCACAGAAGGCAAAAAGGACGGCAAAACAGAAGAAATACGGGCACAGTACAGTGGGGCAGCGGGGGCACAGAAGGCAAAAAGGACGGCAAAACAGAAGAAATACGGGCACAGTACAGTGGGGCAGCGGGGGCACAGAAGGCAAAAAGGACGGCAAAACAGAGGAAAAACACGGGCACCGAGGCCACAAGCGGAGGGGCGAGCTTACCAGAAGCAGCAGCGGGTGGACAGCACAGGCGGAGCTGTGTGGTGGGGAGCGACCTACCTGGCAAGGTCAAGGGTCGCTCTCCTCACCGCGCAGCCGCCGCCATATATGGGGAGGTGGGAGGGAGGAGCAGCTGGGAGGCAGGGGCAGCGAATGGGCAGTCAGGGGGCGGGGCCGCAGGGACGCAGCGGCGGGAATGGAGAGAGGCAGCGAGGGGCACAGAAGGCAAAAAGGACGGCAAAACAGAAGAAATACGGGCACAGTACAGTGGGGCAGCGGGGGCACAGAAGGCAAAAAGGACGGCAAAACAGAAGAAATACGGGCACAGTACAGTGGGGAAGCGGGGGCACAGAAGGCAAAAAGGACGGCAAAACAGAAGAAATACGAGCACAGTACAGTGGGGGCAGCGGGAGCACAGAAGGCAAAAAGGACGGCAAAACAGAAGAAATACAGGCACAGTACAGTGGGGCAGCGGGGGCACAGAAGGCAAAAAGGACGGCAAAACTGAAGAAATACGGGCACAGTACAGTGGGGCAGCGGGGGCACAGAAGGCAAAAAGGACGGCAAAACAGAAGAAATACGGGCACAGTACAGTGGGGCAGCGGGGGCACAGAAGGCAAAAAGGACGGCAAAACAGAAGAAATACGGGCACAGTACAGTGGGGCAGCGGGGGCACAGAAGGCAAAAAGGACGGCAAAACAGAAGAAATACGGGCACAGTACAGTGGGGCAGCGGGGGCACAGAAGGCAAAAAGGACGGCAAAACAGAAGAATACGGGCACAGTACAGTGGGGCAGCGGGGGCACAGAAGGCAAAAAGGACGGCAAAACAGAAGAAATACGGGCACAGTACAGTGGGGCAGCGGGGGCACAGAAGGCAAAAAGGACGGCAAAACAGAAGAAATACGGGCACAGTACAGTGGGGCAGCGGGGCACAGAAGGCAAAAAGGATGGCAAAACAGAAGAAATACGGGCACAGTACAGTGGGGCAGCGGGGGCACAGAAGGCAAAAAGGACGGCAAAACAGAAGAAATACGGGCACAGTACAGTGAGGCAGCGGGGGCACAGAAGGCAAAAAGGACGGCAAAACAGAAGAAATACGGGCACAGTACAGTGGGGCAGCGGGGGCACAGAAGGCAAAAAGGACGGCAAAACAGAGGAAAAACACGGGCACCGAGGCCACAAGCGGAGGGGCGAGCTTACCAGAAGCAGCAGCGGGTGGACAGCACAGGCGGAGCTGTGTGGTGGGGGAGCGACCTACCTGGCAAGGTCAAGGGTCGCTCTCCTCACCGCGCAGCGGCCGCCATATATGGGGAGGTGGGAGGGAGGAGCAGCTGGGAGGCAGGGGCAGCGAATGGGCAGTCAGGGGGGCGGGGCCGCAGGGGACGCAGCGGCGGGAATGGAGAGAGGCAGCGAGGGGCACAGAAGGCAAAAAGGATGGCAAAACAGAAGAAATACGGGCACAGTACAGTGGGGCAGCGGGGGCCCAGAAGGCAAAAAGGACGGCAAAACAGAAGAAATACGGGCACAGTACAGTGGGGCAGCGGGGGCACAGAAGGCAAAAAGGACGGCAAAACAGAAGAAATACGGGCACAGTACAGTGGGGCAGCGGGGGCACAGAAGGCAAAAAGGACGGCAAAACAGAAGAAATACGGGCACAGTACAGTGGGGCAGCGGGGGCACAGAAGGCAAAAAGGACGGCAAAACAGAAGAAATACGGGCACAGTACAGTGGGGCAGCGGGGGCACAGAAGGCAAAAAGGACGGCAAAACAGAAGAAATACGGGCACAGTACAGTGGGGCAGCGGGGGCACAGAAGGCAAAAAGGACGGCAAAACAGAAGAAATACGGGCACAGTACAGTGGGGCAGCGGGGGCACAGAAGGCAAAAAGGACGGCGAAACAGAAGAAATACGGGCACAGTACAGTGGGGCAGCGGGGGCACAGAAGGCAAAAAGGACGGCAAAACAGAAGAATACGGGCACAGCACAGTGGGGCAGCGGGGCACAGAAGGCAAAAGGACGGCAAAACAGAAGAAATACGGGCACAGTACAGTGGGGCAGCGGGGGCACAGAAGGCAAAAAGGACGGCAAAACAGAAGAAATACGGGCACAGTACAGTGGGGCAGCGGGGGCACAGAAGGCAAAAGGACGGCAAAACAGAAGAAATACGGGCACAGTACAGTGGGGCAGCGGGGGCACAGAAGGCAAAAAGGACGGCAAAACAGAAGAAATACGGGCACAGTACAGTGGGGCAGCGGGGGCACAGAAGGCAAAAAGGACGGCAAAACAGAAGAAATACGGGCACAGTACAGTGGGGCAGCGGGGGCACAGAAGGCAAAAAGGACGGCAAAACAGAGGAAAAACACGGGCACCGAGGCCACAAGCGGAGGGGCGAGCTTACCAGAAGCAGCAGCGGGTGGACAGCACAGGCGGAGCTGTGTGGTGGGGGAGCGACCTACCTGGAAAGTCACGGTTCATCCGCTCTACAACAGAATTTCCCTTAGGCCTATATGTAGCCAAGAAATGCACCTGCACTCCCATCAACGTCACTGAATCTCGGTATGCCTTAGAGGCAAAAGCCGGACCCTGGTCTGAATAGAAAGTCCAAACAAAGACATGCAAATCCTTTATAACAGTGCGAGCATCAGCCGAGCACTGGGGCCAGACCCAGAGGAGCCTAGTGCAAGAATCCACTGCAACCAAAATAAATTTGAAAGCATTATCGGATATAAGAGGACCGCAATGATCAAGATAAATGCAGCCAAATGGCTGATTGGAAATATAATGGTGTATCTGAGGTAGTCGTGAAACAGTAGAACTCTTAATTTGTTCATAAACATCGCATTAAATGGCATATCTGCGAGTCTGCTAGTATAAACCGTGCCACCAATAGTGTTGCTGTAAAGAGAAACAGTGGCAGCCACTCCTGCATGTGCAGAAGCAATACCTTCATGAGCGGCCACTATCAAAGATTGTCTGTGGTCAAGGTTGGGATTCAGACGATCTCCAATCCCAGGAATGGACACAAATGTAACTTTGTCAGTAGTTAACTGATAAGTATATTGAGAAGGAAACCCCTGAGAAAAGGGAGTACCATCCCGAGTTGCGGCGATGGCCGCCAAGATGTCATCATCAATTTTAGTCATTGAAAGTGTAACTGTGGCTACTTTAATTGTGGCTACTGCAGATTTGGTCCCTTCATCAGCCATTGAATTTCCAAAAGCGTGTGCTCCCGCACGTTGATGGCCCAATGTATGTAGAACATGTCTAAGTGGCAGGCGTTCTTTAAGAGAGGCCACTCAAACCCAAAGCATTTTATGCTTTATCGTGCTTCCTTTAGAGTCCCAAAAATCATTTTGTTTCCCAAAAAACAAATTGTCATTGAAGGACTGCACACAATAGAAAGTATCACACACAACAAGGGTGGACAAATCAGGATCAGCATATTCAATAGCTAAAAGGAGAGCCCTCGATTCGGCCAGCTGGGCCGTGCAGTCCCCAAGGGTCTGTGCATGAACCAAGGTAGAGTGAAAAACTCCATCTTTCATCGAACCTACGACAATAGCGCAAGCTGGGGAGTAAGCCCGTTGAGAACCAATGGCCAGTTGAGCCGAACCATCCGTGTAAATAATACATTTGTACTGATCAAGCGGAAGAACTGAAGAAGGCAGAGGGTGAAAGTGTTCATACTGAAGAAACTCTTGCATTTGCAAGGAAGGGTCAAAAAGGAAACTGACATCAACGGATGTTAAAGACATAGCCCATTGAATCCAACGAGTATGCAGAGCTCTAGAATTAGGAACACTAGCCTTCGTAACCGCCTCTAAGGCCGGCACAGGCGAAACGCCAAAAATACACTTACATTGAGCAAGAGGGCGTTCTTTAAGAATGGCCATCTGCACCGCAGTCAAAATGTTTTCAGTAGAAGAGTAACGCAATTCCGCAGGAGTATACAGATGCAATTTATAAAAAATTGGGACAGGGTCACCCTCATTAAATGTCACATAAGAGAAGACGGTCACACCAGGCAAAATCCGGATGACCAAATTGGTAGTATTCAACCTAGTCTGTAAGTATTGCGTAGCAAGCAAATCAGATTGTAAAGCGCGTAGCACCACGGTATGTTCCGAGAGCCAGGAGGAAGCAGCAAAGGATGGGTGTATCAAAGCATACAGAGGTATGATACACTGTGCATAGTCAGCAATGTAAGTCTTGCCAAAGTTCAGAAAGCCAAGCAGAGACTGGAGTTTTTTCATGGTAGATGGAGGTTGCAATTGTGCACATTTCTCCCAAAAACGGGGTGCTAAACCCCTAACCTCATTCGTCAATTAATAACCAAGGAAAAGAACATCCAGAAATGTACAATGCACTTAGCAAAATTGAACGCGTCAGTCAAGAGCAGCGAATCGTGTGATGATGCGATCCCCTCTCGCAAGATAGGGATTTAATAAATCATCTGTCAAGTATATGTCATCGACATAAGAAAAAACGTCAGGATCAATATCATGCAAAAGGGATACAATACGTGCAGCAGAGACCCTGGGGCAATTCTTATACCCCATGGATAGTCTTATGTATCGCCTCTGGGAACCAAGGGCACTGAACGCGGACAAATCCCGGCTCTCAGGAGCCAGGTTATGACTGAAAAATCCATTCGAAATATCTAGTGAAGTTTTAATCCTTTTATGTATGATATTATTTATCAACGATCTACTATGCGTGTTTTGCACTGCAAAAGTACGTGTATGACTATTCAAGTGTCTATAATCCAAAACTATGCAATAAGAACCATCAGGTTTCAAAACAGGAAAACGATGATTATTCATCGCAGAAACAAAGGATTCAATTACCCCCTGATAATCTAACTGATTAAGAATTTCTTTGACGACTGCTTTAGCGTCACGTTTGATCGGATATTGAGGCTGTGGCTAAGGAGTAGAACGTATGGGAACAACATGTAAAGGAGAATCCTTATCCCATTCAGCCTGGTTGCTGTACAGGGCAGGGGCCAAAGCAAGAGCCCATTCAGAAGCATAAGCATGCTTAGTCTCATCAGGGACAAATTGCAAAAAGGAAGGTATCAACCCTAGGACATGCAAGAACAAACAGGGGAGGTTAATCGACCTCCGCCAGCAAAATATCATAAGAAGAAGCCAAGTTGTCCCAAAAAATAGTATTAATGGTGCGTTTAATGTCACCTTCAATTTGAATGTCTACATGGTAAAGTCTATCAGGTGGAGCCACGCTGGTGTCCGCGGTTTCAACAGTTACAACGGTACCAGTTGCTTTCGCCACCAGAAACTGGTGGAGAGTCTGGCGCACCACGGTAACTTCTGCCGCGCTGTCGAGGAGAGTCACCGCCCAACTCCTGTCCATGAGGAGGGTTCTCAACCTCTTGGGCCTATTTCGCTGTTAAAGCGGCAACTTTCTTCTTCTGGGACAGGGCTCTTAATGGAGGTGGTTACTCTCTTTTAACTTTCACGTCAAAAGAGGGCTGCGGGTCCCGCTTGGGTTGCGCGGACTCGCCCTGTCTGCGATCTTGCTGTCCTCCTCTGTCGTACTGTTGATCAGACGACTCCTGAAAGGAACGAGGAGAATGAGGATCAGCAACCTGAAACCTCTCAGGAGTTTTAATTTTAGAGTGATCATGTAAATCATATCTACGTTCAGAAGCGTCTAGTGGCGGTGATCCATCACAAAATCTAGGCTTCTGCTGCTGCTTAGATTTGCCCCACGTCTTTTTAGGAAAGACAGGATGACCCTCCTTTTCAGGATGGGCTTACCTTGAGATTGGGTAGATGGTCTGACCCCCAAATTATTGCGACCTAAGGATGTATAAACATCGGCAATAATAATTGGCAACTGACGTTCCCAATCAACGTCCGCTACAGCTGAAAGGCGTTCGATCCATCAAGGACGCTGCTTCACCTTTAAGATTAGAAAGAATAATTTCGGACACTACGGGAAAAGTACCCATTAGCTTCATCCCCAGATCTAGGGCAGGACCTGCCCCATGTTCATTCTGTACTTATTTGAGAATGTTCGGAAGAACGCTCATCGAGGGGGTGCCATAGCAAAGCATATACACTGAGGCAAACACCATCCCCCAGGTGTTGCAGTCGGGCAAGGGTGGAATCAGACCACTAGGCAAGCACATAGTAAGGATCCTATGTTTCTCTACAGGACCCATAAAAGAAAAAACAGCATCAAGCTGATCAATTTTCTGAATAATCCAAAAAGGGAAAGTCCTCACGATTCTGAGGACGTTTGCCCATTACCAAATTAATAATAACGGGGCTAATAATAAGACCACCACCGTGCGCAGCTTTCACAGGTGGCACAGCTTCAGGCGGAGCTACGAGAAAGGCATGGGCAACAAATTGGATCAGGCGTCTATAGAGGAAAACAACCTTAGCATACAACAAATATACTTCTGCCAAATTGGGATTGAGATAATTTGGAAACGAAGTAAAACTGGCCAACACGGGCCAAGTGGCCCCGTCAATACTTAAGGGGCCCATACGAACAGTAGCAATAGGATGGGGTAGGGCACCATTAAACCAAATCTGGTGCTCCCAGGCCGTAAGAGGAACTTCAACAACCACATAAGGGCGATAAGCTGCCAGAAAACCGGCAGCTGTTTAAGCATGAAAAGAATTATCATACACAGCGGGAAACGTAACCCAAGAGTAAAATACTTTGAAATGGTACGCAGGATCTGCCTCGACTACAAAAACAACTGGAGATCTCGCATTGGGGACTCCATGCTGCAACAAATGTTGAGTACCTGCTGCACGGCAATAAGCCGGAATCGCAACCGGTTGAGCCATTAACAGAACATAGAGATTCAAAGTGCCTCTTTTGACATGGTTACCCCCACCTTTTGCCTGATGCCTGATGTAATTTTGCACTAAAATGTGTCAAACACTTTTTAAAATCCAAGCTTGATAAACCTAAAGCAATAGGTAGTCCCTACAAACTGAGGAGGCAAAGCCCTCCCCTCACGTACGTCTCCGGGAAACAGTGCAAGGGTATTGTTGACAAGCACAAGCGTTACTCAGGGGTCCCTTGAATAAGTACCAGATCAAAGGTTGGCGGCACCATTTTGCAGGGATTCTGCGAAGTCACAGAAGTATGCTTGGGATCATAGAACCTCAGTAGGCAGGACTGAGTCTTCCTACCACCTGAGTACCCATGAGCCCGGGACCGACTAGCTATAGTATCTCACTTGCTCTCCTACTCCCTCACAGAGGAACAAGTGATTAGACACCCCAGCATGCAGCGGTTGTGATTCAAGCCTGCATTGTTTTACCAGATACATCTTTGTATTGATTAATTGAAAACCACTAACTACTAGGTACATATAATACTAGCTTAGAATAAGTACGTTCTACTGAACTTAGGGTTGGGTAAGACAAGGGTCTAGCACACCCTTTCTCCAACCTCAGAGAGTTTAGTTCCCACTAGGTTAGGTAGGTGCAACACCTCACCACACTTAGTATGTCTACTAAAGGAGATGCCAGTGGCTCTCTGCCCTCTAGATACAGTGTGCTTTCATTCCAAGAATTGAAAGCCCTGTGTGCCTCTAGAAAGCTGAAGAAAGGAAGAAGTGCCAACACTCAGCCTCTAATAGAGATGTTACTGTTAGATGATCTAAGGAAGCCTCCTGGGTCAGATGAACAGGACAGAGTGGGTGGACAGGGAATGAAGGCAGGTCAGGAGGTGACACCTTTTATGACCTGGAATCTAACTCTGACCAGGGGGACTAAGATGGGTCCCACCTGGATAACTCAGATCTTCCAGAAGGCAATGGAGAAGGCAATGATGGCCCCCTCTTCATCCCTCCTGGCAGAGTGCAGAGTTTACCAAGGAAATCCAGATCTCCCTCTGTAGAGTCTAATCACTCAGGACAGTCTATAGGGAGCTCTGTATCTAGCAAGAGGGAACACTCTTATGATAGGGAGTACCAATTGCTTGAACTTGAGAAAGCTAGGCTTAGGCTCAGGCAAGAGCAATTGGCCCTTGATAAAGAGTCCCTAGAAATCCAGAGAGCTAGAAAACAGTTGGCACTAGAGTCCCATGGTGGCAGCAACAGTGTCCCTAGAATTAAGGAACATTCCTTTAATAATAGGAACCTGAGCAAGATTGTCCTTCCCTACCATGTTGGGGATGACATCCATAAGTGGATAACTGCTTTGGAGAGGGCCTGTTAAGTTCAGAGGGTCCCTCAAGAGCAGTGGGTAGCTATCTTGTGGCTCTCCTTTGCTAACAAAGGTAGAGATAAGCTCCTCACTGTTAGAGAAGAAGATGCTGACAACTACTCAATCTTGAAGAGTGCTCTCGTTGATGGGTTTGGCTTAACCACTGAACAGTATAGGATTAAGTTCAGAGACACCCAGAAGACACAGAATCTGGATTGGGTAGAATTTGAGGATAGTGCCATTAAGGCTCTGGAAGGCTGGTTGCTTGGCAGCAAAGTGAATGATTTCAAGGGATTGTACAGTTTGATTATGAGGGAGCAGATCCTTAATAATTGCCAAAAGCAGTTATTGCATCAGTACCTGGTTGACTCTGATCTGACTTCTCCCCAAGAATTGGAAAAGAAGGCAGATAAGTGGGTCAGAACCAGGGTGAAGCAGAAAAACCAGAACAATGGTGGTGACCAAAAGAAGCAAGATGCTAAAACTCCAGATAAGGGTGGGGACAAGGGTAAAGATCAAAAGTCTTCATCAGGGCCCCAAAAACCTGCATCTGGGGGGGAGTCACAATTTAACAAAGGTAAAGGCAAAAAGAAACCTTGGTGTTACTTGTGTGAGGTAAAGACCCATTGGACAAGAGATTCTGATTGTCCAAAAGCCAAGGAAAATCCTCCTATTACCACTGCCCCTAAGACAACTGTGTTCCCTAGCACTAGTACAGGTGGTGGTACAGGGAACAAGGGTTTAGTAGGGTTAACCTTGGGCTCTGAGATGGGTTCTGGCCTAGTCAGAACTCCTGTTCAGGCTGCACTTGCCTGTGATGCTGGCATGGATCTTGCCACCTTATTTGTCAGTCCCAGTAACCTGGGAAAATATAGACAACAGCCTTTGATCAATGGTAAGGAGGCCATGGCATACAGGGACACAGGTGCAAGTGTCACTATGGTGACAGAGAATCTTGTGGGCCCTGACCAAATCATACTTGGAGAAATGTACCAAGTGACCAATGCTAACAATGTCAGGACTGATCATTTCTTGGCAGCTGTTAATTTCAGCTGGGAAGGGGTAACTGGCCCTAAGAAAGTTGTGGTTAGCTCAGACCTTCGAGTGGAGTGTTTGTTGGGCAATGATTTGGATACTTCAGCCTGGGCATCACTGCAGATGTGTTTGCTGTGACCAGGTCACAGGCCAAGCTGGCTAACACTGAACAGGCCTTGGATCCTGGAACAATGGAGCAAGGACCTTCCAAGAGAACGAGCAGGAGGGGTAAGGCTGTGTCTTCCCCCCAGACTCAGTGTGAGGATCAATCTCTTGAGGGAGATGATCTCAGTCCCTGTGAAGGAACTGTCTCAGATGAACTGGAACCTGATCAGGGTGAGTTCTTGGGGACAGGGGGCCCTTCCAGGGCAGACTTGAGTTTGGAGCAGAAAACCTGCCCCTCTCTTGAACCCCTCAGACAGCAAGCTGCTGCTGAGGCTGCTAGTATTGTCAATGGATCCCACAGGATCTATTGGGATGAGGGACTCCTATACTCAGAGGGTAGAGATCCCAAGCCTGGTACCACCAGGAGGTTGGTCATACCTCTGAAGTTTAGGGGCTTCCTACTTACCTTGGCACATGACATTCCCTTAGCAGGACACCTAGGCCAAAGTAAGACTTGGGACAGGCTTGTCCCTCACTTTCAATGTCCTCACATGTCAGAAGACACAAAGGAGTTTTGTCGCTCCTGTACCACCTGTCAAACCAGTGGTAAGTCAGGTGGTACCACAAAGGCCCTCCTCATACCACTACCTGTGGTGGGGGTTCTCTTTGAGAGGGTGGGGATTGATATAATTGGTCCCATGAACCCTCCAACAGCATCTGGACACAGTTACATTCTAGTGGTGGTGGACCATGCCACTAGGTATCCAGAGGCCATACCCCTTGGAACCACCACAGCTCCTGTGGTGGCCAGGGCCCTCCTGGGAATTTTTTCCAGAGTGGGTTTCCCTAAGGAGGTCTTAACAGACAGAGATACAAACTTCATGTCCAGTTATATCACTGCAATGTGGAAGGAGTGTGGAGTGAACTACAAGTTCACCACACCCTATCACCCACAATGCAATGGGTTAGTTGAAAGGTTCAACAAAACCCTCAAGGGCATGATCATGGGCCTCCCAGAAAAGCGTAGGTGAAAATGGGATGTCCTGTTGCCCTGCCTTCTCTTTGCCTACAGAGAGGTCCCACAGAAGGGGGTTGGCTACAGCCCTTTTGAACTTCTGTTTTGGCGTCCAGTTAGGAGTCCCTTATGTTTGGTGAAGGAGGGATGGAAGTTACCTCTCAAACCTACTAAACAAGACATAGTGGACTATGTATTTGGTCTTCGTTCCAGGATGGCTGAGTACACGAAGAAGGCCAGTAAAAACCTTGAGGCAATCAAGAATTGTAAAAAGCTTGGCTCCACCTGGGATGATCACCTGGTCCACCTGAAGAATGTTTTGGAGGCTCTGCAGAGAGCAGGCCTCACTATCAAGGCTACTAAGTGCCAGATAGGGCAGAGCAAGGTTGTGTACCTGGGCCACCTTGTGGGTGGAGGCCAGGTTCAACCATTACCGAGCACAATCCAGACCATCATGGACTGGGTTGCTCCAACTACCCAGACTCAGGTCAGAGCTTTCTTGGGCCTAATTGGGTATTACAGGAGATTTATTAAAGGATATGGGTCTATAGTGACTCCCTTAAATGATCTCACAGCAAAAAGAATGCCCAAGAAAGTTCAGTGGACAGTTAGCTGTCAGAAGGCATTTGATGATCTCAAGCAGGCCATGTGCACTGCTCCTATTCTGCAAAGTCCTGACTACTCCAAACAATTTATTGTCCAAACAGATGCATCTGAGTTGGGGGTAGGGGCTGAGTTGTCACAACGTAATGCAGAGGGTCAGGATCAACCAGTAGCTTTTATCAGCAGAAGGTTGACCCCAGAGAGAAACGTTGGTCAGCTATAGAGAGGGAAGCCTTTGCTGTGGTCTGGGCCCTGAAGAAGCTGAGGGCATACCTGTTTGCCACTCACTTCATTGTTCAGACAGACCATAAGCCCCTCCTATGGCTAAAACAGATGAAGGGTGAAAACGTCAAACTTTTTGAGGTGGTCCATTTCCCTACAGGGGATAGACCTTACAGTGGAACATAGACCTGGGAGTAACCATGCCAATGCAGATGGACGCTCAAGATATTTCCACTTAGAAAATGAAGAATCAACTGGGCAAGGTAAGTCTCATCTCCTTATGTTGGGGGGGTTGTGTAGGAAAGTAGGATCTGCTTCTTATGGTTACCCCCAATTTTTGCTTCATGTTATACTGTCTTAGACTACTCTGACTGGGATCCTGCTAATCAGGATCCCAGTCTATCTGCTTTCTCCCCAAACTGTTATGTCATGTACTTAGGTACACTCCAGATTGGAGACTGGGGTACCCTTGTCAGTCCCTAGTATATGGTACCCATGTACCCAGGGCATAGGTACCCCAGAGGCCTCCCATGGGCTGAAGCATGTATTATGCCACCTATGAGAGGCCATGCAAAATGGATCTACAGGCCTGCCATTACAGCCTGTGTAAGTTGGTGCATGCACCACTTACTAAAGATATAGGTTTACTATATCTAAGGGTCACTACACTTAAAACCTATAAGTCACCCCTATAGCAGGCCTTAACAATCCTGAAGGCATGGTGCTCGGTTCTAAGTGAAAGGGTGCCATCGCATGAGCAGGACACCCCTGCAGCCTACGGAGTCCATTCTCCCGGGTTGTTAGTGCTAGAGCCATTACGACATACAGAGTGGCATTATTCGACCACGTGATGACCAACTCTAAAACGGCTGAAAGTAACCCTATTGTGTTTGGTGTCAAACATTGTGGAATTATACCCCCACACCGGTAACCAGTGTGGGAGGTATGATTCCACCCCTCGGAAACGAGCTTTGCGAGATCCCTGGTGTTCCTGGTACCAGCCTTCTAGTCCCGGGCAGCCCAAAAGGGTTGCTGCCGACCAGAGACACATTTCTGCCCTCCTGCTGCTGGGCCAAGCTCGAGCAGGGAAGGCAGAACAATAGGCATCCTGTCACAGGGAGGTGTGACCACCTCCCAGACAGGATTTAGTGAATTAGGCCTGGGTGGAGGCGCTTGCCAGCAACCGAAAGTCTGCATGAGGGGCACATAGTCCAGTTCAAACCAGTCCTGGGAGCTGTTGGCTCCTGCTCTGGCATGAAACTGGACAAAGGACATGGGAGTAACCTCCCCATTGTCCAGACCTTTCCCTGGGAGGGTCCCCTGAATCTTTCTAACCCTCTTCTGTGGGTACAAAAGGGCCTACCTGGCTGTAGGACCCTAGATTCGATATGGACAAGATTCTGATCAAGAAACCACTGATCTTCGACCGTCTGGACACTCTGGACTTCGCTGGACTTCGTTTGGGCCTGACTTTGCCCCCCTCTCCGTCCAAAGCATCGTCTGTGCCCGTGCACCATACAGGCTCCATGTAGGACCTGTGGCGCATCAAGGAAAACTGAAGATATCTCCCTTGGAGTGAAGGAGTCACTCCCCTGCAACCACAGGCACCACATCTCAACTGACTGGTCTGCTTCACCTGAGCTCCCACGGACTCAGAAGGCTCCAACAACACAGGAGGTGGGTTTCCAAGTCCCTCGAGGTCCAAGCTGCCCTCTTACCAAGTTTGAGGTCAGAATCCCTCGTGTGGGCTGCAATACCCGTACAGCTGTGCACTGCATACTTTTGCAAGTGCATATGCTTGTTGGCGTTTCCAAAACAAGTGCACATGGTTCCGAGTAGCCTCAACCTCTGGCACCATTTCCTACATAGAACTCTGGCCTCCTCACACTGAGTGCTCCGTGGGCTGCTGCTTTGTGAAACTGCTCAAGATCCCCTCGTGACTCCTGTGCCTCCAGCCTGTGGGTCCTCTTGAGGGTCAACACTGCTTTTCTTGGGCTCCTCTGATTGCTCCAGGCTCACCCTGATTTCCCTGTGTTTGGTGATCACCAGGACCTTGCTGGTCCGAACTATAACATTCCTTGACCTTCTGCAAGGGTTGCTGCTGCCAAGGCTTGTTGGTGCTCCTGCCGGACACCGACCCCTCAGCACTTGACATCCTTTGTGGGACAGCTCGCATCCGGCTCCTGGTTGTCCTCGATGTCTACTGGTCCCTGTAGCTGCAGAGTCAAGAACCCCCTCAACGCACCTGAAGCACCCTACATCGGTGGTCATTCGTCTACTGAGTCCCTGGTCACTCCTGAGTGTCCCAGACTCTGTCCCCTCTGCTTTCAGGTACTCTTCATCAAAAATTCACCTTTGGATTCGACGGACACTTTTCTTCCCAGCAGTTCGTCTTCTTCAAAGTCCTCCATAGAGATCAACGGTGGTTTCCGATGCCACTTCAGACCTATGCACCCGACTTGCCTGGGATAGGTAACTCTGGTACTATGGTATCCATGGGTGGGGTGGCTCTCCAATCTCCTAAGTTCCACGTGGTTTCTTCGAAGTCCACTTAGAAGGGTCCTTAAACTTTAAAACTGCAACCGCGACTTTCCCATAGAATTGCACAGCGCACGCGGTCGTGTTACCACACTGCACCCGTCCTCTGTGGGGTCCCTACGCTACGTACTCACCTTGGGTGGTTCCTTGGGGTCCCAGCGATTCTACATCCTCTAGACACTGTCTTGACTCGAGTTGTGGTTCTTATACCACTATTTTAGTATATGCTTTGGTCTCCCCCTGGAGCCCACTGTGTATTAGTGCTATTTACTATTGTTTCTGTGCTACAGTATTGTGTGCTTTGTGAGTATCTTCATGTAGAAGATAATGTGTCGTGCTTAAAGAGTGTTATATCAATAAATACATATTTTTATAACTACTGTGTGGTTCTCCTTTCATTTAACCAATACTATAAGGTTGCATTCTGGTAAAACAAGCTGCTTAACATTCCTTCAAGACTAAGCCTGAAGGCTGCTCTCCACAGCTACCACTTGGATAGCTTTCTAAGGTTATCTTTGACCTCTTAAATCACCATAAGGGTTGTTTGGACTGGTACAGGGTGTCCACTTTAATTAGTGGACAGCATATACCAGGCCAACTTCTCACACCCCAGAACACAACACTCCTGACCCTCACAGGAATCCCGGTTGCAGGACACACCCTTTCGCTCTCACACTTGTACTAGTCCACAATAAAATCTGACAGAGACACGAGAAATGTTTTAAATGTTTATTTTACCTATCAAGCTCTAGAATGCGGTATATGTTCCACAATAAGTAAGAAGATGCCCAACACAAATATGGTCAGCATTGTAAGTAGTCCATAAATCATAAAAACTGAGCTGTCATTATGTAAGACAGGGTAGCCTAACCTCCTCCCCTTCTACAGAAGCAAAATGATTATATATCAGAAGATCTCTAGGTGTTGGCAGCAGACCCCATACCTTAGCATGCACAGATGAAAGTTCTACATCTCAGGTGCTGTCACGATCTCTTCCCTGGAAAGATCCCTCTCCAAGAGTGCTGTTACTTATTCTGTGCATAGCTATATGATGAAGTACATGGTCCCAAACAACAGCTGCATCTGTGTGTTTTGTCTAGGTGCTAAGGCCTGACCAGAACAAAATAACAAGCGGCATTGTTGTTTGTCCTTGTCTACGGTGTGCAGACTTAATCCCAGGAAAGAACAGAATGCAAAAACAAGAGCAAATTCTGTGTGAAAGTACAGTGTGGCACAAAGCAAAATACGTTTGTATAGTAATGTGCGCAAAGCAAAGGACAGTCTGCAATGTGCTAATGCTAACATAAGGAAAATGACAATGGGCCTGCACAGGACATATGACAGAACATTCTTCAAGGTGAAGATCTATCGTGAGTGGGTGCAGGAGTGTCTCAGTGGATCTGTGAATTGTTTTGCAAGCTTCTCAGCGGGTTTGTGTGTGGTTTCATGAGTCTCTGAGTGGATCTGTGAGTGGGTGCATGAGTCCCTGAGTGGGTGCTTGGGTGACTAAGTAGATATTTGACTTGGTGCATGAGTCTCTGAGTGGGTCTGTGAGTGGGTTTGTCATTGTCTGAGTGGGTCTGTGAGTGGGTGCGTCAATGTCTGAGTGGGTCTGTGAATGGGTACATGAGTGTCTGGGTGGGTCTGTGAGTGGGTGCATCAGTCTTTGAGTGGTTTCTGAGTGGGTGTGTAAGTGTATCAGTGGGTCTCTGAGTAGCTACATGAGTGTGTGAGTGGGTCATTGAGTGGGTGCATGAGTTTCATAGTGGGTCTGTGAGTGGGTGCATGAGTTTCTGAGTGGGTTTATGAGTGGGTGCATGAGTGTCTGAGTAGATCTGTAAGTGGGTGCATAAGTCTCTGGGTGGGTCTGCGAGTGGGTGCATGAGTGTATGAGTGTGGATGTGTGCCAGAAAGTGCCTCTTTTGACATGGTTACCCCCCACCTTTTGCCTGATGCCTGATGTAATTTTGAACTGTATGTGCACTGGGTCTCAACTAACCAGGTCCCCAGTGCCATATCTCTTTCCTAAAATGGTACCAGAATTGGCACCACATCAGCCACCCCTGTTAGTACCCTGTACAGGGTACCCCTGGTACCTAGGGCATGGGTACTGAAGTGGGTCCTCTCGGGCTGCAGCACAAATTGTGCCACCCGAGGAGCCCCTCACCAAGGTCGTGCACACTGCCATCGCAGGCTGAGTGTCTTGGTGCAGAGAAAACTGAAGAGTCGACATGGCACACATCCCTGTGGTCCACGCCCACATACACTGCATGCGGTATAGGTAAGTCACCCCTACTGCAGGCCTTATAGTCCGAAGGCAGGGTGCCCTATAGCCTATGTGTGGACATATCTGCATGAGCAGATATGACCCTACAATATCTAAGTCTATTCTTAGATGCTGTAAATGCACAGGGATACCATAGAGAGTACATTTGCTGGATACTTGTCATTACAAGTTTTTTAGCTCCACAATGGCTTCACTGTACCCTAAGATGTTTGGTACCAAATATCTCACCTTAATAAATCCTCACTAATGCCATGATGGATTTATTAATAAATGCACACAGGAGACCCTTTTGGAGGGTCCCCTGAAAATCTACCAAGCACTGGTGTGGTCTCTGACTAGTCTTAGCCAGCCTGCCACCAACAGACATATTTCTGACCTCATGATGTGAGAGCCAGCGATCTCAGAGGCCAGGAACATAGCCTGCTCTGGGTGGAGGTGCTTCACACTTCCTCCAGGCCAGGATGGCCTTCCAGAGCGGGAGGCTTCAAAGGCGATGCTACCTTTGAAATGCAACCCATGGATCTCCAGATCATGGAAGATGCCAACCCCCCCTTTCCTGCTCCACATTTGGCGGGAGGACAGGCGGGTAAATTAGTTAAATTAGGAAGTGTGCCCACATTCAGCCAGCACCACCCCTAAGGTGGGCTAGGTGATGTGGATATGACTTTTCCAATTCCTCTATCTTGGGATGGCAGGGGTTAACCTATCAGTGCTAGGGTAGTGCCCCTTCCCACTGGAAGAGGTCACTTAGAGGATGTCAACACTCTAACAGTAGATAGCCCATTGGCTACTACCTGTTTTCCAATTTAGTGTTTAGGTGCCATCCCTGGACCTTGCAACTTATTTTCAATGGACAGAAGAGCAAAGAACAAAGAAGAGCTGCTGACCCAAGAATCGACAACCAGCTGCTGAAAATTGGCACCAAACCCTGCCCGCTGCTTTCAGGACTCAACCATCGTGGTCTGCTGTATCGTCCTGCAACTGTGAGGCCTCCAAGAACCTCAGAGTACCTCCATCTTTCAACAAGTTGCTGAGAACCTCCCTTGGAGTAGCAGAGCTACTTCCTTGCAGCCCCAGGCACTGAACCGCGAAGTCCGGTGTCCCCCCACCAAGTGAGAGGACATCAGGACCTACCAGATTCCAATCCAGACTCCAATGTCACAGGACGCAGACACCTGTCAAGCGACTTCGAGACCCCTGAGACCCGCTCTGTGTGTGGCCCAGCTGTCCTGTAATCGCCTCTGCAACCTGCCTGCCCCTGACTGCGAGGGCCGTCTTGATGCATGATGCTTGGCTGCCCTATTTGCTCTGCACCCAGCCCGCTTGGCCTGGGTAAGGACAAGCCAGCTGTGGTCCTGTGGTCCTGAGGCCCTTGTAACCTGCTTCCTCGAGTGGGACTCCCCGGACTTACCTTTAAGTCCAGCTGTGCAGTGTGTTTTCTGGTGGCCCACATCTTCGTAGCGTGCCTGCTACCAACAACCTCAGCACCCTGCTCCCGGCTGACCTGGCCTTGCTACTTACCTGAATCCAGAAGGTGAACCTTGAACACCCACAGTATGATTTTATATGCTTTTTCCTATATTATGCCATTGAGTTCTATTGTGCGTAATTGCGCACAACAGTGATTTCTTTTGCAAATATTCAAAATTCTTAACTTAAAAGGTACTCACCTTAGAACGAAGTTCTTGATCTGAAAAACGATGTAAAAATCAAGGTTATTTTCACAAATTGGTCTCTGATTTTTTTTGAGTGTGTGTCACATTTATTGCCTCGGTGAGTACAACGAATTCTTAGCACTACCCTCCGATAAGCCTAACTGCTCACCCACACTACCACAAATAGAGTATTAGTATTATCTACTTTAACCTCTGTATACCAATAAGGGATCCACTAGACTCTCTGCACAGTGCACTTTGTTTTAGTACACTATATAGAGAGCCAGCTTCCTACAGTGTGTGAGTGCATGACTCTCTAAGTGGGTGCGTGAGCTTCTCAGTGGGCTTGAGAGTAGGTGCAGGAGCCTCCGAGTGGGTCTGTGAGTAGGTGAAAGAGTGTCTGAGTGGGTGCATGATTGACTAAGTGCATCTGTGACTGGGTGCATGACTCTCTGAGTGGGTTGTGAGTTGGGGTGTCTTTGTTTGAGTGTGTCTCTGACTGGGTGTGTCATTGTCTGAGTGGGTCTGTGAGTGGGTGCATCAGTCTCTGAGTGGGTCTGTGAGTGGGTGCAGGAGTCTCTGAGTGGGTCTGTGAGTGGGTGCAGGAGTCTCTGAGTGGGTCTGTGAGTGGGTGCATGAGTATCAGAGTGGGTCTGTGAGTGAGTGCATAAGTCACTAAGTGGGTCTATGAGTGGATGCATGAGTCTGTGAGTTGGTCTATGAGTGAGTCCATGGGTCTCTGAGTGGGACTGTGAGTGGGTTTGTTAGTGATAGTGTGTGTCTGTGAGTGAGTGCATGAGTCTCTGAGTGAGTGCATGAGTGTCTCAGTGGGTCTGTGAATGGGTGTGCAAGTTTCTCAGCGGGTTTGTGAGTGGGTTACATGAGTCTCTGAGCGACCTGTGAGTGGGTGCATGAGTGAGTGGGTCTGTGAGTGGGTACCTGGGTGACTAAGTATAGAAGCCTAAATATTATCAAAGACAAAAGCCATCAGATCATGCAAAGAACTAAAGGGTTATTTAATGTGGCACAGGAGCAGTTGGCTGTCAACTAAATGCCCAAAAAGATATATATACAATCCAATCAGGAGACATTGATAGTGCATGATAAGCAAATACATAATGGTGACCCAAGTGCCTTAACTTGTGACAGTTGGGGATTTAAAAAATTGAGAAATACAGAACCAATCAGAGGTTTTTCATCTATAAATAGCATCTTATTGCTGAGCTAGCATGCTATGGAAAATCACCAGTGCTGTCTCTTGAGCAAGCCTTGCACCATGTTGCATTCCAAGCTTGTTGACCGTGAATGAAAAAATAGTTTATCAAGGGTCATCTATTCTATTGTACAGACCTCACTTTCATTGGGTATCATAGAACTGAGCAAAACAAAATGGATTCTATGCATAATAGAAAAACACAATTCCACATCCCACTCTCTGATACCCAATAACACCTTATACAAATTCCTTCATTGGAAGCATTTCTTCCTTGCTCCTTGCCTTGTGACTTCCACACTTTATGCACTTATTCCTCTACTACTTCTGAGCTATTGGAACACAATGAGGAGGACGCATTCTTGCAGCAGTTAGTAAGCAGTATGTTTAGGCAAGTAGGGTACACCTGTAGGAGCACACACAAGGCTACCAGTGCGACCACCCCTATTATTAGTGCTTCCAACAGCCATGCACACCAGCCTCCAAACCATGATCGATCCCACTACTCCCCACATATCACCTGTGTGTATTCTGGGCACCCCCTTCTGTACCTTTCCGATATTGCCTATTGCTCTATTGTCTGGTATGTAGGAACAGCAGGTCTGGTTTAGTATTTGGCATACCCCACCCTCTTGTTCCTTGGGAAGGGCCAAGTTGCTGGGTCTCTTCCCCCCGCTTCTCTTTTTTTGAATGTTATATCTGGCATATGGGGCTGTTCTATCCTAGTTAACAATTGTCATCGCTGTGCAGCACTATCTGTGGTGCAGTTTGGTCAGTCTATGGTATACACCTGACATATCGCTATCTATTATACCGAAACCTAGCCATTCATTAGCTACCTGCATGGTGTGACCTTTGGGAAGAAACATTTCATTCCCATCCTTCTCGAAATTCGTTACTCCTTTGGGACTATTTACGGGTCTATGTTTATGTCCGATATGCACTTATCCTAAAGCTATACCTAAGCTGGGAACTTTGTGACACCCTCCTTTTGATGGCCATTTCTTATCCGACAGGTAATGGAACTTTACAGCTGTAAATGGTTAAATGTGATGTACCCTGTTACTCTGAAAGTCATTAACTACTAAGCACTGTGTGCACAAATACTGGATGACATATTACATGTAACTTTGCATCATCATTTACTTTCTACACAATATAGTTTCTTTGCAGTCCAGGCAAGTTGTGCAATCCAAAGTCACTGTGTCACTGAATGTTCAAATTTTGAAGTAGACATTATCTCTTATGAACTCCGCAGGTACGATGAGCAGTACAGTAGCACAGATAACTGTTGGTACTTATAGTCATCATCATCAAAATACTTTATTCAAATTCATAATAAAAATCATAAAAGTACAATGCATTACATTAAAATCTTATGCACAATATAATAAAAACATTTCATAAAACTATGAATTTCTTTAAAAACAATAGCCAATACTAGTCAAGTACGAGTTATAATTTTCTTTCTTGCATAAAAAATAGCCCATAAAAAACTTGACGTACAGCAGCATATCTCCATATCGGGCAAAGATTGTAGATAAAGACAAGCAGCAAGTCATTTTGTGTAATTAAGCGATCTTAAAATTGGCAAAATGTAATGTTTTCTCAAAGTGATATATCATTTACAGAAAAGGACTACATGACTACATACAATGTGCCGTCAGAGAACCACAGGGACAGTTTATCAATTTTACCGACGAATCATTTATTTTAGGAAAACTGATTAAACAATGGTAATTGTCCACTCTTAAACAAGTAAGGATGAATCTAGAGCTTAAAGCAAATTTAAGATAAGGTTGAATTTCATAAGTAATTAAAATAGTTTGATTTTTTTTAATACACTAGGCTTTAAAATATCAATAGTCAGTCTGAGATTCTCAAAGGGGTCCATTCATTCATTTTTAAAGTCTTTCTTACTAATATCCTTCAAAGATTCAGGTTTCTCAAAATATTCAGGATACCCCAGATCACAGAAAAATCTTTAAATATGTAGCAGCCATGATATACGTAAAGGTGAACTCGCCTTAAGACAATCCATCGTAATGGCATGATTTAAACCAGTATAGTCTGATGTCCAAATTTTGTGCTATAAGAGGATGGGATGCAGCATTATCAAATCTGTGATGTACAGGATGCCCAGTTCTGCATGACATACATATACAGAGGAACTCTTTGGAATAGCAAAAGGTTCTTTAAAACATCATTTTCCACTATCTGCAATGCCCTACAGGTAACATGACCCCACACTCCCGCTCCATATAGAGCTACATTCACACATTTGGCTTTTTAAATCTTTGTCATTTCGTTTGGGGGGTTAGAGCTCAATCTTCTGGCAAAGTTTTGTAAGGCCATTGTTGCTTTCTTAAACTGTAACCTCCTGGTTGAAATAGCATAGTGCCATGAGCCTTTTTATCAAATAATATTTCCAGGTATGAAACGGAATTTGTAAAAAAACAATATTTGTTGTCCTTCTCCTGCATCTCATAATAAATGTTTTAGATTCGTTAACTAGTAGGCCCAGGTTCTGCGTGTAGTTAACACACTTAATGAGAAGGTTCTGCAGGGCCAGGGGAGTTCGAGCAATAAGAACGGCATCGTCCACATAGAGGAGGGACAGTATAGGGTGGTGTCTGATCTGTGGGAGATCTTTGCATTGGGTGACTAGCGTGTCCCCTAGACTGTTTATATATAGAGAAAAGAGGAAGGGTGCTAAGACTCAGCCCTGTCAAACCCCTCTCTCTATGTTAAAATATTTTGCACATTCTCCCATGGTGCCGTATATGACCTTTTCTCTACATCCCATATACATCTCTCTTAAGAAGTTTATAATCGATGCCTCCACTTCCAGTTCTCTCACAATTGTCCACAACTTTGCATGAATAACACAATCAAAAGCCGAAGACAAATCAACAAAAGCCAAAGACATATTCCCCTCTTTAATCATAGTGTGCTTTCCTATTAGCATGCTTAAATTCAATTCCTGCTCTATAGTCCCAATCCAGGGCGGAATCCGTATAGCAGGTCTGACAAAATGTCATTGGATTCCACCCAATACTGTAGCCTGTTCAGAATAATAAGAGCTGCAATTTTTGCTAAGGGATCAAGAAGGGACATTGGTCTATAACAAGCAGGATTAAGTCGATCTCCCTTTTAATACATTGGGATGATAGTAGATTCTGCCCATGAGGGTAGAAAGCCTATTTACAACATGCCCTCAGTATCTGTTTTAAGAGTGGTCCCCATAAAGGGGTTTTGGCCTTAAACAGATCCACTGGGATGGCGTCAGCACGAGTGTTTCCCACCCTTACTTGCATTTCTTACTCTGAATACTTCCTCAAAACTAAATAGCAGAGTAGTAGTAACCTGCGAAATGGCATTAGTGTCAATGTTGTAGGTATCATGGCCCATTTCTAACATTCTAGCAGGGATTGAATAGATGCCAGTGAAATGTTTTATCCACTCATCTTCCAAAATTGCGATTTCTATTCTTGGATGTTCCTCTGCTCTCAATGGTGGGGAGTTGATTACCCGCCAGAATGCATTACCATCTTTAATAGTGCTTGCCTCATGCAAGCCTTCCCAGGCTTTCTCTCTCAGGCATTTTTTCCTTTGGTTCAAGACCCTTTTGTAGTCAGTTCTGCATGTCTGAACCTCAGATTTACATCTGGGGGATTTATGTAATGCATCCTTTAATTTCTAATTGGCCTTAGAGTCAAACTCTCCCTTTCTTGCTTGTTTCTGGTTCTCCTTAATGACAAAGAGACTTTTGTGATTGCCAAGAAGGCCTTAATGCTCATGGGTTAATTCCCTCAACCAGACATGTCTCAAAGGCTTCTCTGTTGGAGCTAACTAATTGTTTTAGATACCCATCAGGGATGGCCTGTGACCAACGCAGCGTAAAGCCATTTAAAGTTGCCAGCTCTATGTCTTGAGCCAAAATAGTGTTTTGATTATGGACCAGTTGAAAATTGAAAATTGTGGCAAGGGAGTGTTGAATACTCTGGAGAAAATGATCACTTAGTGATATAGTTGAAGTTGCGAAATTGATGCACATAAAGCATAATTATTAGACATAATAAAATTGATAGTACTATGTGCATCTGTCCCATTAAAAGTACTTTTAAATGGAACATAGTGGACATAAATTTTGTTAGCAAACACCAAGTCATATTTATAAATCAGTTCGTTCAGATTGTCTCCATATGAATTGTGATCAAAATGTGATTGACAAGCATTTTCCAGATTAGTAAAACCACATACTTTTTCAGTTTTCAGACGACATATTACACAAGTGGGCATTAAAATCCACCCCCATAACAAATCAGGTTCTTACTATTATTCCTAAGAAGGCGCTCCAAATCGTCATCCAGTTTTTGTAAGATGACTGGCATTTCTGACATGCTGGCATTATTGTAGAAGTTAACCACTGCTAACCACCAAGGACTCGGAGCTACGCATATTATTATTTGATAATATGATTTATGAGACACCATGCTTATTTTTGTAGAAAGCACGCTGTTGGAAACATAGGTGCATAGCCCACCCTTTGATCTTCCATGATTTGAGGGGATCGAAGGAAAGTAATATGTTCTAAAGTCATTTATGTATATAGGATCCATAAGCCAAGTTTCTTGCAGGCAAAGGAGATGGAAACCAGTTACAAATTCTAACCAGTCTGCATTTTTTTATTTTACTCCGAAGACCTGCTATGTTCAAGAAGAAAAATGCAGTAGTATCTAAAGGGCGAGTGTCTAATTGGGTATTAGACGAAGCAGTGGGCATAATGTTATTATTTAATGGCAAAGTGGTAACAAGGGATGGGGATCGCAACTCATTCATCAGCAGTGTGGAGCAACCCATGTCAAACCTAACAAGGGTATGGTGACTCTGCATATAGTCATGTCTTGGGCAACAACCATTGTAGGCTGAAAGTGAAGTGCGCTGGAATGGATGTCCCAGCAACATCTCTCAGCCATAACTGCATTATGGTAAGGGCGATGAGGTCAGTGGCCCAGTCCTTGTTGGTGCTTCAGTGATTGGACACCTCCTTCATTTGTTGCCAAGATACAATGGAAAGTTAGTTTTCTTTGCTGGTGGTACCTCCTTTGTGCGGCATCAGAGGTTAACCAGCACTTAATGCACACCGGATACCTTTTGAAGAAACAGGGCCCGCTTGCACCCCCAGTCCTTTGGTGGTGTGCAGCATGAGCAGCCCTCTTTAGCTTCTACTTGCTGCTTGGGTGGAGCGGATGTTGTACCTGCATGGTTCCGCTGGGGCTGGTAGTGGTGCCATTAGTACTTGATGCTCTCATTCTTGTTCTGATGCTTTCTTGTTATATGCGCTGTAGGTCCAGGAGCCCAGCCCCTCGCATTTGACGGCTGTGGCAGTTGTCAGAAGGTCCGGAAGGACCTGGTAGGGGTCTTTTCACCTTGGCTGGAGGCAATGTAGTCAGGTGTGGGCTTTCATTCTTCAAACCACAAGTTCTTCCCTCAACGTCCTTTGCTGCTGGTGGGTTATATGTGCAATGTAATGTCTGTGTTGCACTAGCTCTCTAAGTTTTTTTGCTGTTTTTGTGTCACCATTCCCAGGGATGGTGTATTTTGGCTGGTGTCCACAAACTTTATTCCTTGCCTGCCTCCAGTTTATTGGCATGCTATCGTCTTGTATAAGTAGATCTGGGTTGCCGTAACTGCGCTACCACTCCTCCTGGAAATATTTCAGCTCAGGAGGGGCACGAGCACGGAGCAAGGAGACTTGTTGTTCACTCTCCCATCCTTCCTGGACATCACTATGCATTGTGTACTGCTGTTGGTCATAACCCTGGCGAAATATGTATGGTTAATTGCAAAGGCATCAGAAGCACTGGAATGTTTAAAATATGTCTCTTGTTCATTGCCAGGGCATCAGAAAGATGGAAGCAGATCCAACCGGCTGAGTTGATAAGCCGCTCATGAGGGCAGAAAATGTCAGTCCTTGATAAAACAACTGAGAGAAATTGAGAAAATCAGTTATATAACTCCCCCTTTGTGCACACCTGATCCACGTGTGTGGTCTACTCTACATTGAACACTTCCTGGCTATTTCCTGTGACTAGGTGTGAGAACAAAAGTTGTTCAGTATCATATATTACGGGCACTGATTAGCAATGTAAATCACAGTAGAACAATATTTGGTCCCTTAACCAGACATAGGGGCCGATTCCGATCTCGGTCGGAGGCGCACCCAATACCATTCGGTCGGGAAAAAAGCCATGCGAAAGCCTGTTTCCCGACCGATCCGTACAGCACACCCAACGAGTAAGTACGATGCGCACAACAGCACAGAATCCGGCCGAGCCGTACTCACCCAAACCAGGTCCTGTTCCCCGACCGAGGCGAATCCGGAAACGCTGAATCGAGTCGCACGGAAGGAAAAATGCAGCTCCGTCCGGCCGAACAAGTACGATGCGCTTTCCGTACGCGCCGAACCCGTCGCTACGCACGGCACGTCAAAGCATCCGGGAGAGGCGCACATAAGCTCCGATTCGCGCCACAACACGATCCACGGCTACGAGACGAACACGCCAGCGACGAGGACGACGCGAGGCGAGCGAGGACGACGCGAAGCAACGAGAAGGACGCGAAGCAACGAGAAGGACGAACGACACAAACCAACCATGAATCCCTTCGTCCCGATCATACCAATATTCTACATTTACTACCGGAACAGGCACGGACGCGTACGGCGCAGAAGGTAAGTCAGACACCAACCACAAAACACATACAACACGTACACGACACATCACACACACACAGAGGGATGCAGAATATACTTACACCAGCAACAGCAGCACCATAGGGGCGGGATGCCCATCACCAATGCCACATATGCACACAGGGGCCTGAATGCGCACTACCACCCTCACCCAGGGGGGCTGTATGCCTACCACCACCCTTAGCCAGGGGGCTGGATGCCTACCACTACTACCACCCTCACCCAGGGGGGCTGGATGCCTACCACTGCTACCACCCTCACCCAGGGGGCTGGATGCCTACCACTACTACCACCCTCACCCAGGGGGCTGGATGCCTACCACCACCCTTAGCCAGGGGGCTGGATGCCTACCACTACTACCACCCTCACCCAGGGGGGCTGGATGCCTACCACTACTACCACCCTCACCCAGGGGGGCTGGATGCCTACCACTACTACCACCCTCACCCAGGGGGCTGGATGCCTACCACTACCCTTAGCCAGGGGGGCTGGATGCCTACCACTACTACCACCCTCACCCAGGGGGGCTGGATGCCTACCACTACTACCACCCTCACCCAGGGGGGCTGGATGCCTACCACTACTACCACCCTCACCCAGGCGGGGCTGGATGCCTACCACCACCCTTAGCCAGGGGGGGCTGGATGCCTACCACTACTACCACCCTCACCCAGGGGGGCTGGATGCCTACCACTACTACCACCCTCACCCAGGGGGGCTGGATGCCTACCACCACCCTTAGCCAGGGGGCTGGATGCGTACCACTACTACCACCCTCACCCAGGGGGCTGGATGCCTACCACTACTACCACCCTCACCCAGGGGGCTGGATGCCTACCACTACTACCACCCTCACCCAGGGGGGCTGGATGCCTACCACTACTACCACCCTCACCCAGGGGGGCTGGATGCCTACCACCACCCTTAGCCAGGGGGGCTGGATGCCTACCACTACTATCACCCTCACCCAGGGGGCTGGATGCCTACCACTACTACCACCCTCACCCAGGGGGGCTGGATGCCTACCACTACTACCACCTTCACCCAGGGGGGCTGGATGCCTACCACCACCCTTAGCCAGGGGGGCTGGATGCCTACCACTACTACCACCCTCACCCAGGGGGCTGGATGCCTACCACTACTACCACCCTCACCCAGGGGGGCTGGACGCCTACCACTACTACCACCCTCACCCAGGGGGCTGGATGCCAACCACTACTACCACCCCCACTCATAGGATGGACAATGCATGACACAACCAGCACACCACAACCTAGGGAATGCAAGAAGAAGACATCCCCCCAACACCATGACAAGCATGTGTAGACTGTGTCAAATGCCTACAACACCGAACATGACTTTGAACATACAATGTGACCCCCTAGCACATGTGCCACACATATATGTGTGTGGCACCCACAATGCAAGCAGGCCATGACCATTGTGGCAATGGGGTCCAAACCCCCATCATCACAGTGACCAAAATGTAAGTGTGGGGTCCATAGCTGAAGCACATTTTGAACATTGTGGCAATGGGGTCTAAACCCCCATCACCACAGTGACCAAAAGGTAAGTGTGGGGTCCATAGCTGAAGCACATTTTGAACATTGTGGCAATGGGGTCCAAACCCCCATCACCACAGTGACCAAAAGGTAAGTGTGGGGTCCATAGCTGAAGCACATTTTGAACATTGTGGCAATGGGGTCCAAACCCCCATCATCACAGTGACCAAAAGGTAAGTGTTGACAAAGAAAGAGGTGCAACTGCCAAACTGCATGGATGATTCCTGGTCACAGAACAAAAAACACATCAGTGGCAAAGTAGTGTATGTGTCCCATTGCAACATAAATTGGGTGAGCCAAATACTGCAGTGCAAATAAGACATACCTTTGGCCATGTGCAGACAAACAACACCCATGGGGGCTGACACCGTCAACATTCATCAATGACACAATGACAGAAGTGACCATCAGAATGCAGACCCACATATTTGCACCAATGGGCACACAAATGCAGATACCCTGTGGAGACTGCAGATGTGAGGTGAACAGATACCATACCATGGCAGCAATGGGACACACAAACCATGATCATTGTGCTGACCGATGACCCAGGAGTCCCAGGGACAGCAGGGGAAACCCACAAAACTACATACAGCCAATGGCACACCCAAGATATGCCAATGCAGTGGTGCAGATGCACTAACACAAACAGGCAGACCCACACTGCACATCATACACAACAGGTGAGGGGGTGCCAGTGTCCCCAGGCAACCACACAACACATGAGGAGACCTGAATACCAATCATACAGATGTGCATACAGTGCCACACAAAGGTAACTCATGGATCCAAATCCCCTATGTGGGCAAGCAGGCATTGTCAGATGAGAGGGAGCACAAATCACACATGTCACACAGGCACGTAGGGACAGCAACTGACACAGCAAGACACAGACACACCACAGCACCACCCCCAGGGCCCACACAATGTGGTGACCCTGGGCTGCATTACAATCCCACTGTGATGACAAAGCTAAATGTGGTTCACACTGTGAACCACAGTCATGTGTCCTGAGCAACAAACTACCATCACACCTACACAAGCACAAATCAATCAGCATGGCCAGTAAGCCAAGGCCAACATGGAGGCAGGGGCCTAGCCGGGCAACAACTCTCATCTGCACACACTCAACACCACACCCCTCGACCTCCAACAATGTGCAGCAGTGAAGTACACATGCACTGGTGACATTGCACATGCACCCATGACTATTCCATGGTGGTGGGTGGGAACCAAGGTGCAGAAACACATCACACATGGCCACCCAACAAGACTCCTGAATGTCTGACACACTGCACACTACGCTGTACATGGACATGACGGCAATACCACACCAACCAATGGGATCCCATCCACAGTCACACACCAATGAAGAAGCCAAGGTCACCCACAAAGAACACACATAGACAACAAACAACATTGCAGCCCGGACCCTGAGGAGTGCCAGCAGTCACACACACAACGTGTCACAATCACTGAAAGATAACACAAACTGGAAATCACATGACAGGGGCAAACAACAAGTGCCAAGGGGAAACCTGACTGTGACCCATCTGCGTCTGCACACAAACTCAGCCCTGACAGCAAACACACCTATGGGTGACACCTTGATGACCAGTAATGTGCCATGCACCCACATCACAGAGAACCCAGGGAGAAGACTTGGGGGAACATAGGTCAACTCAGCTAGCATCACAAACAGGTACAACACTAGGGATCACAGCATGCACAGCTAAACGGAAGTGAACACACAGACATGCACATACAACACACACCTTGGGCGCAGGCAATGTCACAGGAGTACACACTGCCATGAGGGGACTCCACTCCTGTGTGAGGAAAGCTGTGCCATATGTTGCCTCAGTAGGGCCCCATCATGTCAGCTGAGCACTTGGTCACACAATCAACAATTAGCACCAAATGAGGGCTCCCGTAACATCAGCCTGGTCATGGAAGTGCCAACGGAATCATCAGCACAGATCCAACACACTTGTATAGCAATGTTGCACTGACAACACAGATGAGTCCTTCCCCATTGATGCCCAAACCTGCATGTCCAGTGGAGATGGCCACACGGTCAGGGAAGTAGACGAATTGAACAATGGCAGGCACAACAGATGTGCAGGGGTGGAAGCCACAGATGTGAAATAGCTAATCTAAGTAGGAAATCCCATTGCCAAATACTGAACACATGACACCCTCAGATGCTGCTATGGATGACATGGATACACCACAGGATAGGACACATTCCCCCTGGACCACATGGGTTCCTGCACAGTAACACTTCATTATCATGAGACCAAATATCGCCATCACTGCAGCAAGGGCATGGTTAGCATCATCAACAACATGTACATCAGAAGCATAAGCACTAGAGAAGAGAAAGTTGCTTTATTCAGCATATGTGTGGAATAAAAACAAAGTCCAGAAAAAACACAAAGGCCAATGGCCAGTCCATTGTAAAAGTCCAAACAGGGTGACAGTGGCAGATGTCAACCTACGCATGCCTGCACAAAACCAGGGACAATCCACTAGGAGGGGCAACCGGGGGTAGGCCAGGCACCGCAGGGACAGGATCAGGGCTCACCAGGAGGAAGCAGGGAAGGGGTGGTGGGTGCTGGAGAGCCACTGACAACTGCAGTGGAGGTGTCTGACATGGTGTGTGCCGGCACAACTGGGGGCATGACTCAGATGTTGTGGGTGCCGGCACGACTGCAGTGGACCCTGCAGATGGAGTGGACAGGTCCGCCACTGCAGTGCCCAAGTCAGACAGGGTGGTAGTGGACTCCACTGCAGTGCCTACCACCAGGGGAGGAGAATGGGGAACAGGCAAGGTGGGCTGGACAGAGGGGGAGGACACCCTCACCACATCAGTGGCACAGACAAGCGCAGCGGGGGGTGTGGTGCCGGGAGAGCAAGTGCCAGGGGAGAAGGCCGGATCCTCTTGGGGATGGTATATCTGTGGGTGGGGGAACCTGGGGCAGGGTGTGGTGGGGGCACCTGTGGAGTGGGGGCCTGAGGGATGGAGGAAGGAGACTTGGTGCTTGAGCTGCAGGGCGGCAGCGGGGTCTTGCTCTTACCACTCCGGGGGACTTGCGGGTGGGGGCCTCAGTCTGTCTGCGCCTGGGGGAGGGTGTCCGGGGGCGAGGGGCACTCTGCTCCATGTGGGGGCTTCCTCTTCCCCTGGATGCTGGAGCAGCTGGATCGGAGGGGAAGAGGCCGAGGTCACTGAGGAAGAGGCGCTGGGTCTTTGGGGTTGTAGGTGAGGCAAGGGAGGGTGTTTTGGAGGGAGAGGCAACTGAGGACTGCGCAGTGCCCGTGGATGCGTGTGTGTGTACCAGGGCCCCATCCCCTGTGAGTCTGGTTTCAGTCCCCTGACTGTGCGTGCATGTGCGTTTTGTTTGTGGCGTGTGTGTCTGTGTGCTGGACATGTGTGTGCTGGTGTGTGCCTGTGCCGGTGTGTGTGTGCTTGGGACGGGTAAGGTGCTGGGGAGTGTGGATGGAGCAGAGGCAGGAGGGGTGAGGGACTGTCTGAGGAGAGACACTGCTGCCGTCAGGGAGGAGTCCATGGACCTATTGCCCCTCTGTAGGTCAGACATGCCCGATGAGATGCCCTTCATGAACGACACCAGCTGAGTCAACAGAGCGGTGTGCGCATTGAGGACACTCAGCATGGCTGTCTGCCCTACATGGAGCTGGCGAAGGAGGTACACAGACTCCTCACTCAGGGCAGCAGGGGACACAGGGGCAGGGGGTGCGGTGCCTGGCCCAAAGGAGACACGCTCCCGAACATGGGAGCCTCCACGGACCTGGGGAATGGGAGCCGATGGGAGGGCGGTGGTGGTGCTGGTGGTGGCGGGGACAGCAACACTAGCTGGGGTGTGGTGGCTGCTGACACCCGCCTCCATAAGGGAGTCATCCTCCGAGTTGCTCTGGTCCTCAGCTGAGGTGGATGGTGCTGAGGACTCCTCGGTGTGGCTCCCTCGCCCTCCGTGCCACTGGGTCCCTCCGACCACTCCTCGGCTGCTGACCCAGTCTGGCTCTCTGGCTCCTCCTGGTCCGTGGAGCTGTCCCCTTCCGTGGCCGTGGATGTATCTGCAAACAATGGGGAAACAGACAGACATCAGTCACCTGCACCAAACGCACACACCACTGTGAGCACAGCACATCACAGAGCAAGCCCTGGCATCATTAGTTGTACATTGCTAAAAGTGCCCTAACTGAACAGGAGAAGCCAATTGTCAGTCTGATGCCAAGCATGGCACTCACATCCCACATGGCCTTGCACCCATCTGTCTGGTGTCTGTTGGATTGCAACACCCCAGTGTGGACACATGCACCAAGTACACAGTAGTTGGACAGTGCAGAGGACACGGTGTGGCATGTGGACATGCACACATCACAGCTCTTGCCACTGAGTCAGTACAGGTTTCCGGATGAAAGGGATGCCCAGAGTCAAATAGGAAATGCATGTGATGCATACCAGCGACAGACACCATGATGCACCCATGTCCTGATAGCCATCGCCACAATGGTGTGCATGTAGCACATGTCACTCCCCTGCAGGATCACCAATAAGTAGACACATGCCATGGCAGAGGCATGACTGCTAAGTCATACATCACTGTCTCAGTGATGTATGACTTGGCAGCCAGACAACAACACTATGCACTGTGTCACAATAGTAGGTCATGGGGAATGCAAGTCCTGGAGCTGCACAAGTGCACATGTACATCCCCCACACAACACATCATCTTAACCCTCATCTGTCCAGGTCATACCTATTGGACATATGGGAGACCTGTGACACTACCCTCTGAACCTGAGCCCCTCACAATCTGCTGTGAATGGGGAACAGCTGCCTGAACTTCACATTCGCATACCCCAGTCTGCACGGGCAGCTGATCAAACACCTATGTGACACACAAGTATCGTCTCCTATGGTCACATCTCCAGGGGCATGCTGAGCCCCTACCAAGAAACACCCCAGCAGTCCTGGCAACTAATCCACAGCACACTGACACAGAGGCAGACACCTGAGGGGTCAAATCACTGTGCACAATGTGTCAGCTGATACACGGGAGTGGGAGTACAGAGTGCATTGCATGGCCTGGAGTAGGCATGACTGTCCTGCTCCACATGAATGAGGGATGAGCCCTGGACAGTGGATAGCTGGCTATGTATGTGTGACACACATAATCTGCACACTCCTGGGGCCCAAACATTGTTCCCACCCGCTGCATGGGCGTGTGCCACATACCCCAGGCACATGTGGTGGCTCAGCTCAGCAAGTGGACCGCATATCAAAGCAACACGCAGATTACATGTCCGAACACAGGCGTAGTGTGAACAATGGACCCACCCATGATGCCCACAACAGAGTTAGGGAAACAGATGCTGTCCCCCACCTTTAGTGAAGCAAACTGCAAGGACACAGTCCCAAGTGACACAATTCCCTGAATGTAAGGGCCACACCTGGGTATCAGATGAGCAGTGGGCAGTGCACAATAGAGGGACATGGCTCCTGGACAACATGACTGCTGCACTGTGGCAGTTGAACCAGGCCAGAGGAGGGCACACAGCATGTAATACAGAGTTCACAGTGCAGTCTTTGACTCACCCCTCCTTGCTGCTGTCTGGCCTTCAGCTGCCCATCCAGGTCTGGAAACACCACCGCCAGGATCTAGAGCATGTGGGGGTCAGGGTCCGTGTTCCACCCCTCCTGCGAGGAGGCGACAGCTTCAGCTGGACCCGTGCAATCCTCCGGGTCCAGCCCCGAAGGTCCTGCCACCTCTTCTGGCAGTTGCGGATCCGGCGCTTGTAGAACCCCACGGACCGGACAGCCCAGACGATGTCCTTCCAGATCTCCTGCTTCCGATGGGCATTAACCTGTCAGGATGACAAAGTGAAAAGGCCATTACTACACATGCAACATATCCGTGCATGACACAGTTGTATATACATGTCTCAATCACAGGGGCACATGATGTACACAGGCAGTGCAAAGCTGCCCATGGACAGTTTGCCAGACGTCACTACATGGTATCATTGCATGGGAAGTAAAACCTTGTTCAAATGCACTGTCACTGCACCATACCTGTCCAGGGCATGTCACTACACACTATGGGGGGTGACAACTACTCAGTGAGCCTGCTAGCCAGTGGCGTGCAGACTTTCAGCCTTGCTAGTCAGACAATATGCACATTCAGAAAGGCAGTGCACAGAACACTCACCTGCTCCCCTGGTGTCCCATACAGCTTGCTGTACTGTGGAAGTAGGCTGTCCAGCAGGGCCTGGTTCTCCTCAAGGCTGAAGGCTGGGGCTCTCTCCACAGTACGTGCCATTGCAGGGTCCAGAGGGGCAGAGACAGCAGCAGTGCAGTGGCAGATGTCGTCCTGGAGCATGTAGTGCAGGCAAGTGAGCTCTCAGGGGAACAGCCAGCAATATATATGTGCTGGAGAGGCAGATACTGTCCCTTGTGTCCAAAGTGATAGGTCCAAGTCGTTTGCATCTTCTGAATCTGGCCAATCCATGGAATAGCAGCACCAAAACATGCCCACAGCATCCTTCAAATCTTCAACTTCATGACATACATGATTTTGCAACATTGTTGTGGGTGACCAACTGAATTTCCAGCAACCGACTCGTTCGAAATTCGAAAACGCGTCCGTTGCCAGGCAAGGCCATTGTCAATGGGTGCGCACCGATCGGTCCATTGCGGTACAACGCGTACAGGGGTACAACGCGTACCCGCACACATTGAATGCAATGGGCCGGCCGGGGGCACCGATCGGTCCATTGCAGTTCAACGCGTACAGGGGTACAACGCGTACAGGGTACAACGCGTACCCGCACACATTGAATGCAATGGGCCGGCCGGGGGCACCGATCGGTCCATTGCGGTACAACGCGTACAGGGGTGCAACGCGTACCCGCACACATTGAATGCAATGGGCCGGCCGGGGGCACCTATCGGTCCATTGCAGTTCAACACGTACAGGGGTACAACGCGTACAGGGGTACAACGCGTACCCGCACACATTGAATGCAATGGGCCGGCCGGGGGCACCGATCGGTCCATTGCAGTTCAACACGTACAGGGGTACAACGCGTACCTGCACACATTGAATGCAATGGGCCGGCCGGGGGCACCGATCGGTCCATTGCAGTACAACGCGTACAGGGGTACAACGCGTACCCGCACACATTGAAATCAATGGGCCGGCCGGGGGCACCGATCGGTCCATTGCTGTTCAACGCATCACTGTACATGTGACTGGCATATGTCAGCATGCCTGTCTCAGATGGACATATGCCAGCCACAGATAGCTCCCAGGGAGTGAGGCGCACACCTACATCACGACAGCCTGTCCAAACTTTATCATAAGGCATGTAAGGCTGCATTTCCTATTGTGTGTATGTTGGTGTACATGTTGTCCTGTGGGTGTCACCTGTGGGCAGCCACCCCCAGGCTGTGCACGTGTTCATGGGGACAGGATCCTGGGTGTTACGTGTACATGACCACTGTGATGTGCAACTGTTCATATCTGTGCATGTGCCATGGTCACATTTCACGGTGGTGTATGTGTATGTCATGTCACATACCCCGTGAGTCCCATGTGGGACGGTATGTTTGAGCCAAGGTGTCCCAGTGGCACAATAGTGATGGTCCTCCACAGTCTTTGTGCATGTAGTGTTTACAATGTCTCTGATTTCATGTGCACAATGGGAGACAGTCTCCACATCCACGTTGTGTGTGCATGGACTTTGATGTTGTGCGTGTGTGTGTCACAGACGTCCATGTCTGTCCTGCCGTGGCAAGTGGGACCACTACCTGTGGGGGTCATGGTTGTTTTGCTGTGGTGTATACATGATACTCCATGTAATGCCAGTGTCCATGTGGCAATACAGGGTCCCTGGGAATGTACCTGTCGTTGAGCTGTGATGCCTGGGGCACATCTGTCCTCACATGTCACTGTGGGGGGTGATTGTGACACGGCAGCAGGAGATGGGAACTGTGACACGGCCTCATGATATCCAATGGGCCAACCTGGGACTAATTGATGCCACCTGTTGGACCGTGTTGACAGATGTTGGCCATGTATGTACCATACATGTCCTTCCGGAACTGCACACTTCATGTAGTTGTGCCTCATAATGATGTATGTTGGGATATTGAGTGTGTTCAATGCCGCATATGTGGGTGACTGACAATCTTGCTTACTTCTCCTCTGCACTGCAGGGCTCCTGCTGTCCATCGACCATTCCCAGACCTGGCAACGATGGTGGAACGGGACAGCATCCGACGGTACCGCTTCACCAGGCAGCTGATTGAGGATTTGGCAGTGCAGTTGTCCCCACATTTGCAGCCTGGCCGGCCGTATCCTACAGCGCTGACCCCCAAGGTGAAGGTGATGGCAGCCCTACACTTCTTTGCCACCGGTACCTTCCAACATACTGTGGCGACTGCTGGTGGGATGTCACAGACCATGTTGAGCCGTGTGCTCTGCGATGTTTTGGCGGCAATGTTGCTATTCCTGAACCGGTACATCTATTTCCCTAGACTGCGACGACTCACTGACGTGAAGAGTGACTTTTATGCCCTGGGGAGGATGCCGCATGTCATTGGCTCCATTGATGGAACACATGTGGCTTTGGTACCACCACAGGCCCATGAGCAGGCCTACAGGAACCGCAAGCACTACCACTCGGTCAATGCACTGGTGGTGTGTCTTGCAGACATGACCATCACACACGTGTGTGCCCGTTTCCCTGGTTCAGCACACGATGCCTTTGTGATGAGGAGTAGTCGCATCCCCAGGATGATGGCACAGATGCAGAACCAGCGTGCCTGGCTTGTCGGTGTGTACTGACTTTGTGCCATTGTGTGTGATCTGATCTGTAGTATTCCGCCCACTTTTCCAAGTCAGCTAATGTGCACTTGTCTGTCCGTAGGTGACTCGGGATACCCCAACATGCCGTGGTTGCTGACACCCCTCAGGAACCCTGTGACACCAGCCCAGATGCGCTACAATGAGGCACATGGTCGGACCAGGAGAGTTATTGAGCGGACATTTGGTCTCCTGAAGAGCCGCTTCCGCTGCCTGGACAAGACCGGGGGGTCCCTCCCATATGCCCCTGCGAAAGTGTGCAAGATTATCATCGTCTGCTGCATGCTCCACAACCTGGCAGTGCGGAAGGAGTTGCCTCTCATCCAGGATGACAATGACCAACATCCGCCACCTGTGGAGGATCCTGGCCTGGACCACGATGCCAGTGATGATGATGATGATGATGATGAGGGTGATGTCCGCACACAGCTCATCACCAACTTCTTTAGCTGAATGTGAGTATCCTGAGGTGTCATGTCAATGATGTGAGTTGGCATGATATGTGTAGGTGGTGCTCTGGTGCTGTTGGAGTGTGTCCATGGGCTACTTGACTGGATGTGTGTTGCGATGTGTGCTTACAGGTGGGCTGTACTCCCCAACAGTGTTGACATGCTAACTTGGTTCTGGGTGGGTATCTTGTAACATGTATTGTGCATGAGTTTTGCTGTTCTGTCCTGTACTCCATTGCTTTTGACTGTGTGTCATTTCTGTCCTTCACAGGGTACTTTCAGATTCGTTTGGTCAACTGTGTCCACCGAGGACGTGATTGCACTTCCAGGCTGGTAGCTGTTGTGTCCCTACAGGTGATGTGCGCCACACCCATGGACTTCCTTCCGTCTACAGTTGTTGACTGTGTGCCCGCTGCCAGGTGGGATTACCTTGCATCTGTAGTGGTTACGACATGTTGCAACTGTGTAATAAACCTGTGCTTCACTTTGTGATGTGCGTTGTCTGTGGTCACACATTTGACTGCCATTTGCTTACTGCACCTGTGGGCTACTTGACTACAACTGGGAATGGGTGTGGTGTCTGTGCATTGCACCGTCTTCCCTGGCAACATCAGTGTAGGCAATGAGTCAGATGGCCTAGGTGTGTATGTGTTGTGTAGCCCTGGTGGTGTGTCTCCCTCATATGTGTCACGTTGCCTTTACTCACATGCCTGTGTTGTACTTGCTGTTGCAGTTCGCATACACAGTGTAATTTTGCAGTTCATCATCCCCATAACAGCACCCACGTTGGAATCACAACAGAGGCAAGTATGGTGTATTAGTGTGTTTATTGTGATACATTTGTGTGAATAGTGCATAGGATGGGTAGTGCTGTACATAAATCTTGCAATCAGAAGTTCCTAGGTGAATTGAAAGTCCTGGTAGACAGAATCCCCAGTATCGGGGCCACAGTTGTCTGACACATTGGTCCAACTTGTACTCCCCATGCAATGTGTGGGAGTAGTGTTGCCGTCAACAGGGTGAACAGTCTGTGCACAAAGGTGAACATCCAGAACAGGTTCAGGCTTCCTGGGAGTTGCGCTTGGCCATCGGCCTCTCACTTGCCCTTCTTCGGACGACCCCTCTTCTTGGGGGGGGCCCCTCAAGTACAGGCTGCTGCGGTGCAGGGGACTCTCCGCCAGAGTCATCCTCCCTCCCTGTGGCAGTTGCAGTTTGGGCAGCACCAGATGTTGTTGGCACACAGGGAGGTGTGGACTGGTTGCTGTTCATCTGGCGGAGGCATTGTAAAATGTCCCTGTGCACCGCCGTCATCTCATGCAGTGCATCCCACTTGGACTCCACGCGGGACATGTGTGAGTCCACGCGGGACATGTGTGACTCCACGTGGGACATGTGAGAGTCCAAGCGGGCATGATGGGCAGCCTGCTGCTGTTTCATGTCTCTGAGGAGCCCCACTACCTGGCTGAGGTCTCCGGGTGCTGGACTGGTATGCATCAGCTATGCGTACCAGTTGTGGGTCATCATGCACACCAGCAACCTCTGCAAGCAGCGACCTCTGTCTCCCACCCCTCCCACCACCCCTGCTGACATGTGCAGTGCGTGCAGTGGCACGCACAGATGACCCTGGTCCACCTTGGGGGTTGGTGGTGGTGGTGGTGTCCATGGCCCCAGGTTGGTCCAGGGTCCCTGTGCTGGTGTTGCTCCTTGTTCTGTCCATGTCGGCAGGGATGGTATTTGTGGTGACAGTCGTTGGAGGGGTGGGTGCAGGGGGTGCAGCTGGTGGTCCTGCTGGTGCTGCAGCTGGTGGTCCTGCTGGTGCTGCATGTAGACTTGCACCGGATGTGCCAGGTTGGTCTTCTTCGTCCGAGGAGGGCAGAGGCTGTACGACGCCAGTGAGCCCCGCATCCTCTTGAGCCTGGGACTGGGACTCCTCAGCGTCTGCTGCTGTGTCCCCATCATCACCTGTTTTTGGGAGACACACACAATGTATGTTATGTTTCTGCAGGCATCAATGGTTGACACACATGACAGTTGTGACTGTGCCTCTGGGTGTGGGCCTGTACATTGCATTGTCCTAAGTCGTCACAGTCAGGGGTTGATATTGGTGTGGCACATTGTCCTGCATTATTTGGGCATTTCTATGTATTTATTGGGGTGTGAACATGGTCTGCATTGGTTGTGTTTGGTTGACAGCCGGCCCTCCTTCCCACCCACCCAGCCAGTCAGTTATCCCACCATGGACTGTGCTTGCATTGCAGGGAGTGGAAGTTGTCTCTCAGGATGTCAGTCAGTGGTGTCCTGCTGTTTGTTGGTGCACAGTTGCCAGCAGGGCCTTGTGCTCCCCACAGCAGTAGCCAGTGTCAGCCATCTTGTGAGTCCTTCTCCACTCCCTGTGATGTGAGCATGGTTCAGGGTGGTGTTGATGGGACAGTTGTGGGGGTGACCAATATCAGTGACTACGACTCCCATCATGCTATTGCCTCCACCCCCTTCCCAGCATGCCCATGCTTCCTTCCTTTTGACTCTGCTTCCCTGTGGGGTGGGCTGGCTGTGCTGACAGGATGGCTGGGAGTGTTGTCCTGGCAGTTGTTTGGCTAAAAGTCCCAAGAGTGTCCCTGTGCTTCACACAACATAACCCAGGGTGGTGGTTCTTTGTGGGATCTTGTGTTAGGATGGGGGCATTGCATTCTACCAGGTGGGTTCTGTGGAGTTTGTGTTGGGGGGTGTGTGAGGGGAGGTGCTTGTGACTATGGTCAGTGCTGCAAGTCCTCCTTCCCACCCACCCAGCCAGCCAGTTATCCCACCATAGAACGTGCTTGCATTGCAGGGAGTGGAAGTTGTCTCTCAGGATGTCAGTCAGTGGTGTCCTGCTGTTTGTTGGTGCACAGTTGCTAGCAGGGCCTTGTGCTCCCCACAGCAGTAGCCAGTGTCAGCCATCTTGTGAGTCCTTCTCCACTCCCTGTGATGTGAGCATGGTTCAGGGTGGTGTTGATGGGACAGTTGTGGGGGTGACCAATATCAGTGACTGCCACTCCCATCATGCTATTGCCTCCACCCCACTTGCCAGCATTCCCAAACTTACTTGCTTTTGTGGGGAGTTCAGTATGTGTGGGTGTGTGTGCAATGGCAAGATGGCTGACAGTGGTGTCCTGCTGTTGGTTGGTGTGCAGTTCCCAGCATGCCCTTGTGCTCCCCACGACACAGCAACAGTGTCAGACATCTTTGATGGGCCTTTCCACTCTCTGTGGGATGTGCATGCGTGAGTGTGAGCTTGCTGGGCCATGTGGTGGGGGATGTAGAGCTGTGACTACGACTCCCATCATGCTATTGCCTCCACCCCCTTCCCAGCATGCCCATGCTTCCTTCCTTTTGACTCTGCTTCCCTGTGGGGTGGGCTGGCTGTGCTGACAGGATGGCTGGGAGTGTTGTCCTGGCAGTTGTTTGGCTAAAAGTCCCAAGAGTGTCCCTGTGCTTCACACAACATAACCCAGGGTGGTGGTTCTTTGTGGGATCTTGTGTTAGGATGGGGGGCATTGCATTCTACCAGGTGGGTTCTGTGGAGTTTGTGTTGGGGGTGTGTGAGGGGAGGTGCTTGTGACTATGGTCAGTGCTGCAAGTCCTCCTTCCCACCCACCCAGCCAGCCAGTTATCCCACCATAGAACGTGCTTGCATTGCAGGGAGTGGAAGTTGTCTCTCAGGATGTCAGTCAGTGGTGTCCTGCTGTTTGTTGGTGCACAGTTGCTAGCAGGGCCTTGTGCTCCCCACAGCAGTAGCCAGTGTCAGCCATCTTGTGAGTCCTTCTCCACTCCCTGTGATGTGAGCATGGTTCAGGGTGGTGTTGATGGGACAGTTGTGGGGGTGACCAATATCAGTGACTGCCACTCCCATCATGCTATTGCCTCCACCCCACTTGCCAGCATTCCCAAACGTACTTGCTTTTGTGGGGAGTTCAGTATGTGTGGGTGTGTGTGCAATGGCAAGATGGCTGACAGTGGTGTCCTGCTGTTGGTTGGTGTGCAGTTCCCAGCATGCCCTTGTGCTCCCCACGACACAGCAACAGTGTCAGACATCTTTGTTGGGCCTTTCCACTCTCTGTGGGATGTGCATGCGTGAGTGTGAGCTTGCTGGGCCATGTGGTGGGGGATGTAGAGCTGTGACTACGACTCCCATCATGCTATTGCCTCCACCCCCCTTTCCAGCATGCCCATGCTTCCTTCCTTTTGACTCTGCTTCCCTGTGGGGTGGGCTGGCTGTGCTGACAGGATGGCTGGGAGTGTTGTCCTGGCAGTTGTTTGGCTAAAAGTCCCAAGAGTGTCCCTGTGCTTCACACAACATAACCCAGGGTGGTGGTTCTTTGTGGGATCTTGTGTTAGGATGGGGGCATTGCATTCTACCAGGTGGGTTCTGTGAAGTTTGTGTTGGGGGGTGTGTGAGGGGAGGTGCTTGTGACTATGGTCAGTGCTGCAAGTCCTCCTTCCCACCCAGCCAGCCAGATATCCCACCATGGAACGTGCTTGCATTGCAGGGAGTGGAAGTTGTCTCTCAGGATGTCAGTCAGTGGTGTCCTGCTGTTTGTTGGTGCACAGTTGCCAGCAGGGCCTTGTGCTCCCCACAGCAGTTGCCAGTGTCAGCCATCTTGTGAGTCCTTCTCCACTCCCTGTGATGTGCGCATGGTTCATGGTGGTGTTGATGGAACAGTTGTGGGGGGGGCAATATGTGTGACTGCGACTCCTATGAAGCTATTGGCTACACTGACTTGGCCAGCATTCACAGAATTCCTTCCTTTGAGTGGTCTTCACTGTGTGTTGGTGTTGTTGTGGTGGCTACATGTCTGGATGTGTTTGTTAGTTCTATTTGTGCCACTGCCTAGCTGTAGTTGTAGTTGTGTTTGTACATGTGATGGCACAGTTGGATGTGACTTTTTGATGGCATGTGTTGTGTTTATCTGACTGACATACACATTTTGGGATGAATCTGTTCTGGTTGCTGTGTAATTGCTATGAGTGCATGGTTTGACTCTCCCCTTGACAGTGATGTGTGTGTGTTTTGTGGCAGTATATTGTGTACATTTGTTGTGTACTCACCAGGCTCTGGGATGTTCTCTAGTCCATATACGCTCACTGGCGGAAGGATGGCCCGCACCTTCTCCTCCCAGGACCTGAGGTATATTGGCTTGGCAGGAGGGCCACTGCTGGTGTATTGGCTGTTGATGTAGTCTTTCTTGAGCAGGTCCCGTACCCTCCTGCGCACGTCATACCACCTGTTCTGGATGTCGCTCTTTGTGCGCCGACATGGTGATAGTGCGTTCACCCTGTTGATGATCCTCTCCCACATCTTGGTTTTCTGGGAGATGGGGGTCTGTTGGACCAGTGTGCCAAACAGCTGTGGCTCTACCCTGAGGATCTTGTCTACCATGACTTCCAATTCACAATCTAGGAACTTGTGATTCTTCTTGGGGGGCATGGTGATGGGTGATGATGGTGAGTGATGTGTGTGTTGGTGTGCAGGTGAGGGTGTGTGAGTGTGTGTTTTGCTGGGTGTATGTGAGGTAGGTATTTGTTGGTGTGCTGATGGTGTGTGGCTTGTGTGAGGGATGAGCTGTGGGTGTGTGGTTGCTTTCTCTTGGGTGCTGGCAGTGGAATGGCATTTGCAAAGGATCATGGTTGTGATTTGTGTCCTTTATATGGGTGGAGTTGTGGGTGTGTCTTTGTTCTCTGTCCCCACCCCACCCAGTATTTATTGGCTTAGTAATTGCTTGTTTGGCCTTTTTTTGTGTGATTTTTCCTTTGTACTGTCTGTGCATGTTGGAAACGTTCTTGTGACCGAGTCGGACCCTGCATTTGTCTCGTACGGTATTCTCCGTTTCGTTCACGCTGTGTTTGTGCAGTTTTCTATGCTGCGTACGTGTCGGTCGCGGTGTTTTGTGTTGCTTCGGCTCGGTTTTGTATGCGTGTCGGTCGTACGGCTTGGCCTCCGTCCGACTCGCTCGTGGTTTTCGCGCCTTGCATCGTACTTTGCGGTTTGGAGTTCGCGTGTACGTTTCGGTCGGATTTGTTCCGGGTGCGTGTCGGTCGGTTGGATTCGCGTGTTTTTCCGACCGGATTGCTGTTTTCCGTGCAGCTCGGTCGTTCGACTTGGGTTCGGTACGTGTCGGTCGGATTTTGCACGCATTGCATCGTACTTGGCGTGTCGGGCGCCACAGGTACGTGTCGGTCGGTATAATTTCCGGATCCGAGTCGGTCGGTGCTTTTTCCGGCCCGAATCGGAATCGACCCCATAATAGGGTGGAAACATTACCAAGGGCAAAATGCATCAAAATTATTTTCAAATCAGGAAAGCGAATGCAGGTGTATGATGGGAGCACTCTCTCTCCCCTGTTCAGCTCAGCTCCGAAAAACTTTATTTCGATCATTTTAGATCAAAAAGTACTACACAGAACACAACACATACAATCATAAAATAGCACGACATAACTCTTTAGACAAGATGAAATTAAGTATATAAAACGAAAAACTTTAAATACTCATTTGTTAGTCAATATCCATATCAACATATATAAAAAGAATTTCACTTAAAAGAGTCCATGAGAATTAATCATTAAAACACTTTCAAAAGAGCAGCAAGTAAAAAATAAAATTATTTTTATTAATGTTAAAACACATTATTAGCAGCATTGCATCCAAGTTGTAAAATAGGGGGAAAAGATACCCAGGAAGAGTTAGCTTTTACAAACTATCAGGTGCACATTTCATGCATCTAGTCCACATTGCCATAAAAATGTAGCCATGCAGAATACCACTATCTGGCTTGAGTCTGTCTGCAGTATTCTAAACGCCTCGTGGTGTTTCCTAGTTCCCAGTTTTCTGCAAAGAGGGGCAATCCATTTGGCTCGAGATTGTTTATAAAAGGGACAAAAAATAAAACATGCTTGAGTGACTCAGGCCCTCCTTGACAGCAGGTACAAGACTCATCAACCATATCCATTTCTTTGTGCCATTTCCTTTTTGAACTTATTTACAGGTAGACATCCATACCTGAACTGAAGGTATAATTTCCTCACTATTGGAGGAACAATTTCATTAATGGTATTCTCATACAACGGATCAAATTTAAAATAAATAAAAGCAGCAGACAATGAGCCTTTACAGTTTTGAATGCTGTCCACTGCAACACTTCCCGGTAAACAGCTTTGATACATACTAGACTTATGGATTAAGCCCAAGGAATACGGAAAGCCCCAATATGTGTCAAGACTCTCCCCTGTTCATAACTGCATCATTTTTGGAAGGACATAACATTTTATAACATAGCATCACTGGATGAATAGAAATAATATTCCTCTGACAACCTCTTGATGCAAGAGTTATAACATAAACTTCCCTAATTATACTGCAAAAGATGGTGAAGGAAGGAACCTGAAATATAATTGTCATCAATTTGCAAAACCCAAATCATCTATCAGTGCGTAGGTAATCTTAAAAACATTGTCTCACCACTGTTCTTTTAAATCATCAGTTTCAAAATCAAGGGAGGACATAAAACGTCATACTATATTGGCCCCCAACCACAAGGCAGATATAAGAATCCCCCTCATAGCAACACATTCATCTAAGGAAAATAAAATTCTTATAGTGGGCGTATTGTGTAACTCCCTCCCACCATACCTGGAAAATATTCGCAACCTCAATCAAACTCTTTACTACACTGAGAATGGGGAAAAATCCTATCAAATCAGGGACATATGAAAGGTGTCAGCATCTCTTTGAAAACAACTTTCATGTTCAATGTTAAATGTCTCAACTGTAAGCTTAGTACCCACAGTCACGCTCAGCTTGCAATTTTGTACCTTAAAAGCATTTTAATTCTGTAAAACATATCGATAGCAAGGACAGTTATTCATTTTATACTGTATTCTCACATGTTAATACACTTTATTTAAACTAAACCACCATCCATCACCTTTATAGACGTAACACTAACACACATTGTTCGCACTCCCTAGTCCCTGGCAAATGCACTGCCTCAAAGAGTTTTATAGCGCACCCCCCTTACAATCTAGACCTATGGAGCACCATCATCACTATCATACATTCTAGGCACATGCACACACATGTATCTGTAAAACACCCAAAATATAAATTTTCAAATGAACCTGAACTATTCTCTATCACTTCATAAATCATTTCCACAATCACTTTTCCTCTGAATCCTTTTAAACCCCGGTGTTCTCTTATCCAAAGTCCATGCTTCCACAAGACTGTCTTCTACTTTAACCAATAATTCCACATTCCACTCACTCTATCCTGTTTCACATACACATTCAACCATCCACATCGTTGTTAACACATTTCCAGCCTCTTATTTTCTAGGGGAGAAAACAATAGTGAATTAATAAAGAACTTTCAGTATTGCCTGCAGTGAACTGTATCCCAATCATAAGAGGTGCACAACGTCCCCCTCTCATCCTCTGGACAAGATCCATCTGCGAAGAATTCTCCATCGGCACCAGACAGTGGCTTATCACTTAAATGTTGCTGTACCTTAATGCGTCTGTTAGTGGCGAGCACACAAGCATCATTGGGCAAAAGGCAGGCACAGCTCAGGGTGACGCATCTTTAATGGCCATGTGCGGTTGCCAACATAGTCAGCACCCCTAGTTAGGAACCCCTTAATACGCTGTAGAGCAGGCAAAAATTATTGGTGGCATACCCATTCGTGTATTAGGGTGTGGAATGCTATGTCATAAATGCCAGACCACGGCATGGTGGCTGAAAGGTGTATGTATCTAGGGTCAGGCTAGGTTCGGGCAGCGGTGATGCTGGTGGTGCTTCATGTAGGGGTATGATCCAGACTCCTTTTGGTTAACTGTTTGCAATTGGGTATTATTATTTGTGCTACCCCTATCGGAGTCACAGAGCACACAAGTTCCCTCTGTTAGCTTTGTCTCTTGCATGGTAAATGGTAAATGTGGAACCTTGAAGCTAATATTAGAAAATCCAATTTTTCAACCTGGGGCAAGGGAGGGAATGTTTCGTCAGTGGGCAAGGTCTAGACGTGCTACTTATAAGGGCAGCATACCTGGTACCTCTTCCCTTAAAAACTAGCCTACACCAGACCCTGTGCTGCATGTATGTGGTCTATCATGCATTCCTGCGGGTTAACCTACTAGTAATTACCCCTACTAGATAAGTTATTAGCGAAGTGAAATACGATCCGTCACTCTTCAAAACAATAAATATCACCTCTGTGTTGTTTGGGACTCTGGGAGGTAGATGGCAGGGGTGAGGGACCTTGACATGCCATCCCCCTGGGCCCCTAGTCCATACTCTTTGTGTCACCCCTTGCACTGAAGGGGGTATCAGCTGACGGATCACTGACAGAATATCGACAACACTAATATCGACCTACAGAAATATTGTGACATAAATATCGTTGTCAAAAATATTGACCTCCTATCTTCATAATGGTAAGTACAAAAATATCGGAAAAAAATATCGTTGTTAAAAATATCGAAGTACAAAATATCGTTTTTTATATGTATTATAAATAATGTAAAATAAATTAAATAATGCATTTTACTTAAAAAAATATTTAGATTTATTTGTAAATTTTAACAATTATAAGTAATAAATGTAATTTAAAAATAAATGAAACATACATATATATATTATAATACATATATATATATATATTTACTTAAAAATAATTAATAAATGATCATTTTATTTAATTATACAATGTTAGAAATATATTAAAAAATAAAGATAAATATATATATATATATACATACACCTGTAACATAATAAAAAAATATATATAATATAAATTAAAATATTAAAATATGAAATATTTTTTAAACCTACATTTTAAACTACATTTAGTGCAACAGTAGGGAAAGTGTTGGATAGCGGAGGGTAAAAAATTACTATTCACACTCCAGCGAGTGCAACAGTAGGGAAAGTGTTGGATAGCGGAGGGGAATAATTTACTATTCCTACTCCAGCGAGTGCAACAGTAGGGAAAGTGTTGGATAGTGGAGGGGAATAATTTACTATTCCCACTCCAATGAGTGCAACAGTAGAGAAAGTGTTGGATAGCAGAGCGTAAAAAATTACTATTCCCACTCCAGCGAGTGCAACAGTAGGGAAAGTGTTGGATAGCGGAGGGGAATAATTTACTATTCCCACTCCAGCGAGTGCAACAGTAGGGAAAGTGTTGGATAGCGGAGGGGAATAATTTACTATTCCCACTCCAGCGATTGCAACAATAGGGAAAGTGTTGGATAGCGGAGGGGAATAATTTACTATTCCCGCTCTAATGAGTGCAACAGTAGGGAAACTGTTGGATATCGGAGGGTAAAAAATTACTATTCCCACTCCAGCGAGTACAACAGTAGGGAAAGTGTTGGATAGCCGAGGGGAATAATTTACTATTCCCACTCCAGCGAGTGCAACAGTAGGGAAAGTGTTGGATAGCGGAGGGGAATAATTTACTATTCCCACTCCAATGAGTGCAACAGTAGGGAAAGTGTTGGATAGCAGAGGGTAAAAAATTACTATTCCCACTCCAGCGAGTGCAACAGTAGGGAAAGTGTTGGAAAGCAGAGGGGAATAATTTACTATTCCCACTCCAGCGAGTGCAACTGTAGGGAAAGTGTTGGATAGCGGAGGGGAATAATTTACTATTCCCACTCCAATGAGTGCAACAGTAGGAAAAGTGTTGGATAGCGGAGGGGTAAAAATTACTATTCCCACTCCAGCGAGTGTAACAGTAGGGAAAGTGTTGGATAACGGAGGGAAATTATTTACTATTCCCACTCCAGCAAGTGCAACAGTAGGGAAAGTGTTGGATAGCGGAGGGATACAAATTACTATTCCCACTCCAGCAAGTGCAACAGTAGGGAAAGTGTTGGATAGCGGAGGGGAATAATTTACTATTCCCACTCCAGCAAGTGCAACAGTAGGGAAAGTGTTGGATAGCGGAGGGGTAAAAATGACTATTCCCACTCCAGCGAGTGCAACAGTAGGGAAAGTGTTGGATAGTGTAGGGGTATAAATTACTATTCCCACTCCTGCGAATGCAACAGTAGGGAAAGTGTTGGATAGCGGAGGGGTAAAAATTACTATTCCCACAGAACAAAATTCAAATTTAAAAACAAACAAAATATCAACTACAATACAAAATATAATAAAAAACCCAAAAACAAAACATATATAAAAATATAAAAATTAACAAAACATACAAAAATATTTTAATGTAGCAAAAATCTAAAATTGACATAAAAATATTATTTTTTTAAATTTAACAAACAACTTACAAACAAATACATATTTTGTAATAGAAATTTATCTTAATCAAAAAATGTAAAATTACATAAATGTAATATTTATTTTCCTACCCTATAACACCACACAATTTACAACACACATCTAAATTAAACAAAAAAGTGTACCTCTATAATTAACACAATTAATTATGAATTTAACAAATATTAATATTTATAAAACACATTTAAAAATGTAAAAATTAATGTACAAACCAAACGTTACAGCTATTGAACCTAAATCCCTAAACAAAACAAAAACAAAACAATTACCAAAAATATTGATCAATTAATAAATGAATATCAATGATCAAGTAATGATTAATTAATTTAAACTAAATTACTTTCCACCCTCTACCCCAATAAACACCAAAACACACACCTAAAAATATTTACAATTTCCATAACTAATTTTACATTAATAAATTAATATCAATTAACAACAAATCATTAATTAATTTAAAAAAATTACTTCCCACCATTTACCACTATAAACCCCACAAATCACACATCAAAATTATTACACAATTGGCATATTTAAATTTTAATTAATTAATTAGCATTAATTAACAAATAATTAATTAATTATAAATAAATTACCTCCCACCATATTCCCCTATAAATGCCACCACCAATTTCGTAAAACATGACACAATTAACATAATTAATTAACAATTAATTAATTAATTAATAACAATTAACACGCAAAACATAAATAATTATTAATAAATTAATTCACACAATTAACACTATAAAATAAATTAATTAAATATTGTATTAAAAATATTAATACATGTATTAAAATTAAATTACTTCCCACCCTACTCCCCTATCAACCCACCACCCGCTCCTAAAAAAATAACACAATTAACGTAATTACCAATTAATTAATAATAATTAACAACCAATTAATAATAAATTAATTCCCACAATTAACAATATAAAATATAAAATAAAGAAATAATTAATAAAAAAAGATTAATAAATTAATTATAATTAAATTACTTCCCACCCTATTCCCTATAAATCCACAACCCGCTCCTAAAAAATGACACAATTAACATATTTACCAATTAATTAATCAATAAAAATTAACAGCCAAATATTAATTAATTAATTATAAATTAATTCCCACAATTAACACTATAAAATCAAAAATAAATAAATACTAATAAATAAAAATTAATATTCAATTTATTATAATTAAATTACTTCCCACCTTATTCCCCTATAAATACACAACCTGCTACGGAACTAAAACGCAAAATTTAATTAAAATAAAATTAATAACTTCTAAAAGTTTAACACATATATTAAAAAACAAATGCAATACTTAGACAAAAAAATAGAGCACATACATTTAAAATACATACTAAAATACATAACACTAACTAAAAAACGATATTTTTACAACTATACTTTTGCAAACGATATTAATTACTTCGATATTTTAGAAAACGATATTTCTTACCTGAAAGTCGATATTCTTGACCACGATATTCTTGCAGTCGATATTTATGTATCTCGATATTTTGCACTCGATATTAGTGCAAGTCGACATTTCCAACTCGATATTCTGACTCTTTACCTCAGCTGACAACAAGCACAACTTAAAACATAGATAGGCACATATGAAAAAACACACCTCCTCTTCCACGGTCTTGTACCTAAGAATTTACATGGGGAGAAACAAAACACTTTGGCGCCAGATTTTTTATTAAAATACAGATATTTATACATCCCTGCATCCAGGGCTTATGAACATTACACAAACTGTGTATTCCTAGAAAATCTAAATGTCATTGTGCATACATATTTAATTTTGTATTCCTTCCTCATCTCCACTACGAAGAATACATACCAAACCGACCACACTATCCTGCCTCTTTCTGTCCTGCCTGCAGTCGATGTTAGCACTCTGTGCAGCGGTGCTCCTGGCGCAAAGCCCAGAGTTTGTGGTTAGCCAGGGGCAAAGGAGCAAAAGCAGAAGTTAACTCCACTAATACTCTTTCAATATTCAAGCTATTGTGTATTTTTATATTCTTTGAAGATAATAATGCCATTGAAACGGTGCTTTGTGGGCATGGGAGACAACTCAGGGGCTGATTCCGATTCAGGCCGGAAAACGTACACCGACTCGGTACGGGAATTTAGTCCGACCGACAAGTACCGGCGCTGCCCGATCCGCCTAGTACGATGCAATGCATGTGAATAACGACCGACTCGTACGGAACACAAGCCGAACGACCGAACCGCACGGAAACCAGCAATCCGTCCAGAAAACCAGGCGAATCGAACCGACCGACACGCACCAGGAATGAACCTGACAGGAAAGTACCCGCGAACTCCGACCCGCGCAGTACGATGCAATGCGTGTAAAACCAGACCGAGACGCACGGAGCTCAAGACGTATGACCGACACGCATACAAAACGGAGCCGAAGCAACCCAATACTCCGCGACTGACGCGTACGCCGCACATTAAACACAGCAGAAACACAGCTTGAAAGACTCGGGAAGCGCGCACGAGCCGACTGCAGTGTCCTACTCGGTCAGAAGAACGTCTCCTACATGCCCAAAAACTACAAAGGAAAAAATACAAAAAAGAGGGCCAAACAAGCAATGACAAAGTCAATAAATACTGGGGGGGGAAAAATGGAACAAAGACACACCCACAACTCCACCCATATAAAGGCCACAAATCCCTACCATGATCCTTTGCAAATTCAAATGACCTGCCAGCACAGAACACCATCAGACAGCAACCACAGACACACCCACAACTCATCCATCACACAAGCCACACACCATTAGCACCTCCCAAATAGCACCCTCACATACACCCAGCAAAACCTACACACACACACCCTCACCTGCACACCCACACACACATTAATCCCCACCACCACCCATCACCATGCCCCCAAAGAAGAATCCAAAGTTCCTAGACAGTGAATTGGAAGTCCTGGTAGATGAAATCCTCAGGGTAGAGCCACACTTGTTTGGTACATTGGTCCAACAGACCCCCATGTCGCAGAAAACCAAGATGTGGGAGAGGATCGTCGACAGGGTGAACGCACAATCACCATGTTTGCGCACAAAGGAAGACATCCAGAACAGGTGGTATGATGTGCGCAGGAGGGTCAAGGCCCTACTCAAGAAGGATTACACCTTGAGCCATCGCACTGGCAGTGGCCCTCCTGCCAAACCAGTATACCTCAGGCCCTGGGAGGAGAAGGTGCGGGTCATCCTACCACCAGAGAGCGTACATGGACTATCAAACATCCCAGAGCCTGGTGAGTACACAACCAATATACCCAATATCGTGTGACAATACACACACATCACTGTCAAGGGATAGTGAAACCATGCACCGTTAGCAAAGCCACAGTAACCAAAACATAATCATCCCAAGATGTGTATGTTAGTTAGACAAACACAATACCTGCCATCCCATAGTGATATGTAACTGTGTCATGACATGTACAAACCCAACAACAAATAGAGCAAGGAAGTGGCACAAATCTAACCAACAAACACTGTCAGACATTTTGCCACCACTAGAACACCACCTCACAGGGAAGCTCACTGAAAGGAAGGAATTCTGTGTATGCTGGTGAAGTCAGTGTAGCCAACAGCATGATGGGAGTCGTAGTCACAGATATTGGTCACCCTCACAATTGGCCCATCAACACCACTCTGAACCATGCTCACATCACAGGGAGTGGAAAAAACTGACAAGATGGCTGACACTGGGTACTGCTGTGGGGAGCACAAGGCCCTGCTGGGAACTGTGCACCAACCAACAGCAGGACACCACTGACTGACATCCTGAAAGCCAACTTGCACTCCCTGCAATGGAAGCACGTTCCATGGTGGGATATCTGGCTGGGTGGGAAGGAGGACTGACAGCACTGACCATAGTTACCAGCAGCTTTTCTCACACACACCCTTAACACAAACTCCACACAACTCACCTGGGAGAATGCATTGCCTCACACTCTAATCAAATATCCTACAAAGAACCACCACCCTGGGTTATGCTGTGTGAAGCACAGGGACACTTCTGGGACTTGTAGCCAAACTAACGCCAGGACAACACTGTTAGCCATCCTGTCAGCACAGGCACACTACCCCACAGGGAAGCAGAGTCAAAAGGAAGAAAGTATGGGCATGCTGGGATGGGGGGTGTAGGCAATAGCATGATGGGAGTGGTAGTCACAGCTCAACATCCCCCACCGTCATGGCCCGGCAAGCTCACACTGAAGCATGCACACCTCACAGGGAGTGAAAAGCCACTTCAAAGATGTCTGACACTGGTGCTCTGTTGTGGGGAGCACAAGGCCCTGCTGGGAACTGTGCACCAACAAACAACAGGACACCACTGTCAGCCATCTTACCATTGCTGTCACACTCACACACAGTGAAGTCCACTCAAAAGGAAGGAAGTATGGGCATGCTGGGAAGGGGGGTGTAGGCAATAGCATGATGGGAGTGGTAGTCACAGCTCAACATCCCCCACCCGCATGGCCCGGCAAGCTCACACTGAAGCATGCACACCTCACAGGGAGTGAAAAGCCACTTCAAAGATGTCTGACACTGGTGCTCTGTTGTGGGGAGCATAAGGCCCTGCTGGGAACTGTGCACCAACAAACAACAGGACACCACTGTCAGCCATCTTGCCATTGCTGTCACACTCACACACAGTGAAGTCCACTCAAAAGGAAGGAAGTATGGGCATGCTGGGAAGGGGGTGTAGGCAATAGCATGATGGGAGTGGTAGTCACAGCTCAACATCCCCCACCCGCATGGCCCGGCAAGCTCACACTGAAGCATGCACACCTCACAGGGAGTGAAAAGCCACTTCAAAGATGTCTGACACTGGTGCTCTGTTGTGGGGAGCACAAGGCCCTGCTGGGAACTGTGCACCAACAAACAGCAGGACACCACTGACTGACATCCTGAGAGTCAACCTGCACCCACTGCAAGGGTGGCATGCTTCATGGTGGGATAACTGGGCTGGGGGAGAAGGAGGGCCGGATGTCAACCAAATACCACCAATGATGGCCATGCACACACCTCAACATTCACATTGAAATGCTTCAGGTTGGCAGGACAATGTGCTACACCAATATCAACTTCTGACTGTGACAACTTAGGACAATGCAATGTACAGGCCCGCATCCAGAGGTACAGTCACAACTGTCAGGTGTGT